>JAWNMK010000268.1:0-600000 GCA_035044105.1 Drosophila nr. perissopoda 5 BK-2023a
GTAGGTTGATCAATATTAAATTAAATGGCTAAATTAAAAAAAAAAAGAAAAACAAGCTGAAAAAACAAGTTAATAAGAATCGAAAGATCTGCTTTAAATTGTTTAAAAAAGATTTAACGGAGAACAGTATCCATTTTGATACATATACATTGTCTTATATATTGATATTAAATAATACTCAATCTGGTTTCTTCTAGGCGTCCTATCAATTAACAACAGTCGCGAAGAGGATCAGGGCAAATACGAATGCGTTGCAGAGAATTCAATTGGAACGGAACATTCGAAGGCGACACATTTGTATGTGAAAGTGCGTCGCGTTCCACCGACTTTCTCACGCCCACCAGAGTCCATCAGCGAAGTTATGCTGGGCGCAAATCTAAATATATCCTGCATTGCCGTTGGCTCACCCATGCCACACGTCAAATGGATAAAGGGTAATTATAAATTAAGTTCACTTGCACAATCGCCAATATCTAATTTCGTTTCTATGTAGGCGCACAAGATCTGACACCGGAGAATGCGATACCCATAGGTCGAAATGTGCTGGAGCTGACTAATATACAGGAGAGCGCGAATTTCACCTGTATAGCTGCCTCCTCGCTGGGTCAGATTGAAGCCGTTTCCGTGGTCAAAGTACAATGTGAGTGGAAGGAAAATACATCAACTTAAATATAAAATCAAATATCTTAATATATATCTATATCGACAGCACTGCCCACGGCGCCAACGGACGTGCAAATCTCTGAGGTGACCGCCACCTCAGTGCGCCTGGAGTGGTCCTACAAGGGACCAGAGGACCTGCAGTACTACGTAATCCAGTACAAGCCGAAGAATGCGAATCAGGCCTTCAGCGAGATCAGCGGCATTATAACCATGTACTATGTTGTGCGCGCCCTCAGCCCCTATACGGAATACGAGTTCTATGTGATAGCTGTGAATAATATTGGACGTGGTCCGCCCTCGGCACCGGCGACGTGCACCACCGGTGAGACAAGTAAGTAGCCCATCTGAACGTTATACCATTTAAAGATAAGCCCACTAACTGCTCTTTATACATACATTTTCTTTATATCCATGCTGGCCACAAAAAAAAAGGATTTTTCAAGAATTTTACGCTACTCGATTTTCGGTTTTTGTATTTTTCTTGATTTCATTTCGCAAACGCTTTTATTTTTTATGTTGACTTCGGTACTCACCCGTTTCTCGTTATTCTATTTCTTCCCCTCTATCTCTGTCTCTCTCTCTCTCTTTTCCCACGCTTACCTTTGGATCTTAGGCGATTTCTCATTTGGTGGCACAAGTAAGTATGCGTAGCCTTCTCTTCTACTACATAATGTTATGGCCGAAACAATTTCCATAACAATTCCTGAGCAGCATTCACATAACATTAGGCTAAACCCTTCCACTTTTATTCTCTGAAGATTCGCTTAGAATCAAAGGTAAATGCAATGTTTAAAAACAGACACGCTTAGCCTGCTGATGTATGTGTGTGTGTGTGTGTGTCAAGAGGCATCTGCCTCACGTCTATCCGAGTACCCCTTAAACTCCCACTTCCCCATTGAACGTGGCTGGCAACGCATAAACTTTGCATTGTTATGCGTCCGTATGAGTGCGCATCAATGTCGTTGTAAGCTTACAAGTGCCCTGCATGTGTATCTATGAGTGTGTATCCGTGTGTGTGCCCAGAAGTTGGTCTGATGCGTGGAGCCTGTGTATATGCAACGAGGTTATAACCATGGCAATTGCGGGTAAGCAATCGCTTCTCACAAACTGCCTTCTCTCTCTCTCTACCACCCACTCTCTCTCTCTCTCTATCTGCCTCTCTCTCTGTGTGTGTTTTGGCATTTCAGTTTTTTTTTTTTGTATTTTTTGTGTTGCTTGTCGTATAAAAGTTGAAAACTTTTATTGCTGCAATTATGCTTATCGCTTGTCCAATATCGTTTCGAAATATTATTTCGATAGCATCGTTTACAGCTAGCAGCAGAAAAAGCACACATAAAACTAGCGAAATTCGAGAATTCTCGAGTTGCAACAGCAGGTCCAACGCATTGGATAATGACACGTGTCAGCTGGATCAGTTGGGTGCCGTTCGGTTAGGTAGCAGCTGACAAAGTTCTGTTTATGGCCAGTAAACAGAAGTGCAACAGTCGAGTCGTGTAAATACCAGACAGCTTAAGGTGGCAAGTTCTACATTCTGTCACATTTGTATATCAAGAGCACATCTAAATTACTGCGCCAATATAACAATTTTAAGAATCTTAACTTAATCAGAAGTCCTTTTAATGCTGCTTAATAGTTGTTTAATTAAACTATTCTCATTTGAAATTACTTAAATGCATTTCTCACATATCCATAGTTAGCCCACTATCAAATGTTTTGGTGATTTTCTAGATTCGAATCAGTTATTTATGCTTTTCGTTAATTTGCCAGAGATGCTTCCAGACTTGATCCAGTCAGAGACTTGACAATTTTCACACAACCCTTTCTCTGGGTTTTAAAGATATGCAGCTTGTCCGCAAGGTTGGCTTAGGAGGCCTAGGTGTTGAAGCAACTGCTAACTTGTATTGCAATTTGGCTATAATACACACATACTTCTAATACGGTCTAATACATTTAAATTTAATGCTTCCACACACACACACAGGCACACTCACTTGTAGACAAGAGTGTGTGTTGGCAACTCTTTAACAGCTCCTTTCGTCATGTAATAGGTCATGGGGCACATGGTTTCTAATGGGTGTGTGTGTGTGCGGTTGTGCGGGTGTGTTAAAGAGGCTGCTAAGAATTTAGTGCTATGTGCAGGCAGTAAGCAGTAGGCGTGAGGCTGGCATTGCAAGGGATACATATTAATGGAGCGTATCCGTATGTAATGTATATGCTTTTAAATGCAGCTTACGTGATGCTGCCACACGATGCACACTCAACCAAAGGAGCAGGCAGTAGGATAACCAGGCAACAAGGCAGCCAGGCAACAAGGCAGCCAGGCAGGCAGACATGCAAGTGGTTAGAATGTGTCTGCCCAGGCAAGCTATTGCAAATTTTTGAATGCCCCATGTGCTTCATGCAAATCTTAGCCTAGACCCGGCAAATGGCAATGCCAACCCGGCTATATCCGTGCCACGCACACACTCACTCACGCACACAATGCACACTTGTGTAACAGATGAGATGCCTGAGATATAAATTGTGGGTAAAACGCTGCAGTGGCACATGTAGATATTGCAGTAAAATTGTGAGAATTGGAATTTATTGATTGGCCATTAACCAATTGAAGAGCACAAGAAGGGGGAATGATGAAACCTCTTACCCCATCTGTGCATGCATCCTTTTCGTGTCTCTCCGTAGGGATGCAGCCAGTACAACTAAAACTGACTCGCAACCGTCGCTTGTCAGTAATTGAGGCGATGCAGTTCTGTTCCCCCTTAATTAGCAGTTTCATTCTGCTCGTGTTCGCTTCTGCTGGCCCTATCCCCACCCTCCTCATTCCATTGCCTCTCCAACAATTTCACGCCTCGCAAATGCATTTGAAGCCTTCGGTTTTGTGGCTGTGAGATGAAATTCCAAAAAAGTCAAAAGCGTAGAAAATAATTATAAATATAAGAATTATATAACAATACTAATAAATCACGAATTAAGGGAATATATTCGTAATCCTAAAAAGGCATTAAACAATGAAGCTGTTGAAAGTGTTGCTGCCTTTTTGTCAGCAACGCGGTAACTAATTTGACATTTGGATGCTTTATATTGCCATTAGTGAATTCCTTGATCTCATCCGCAGTATGCCACCATATATGGTTATATTTGTAGGGGGAATTACTGCTATAATATAGGTCCGGCAACGTGTTTGCATTATTTTGTGCACAACAAAAAAACATTTTGTTTTGTGCAAATGTTTATTGTGTTGTGCTGTGCGTGTCTTGCAGCATTGCGTTAAACATTATAAATGCAAAATTCGCACTATAATGCGCCGGACTCGACTCGACGTGTGACGGCAGCAGTGCAAAAATGTTCACAATGACGAGAGTTCTGCCGGACGGACATTCATTTGGCAAAATTTCATTGTGATGGATGATTGTTTGCATGGCAAAACATATTTTTGGCTCCCCCTAATACCGTTCGTATTACCCCCCTTTTTCCGCTTTTCAGCTGTTTGTTCATCCGACCAACCCTCTTTTGTCATGTCCTGGTCTATTCGCTGTCTGAGCCTGCATTTGATTTAAAACCCTGACTATTGCTTAAATGCCGAAAATTCATTTAACAGAATTGCATATGCATGACTGACAACGCGGCCAGGCAGGTTGTAATGGAGTGGAGAGATGTAAGGTGTTTGCCTGGTGGGCGGTATTTAGCCATTTTCCATGTTTTGTTTAATGTGAAACTGATTTTGAATGATCGAATACTATTGTTAGTCTTTTGTACAACTACAACAAGAAAAGACCAAATAACTCGACATGCAATTATTTTAGTTGGCCATCGACTATGTAATGGACGATTACATGCAAAAAATATTCGTTGTTGAAGCCCCAATTTTGATGGAACACTATTTACTATGTTTTATTCATAAATATAAATTTATTTAGTATTCAAGTGGTTGTACGGATTGTATGCATTCAAATGTGAAGTAGGTTTCCATTAGGATTTCCAATGCTTTGTATATACAGAAGAGATAAAATACCCACAGGCTTATTAGTTCTTACACAGTGTAATATTTCAGTTAATGAATACGTAAATATTCGTATGTAAATTCTTCGACATAAGCTATGCATTAAATATGGGCAAAATAATACTCACATTAATAAACCGATGGAAGTCTTTAAGGTTTAAAGCATAATAGCCTTATGTGCAAATTGAAAACAAAGGCAAAGCTTTATTGCATTTGAAACGTATTAGTCATCAGTAATAATGAATTGAAATCAGTGAAATAACTTCATATTACAAAAATAGTATAATAAAAGAACAAAACTTGGTAAATTTTAAGCAAATTAAAGTCCCTTTGCATCCTGCTCGTCATTCTTATTCATCTAGCTCAAGGACATAAGACAAATTTATATATAATTTAACTGTTTCGTTAATAGTTAAAAAGATTTTTATAAAAAAAATATTACAAAAAATTATATCTTATACAAAAAAATTATTTTTGTTCTTCCATAAATTGTTCATTTATATCACAAATCAAATCTCTCCAGCCTTTTCTTTGTGTTAAGATTGATAATAACCTGTGTTTATCTCTCCTTCCCTCTCTCCTTTGTGTGTTTTTTTCAGAAATGGAAAGTGCTCCACGTAATGTGCAAGTGCGGCCGTTGAGCTCTTCAACGATGGTTATTACTTGGGAGCCACCAGAGACGCCCAATGGACAAGTGACCGTAAGTACCTGGCATAGAGTACGCATATTAAGCAACAACCCCAACAAGGGGACATAGACTCCAACTGCAGTCTGCAACTTGTACAGCAGGGCAAGGGTCGACACTTTGTCACGTTACGAAAGGAGAACGGGGGCAACGAAATTGCCAAATGACGTTGGACATGTTTGGCAGGACGTGAGGACGGGAGGACACAGAGAGCAAGGCTCTTAAATGCAAATGTGCGAATGAAATCAAAGCCACACAGTTAGCCAGTTGCTATAAGTTATCCCTCAAACCCTAAAGTCAGATCTTTGCTCCTTCCGGCTTACTATGTGCCTGTGCTGCACGTTGATCGAGTTTAAGTGCTAGGCCGCAATTGTTGTGGTCTCCTCAGTTGTGTGGCATGCAACGAGCACCAGCTGCAAACAGTCCTCGCCACAATGCCAAGATTATAAAGTTCGCAAATCTGAAGCCACAAGCAATGCTATTAGCATTTCCCGATTGCTTGCAGTAGAGAATATGCAAAAGGTGGTAATAAGTATTTTAATATATTGTATTTTTTGAGGCTTATTGGTTTTTTGTCATTCCTCTTTGTATGGCATTCGTAAGCGTTTCACAATGAGTAAACCACATAATTTCGTAAAAATCGTTATACTTATCGAACACATCTCTCATTTATTAGGGCTACAAGGTGTACTACACGACCAATTCGAATCAGCCAGAGGCCTCGTGGAACTCCCAAATGATAGATAACAGCGAACTGACAACCGTATCGGAGCTAACACCTCATGCCATCTACACGGTGCGAGTGCAGGCGTACACCTCAATGGGAGCCGGTCCCATGTCCACGCCGGTGCAGGTGAAGACACAGCAAGGTAAGTGCGTTGGTTCAACCCAAAAATAATTGCGTAATCGGATCCAATTATGTAGTTCACTTACACACTGGCACACGCAGACGCAATTTGCAATGTAAAATATGAAATGCCACCAATTTAATTGGACGGCTCAATTGACCCGCATAGATAACGCCAATTATTAAATTATAGCTACAAATTTAGATCAAATGGCATATAATTGGTAATTTAGCTGCATTAAGTCATTTTGAAGTGTATAACAATCTCTTTTACTCTTTAGTCAGTGGTAGTTATCGGCAACTCTGCCTTTATGCTACAAACTTGAACTTCGTGTAACAAGTCTTCTGGTTTGTCTGAAATAAAACACCATTAGAACATTTACTGCATGTCTGTCTAAGTGTGTAAATTTTCATTTACTTTGACTGCTGAAGCAAATGCATTTACCAATCTTTAATATGCAGTTTTGTGGATTCCAAGGACTTGGTTCCAGTACAGGGCACTGGATCGAAAGAAGGTGGGCTGTGGTGGCCAGTAGTTTACGGTGTGACTTTAAATTTGTTGCTTTTTATGTTGCTATCCTTGCAAATGTGGGCTAATACGATTACCTTTCTCTGAGCCACATTTCTTGCAAATGAAACTCTATTGAAATTGCATTCATTTATTTTTCATGCACAAGTATTAGAAAAGTAAAAATTCAACTTTTAAAATTGATTCGATTTTATTACAAAATTGAAGATAGTATTAAAAAAGTGTTGATTTTAAAGTGTAAAAAACCCATGAATACCTAGCACAACATGAGAATGTGAATAAACTACCAATGTGTGTAATTTTGGCATTTGTCAGGGATATTTGACACAAAAGTTAATTGACAGTTAATATCAATAATGGAAATTTATTGCAAGCAAGAGAGCAATACTGCTACAGATAACTAGCTGTTATTATGATGAAAGGAACAAAGTATGCATTTAAAAATTTCCCTAGGCATTGGTTTGGCTATAAAAACTGATTTAAAATCTGTTTATACAGAAAATTGTTTTGCTGAGCCAATGGAATGTGTGGTCAAAATTGGCACAATTCTTCGTTATTGCGAAAGCTTTTTAATTTGTGGGGTAGCAATCATTTCAATCAAATCCATTGGCAGCTGGAACTACATTTGACTGAGACAGTCAACAATTTTTGCATAATTCTGCGGTGTGTTTGTGTGTGTGTATCTGAATCGTAATGTGCACCTCAGTGGACGCATATAAATGAAAGCCACATTGATTTGTTTGTACTTTATTTAATTTCCGTAATTTCCGTTTCATTATTACCAAACCAACCAAAACCGAAACCCAAATATATGCGTACGCGGAAACCTGGATACATGGATATATATATATATAAATATATTTACGTAAATATGTCTATCTCTATATGAATGTTTGTACAGGTGTGCCATCACAACCGAGCAATTTCCGGGCCACCGATATCGGCGAGACCGCAGTTACATTGCAGTGGTCCAAGCCGACACATTCCAGCGAGAATATTGTACATTATGAGCTCTACTGGAATGACACATACGCCAATCAGGATCATCACAAGTGAGTTAAAGTCCTCCCCCACCCCCGTAAACAAATTAAGTTCACGTGTTTAGGATGTGTTTAATCTAATCTTAATAACATTTTGTAGGCGCATCTCGAGCTCAGAGTCCTATACGCTAGATGGTTTGTATCCTGATACCCTGTACTATATTTGGCTAGCAGCACGTTCGCAGCGTGGCGAGGGCGCCACCACACCCCCCATACCCGTTCGCACCAAGCAATATGGTAAGTGATTAGTATCTGTAACCCTTAAGTTAGGTTCCCCGAAAAATCAAACAAACAATGAAAACTCAATTAAGCCGTAGCAGTTGTACGACTTTCTATAGTTTAAGTACAAAAAAAGGAACTACAACAATTTTAAACAGAAATTTCGATAAATATATATTTTAACTATATAACTACATATATACATTTATTACACACATATATATATATAATGTAGTCTATAAAAGTAGTCGATTATTCAGTTGAAATACTTTAATAACTAATATTTTGTGCGAGTGTCTGTGTGTGTGAGTGTGTTCGTGTGTGTGACTATTTTAGTTGTGTGTTATGGCACTCCCAAGGAGACAGGTAAAAATTCGATGAGTGTGCGTGTGTGTGTGAGTTTGTGTGTGAGCGTAAGGTATTGCACTTTCCTGCCTTAAACTATATGAAATTATACATATTTACTTGTTATTATTACATTGTATGAGATGAATTGATTCTAGTTTCCTGCAAGTTTTGATTATCAAACATGATTACTTCACTTTATATACATATTATATCATACACTGATCTTAGATTACTCCTAAATACATATGTACAAACTACACATGGTTAGTTAACTTAAGATTATACGTAACATACATACAACAGTTTAGTCAGGCATACTATCCACACATATATATATATATACAAAACCAAACTATTAGTCACAATTCCAAAGAAAAACTCTCACGTTAGCCAACACTGTAAACATCACGAATTGACAGTCTACAAACTACATACTACAACATCACAGAAAACAGTTTATAATATTATTTTAAATAATTTTTATTTAAATGTAAATTACAAATGCATATTTATACATGGAATGCTGGCAAATAATTTATGCACATTTTTTATTTCAAGTGTTGAATTATGCAAATTATGGTAAAAGCATCTGCAACTTTTGCGCTCAGCAAAACAGCATGTCCAAATTTTAATACAACTGCACCACAATGCACAAAAAGCCACAAATGAAAATTTCTAGACATTATTCTCCTTCTACTCTATCTGCATCCCTGTCTCTCTCCCTCTCTATCTCTATATCTGTCTGTATTTAGTAATTGATTTTGAAGTATATATTTTAGTAGAGAAACACATAAGGACAAATGACAAATGAAGTGCAAGTACCAGCAGTAGTAGTATCTGGTCTGACAATAGTAAATACATTTTATTTATATATATTTATATGCATACATATTAGTATTAGATACGTATTTGACTCATGGTTTCATATTTGCACGTTTTGAGTTCAGTTTAAGTGGTTAAAGTGTGGTTCTTAGCTTAACGATTTGTTTGCGGCTGCCACAAATTGTATCACAGTTCTGCCAAACTTCTTCGTGTAGTGAGACAGAGATAGAGATATATACTGAAATAGAGAAGGAGAGTTAAACAAACGTTTAGCTAAATGAGATAAAAGTTTGACATGTGAATTATTCAGAAAGCCAAATTGATTTAATTCTTGCATCTTGTGAGTTATTTGAAATGGTTTTGCAATTTGGTTCTGCCAACATTAATTGATATAAAATTTTACTTATTACGTTTCAATTACGTGTAGTGCATAATATTATTATTTGCATAATTGTTTTGAGCTTAGCTTAAGTGCACACCTCCACTTTAGAGACCACAAATTATATTCATTATTCCCAAAATGCATAAATATTGGATTTAATGTTTAGCTGTTGGGTAAATTAATGTTTCATCTCTTAGTTAGATTAATGTTTTTTTTTTTTGTCTACGAAACCTCAGCCACATGGTTTATGCAAATTAAATGTTCACATTTGTTATTTCGATCTATGTGTCTGTACGTGTGTGAGCCTTACAATTAATATAAGTTAGTGTTTAACATATGCATTGTAGATATTATATATTATATGTATAATTTATTTAATAACGCATGCCTTGCTGTATTTAATGTTAAGTAGTATCTTATGTACACATATTTATCGGTGTGTCTCTCTCATTCGCTGTCGTAGTTAGTACAAAATTTTCAGCTCAAAATCGTTACCAAAAAATATGCACAATTTAATTTAACAGAGAAGCTGAACTTCTCGAACGAAACAAAACGCAATTGTTGATCAAAATATGGAAGTGACAACATTATTTGCATAAGCCATTGGATATAATTATGTCTTGAATATTATTGAGTTTGAGTTTCATTTATGATTTGATATACTTATCTTACATGCCTACTTATATACTTATGCCTATCCATTATGTCATTTATTCAAATATTATTTTTGTGCTTTCTTTCGTTACATGTTTTTTGGTTTGAAACATTTTGTTTGGTTTTAACGCTAATCGCTGAACGCTATTAAAAAAAAAAAAAAATAATAATAATAAAAAACCAACATCAACTTATCTCTCAACATAATGTTGGCTATAACGCATCCAATTCTATGCACAACATCAAACAACCACACAAAATACGTACCGTTCCCATCTATTATGTAATTAGTACCAGGTGCACCTCCACGCAATATCACGGCCATTGCAAACAGCTCGACAACAATCTCACTTAGCTGGCTGCCTCCGCCCGCGGAGCGCTCCAACGGGCGCATCATATACTATAAGGTGCTGTTCGTCGAGGTGGGTCGCGAGGACGACGAGGCGTCCACACTCACGCTGAACATGACCAAAATTGTGCTCGACGAGCTGAAGCGCTGGACCGAGTACAAGATCTGGGTGCTTGCCGGCACCTCGGTGGGCGACGGTCCGCGCTCCCATCCGATCATAATACGCACCCAAGAGGATGGTATGTATGCCAATGACAATCTTACCTATGCGTAAGTCTTAACCCAAATCGTATTCTATTCGTTCGCTTATCATTTTTCATTCAAATAATTATTATTAATAATCTTTTAAACAATACATTTACACATTATTTTAATTGTTAAGTTTCATTTAAATTTGATCTACCTAACTTACACCTCAGAACTAATCAACGAAATATTTTGTACAATTTTTGAATTTTGATAACGAGCATCCAACACAGGAGCTGCCGGAACGCCGCGATGGAGCGTTTTGTTTTTGCTTTAACCGAAATTTTGTCTGTGTGTGTGTATTTACCAAAAGTCATTTAGCTATACGACTGGCCGTAAATACCACATTATACCACATACTATCATATAAAATTGTTTTAAAATGCTGCAAACATAAATTTTTGAATGCAGCTGTTTTTTTTTAATTCTCTTCATTTGTAGTTTATTTATATCCCAAGACTTAATTTTTTTAAAGAATTTTAATATTATTATCGGATTTTAATACTTCTGGTACGAGTATTCCAAAACCACCAACTTTAGAATCACTTCAATTAAATGATATTCCACTGAAACAAATTTAGTAAAATTTCTTCATCTACTTTCGATCGAAAAGATGAATGAATACCTTAAAATGTTTAAAATCTTTTGTCCGAATATTTCTCTGAAAATCTCTAATAAATACTTTAAAATAAATCTTTAAATTTTTATTTACACCTTAATCTCAAGAATTCAAACCACTCGTACCTTTAAGTTCGTCATTAAGTCTTTAATGGCCATTTCTTATTTTTGATCTACATACAGTTTATAAAGTATCGAAATATCATTCCCCACTTCTATCTCATACACTTACAAATTTGTTGTCCTATTTATTTTAACAATTTTTTCTTTTTACTTTTTTGTTTAAATCGAAAAATATTACAAAAACAAATTACAAATTTTTATTGGTACTATAAAATTGCATATTTTTTGGCGCAATTTTTGACTACTTTTTTGCACTTGTATCTCTATGATAAATCAGAAACAACTCTTTTAGCACAACTCCTATATTGTGTACTATATGCAAGAACAAATTTTTGTTATTTCTTGACTTTCAACTGTCTGAATATATACAAAAAAAACAAATTGGAAAAATATTATAAATACATATGATAACTTTTTGTTATAATGCATCATATTTTTTGTGGTAATTTGTATAGCACCCAACAAAAGAAAGCCATACGCTCTGTGTTTTTGTAAGCGCACAAGATATATAAAATACTTACACACACATATCTTAAACACACACAAATATAATCTAAACAAATACAAAAAAAAATATCAATTAATAATTTTTGTGAATTTAGTTAGTTGGTTGATGTTTGTTTTCTTTTTTGTGGACCACCAAAAGAACCGCATAAAATGTTAAATTGATTTATTTACATAATTAAATTTATGCAATTATAAATGTAAACAAACCCGCTCCCCCCTACCTCCAAAAAAAAAGCCTAAACAAGGCATAGTTGAATTCAAATACCGTACATAATGAACGCATCTCCAGTTTCCCACTACCCCCATCAAACTTTTGTTGTGCCACAACAAAAGCTCTTTTTTGGTTGCTGTGTACCTAAAGCAAATAACGCAAAACGTTTTGCTGCATTTATTTGTTTTTTCGTTGTTTATAGTTCTTACCCATCCCCCACAATTCCTCAACCTCTGTAAGTAAATACATTTATTACACATACATATTTATAAACATATATTTACATGTATGCATACATATTTAATAACTTTAGCAGCAGGTCGGTGTAATATTTTTGGGCCTCACTCCCGAATTTGTTTTTGTTTTTTGCTATTTGCAGTGTTTTTTTTATGTCCACACATATTTTGCACTTTGGCGCTCCCTCAACACATTTGTTGTTTTTTCTTTATCGCTATGCAAATGTGCGACATTAACATCAACAACAAGCGGAAAATCCTTAAATTGATTTTCACATATAAATTATTTGATTGTTGTATTTAATTTGTATTCTGTTGACACATTTGATTAAGTTTTATTTGCCATCACCCGCATGCTTGCCCAGTTAACACATTTGCATCTGGTTTACTACTTCTATCGCTCTCTCTCCCTTGCCCTTCACAAATGCGTGCCTCTTATTTCTTTTTTGCCTGCCACAAATCCCTCTGAGTAGATGCTGCTTACATATGTGAGGCAACAATGCACTCAATTTTAAAATTGTTTATGTTTCCATTCTGTGCACAAATAGTTTTTCATTTTTTGAAGTAAGCGGTTCACACTGAGCATATCAATTAAACAACAAATAGTTTACATTTTTGTGGAATTTTATTAAAAGTCTACATAGTATATTAAAGCTAACACCTTATGATTATTTTATACAAACTTTTCCGAAAAGACATATTGGTGTTACTATATAAAAAATATTTCTAAATAAAATACAGTTGGACAAGTCAAACTAAAGTTCCTTCCCGTATTATTACTGCAATTCTATTGTCGAACCGCTGCTTTTTTTCAGCTCCCAACATCTTGATGGTTTTTAAGTCCCCTTTTCAACAGATTCATTGCTTTATTTATACACTATTTACTTTTTCATCCGCTTTACGTATATCCACCAACTGCTTGTTAGCTGTAAAGTTGCTTGCTCAAATACTTTTCATGCTTTATAAAATTTCATTTAATTTTGATTGTGTTTGGAGTTTGTCGACACAGAGAAGAAAAACTGTTGGCACTCACTTAATTTAATTTGTTTAGCTAAGCACAGTTAACAAAATGTACTTACTTAATGTTAAGCACCTATTGTAGTACGTCTCTAGTCAGGCAATCGCAACTAAGTTAAGCCGTAAGCACACTACAAAAGCCACTTTGATTATTTAAGCATCTAAGTAAGCACCATAAAGCACCTGAAAAGCAAAGTAAAAATAAAAAAATAAAAAACTAGAAGCACATTTGCACATTTGCCGAAAGAGAATGTTTGGAATAATAATGCGTCAGGTAAAATCTACTTATAAGTATAGCTACATTATTTTTTTTTTTTGTATTTGAAGAGGTAAATATATGTAATGAATATATTATGAACAATGCACCCCAAGCACATGAATGTGTCTAGTCCGCACTTTATGCAGCACAGCTCTATTCTCGTCTGTGTCGTCCACTATATTTTAATTGTACTCAGTTCAGCACAATCAAAAGCGTGTATGTGTGTGTGCGTGTGTCAATGTGTGTGTATGACTGTCTAATTCTCGTACATTGATACCCCTGCGGCTGCAACTGTTCTCAGTAAAAGGGTCATCATATAAATCTGCCACAGTATTTTTTGTACCATGTACGTGTGTGAGTATATATGTATGTATGTATGTACATATGTACATAAGTACATTTGTATATGTGTGAATATATTTTTTGTATCCTTAATTTTTATTTCGTATACACTCGTATATTTCGTTATGATGATGCGCTTGTTAGCTTCGCTGAGCATCGCTTTCAATGCGAAATGCGAAATGCAAATAGCACCTAGCCTAAAGCTGGGCACTTGCCTTTTTTTATACTCTGCCACTCGCTGACATTCCGTGCAAAGCTGGCAAAGTAACCAAATAAAATACAGTAGAAATAAAGTATTTGAAATAATACTGCAAGCTAAATTACACGACTAGCAATTACCCTGTAGTTTGTTGAAATTGTAATAATTCTACCAGTTTGAAATTCGAATTTTAAAAATGATCTAGAGCTGCAAGAGTATGGTGTATTTTTTAGGAGTTTTATTGAACGTTTTTATCGAAAGTGCTCAAACTTGAAATCAATCTTATTTTCTGGTTTTATGTGTTTACAGGGAGTACAGACAAAAAAAAATGAGCACCTCAAAAAATGTTATCTTAGCTTAGGACGTGCACATTGCTTCGTTCTTTCTATTCAGCAGCACACAAAAATAAAATATATATGCATGCACCTTCTAACGGTAGCATTTTAATTATTTTGCATACTTTTAGAGCGCACGGGGCACGTGTTGGGTGTGCGTGTGTGTGTGTATTCGAGCGTGTGGGTGTGAATGCATGTAAAATGACAAGACACAGAAAAAGCTGCAGCGGAGTACAACTGTTGACATATACACCCCCAATGCCCATCAGCAGACCCCTTCTCTTTGTTTTCCCTATTGTACAGTATTCGGAGAACACTAATGAAGCATAATTTAACATCGGTGCCGCGACTTGCATTTGAATAAGTCGTACTACGCAGAGATTCAACTAATGAAGTCAACATACTAAGCAATATGATTTGAACAACTCCTCAAGTCATTAAAATGTTGCAAATGTTGCAAATATTGCTGGAATTTAAAGTATTTCATTTAATTTAAAAATACGAAATATAACCAAGGTTTCTAAACCGTTTAATATACATAATAAGCGTAAGTTATTTAATAAGTCTTAAGGTCGTTGTAAGTTTGAAGCATTACAAAATACCACATCATAACAAATACATAGTACAGAAATTAATCGATAGCTACAAATGCAACACTTTTGTTGAGTATCAAAGCGGGTGTGCCAACAAATATGTACATTTTGTATCTTATGTTTATTATTTGGTTTGATTTCACCCAATTTCCACCATTATTTTGTTTCCATCTCTCATTCATGATTTCCTCTTCAATGATATTCCCGTAATATGCACTGAATACTTTTTGAAACTGTATACTGTAAACTAAAGAGCTATATCTTATATCTTTTTTCATATACTATAACAAAATACCAAATATATCTTTGCTTGGCCACTCGCACCTTGCACTACTTGCTCTGTTTCGTGCACCTTTTTTTGAATGCAAACTCGAAATGGAAAACTGTAACACAAAAATTTTGAAAACTTTTTTGATGTGAATACAAAATTATTGCGAAATTTGATTTTTGAACGCAACATTTAATGGATGGTGGTTTATATAATAAAAATACAATAAAAACATTTTTAAATCTATTTAGAGAAAAAGAGTGAGTATTTTAAATGGTTTGTCTATAATGTTTAAGAATGCAATGCAATAGCAACCTATATTTAACTATATAATATATATATATATATATATAGAGATTTATATATATATATAAATCTATATATATATACATATTATAAATATTTATATATATCTATATATACATTTATCTACTATCTTTTGTATTGGTCCAGAATATTGTTGACCTGTCACTAAAGAATCAAATCTTTTTTTTGTTTTTTGACATGTTTTTTCTATTTAAAAAAAAAAAAAAGAAAAAAACTTTTGAAACCCACAAAGTCAGCGAGGATTTCATGTAAAAGACTGTTGACTTTTTCCAACAGTTAATATCTAACGATCTTATATATACGTACATATATATGTTTTAATTTCCACTATATACTTTTTCCTTTTGCACACGAACACTAAAAACTTTTTTGAATGCTTACATGTTTGTTTTTTGCCCAGTCGAAAGAATGGAACAATTTGAGACCATTAAGTAACTGGTCCAAATTTTTGTTTCGATTGTCAACTTTTTGTGTACATTTTTGAGCAACTCTATAAGTATTAATCTATATACTTAGCAAGGTATCGACTGCACTTCTTATTCACTTTTTGTGCACCTAATACTGAGCAAGCATTTATTTTTTATATAACCTACCTACCTAACTGTAACTCTATAAATATAGCACTTAAGCAGCACTCTCTTTCAATTTTACAACTATAAATATTTTGTTTTTCTAACTGTGATGTGGTGACTTGGTTGACTTGGAGCTAAGTTCGTTCTGGTTTTGTATATTGCTCCTAGGGTCTAAGGCAACTTTAGAACTTAGTGTTTACTGTCTCTAGCTCCATCTATGTATCTAAGCTAAGCAAGTTAGTCTAAGGGCTCCAGGCCCAAACAATTATCAAATATTAGTCGAAGTTAGTTCATAAGCACTCTATATGTATTCAAACAGTCCCTTTCAAATATCAATTCTTATGTTGGCCCTAAGCTAATCTATTGTTTCTTCGCCGTCGTCTCTAGTGCCCGGAGATCCGCAGGATGTGAAGGCCACGCCTCTGAACTCCACATCGATACACGTGAGCTGGAAACCGCCACTGGAAAAGGATCGCAATGGCATCATAAGAGGCTATCATATACACGTCCAGGAAATGCGTGATGAGGTGAGTTTGCAAACTGAAAAGATAAAGTTATAGTTAAATGCAACGAGAGAAATATAATATTTTTAGAAATTTGATTGAGAAATGAAAAAATAAATTAAAACAAATTAGTAAAACAAAATGTTTGCAGATCTGCGCAAGAAAATATCAACGTTTTCACAACAAATACTTTTCACTTAGCCCATAATTCAATATGTTTAATTTTTAACATGCTATCTATCATATATTAAACAGGGCAAGGGCTTTCTGAATGAACCATTCAAGTTCGATGTCGTTGAAACGTTGGAATACAGCGTTAGCGGACTGCAGCCCGACACCAAGTACTCGATTCAAGTGGCTGCGTTGACGCGCAAGGGAGATGGAGATCGCAGTGTGGCGGTGATTGTGAAAACGCCCGGAGGTGTGCCCGTGCGTCCGACGGTAAGTCTGAAGATCATGGAGCGGGAGCCCATTGTCTCCATTGAGCTGGAGTGGGAGCGGCCGGCGCAGACGTACGGCGAGCTGCGTGGCTATCGATTGCGATGGGGCGTCAAGGATCAGGCGCTCCAAGAGGAAATGCTCTCGGGACCCCAAATGACCAAGAAGCGATTTAACGACCTCGAACGTGGTGTGGAGTACGAGTTCCGTGTGGCGGGCAGCAATCACATTGGCATTGGCCAAGAGACGGTTAAGATCTTCCAGACGCCCGAAGGATCGCCTGCCGAAGCGCCCTCGAACATAACCAAGCGCTTCCAGACTCCCGACGTTGTCTGCGTCACCTGGGATCCGCCGCCGCGAGAGAAGCGCAATGGCCTGATCACGCGCTACGATGTGCAATTCCACAAAAAGATTGATCACGGCCTCGGCTCCGAGCGCAACATGACTCTCCGCAAGGCGGTCTTTACCAACCTCGAGGAGAATACCGACTACATCTTTCGGGTGCGCGCCTACACGAAACAGGGCGCTGGTCCTTTTAGTGAAAAGATGATTGTGTCTACGGAGCGCGATATGGGACGTGCCCCGATGTCAGTGCAAGCGGTGGCTACCTCCGAGCAGACGGCTGAGATCTGGTGGGAGCCGGTGCCCAGTCGTGGCAAACTGCTCGGCTATAAGATCTTTTACACCATGACCGCTGTGGAGGATCTCGATGATTGGCAGACGAAGACGGTGGGTCTAACTGAGTCAGCGGATCTGGTGAACCTAGAGAAGTTCGCTCAATATGCCGTCGCGATTGCAGCGAGGTTTAAGAACGGATTAGGTCGCCTCAGCGAGAAGCTAACGGTGCGCATAAAGCCCGAGGATGTGCCGCTCAATCTTCGTGCCCACGACGTCAGCACACACTCCATGACACTGTCCTGGTCGCCACCCATACGCCTCAATCCCGTGAACTACAAGATCAGCTTCGATGCGATGAAGGTGTTTGTGGATTCACAAGGTTTCTCCCAAACACAAGGGGTGCAGACGCGAGAGATTATCCTCAAGCACTTTGTGAAGACGCACACTATCAACGAGCTGAGTCCCTTTACCACGTACAATGTAAATGTGAGCGCGATACCTTCCGATTACTCCTACAGACCCCCAACAAAGATTACTGTGACCACGCAAATGGCCGCACCACAGCCCATGGTAAAGCCAGATTTCTATGGCGTGGTGAACGGGGAGGAGATTCTAGTCATATTGCCTCAGGCATCCGAGGAGTATGGTCCCATCTCGCACTACTATCTCGTTGTCGTCCCAGAGGATAAGTCCAATCTGCACAAGAATCCGGATCAGTTTCTCACCGATGACCTGCTGCCCGGTCGCAACAAACCGGAGCGTCCAAATGCACCGTATATAGCTGCTAAGTTTCCGCAACGCTCCATTCCCTTCACCTTCCACCTGGGTTCGGGTGATGACTACCACAACTTTACGAATCGAAAGCTGGAACGCGAGAAACGCTATCGCATCTTTGTGCGCGCCGTGGTAGATACGCCGCAGAAGCATCTGTATACGTCGAGCCCCTTCTCCGAGTTCCTGTCGCTGGACATGCGCGAGGCACCGCCGGGCGAACGTCCGCATCGCCCTGATCCCAATTGGCCCTCGGAGCCGGAGGTTTCCGTCAATCGCAACAAAGATGAGCCCGAAATCCTGTGGGTGGTGCTGCCACTAATCGCCGCCTTTGTCGTCTCAACCACTCTGATTGTCCTCTATGTGGTGCGGCGTCGTCGGCAGCCTTGCAAAACGCCCGATCAGGCGGCCGTGACGCGTCCCTTGATGGCCGCCGATCTGGGCGCCGGACCGACACCCAGTGATCCGGTGGATATGCGAAGACTGAACTTTCAAACGCCTGGCATGATCTCGCATCCGCCCATTCCAATATCGGAATTTTCCAATCAGATCGAGCGCTTGAAGTCGAATGACAATCAGAAGTTCTCACAGGAGTACGAGAGCATTGAGCCGGGTCAGCAGTTCACTTGGGACAACTCTAACTGCGAGCACAACAAGTCAAAGAATCGTTATGCGAATGTCACCGCCTACGATCACTCACGCGTGCAGTTGCCTCTGCAGGAAGGCGTCCTCGGTTCGGATTATATTAATGCCAACTACTGTGATGGCTATCGGAAGCATAATGCCTATGTCGCCACCCAGGGACCACTGCAGGAGACCTTTGCAGACTTTTGGCGCATGTGCTGGGAGCTGAAAACGGCGACAATTGTGATGATGACCCGGTTGGAGGAACGAACACGCATTAAGTGTGATCAATATTGGCCCACAAGGGGCACCGAGACATATGGTCAGATCTTTGTGACCATTACCGAAACGCAGGAGCTGGCCACCTATAGCATACGCACGTTCCAACTTGTCCGGCAGGGCTTTAACGATCGCAGAGAGGTTAAGCAGCTGCAGTTTACGGCCTGGCCCGATCACGGCGTGCCCGATCATCCTGCACCTTTCCTGCAGTTCCTACGACGCTGTCGCGCCTTGACGCCACCCGAATCGGGACCCGTTGTGGTGCACTGTTCGGCTGGAGTGGGCCGCACTGGCTGCTATATTGTGATCGACTCGATGCTGGAGCGCATGAAGCACGAGAAGATCATCGATATCTATGGCCATGTGACATGCCTACGGGCCCAGCGCAACTACATGGTGCAGACGGAGGATCAGTACATCTTCATACACGACGCCATAATAGAAGCCATCATCTGTGGCCTCACCGAGGTCGCCGCTCGCAATCTGCACACCCATCTGCAAAAGCTCCTCACCACCGAGCCGGGCGAGAGTATTTCGGGCATGGAGGTGGAATTCAAAAAGCTATCCAATGTCAAAATGGACTCTTCCAAATTTGTCACAGCCAATCTAGCTAGCAATAAGCACAAGAATCGTCTCGTTCACATTCTGCCTTACGAGTCGAGTCGCGTCTATTTGACGCCCATCCATGGCATCGAGGGCAGTGACTACGTCAACGCTAGCTTTATCGATGGCTATCGCTATAGGTCTGCTTACATTGCGGCTCAGGGACCCGTGCAGGACACAGCTGAGGACTTTTGGCGCATGCTCTGGGAGCACAACTCCACCATAGTTGTTATGCTAACAAAACTCAAGGAAATGGGCAGGGTAAGTTTTACAGCTCAATACTCGCTCTTTCTCTATTTAAAAGTATTGCTCTGTTGCAGGAGAAATGCTTCCAGTACTGGCCCCATGAGCGCTCTGTACGGTATCAGTATTATGTTGTCGATCCAATTGCCGAGTACAATATGCCTCAGTACAAGCTGCGTGAGTTTAAGGTAAGATTTGGTTCGATACTCGCTCCCTTTGTATAAAGTAACTCTAATCCCAATTCTCCACATTCGCCCAGGTGACCGATGCACGTGATGGCTCCTCGCGCACTGTGCGTCAGTTCCAGTTCATCGACTGGCCCGAGCAGGGAGTGCCCAAGTCGGGTGACGGCTTCATCGATTTCATTGGGCAGGTGCACAAGACCAAGGAACAGTTTGGCCAGGATGGCCCCATAACGGTGCACTGCTCGGCGGGCGTTGGACGCTCGGGTGTCTTTATCACTCTAAGCATTGTGCTGGAGCGGATGCAATACGAGGGTGTGCTGGATGTGTTCCAAACTGTGCGCATACTGCGCTCCCAGCGACCAGCCATGGTGCAGACGGAGGTGAGTAAAATTATAAGAGTCACGAATATATTTATTCATTAAATATGATTTTCCTTAACAGGATCAATATCATTTTTGCTATCGCGCTGCTTTGGAGTATTTGGGCTCGTTCGACAACTATGCAAACTGAGTAAACGGAGCAGGAGGAATAGGAGGATTTGGAGTCGGAGTCCAGGCTACAGAGCAAAAACGTTGTTAACTTTAAGTTAATGTTATATGTTGCATGTACGTTTGCAACTGTACGCATAATACGCATTTACGATATACACGGATACCTTAACTTTAAAGTATTATAGCCAGATACTGCCCCCATACTTACTTACTTATATAATTAATTTTGTATTCAAGTTGTAATTATTTTCGATTCTATTTTGGTTAGTTTTTTGTTTTTGCATTTTGGTTTTACTCGGTCTTTGTTTTAATTTTGAATAATGTGAACTCAAAAAGACTGTTACACGTTTAATGATCAGTAATTTATACTTATGTGCATACATGCATATATATACTTATGTATGTATTTGTATATATGCATACAGTTTTTGCTCGAACTAATCAAAGTAGTCAATCAACTTGTTGTGGTGCGTCGTCGACCCACTTGGTAACCTATACATATTTGAACTAAGGACTTGGTAGATATTAAACTTACCGCCTAAACGAATCTCGAGACAACATAAGCTAAAATGAAGTCAAGTAGTTGCCATTTGAACTTAGTCGAAAAGTAAGATGAGGGTGGGAGAACGAATCCAATTATCATTACATTCTAGAGACAAGTGTATGTATGTATTTGTGTGTACAACAATCAACAATCAAATATGTTTAATGTGTTTTTTATACTTAAAATACTTAAAAGTCCGCTTAGGTTCGATAACTTATCTAACGCAAAAACAAATGTAAACCGTGCAATTAGTCAAAAGTCTTGCGTAGTGCATATCTTATAAGGCAGCTAGTTTTAAATTAGTTTCTAGATTTAGTTAAGCTATCAGACATGTTTTTATTTGAACATCTTAACATTCCCCATATATGCTTGGTAAAACAAAATTGTCCAGAATACACAGATCTAGGTCCTTATGAGTCTTTCTTAATCCTTCTCGCTTCGGAGATTATTAATATTAACATATGTAATTCCGGCCCTTGTTTATTTTTAAGATATCCTTCTATAATTTGTTTTATGATTACATAATCCTGTATATACCAGAACCCCTCCAGATATATGTATGCGTAATTAAGATCCTAAATCTAGAAAAATATGGTACCTAAAGTGTATGAAAAAGACAACATAGATAATAACCCAGAAAACTTACGGACAGACAAATGAGTAATAAGATAACTGTAGATATGTATTGTAGAATATTTATATGATACGTCTATACATAACAAACCTTTATACCTATAATGCTACACCACTACAATAATGTATTACGGCCTAAGAATTATAATAATGTATATACATATTTGATATGCTGTTCAATCGATCGGCCGATAGTATTTATAAAAGACGTTAGCAAGCAAATGCGTAAAAGCAAAAAAGAAAACTAAATAATAACTATTTAGCCAGAACACATGTTAAACAACAATATTAATACGTATGTACGCATTATAGATTTAATCCACACCAACACAAACATGCATAAGTATCTGTTATAACGAGCAAATTTAGAGCGTTGCCCACTAATAAAAGAATTGGATGGATTGGAGTTAGGACCTAGTAAATTGACAAGTTGGCGTATGCCAGAACCCAGAATATGATTGGGGCTTATTTGGAAAAAAATATTAAATAAATACAAATTATAGCGTTAAATATTACGAATAGCAACAATAGATGTCTAATAGATAATGGTAACCACCACAGCGTTGCAAGCATATTTAGCGTACTTCTATATAAATCAACTACAAGTCTATATTGTACATTACAAAAATTGGTCAGCTTGTCAACTTTTGTTAATAATATATGAAATTGTTTAATATATATAGACATACATATATTTTACCAATTAGTCAGATATAAAACAATTTTAATGGTACATACAGAACATAAGAAAATCATATACATTCATATGTACAAGTTTAAAGTTTTGGAAATAACTTTTAATGGCTATATCTCGGTTAAATTAAGTCAGATCTTTGAAACATACGCCTTTTTGGACTCGTATGATCTAGGGCAATGGAACAGAATCAGAAATCAACAAGAAATTAAATTAACCTTTTGAAATAAAGAGTAATTGATGCTGATTTTGCTCGTCTGGTATTACGATTAGAAAAACATGCGATATTCGAATTTTGTTACAAGCGTAAGCAAAATATTTCAGAACACTGCCCTTACCTACGAGTCCAAAGAGGTATGTGATACGAGCATCTATATTTTACAGAGGTATATGTCCATAATTGTTTAAGTAAGAAAAATATTACGTTCAATATTATCATACAAATACATGTATCAGATATATTATATATATTATATATATATATATAATTTTCGAAAACGAAAAACCAATGAAAATGAATATTTAATGACAAAATAAAATACATATTATGAAAAATTGACTAGTCGATTTAATGGGAAGTGGTTGCATTGGCAACCACTATAAACCTGGCCCAAGGACAAGGGCCCAGCGAATGAAACAAGTCTTTGGGTTACTTACAATCCTTGAATGAAGTTCGATAAAGTTCGCTCCGAGTTAGAGCTATTTTTTAAAAAAGGGACTCGTATTTTAGCCATAATTCGGCTACGTTCAAAAGGATCTCGGAAGGAGCTCACTATCGATTGGCATTCAATGATTTTGAGAATCCCAAAAAAAAATATATTACACAATTAAGGGAATTATCTGGTGGATTTTTGACCACAAATATTCCTTAGCTTGCTTCATTAGAATTATGCAATAAAGATGATGAAAATCCTTCACACATCTGAAATAAAGGAAAATTTTCTTAAAGACTAAAATTAAATCTCTGGATGTCACACTTTATGGTTTGACCTGGACTATCAGTATGCCAAAGGACTTCGAAAAGACATCGTGCTTGCAGAAGTAGAGGCATTTGTTATGTGAAAGTATGCCTCAATATTTGTAGGAACTTGAGCGGCATGTAAAGTTACCCAATTTCCCATTTAAATAAAAAAATAACCCGTATTTAGTACATTAAGCTTTTGTTTATTTTTAATTTGAATTATGTGTCTTTCTATCTAACCTTAGTACGATATTCAAAAAATAAATTTGGAAAATGTCGACCCGGTGGGAATATCTATGGCGAAGGGTGACGAGTTGATCCAATCATGCTCGCTAGTTTGTAAATACGAGTGTACAAATATTTATATATATGTGCTAAAAAAAAGTAACGATCATAATAATAACGTAATATAAAAGTGACAAAAAAGATATATAGAACGAGCCCGTTAGATGGACTCATTGGCCACAGACGGTTCTTTGGCATGAATCATCTCAGACATTATGTTTAAAGGGTCCTCGCTGCGCAAGTAGCCATTGTGCTCAGGATGGGATTCGAAGACGACTTCGCCGCGTATTACGCGAACTCGCGGCCCGTGTGCGCGAGCCGTAAACTTGACCTTGCCGCACGTGTCAGGACGTAAACGGCGATGAGCACGCAATCCACTGACAACAATAAAGTTCTTATCGCAGCCGTAGCACTTGTAGCGCTTCATGCCAATGTGACGTGAGAGATGCGAGATGAGCGTTTCGCGATGTGTGAAATCCAGTGAGCACACCTGTTAAAAGCACATCAGTGGAATATAAGGAAGGGTATTTCGCTGCATCACTCACCTTGCATTTGAATGGTTTCTCGCCAGTGTGCCTGCGATGATGGACACGCACCTGGCCAGGAGTGCGGAAACGCTTCTCACAGTAGTTGCATTTATGTGGCAACTCGCCGGTGTGAATCAACTTGTGGGTGCGCAGCCCACCCATAGTGGTAAAGCACTTTGAGCAATCGTCGCATTTATATTGAGAATACGAAGATTTGGGGATTATACTAGTAGACGCTGGGGTCGGTAAGATTGGCTCAGGATCTGCAATTTCAGGTGCCACAGTTGCTGGAGCAGCTGCCCCTGCATCCTGTACAGGATCTGGATCAGCAGAAGAATTTAATGGAGGCGTATTTGTCATATCTGGCACTACAGGAACTGTAGTGTAGGAACTGTATTTGCCTTCTGCAAATAGACAAAAAATTCGTTCAATTTATTTGAGAGACTTGGGGACACAACTGATACTCACTCTTATAAGACTTGACCTCTACTGACATGTGCTCAAACTTCGCCTCTGCGATGTCGTGCGAGACTGTCAAATGTTTGCAGAATGCCGCAAATTGTTCGAAACAGCGCGCACAGGTCGGACATTCCCAGTGAAAGCGATGATCAGGATATGCGTTGCGCAATTGACGTACCTTCAGATTACTCTCCTTGGTGAGCGGCAGTCGAAGCATCTGAAGCTGCGCAGGCATCTCAACTTTGGTGCGGCTGATTTTCGGTTGCAGCACACTGCCGGGCAGTGGCAGCGTTTGCTCTATGTTGCGTATCTGATTCTGGATATCTGTAATGATCTTGCGAGACTCTGGCAAACTCTCAAACAAACTAATAGCATTCAAATGAGAATTTCGATTAACGGGCGATGTCAGTGAGGCCGCTTGCCGGGAAGTAGGAGCAGATGGGGTTGGAATTGTGTCCGTTTGGCCAGCCGTCGAATTTTGATGTCCCGAACTTATCGATATGGAGCTTGGCAATGTGATTATTTTCCCTCCTATATTGAAGCTATTCGTAGTGTTACTCTTTGCGGTTGGTGGCAGCTTTAGTACCTTTATGTTTGGCAGCACTTTAATCACCATGCAATTACTCTGCATTAGCTTTACGACGTTGCCGGAAATATTTGTTTTGGGTTTGGAAATGTTCTTCAAAATACTTGAGGTCTGCTTGTCCGATTGCTTTGGCCATAAAATGTTGGACTGATTCTGTGATGCTGTAGAGTTTGCAAAAGGTATCAGTTTACCAGTGGGCACAACTACAAAAGGGATCGGAATATTATAATTAAATATATAGAAGTTTAAAAAAAAGTAAAGATTTACAGTTTGATTTATTCACAGGCGCTCTTGGTTTCTCCTGCACTACACATTCCTCTTTCGGCGGTTTCTTTATTGTGGGCAAGCGCAATTTGCTGCGCAATTGTCCAGCTAGGCTGTTTCGGGTCCGGCTGTTATCGTGGGCAGTGGAATTTAACTCAGCTGCTTCCGGCTGTGGCTCCGTTTTGATAATAATACCAGTTGGAAGCTGGTCCTCTACGTCCATCGGCTCAGATTTAATTTCTATGCCACAGAACCGCTCAGCTGGCAATGTCGTATCCAATTTACTGATCGCCAGCAGCTGACCGATATTTCCATGCATATCCGCATATTCGAGCTGACCGCACAGCCTATTGCCGTTCTGCCGATGTAGTTGCAATTCCAGGCGTGTCTCAAAATGCCGGCGACAAATGGAGCACACAAAACGACGCACATAGAAGTGCCTGCTCATGTGCCTCGACAGATTGGCTGCATCGGTACACTCCAACTGACAGATCTGCATTGTAAGGAATAAAATTTTAACTAAGAACATAACCTGGCCACACTTTATAAATACAAACACTAAAGCCGATCTCTCACTCTATGATGTATGTATAAATATATTGCACTTACCCTGCAGTTGGAGTTGTTAACTCCATCCGCATGCTTTCGATATTCATGCTCCTGGATTTCTTCGAGCGTGTTACACCACTCACCACAGCCATGGCAACAGAAATGGCGATTTAGCTGATGGTTGTTCTGATGCGAAGCATGCGATATGTGATTTTCGCACGTAAAGCTGCATACCTTGCATGCAAATGCGCCGAGAGAGGCAGAACTCTCAGCCGATGACATCACAAATAACTGAAGCACAGAAAAGTTTACTGTCACACTCAAAAATTCGATATAGATACATGTATATGTGCTTGGGTTAAGTTACCTTTTGCTGCTGATCGAAAGTGCCAAGGCTCGCTATGAAATTGAGCTCGTCCTCAGATTTGCAGTCGTGAACCGGCACCGTTATCATATTCGGACGCTCCTCGATTATATTCATAAAGGTGCCAGCTGCATAAAATGATCGTATTTTCATGAATAACTAGAGACAAAGCTAACGGTAGTGCGTAATATAAAAATAGACGCAACACATGCGAACACGCACACCCACATGGGCATAAGCAGGCAAAAGCATATATTTATATATTTACCGCACGACAATTCCATTGTTGGCCCATCCTCATCGACCTCAAGCTTTATCTTTGTATCATCAATATCAATTTCCTCAGTTTTAATCACAATTTCCTCGTGCATCGCGCTGAGCGAAAATAAAAGTGCGCAAAATAAATTACCGCTGCGATCATAGAAGCTATCGAGCGCTTTCCGAAAAATATCGAACAATTGCCAGTACTCCTGCGCCGATATATCGATATATATGCAACGCACTGCAGTCGATTTCACATTTGACATTGAACTGTAACAACAATCAGAATCTCTGCTAGCAGGCAAAATAAAAAGCAAACAAATTACGTTTTCTCTTCAATTATTAATGTTAATTAAAAGGAAACTGCTTGACGCAACACGTTCGCATTAGCTCTGGTACAAAGCATTCTTATCGCGCGGGGACGTCTTGAAGTAAGCTGCATAACGAATGCCATAAATCAATGTTTGTCTTAAAAATTTCACAATCGTAAACAAAAAAATGAGCAACAGCGAAGATTCCCAACAATATATTAACGATATGATGGTCAAAGAGGAGGATGAGGCGTCGGGTGGTCGGTAATCAATCAATGTTATTGTTCTGCATTATTAACTTACTGTTCTATTTACGTACTGTAGACGATTCGGACAGACAAGACGGACATGGGAGCATGCTGCGCGAACAGGATCGCTTTCTGCCCATTTGCAACATAATCAAGATAATGAAAGTGCCAGTGCCACAGAATGGCAAAATAGCCAAAGATGCGAGAGAGTGCATACAGGAGTGCGTCTCGGAGTTCATATCATTTATCAGCAGCGAGGCAATTGAGCGAAGTGTCGCCGAGAATCGCAAGACGGTCAACGGCGACGATTTGCTGGTGGCCTTCAACAATTTGGGCTTTGACAACTACGTGGAACCACTCTCTATTTACTTGCAAAAATATCGAGAGGTGAGTGCATATACATTTTATTCGATGGCAATTAGCACTCATCTAATCGTTGTTTCTCTCTTGATGCGCAGTCAAACAAATCGGATCGCAATTTATTTCTGGACAGCAACTATATGCAAACCGATGACGGCGAGGCTGGCAAACAGTAGCCTTTAACGGGGGTTTAATTTAAGACTTAAGGGACGGTTAATAGTTTTTTTTTTAATTTATATATCATATATATATATATATATATATAGAGTCTATAGTCAAAGTCAAGTTTTACTTTTATGGCAAGTAGCTTAATAGTTTCATTTTATATGCATATTTTATAAGACACCAAGTACTTTTGTATATTCTACAGGTTTACATATTTGTATATACTTAAAGATATTAAAGGGTATGTTGAGTCAGACAGTCATATTGTTTTATACGGCCTACATTTTATATTTATTAAAGACAGCTTCGTTATGCCTATGTTATTTTGTTTAATTTTTTTTTTTGCTTTTGCGAATCGGCCACAGCAAAGAAGATATTTCCAAGGACTCAGTGTGTGATGGTCGCAAATATAATGAATAGAAGATAAAGCAAAAACTATGATATCGTGAAAATAATGTTGCTATTCTTGTGTTAGTGCTAGCACCAAGTTGTTTGCGACTTCTTGTAAAATCACCATCCGTGATTTACTAAAAATGAATAGCAAACTAAGGAACATTGTGTACCTCGGTGTGAAACAAAATAATATATGGCCTGACTCTAAGCCGCAAAGTTTAAACGCTTTACGAGTAAAAATCACTGGATTACGACGACTACTTCATTATAATATTATCTACTAAGTTAGATGATGTGTGGTTTAAGATTGGGGGAAGATGGGATCACTTAATAGTAGGAGGAGCGCTACAGCATTATATGTGATGCTTAATTCGGTATATAAAATATGATAGATACTTAGGTTTTTAGTATTATAAATTAGTTGCGACTAACACTAGGCTAAAATAATGTGGCTTATACACATGGGCATTCATTATCAGAACATAGCATGACACAATATTCATATCGTTTGCGCTCCGACTATTTTGAGTTGTTTGTTACAGCATCAGATCCTCGCTCTCCATGGGCTCGTCCTTGATGCGCAACAACTTGCTATTATCAATGGCATCATCGTTTAGGAATATGTTGCTATCCTCATGCTCCAACTGTAGCGTGGGCATTGCCTCCGCCAGAAGTTGCCCCGGCTGGATAAAGCAGTAGCTCTCAAAATGTTTACAGCAAATTTTCTTAGAGTTGTCCCACTTGGGCAGAGGCTCGATTTTGAGATTGTAGCACCACTTTGTGCGCTGATTGCGATTCTGGGGAAAGTCCAGCATTGGCAGCTGGACATCGTCCACGCCACAAATTAGACAGCTCATCGCGTTGGCGGGCAGATGTGCGGCACAAATGAATTTGCCAGAGTAACTTTGAACATCCGGTAGATTGAGCGCCTGACACCATTGATGCATCAGCATTGGATCTATTATTGAATTAAATATATTTTGATTAGCTAGGCGACTTCTACGAGTATTTTAAATGATTACCTCTGGGAAACTTGTGCAGCTGGACATTGATATCGTCAGTGCAATCGGGCATGCAGCAACGTGGTCCCACTGGAGTCTGCTCGGGCTCTGCGCTGTCTGGGCCCAAATGGAGGCTGGGCACCGCATTGGACATGAGACGACGCACGCCTATTAGCTGTGGATCAAAGTGCCGACTGCAGATGAGCTTTGTGTTGCGCTGCGACTCATAGAAGCGCATGCCTGTGGCCTGCTCCCATTTGCGTATGGAGCTAATGTTGTTGGGCAGTCGAAAGAGCTTGATGCCATCACCGCGGGGATTGCGGCAATAGGGCAAACAGCAGCATTTGATCTTCCACGGTGGCAGCTGACCCGGCGGCACAAGATTAAGTCGAGGGCGACGCTCCCTTTTCACACACGGAGCCGTCCGCATTTGATCATCAGCATCTACATTCACATCAACATCATTGTCATCATAGTCATCATCCAAGTCCTCCAATATGGTGTCCTCAACATCCACTTCAACCTCATCACACTCGCTGCCTGTTTCGGACTGAGTAAACAGCTGCTGACTCTGCTCATTCGTAAAGATCTCCAGCGGCACATTGTCCCCCAGTTCCAGCGTGGGCACCGCCCAGGGACGCAACTTGCGCAGACGGATGCAGTGCGGTTCGAAATGGACACTGCATATCATTGTCTTCCACGGCCGTCGCTCATCGTAATGGATACGCAAATTATGCATCCATCGTTGTTGCAACTGACGCGAGCGCGGAAACTTGTAGATGTGCACGCCGTGCTGGGAACGCTGTCGTTGGCAGTGGACCAGTGAGCACTTATCATAGCCGGACTTGACCGGATTGTAGCTGATGGTGCACTTCTCCTGATTATTGCTTGACAGACGCAGTTGCTGATCGGACCAGTTATAGGAATCGTTTTGGCTAAAATGATTGTCATATTGTTGCTCATCCTCGCTACCCTCGTGCAACTCCAGCTCGGGCTCCAGCAGACTGAAATCATCCTGCTCCTGGTTGCCATCTTCCAGCTCCAATTGATCAAATTGCTCCATTCGTTCCTGTTTGACTGTCATGCCCAGCTCCGAGCTACTCATTGGCTTGTCCACACGCAAGAACTCGTTATCAAACAGTTTCTTGGGTGCAAGCGGTCCCAGATTCAGGGTGGGCACACTGCCGTGCATCAGTCGCACATTGCCTAGACAGATGGGTTCAAAGTGTGCGCTGCAGATGCGATAGCGCCAGCGGAACTCGGGATCGAAGGGCACCTGAGTGTTGTGCTGCCACTTGGCGCACATGTCCGACGAATGGGGGAACTTGTGCAGCGTCAAATTCTCGCTGGTCAAATGATTTGAGCAGCCCTCGATCTGACAGTATTTGCTCGATTTGCAAGGCGGTGCAGGGCGTGGCAGGCGAAGACCTACATTCGCAGAGAGCAACTGTTGCTGAGACTCCAGCGGAGCAGCGAGCGACTGCCTGGTCTCTTCTTTAGTCTGTTCCAGTTGCAGTTGGGCGTTGAACTCATTATCATAGATATGCTTCGGTCGACGTGAGCCCAGTCGCAACGTGGGCATCGCTCCACGTCTGATGCGCGAGCCGTGAAAGCAATCCTCGATGAAATGATGACTGCAGATGCGAAAGCGCCAAGCGAATTTGACATCCACGAGCACCTGGGTGTTATGCATCCACTTTTGCATGGCATCCAGCGAGACGGGAAACTTGTGCAGCTTGATGCTGCTGCTCAGATTATTCGAGGTGACATTGCAACCATGCACGCTGCAGTGGCGTGCGCTGTAGTGAAGTCCATTCTGGACAACAGGGATACGGCATTGGGGTGGACCTGGACTGAGGGGATTGTGCGAGAACTGCTCGGCATAGCTGAGATTTGCCTCGGTATCCATTTGCTCATAGGTGGTGCACTTCTCGACATGACCCACCTCGAGCAGCACCTCCAGCGCCTGCATTTCCAAAGGCTGCTGTGAGTTATTGTCGCAATCCTCTTCATATTCCATAACCTGCGGTGCTGGTGGCTCCTTCTTGGGCAACGGCTCCAGCTTGAGCAATGGCTCCGGCTGAGCCTCAACAACTTTCTCGCTGACCTGCAGCTCATTCATGTGTTGCCACTCCAACTCTGTGGGATTCTGATAGGCTGGCATATCGCCCGGTTGAAGCTCCGGCAACTCCAGCGTAGGCATGCTCCACGGCTTCAAGCGCTTGGTTGTCTCCGTGAAGCATCTGGACTCAAAGTGCTTGCTGCATATCTTGTACATATAACGCTGTTGCTCGTAAAACACCAGCTGCATATTGTGCAGCCACATCTCCAGCACATCTCGACGCGTGGGCAAACCATGCAGCCGTCCGCCGTCGCGTGGCTTGAGTGTTCTGCAGCCACGCACCGCACAGCTGACAACGCGTATGCGAACGCTGCTACGCGCTGCCTCGTAATTGGAGTCCAGCAGCTCCTCAGCGACGTGTGCTGACAAGTGATCCACACTATGATCGTAGAGCAAGATTAGGTGGAGTGGACAGAGCTTGGGCAGCTGCTGCTTATCGAGCTGCGGCGCCTCCAGACCCATATAAGAGAGCCACTGCTGACGGAGCTCCTGCTCCTGGGGCAGCTCGTAGGTGACCCGCAGATAGCTCTTCTGCAGCTCCACGCATTGCGGATAGCAGCAGTCGTGACTGGCGCCGTCTCTATTGCAGTAGCGCTTCTGCTGCGTCGGCACCGACTCTACGCTTGGGTGTATATTGTCGAGCTCATCGTGACCCAGATGGAGTGTGGGCATTGCACCGTAGGTAGGGCGTCCATTCTCCAAGCAGCTAGCCTCAAAATGCACACTGCAGATCTTCAGGCTGGCCAGTTGTTCTTTGCTCGGATCAAGGCGCATATTTTGCAGCCACTTGTCCGCCAACTGGCGCACCTTTGGCAGCCCAAATAGTTGAACCTCATCCGCATTCTTGGAGCTCTCGCAGTGGGGTACACAGCACACGATCATATCCTCTTCCCAGTTCGCCGGATTGGGTATCACATCGTCTAGGTCCTCGTGACCTAAATGAAGTGTGGGTCGTGCTCCAGGACGCAGCATTCGAGACGCATTAAAGCAGTTTGACTCGAAGTGGCGTTCACAAACGTGCTGTTCCGAGCCACACGTGGCCGCCTGATCCAGGTGCAAATTATGGCACCAATCCAATATCTGTGGGGAACGCTTGGGCATCTTGAACAGACGGCGACGCGATGCATCTTCGTCCTTAACGCAACCATTGACCACACAGCGCACCTCAGTCACAGCCCGGCTCAGCGCCAGAGTGGGCACAGCGTCCTCCTTCAGCTCCCCGTTATCAGGATCAAAGCAATCCGGCGCAAAATGCGACTGGCACACCTGAAAGATAATTGATATTAGGATCGGTTTGCGTTATTTGTCAATTTAAAATGCGTAAGTTGAATACCTGAAATCCATCGCTGCTGGCCTGCATGGAGCGATGCTTACAATTGGCGGCCCACTTGCGAATGGTTGGCCGATCCGTGGGATATTGGTAGAGACGCAGCTGCTCGCTACTTTGCTGGAAGCAGGTCAGAACCGAGCAGTAGTTGGCCCAAATGAACTGCAGCGTCTGCTTGTTCTCCTGGCTGTCGGCAATGTTGCCGTTGTGCTTGGCATTCGGGATGATGTGTCCATCGTGTCCTAGACTCAGTGTGGGCACCGCCCAGCTGCGCAGCTGATTCTTGCAAATGGCCTCCGCCTCGAAGTGATCCTGGCAGACGAACAGCCGTTGAGCATCGACAAAGCGCGGCTGCTGCTGTGTGTTCACCAGCCACTTCAGCATCGACGTCTCCGCGCTGGGAAAGCGAAAGAGACGCGTCAGGGCGGAAGCCTGCTGACCGCAGCTGGGAATACAGCAGGTGCGCAGCTTGCCACGCGGACTGGGACTCGCACTCGCACTAAAGCTGGGACTGTTGCACATCGGCAGCTCAGTTTTAATGCGCAGCGGCAGCTCCAACGGCACGGCGGGTTGTGTTTGGCTGCCAACCAGCTTGGGATTTAAATAAATGTTGGCATCCTCGTGGTGCAGCTGCAGCGTTGGCATTGCCCACACTTTGGGGCGCACTGGGCCCAGGCAGCCTGGCTCAAAGTGCAACATGCAGATGCGATAGACATAATGTCGGGCCGGATCGTATTCAATCTTGGTGTTGTGCACCCACTTGGCGCAGGTGTCGGGGTAAACAGGCAGCTTGGTCAGACGCACATTGTCCGTATACTTCGAGTAGCAGCCGGGCACAGCACAACGTAGCTTCATGGCCATGCTGGAGCTGGATATCAGTTCGTAAGTCTCACGCAGCTGGCGACGCACAACATCTGGCACCGACTCGGGCAGCGGCACCAGTTCGTAGAGCTGCATAAAGTGCATCACACACAGCTGGGCGTGCCGGGGCGACGGCTGAGGATGGGGCAGGTGCAACCAGTGCAGCCAGGCCTGTTGCACCTGCGGATGCGTCGGCAGATCATAGCCGCGATAGAGATTGAGACGAGCACAAGTACATTTGGGCACCAGACAGCCACTGGTGCCACTGGTGCTAGCCACATTGTGGCGATAAATATTGGTATCCGAGTGGCCCAGTTTCAAAGTGGGACACGGCGCATTCAGCTCAAAGTGATCGCTGCAGAGGAACATTTGAGTGCAGTCCATTGTAGGAGGCAGCTTTAGGTTGTGCAACCATTTGCGCAGCAGCAGACGATCCTTGGGCAGACGCTGCAGCTGAACGCCATGCAACTCCGACAGCTTGCCGCAACTTGGCAGGCAACAGCGACGACCGGGCTTAATCTCCGCCAGATCCGGTTTCCGTTTTCGGCAGTGTTTCAGGCTCCAAAGCCGAAAAACCGAATGTTGCGGCTGTTCATCATAGATGCCCGACAGCATCCGGCCATTGCAGCTGTAGGTGAGCGGTGTGGCATGGCCCAGTTTCAAGGTGGGCACAGCATTCTGCTTCAGCTTGCGCGTGCCCAGCATCGAGGGCTCAAAGTGCTCGACGCATACACGACCCATGCAGGACTCCAACGGCAGCTGCAGATTGGCGCTCCACTTGAGCAGCAGCTGTGGATCCTTGGGAAAGCCAAAGGTGCTCAGATGATGGATGGCGGTGCGCTCCTTGCGACAGTGCTTCAGACAGCAAATGGGCGTCACATTATTCACAGCCTTCTCGCGCCGCGGAGCCATTGTCATTCGAAGTGGCCGCGTATCTGGCAGAAGCAGCTCATCGTCATTGCCGGGAATGTCTTCATCATCATCCTCATCATCATCGAGATTATCATGTCCGGCAGAGGTATCATCGCTGTGGTGCTCAGCGTAGGTTTCCACAAGTTCCAAGGGATCAAAATAGCCATGTTCCTCAGAGTCCCGATGCCCTTCCTCATCCTCGTCCATATTTTGATCGTGCTCCTGCTCCAGATCTTGCTCCTGCTCTTGCTGCTCTTCATCTTCATTCTCTAGCTCCTGTTCATCCTCCTGTTCAGTCTTTACTTTGACCAACGACTTTAAGCTGGCATCGCCCTCTTCTTCCTCCGCCTCGTCCTCCTGCTGCAGACCCGCCTTAATGCCTTCGTTATCAAAGACCACGCCCTCGTCGTGTCCCAATTTGAGCGTTGGCACTGCTCCCGTCTTCAGCTTCAGCTTGCCGCGCACTAGCGGCTCGAAATGATCCGCGCAGATTCGTCCGCGGCATTGATCCGGCGACAAGCGTAGATTGACGCGCCACTTCTCGAGCAGCTCCTCGCTGCGTGGATACCGATAGGTACGCAAATCATTGTCAATGCTGCGCCGCTTGCGGCAGTGCGCCAGCGCACAGGTGGGCGTAAAGAAGCCCGGTATATTCTTTGGATTCTCATAGATCGGCAACTCCTGATGGCCCAGTTGCTGTGTGGGCATTGCCCAGCCCCTCAGCTGGTTGCCATCGATGCAACGGCGATTGAAGTGGACGCTGCAGATGCGCGTCGTCTTGTTCACGTCGGCAGCAGGCAGCTTCAGATTGTGGCGCCACTTGCTCTGCTGCTGTTTCCCATTCGGAAACGGAAAGAGGCGGGCACCATGCTCCAGGCGGCTGCGACCACAGCTCTGCACACAGCACTTGAAATCAGTCAAAGATTTCTTGATTTTAACCTGTGCAGAAAAAACAGAGTTAATATATAATAACTCAGTATCTAAAAACTGTTTACCTGTGTTGTACTTGAATCTGTGGCAGCCGACATGTTAATGTCCGGTTTGATGTCTTCATCCAGGTCGGAGTGCGCCTCCTGCTTAATGTTGATCCTCATGGAATCTTGGACGCGCCGCTGGCGTCCAAAGAGATTGCTCTGCAGCTCCTCGGGATTGACTTGGAACAAGTCATCAGTCTCGTCATGTCCAAGCTCCAGTGTTGGTATGGACCCAATGTTTAGGCGCGTCTTACCAATGCATATGTCCTCGAAATGGGCGTTGCAGATCTTATAGCGTTCGCGCTCCTTGAAGTTGAGATGCTCGATGCGGAGATTGTGGCGCCAGCGCTGGAATAGCTCCGGATCTTTGGGAAAACTGTTCATCTGCACTTCATCGAATTTACGCGTCTTTCCGCAAGAGGGCAAACAGCACTTGAAGACCGGATCAATATAGCGCTCCTCCGGCTTGGGATTTAGCATCAGCTCGATATCATCATCGTGGCCAAGGGATAGAGTGGGGATAGCCCACTTGAACAGATGCTTCGGTCCAATGCAATCCGCCTCGAAATGTCTGTTGCAGATGCGAACGCCGATACAGTCGACTGGACTTATTTTCAGATTGTTGCACCACTTCCACAGCAGATCCTCATCGTCGTTGGGGAAGCGGAAGAGACGCACATCCGGTTGCTCCTTGATGGCACCGCAGCCCTCGACGGTGCAGTGCTCCTCCACGAAAGACTGCGCCTCATTCGGAAATATGTCTTCGTCTTCATGGCCCAACTCAAGCGTTGGTATTGCTCCGGCACTGAGTCTCTTCCCATTGAACGAGTGCGTCTCGAAGTGCTGCGAGCAGATGCGATACTGTTGTCGCATAGCGCCTCGGGGACGCATCCGGATGTTGTGCATCCACTTACGGAGCTGGGTGGGGCTGTGAGGCAGACGAAAGAGCTGCACCCCCTGTGCTCGCTGACGTCGGCAGCTCTCCACAATGCAGACACGCTGCAAGCAGAGCTTGTTGGCCTTGAGCTTCGCCGGATTCTGATAGATCTTGTAGCCGGATGGTGTATTGAGGTCCAGTGTGGGCACCGCCATGGGCACCGGGCATTTCTTGCTGAGCACATGCGGCTCAAAGTGTGCGGAGCAGAGGCGACGCTGGGCGCTGCCCACAGGCGGCACCTGTAGATTATGCGCCCACTTGGCCAGCGTGGAGCGATTCAGTTTAGGGAAGCGATACAGCTGGACATTGTGCGTGGCACGCACCTTGCGGCAGTGCGGCAAGCAGCAGCGTGGCACCCAGGTGGGCTTCACGCCACCAGCGCTTGCTTCAGAGCCTCGGACTGCTCTGCCCGGCTTGAGATGCGTGCGCCGCTTGTAGAGCATCTGGTGTTCGGGATTCTCGTAGAGATTCTCTATGTTGGTTGCAAGATTGAGAGTGGGTACTGCCCAGGGGCGCATCCGCTTGCCAATGCAGTGGGATTCGAAATGCAGATTGCATATTCTCATATTGGGCAGCTGGGCAATCTCCAGTTGGAGATTGTGTGCCCACTTGGCCAGCACCTGCGACTCCTCGGGCGGGCGATATAGTTTGATGTCATCCACGCTGGGATTACGCTTACACGTCTCCACACAGCACTCGCCCTGCTCCTCGCCATTGTTAGGCGCACTGGGACGCGCATAGAACTCGGCAACTTGCTCCGCCGTGGGCAGCGGATAGGGTATATTCTCATGCCCAAGGATGAGTGTGGGCACTGCCCACTTCTCCAACCGTTTGTTGCGCAGGCATCGATCCTCAAAGTGCACCTCACAGATGGCATCATTAAAGAGTTTACTGCCATCCGGAACAGGACGCTGCAGATTTGCGCACCATTTGGTCAGCAGCGGCACGTTGCTGGGAAAGCGATGCAGATTGGCATGATCCCGATCACGATTCCGCTTGCAAACAGCCACGCAGCAAGTTTCACGTATGTTGAGCTTCTTGATCACATCCGGATTGCGGTGAATGTCCTCGTCGTCGTGGCCCAGATGCAACGTGGGCACCGCAAACGGACGCATGCAGCCGCCAATGCAGTAGGGCTCAAAATGCAAGCTACATATCCGCATGCCCTTGTGCATCTTGTCCTCGGGAATCTTAAGATTGTGACACCACTTGCGCATTTGCTCTGGCCGCCTGGGTATTGTGTGGAATGTGATGTTCTCATTGTTGTGACGCTTGCTCTCGCAGCTGGGCACACAGCAGACGTCCATGCTGTCGCTGACATTAAGGCCAGAGGATGAGCCTCCAGCGCCCATGCTCATGTAGGATGCACTTAACTCCGGATCCACATAATGCGATGTCGATGAGGCCGACGAGGATGTGGATGCAGCTGAATGGCGCTGATATTTATGATGCACTTGTTGCGGCTGCTGCTGTAACTGGTGTTGCTGCAGCTGCTGCTGATGATTGTGGGTGGGCGTAGAGGGCGTTGGCGGTGGCCACAGTTCGTTCTCGTATATGTTAAAGGTGTCATTATGACCCAGATGTAGCGTGGGCACAGCACCTATGAATAAGAAATATTTATTATAATGTTTTATGTTATAAATTCTGAGCAGCAGCTTACCCGGAGATAGTTTGCGTAATCCCAAAGCTTCCTTAATAAAGTGAGCGCTGCAAATTTTGTGATTCTTGCCACGATATACAGCCGGATCAAGGCGTAGATTGTAACACCAACGACGCAGCAGCACCTCATCCCTGGGGAAGCGATACAGTGACATGTTGAAGTCGGAGGAGCGACTGCGACGACAAAAGTTGAGACAGCAGCGCTTCTCCTCCACATACAGATTTTTGGGATTGTCATGAATCTTGCCATACTGGGCGCCCAGGTGTAACGTGGGCACCGCCCAGGGCTTCAGCCGGAACTTGCCGATGCAGCGCTCCTCGAAGTGGCGACTGCAGAAGTGACGCGGCTCCTTGGCCTGGACGGGCAGACGAGCGTTTTGGCACCACTTGATCAAACTCTTGATGTCCTTGGGAAAGTTGTAGAACTTCAGATTACTCTCGCCACGCTGACTAGTGCAGTTTGGCATACTGCAGCGGGCAACCTCGCCGGTGGTGAACGTGTTGGTCAGCTCACGATTCTGATAGAGATTGGCCACATCGTCATGGCCTAGATTAAATGTGGGCACCGCCCAATAGCAGAGAGAGTAACGATTGATGCAACGCTTAGGGAAGTGCATGCTGCAAATGCGAAAGCTGGCATAGCTCGACGCCGGAATGTGGAACATCTTGAGGTTGTGCAGCCACTGATTCAAGTACTTGTCATCTTTAGGAAATGTAAAGAATTGCAGCGTCGGGCTAGTGCTCTTGCGCACCCCGCACAGTGGAACACAGCACAGCGCATCCTCCGAATCGTCCAGCGTCGAGGAATGCGCCTGAGGACCACCAATTGCCCCGCCCCCGCCGTGCAGAGAATTGTCGCTGGCGTAGGCATTGTTATAGCTGCTCTCGTGCATACTGTAGCCAGACTCGCTGGTGGAGTTGCTATAGCTGCGCTCCAGTTTCACGTTCGCCTCGCTCTTCAGGGCCGAGGCATATAGAGCGGCGCCATCAGCGTTCGCCTGGCGTTGCTGCAACAGCGAATTGAGCGCCGCTGTTGCCGGTAATGCCGCATTCGCCTTGTGCTGCGGTGGAGTCACTAAAATATATAAAAAGTTAATGGTGAAAGTATTAAGTATGTGTCATAAGGATTTCCTGTTCAGCTACATTTGAGAAATATCAAAGGAACTATTCTAGACAGCGACTCACTTTCAATGGTACCCATGTGACAATCCTGCAGTTTGTAGTTGCCCTGTTGCTGATGTTGTTGTGTATGCTGCTGCTGCTGCTGCTGTTGTTGTTGTTGCTGCTGCTGTTGTTGGTGTGCTGCAGCGTAATACTTGCCACAGAAGTAGGGCGCCGCCAGTCGATGCTCGTGCAGCTCTAATGCCGTTTGGTACCACAACCGGCAAATGGGGCAATCGAAACGCTGTTGGAACTTGTGTTGCGGCAAATGGGCATACAGCTGTTCCCGTGTGGGGAACGTAACAGAGCACATCTATAAAGGGTTTGTTAATTAGCAAACGTAACCAACTGTAAACCATAAGTCACCAGCCTCCCTTACATTGCACACAAAGCTATCGTACTCGTGCTCCATGTACTCGTGCGATTCGCACTCTGCAATCGAGTCGTAGTGCTTCCCACAGTATTTATGGCAGAAGAACTTGTCAGTTCGATGCAGATGCTTGTGCTTCTGCAGCTCCTCGGCGCCCATAAAAGACATGGGACAGATGTTGCACTTGAACTCATACTCGTGTATGCTGCAACTGCTCTCGGCCACATGCCGCAGGTAAATGTGCTTCTTGAAGAACACCTCTTTGCAGCGCTGACAAATGGGCATACTCTCCGCGGAGCGATCCGTTTGCAGCTTCCGACGCGGGTAGTTTAGCGGGTTCTTAAAGAAATTAAATTAAATTAATAACTATAGCACAATCTATGGGCTGCTAATCTTTCCACTCACTTTTTGGTTTCCGTAGGCCTCATCCTTGACATTCAGCTCAAGCTTGGGACTTAGCATATCGTCGCCGAAATCGGGATATTTACTAAAATCGGCAAAGGGAGTATTATCATCGATATAGTTGGACTTGAAAGCATGTTCGTCAATGGGTTCCGCTGCCAAATATTAAATGTACATTTTTAATTAATATGCAATACGTTTTATCCGAATTCTTTATCAAACTTATTTCACTTTCGCTGATTTTGCACTTTAACGAAAATTAATTTTAAATTTAGATTTCTATTTTTGTAGCATTATCGACACAGATCGTATGTGCAAATTTTATACAAAAAAATAATCTCTAATTTTCTATACCTCTATGTATAATTATAGTGTATTCGCACGACCTAACCTGACAGTCTCACTGAATGTGCCGACAAATTTTTTTCATAGAACAAAAAAACTTATATGTATATATTTATATGAGAACTTGCTCTAATAAGTAATGTAATGTAGAAAAGAATTGCATTAAAGTTTGTGTAGTGAATAAAGTTAAAATATAAAAACAGTTTTATTCCTTATGTAATATTTATGGATGTGTGCGTATATTTCACAGAACACATTCTCAACACACTTTCAACTCTAATCAACATAAAGAAATCTCAAATTATCACTAAAATGAAAACAGAATTGAAAAAATAAAATGTGTGCCCAGAAACTGAAGAACTTCAGTTTTTTTTTCATTCTTTTATGGCTTTTACGTATGAATTTGTTTGTGTACAAATACAAACATACAAACAGGCACATATATATATTGTTTAATTGTTTTGAGTTGTTCTCTCTGGTGGCTGCTTTGATAAGCATGAAAACGGAGATAACATGAGCGAGAGTGTTTTCCATTTTCCATTCCTATGCGTATACAGGAAACCGCGTATGTATATTACTATTTCTCATTTTCCCAATGCATATTTAAAGGAACTATCAAAAAATTAAGTGCAATAGTTTCTTTTTCCATATAATATTTGGTTTTAACAAAAATACAAGAAAAAAATAGTGAGAAAATAAACGAATTCCGTTGCCCCGCCCTATTGGTACCGAAAGTCTGTTCCATACACACACAAAAGTTATAATCTATTTGGGAACGTACGTTACATAAGAACCGAGACTTGAAAATGAGAATCAACGCAACAAACACGCACACATACAATCAAAATGTCATCAATAGATAGACGGATGTGTATGTGCAGAAAGTGTAGGGTTATAGCCGGTAATATATGGCATCTATCTGGGCATGCATATACATAAGTATATGTACATAAATAAATTGGATACATACACAAAGACTGGCAGACTGACAGACGAAACGCACTCAGAAACAGAACAGAACAGAGATACAGAAACGGTACGTAGACGAACCGAAAATCCGAAAACTGAAAACCGAAAACCCTGGCGAAAAACTACCGAACGAACAAGCGCAAAAACCTCAGCGTAACTCAACTCAACTCAAACAAACTCAACGCTGTATCAAAACGTTTTATTGATTCGGCGACGCGAAAAACGGAGCTAAATTACGGCTACTTACGCTATAGGAAAATGGGCAACCAAAGTATCTGTAACTGTGTTCTCGCTCTCAGTAGTCCCCCACATTCGCTCTCTTGCTTTGTTTAACTGTAAGCGTGTGTGTGTGCGTATGTCTGTACCAATTGCTTATTACTAGAGTCGGACCCGTGTCTCAACTCAAAATATGATAATAACTATGTAAATTTTAACACTTGTGGACAAATAAATCCATTTGTCGATTAAATAAAATTTAAATTCACTTTGCCACAAAGAAAAATATTTTCCAAGTTGTGATTATTACTAGCTGCAATTACCCTACCCTCAAATATAGATACAAATAATTGTATACAATAAGATATGAGTAACAATTCTTATATTGAATACAATTCAAAAATATAATCTGTCAACATTCAGAAAATAAATAAATTAAAAAAATAAATTATAAGCGTTTATCAATGTGTGTAGTAATGAGTGCATTTTTTCAAATTTGGGGTTCGAGAGCTCGTGTTGCTTTGGGGAAATCAGACACGCCCCCATCGCTACTTATTACATTAGTATTTGCATGAGTGCAGAATGGAGTGTTGGATATCGATATTCCTAAAGCTCGATACTTACATTTAATTATCATTTCGCCACTAGCATCGAGCGAATGACGATTTGCAACGGCGGGTGCTGGCGGCGGTGCCATAGGATTCTGAAAGAGTTGTTGCTGCTGCTGCTGCTGATGGCGTTCGGGCAGTGGCTCCAATGGTTCGCTCTTAATGTACGGATACGAGCTGTGCATTATATGTGTTGGCATATACGAGCGCTGGTTGAGCTGCTGCTGATGCTGTTGTTGCTGATGCTGCTGCTGTTGTTGTTGTTGTTGGTACTGCAGCAGCTGGTTGTGCGCATAGGCCACAGTATTGGCCTCAAGGTTATAGCCAACCCCAACGCCACCCGCTCCCGTTGAGCCATAATACGCTCCTGCACCCGTACCGTATGCATTCATAATGTGGTTGTTGTTGTTATTGTTGTTGCTGGTGTTGCTGCTGCTGCTTTTGCAGGGCGACGCAAAGGCAGCGGCATGCGGGGGCGGATAGGAAGCAACATGTGAGTACCAACTGTGCTGTTGTTGTATTTGTTTATGCTGCAAATGCTGCTGCTGCTGCAGATGATGTTGATGTTGTTGCTGTTGCTGCTGTTGCTGATAGTAGTGATGTTGATGTTGGTGATGTGGAGGGGGATTGTGTTGTTGTTGTGACATTACGCTAGAGATAAGATAATTTGGTTTTTGTTTTGTTTTGTTTTTGGCAATTTTCAGCCGCTTCAATTAAAATGGTGAAAAAACACCCGTAGCGTTCTTTTCTCTCTCGCTCGCGCACGAACGCTCTGTGTTTTTCATTTGGCGTCGTCTTTTATATACCAGTTTTTCAGTGTTCTGCTCTGCTCTGCCCCCCTGCCTTTTAAGATTTTTGCATGTGTGTGTGTGTGTATGTATCGAAATGTCATTATTACAATTTGTATGAAATTGAGACGGCGCTGCTCAGCCAATTGTATACATTTTATATATTGTTATCACTCGAAGCACATGCAGCCCGCTTGGGACCAATTGGAATTTGTTTCACTAGGCGCGAGCAATGAATTTTTTAACATTTTTCGTTTCGTTGTTTAAGCGCGACGCGCGACAACAAACTCCTGCATGCGTGCGTGTGTGCGTGTGTTTGTCTGGTTGCCTAGCGATGTGATGAACTCTGAAGGCGAAGCAACCGTGCGATATATTTTGGTTTAAATATCGCTGTGCTATCGATTATAAAGTATCGGTATAAGCTGATTTGAACTTGGCACTTCGAATTAGAATAATGTCAAATAAAAGCAAAATATAATTCTATAACTTGCAAATAATACCAATATTTGAATTTCCCACTATTCTATCACTAAACATAAAATACACCTTTAACCAACCGACTATTAGTAATACATAATTTAGTTTTTTTATATCGTTTGTAATTGTATTTTATTTTTATGTAATTTTGGGTCCTCTTATGCCCACCCGCTGCTGCAGTTGCTCTTTCAGCACCTTTCCATCAACCACCAGTTGCTCCTCGGCCAGCTCGTGAAGCGTGTCGCGTAATTGTTTTTTCACTTGGCTTATTCGTGTTCCATTTTTGGCAGATATGGGCAAAATGTGCTCAAATTTCAGCACTCTACTGGGACGCACTTCCTCTGGACACTCTGCCAGACCCACAGACAGATCCCTTAAGCTAGGCTTCACTTTTGCCAGTATGTCCTGTGCACCCTCTTTATCCATTTTATTAAGCAGAAGCAAACAGGGCTTTTCCAGCAGCGTCGGATCGTATAGCTCCAGCTCCTTATTCAACGCATAGATGTTGGCCAAACAGTCGCGATGCGGATGCCGCGGACTGAGCTGAAATCCAAAGATGTCCACCATGAAGAGCAGCAATCGTGTGCGTTCAATGTGCTTCAGAAACTTGTGTCCCATGCCGAAGTTGGCGTGAGCGCCCTCAATGAGACCGGGCAGATCAGCCAGACTGATGGAGCGCAAATCGCTGTACTCAATCGTTCCAATTTGCGGACGAATCGTGGTGACTGTGTGGAAGCGAAAGGATTGTAATTTTACATCCTGTAGCTAGTTCATTTACTTACAGGGATATGCGGCTATTTTGGGCTTGGCATTGGAAATGGCTTTCAGCAGAGTGCTCTTGCCGGCATTGGGAAACCCAACTAGGCCCACATCTGCAATCAGCTTAAGATCCAGATTCACAATGCGACTCTCGCCGGGACTACCGAGGAAATTGTTGCCCGTGCATCCGCCGGTACCACCGCCTGCCACAATCCAACTTGCCTCATCCTCATTGAGATCGGCCAGCAGTTTGTGCTGTTCATCGTAGACCTGAACTCCAACAGGAACTTCTATGCGCTGATCGACTCCGCGACGCCCGAATATGCTCAGCTTGCTGCTGTCTTCGCCGCTGGTGGCATGCACTCGTTTATCCTTCAGGCTCTGCGACACCTTGCGCAGCGTGTGGCCCTCCTTGGCCACAAGGTAGACACATCCGCCTTGGCCACCAACGCCTCCGTATTTGGGCAAACCGTTGCCGCCATGTCCCCCACGCACCGTTAGACGCAGTGTGTCCAGGAAGCTGGGTCGAAAATGAGCACGCGCCGGCTGTAAGGGAGATATAATTATATTACAGAAATGCTTACATGTTTTCATTTATATTCTTACTGATTTTGTCGATTTTAGCAGGAATTTAAACAGTTGAACCATCGCGAACAGCTGATTGCCCAATGAGGCACAGTATGCTGCTTACGGTATGCAAAAAATTAATGCTTCACAATAATCTTTTACGTGGGTTAAAGTTGCTTAAGTCAAGACAGACCAACACATAAAAATAACTAGTTTTCCACTGCAGAATAATCAACAATAAATTGGGCTGAAGAACTGCACTCTTTATCAGAACTAGTTAAGGCAGCAATCGATAACATTTTAAATGATTAATCGATATAAACATTCGAAGCAAGCACGTGCGATTTGTTTTTAGTGCTAAAAACCTTTTTTTAGTACAAACACAAACAGCGCAATGGAGCCGGGTATTTGCTATATTAAACCAGAGTGTGTAATATTAATATGTAATTTTGCATTATTTATAAAGCTAAAACATTTAATTTAAATAGGTATTTACTAGCTGAGGCCAATGGTGGCGGGATAAAGCCTGCCGATGAAGACGAATCAAACAAAAGAAAACACACTGACGAATCCGATAAGCAAAATGAGCAAAGCAACAAGCGCGACGGCAAAAAGGAGCGAAAACGTGGCCAGAATAAGGTAAGCAAGGAAATCAACTGCAATTATCAAGTACACATTACATACACACATATATTACACCTGCACATATACTGTTTGCTTAGCATCGGCCAATTTTCAAGGACGAGCGCTTCTCGCATCTTTGTCACTCGCTCATCGATGGCCCCGGCGGAGCAGCCTGTTCCTTGCCCAATTGCCGTTATGTGCATGATCTGGATGCGTTTATAGCGGGCAAGGGCGAGGAACTCGGAGACGAGTGCCATGTGTATGCAACCAAGGGCTATTGTGCTCGCGGTGTCACCTGTCGGTTTGCCAAGGCGCACACAGATGCGCAGGGCAGAAACATGAAGGCGGCGAACTACGACGAGCAAGCGCCACAAACCACCTGGAATGGCATCACACCAGGTGAGCACCAGCAACCGATTTGCGTATCAATCATATTATTTGTTGATTTATTGTAGATGTGCAGGTGCGTTTGCGCAAGCATGAATATGATTTTAGCCGCTGCAAGGAGCTGATTAAGCAGGCTGAAAAGCTGCGTGATGCTAGAAAACAAAAGCAGGAGGAACAGCCATCGGATGAGACACCCAAAGCAGAGCCACCGAAGCCCATTGGCAGCGTCATCGATGAGTGCCCAGGGGGACGCGATGCTGACCGCAAGCCCATCATTGATTTCCGTGAGAAGCTTGTCCTGTCGCCGCTGACCACTGTCGGCAATTTGCCATTTCGCCGCATCTGCAAGGAGTTTGGGGCGGACATCACCTGCGGCGAAATGGCGTGCGCAGTGCCACTGCTCAAGGGTCTGGGCCAGGAGTGGGCGCTGACCAAGCGGCACGAGACAGAGGACATCTTCGGCGTGCAGGTGTGCGGCAACAATCCGAATGTGATTGCACAAGCTGCACAGGTGCTGCACGAAACGTCGCGCGTGGACTACATCGATCTGAACATTGGCTGCCCCATTGATCTCATCTATCAGCAGGGTGGCGGCAGTGCCCTAATGCGACGCACCAACATCCTCGAGCTCGTCGTGCGCAGCTGTTCATCTTTGTCGCCGCAACTGCCATTTACGGTAAAGATGCGCACCGGCATTTATGCTGATAAGAGTGTGGCACACGAGCTGCTGCCGCTTGTGGAGGAGTGGGGTGCGGCGGCGGTGACGCTGCACGGACGGTCACGCGAACAGCGATACATGAAACAGGCCAACTGGACGTACATCGAGCAGTGTGCGGCGGAGGCAAAACAGATGCCCGTCATTGGCGACGGTGATATACTCAGTTACGAGGATTATGCGGAGAAACGTGCGATGGCTCCGCATGTCAGCTCCGTGATGATTGGACGCGGTGCGCTCATCAAACCATGGATATTTCAGGAGATTAAGCAGCAGCGTGCCTGGGCGCCTACATCGTCGCAACGCTTTGAGCTGATGCGTCGCTACTGTAACTATGGACTGGAACACTGGGGCTCCGATACCAAAGGTGTGGAGAACACTCGACGCTTCCTGCTCGAATGGCAGTCGTTCCTCTATCGCTACATACCCGAGGAGCTGCAGCTGTCGCCGCCGCAAAAGATCAACGAAAGACCGCAAAAATATCGGGGACGCGACGAAATGGAAACGTTGATGAGTTCGGGCAATGCCTCCGACTGGGTGAAGCTCAGTGAAATGCTGCTCGGGAAAGTGCCTCAAGGATTCAGTTTTGTGCCCAAGCACAAGGCAAATGCGTTTTAGCCAAGGCTGTATATATACAACTTTAAGTTAAAGTTTGGCTCTGTTAAGCCTAATCAATGTTTGCCAATAAGACTAACGAGAGTTGTTTCCACTTATATTTTAAATATTACATATTACTATCGTCTTGCATCGTTATGTAATAAAAGTGTTTAATATCCCATGTAAAATAGTCTTTTATTATATTAATTCAAAATTGTAGTCACATATTACATACAAAAGTCTATTTATTCCCAAAAAATTATAAGACACATCACTTTAGGTAACTGAGCGCCTCCTCGACATCAGCCTTGGAGCCCAGGAAGATGGGACTGCGTTCGTGTATCTTCTGAGGCACAATATCGAGTATGCTCTTCTTGCCATCGCTAGCCAGACCGCCGGCAAGGATCATAAGATAGGCCATGGGATTGCATTCGTAGAGCAGACGGAGTTTGCCATTGGGCGCAGCTTTGGTGGCCGGGTAGATGAAGATGCCGCCGTATTTGATGGTGCGATGAACATCAGCAACCATAGAGCCAACATAACGAGCGCCATACGGTTTGCCCTTGGCGGGATCTTTCTTGGCCGCAATATAGTTGCGGACGCCTTCGTCCCAGTCGCTGGCATAGCCCTCGTTAATGGAATAGATCTTACCCTTCTCGGGCACACGCATATCGGGATCGGTTAAGATAAACTCACCAATCGCTGGATCATAGGTGAAGCCGTTGACGGAGCTACCCAGACCAAGCACAACTGCCGTGGCGGAGCCGTAGAGCGCATAACCGGCAGCCACCAGCTGATTGCCCGGCTGGAGTGCATCCTGAACGGTCGGCACACCGGTGCTCCTTTTACGATGTATGGCAAAAATTGAGCCAATGGACACCAGACAATCAATGTTGGACGAACCATCCAGCGGATCAAAGCAAACAATATATTTGCCCTGCGAACAAAACGAAATTAGTTTATCAACAATCCTTTGGGAGTGGAACTACTTTTGTGCTCACTTGTCGCTCTGTTTCCACCTCTATGACATTTTCGTTCTCCTCGGAGACCATTAGGCAGGTGGTGAACGATGACTTTACCATGTTGATGAACAGCTCATTGGACAGCACATCCAATTTCTTGACCTCCTCACCCTGCACGTTCACGTCACCCGCAATACCATGCAGCTTGGCAATTCCCGCCTTGCGCACTGCAGATGCCGTCGCTTTTATGGCCGTCTGTATGCAGTTGAGCAGCTGGGACAGATCTCCCGTCGCCTCTTTGAACTTGCGCTGCTCCTGCAACACGAAACGCGTCAGCGTCATCGCGTTCGAGTCAAAGGCAGGTCCCTGCTGCGTCATTTTTGCTGGATTGTACAGAGCAAACTTAATTACAACTTTGAAGGCTTTAAGTGTGTACATCAATAAAACAATAAAATTACAGAAATTTTTAATAATTTGACAAAACAAAAAAGATTTTATCCTTAACATATTAACATATATAATTTGTTAATATATTAATTTCTTAATCTCACAATGAAATGTGTAAAAAGTAAGGCATTGTTCATTTATTTATATATAACTGAAAAATCAAAGATATGAATAAACATAAGCTGAAATACATATACAATTGCTAAGTTTGTGAAAAAATAAATTGTTCTAAGCAAAAGCTTGAGTTGTTAGTTAACTGTCAACATTAAACAAACACAGAGCAGCAAGTAAATAAAATAAAGATTTAATATAAACTCAGAGTTAGTGAAGAAGAAATCGATTGGTTTTCTTGCCAGCATTCGAAAACTCGGACATTTTCAAAAAGTAAGCGGCTTTTACAGTAGTTTCAAATATTGTACATTTTCGGTTTGGGTTTGGGTAGCAGGTGCAGGGGTGCAGCTAACTAGTTGGGTAAGTAATAAATTAAAAGTTGTGGTGCAAGTTGGGGTAGTGGCAGGAAATTGGCAGGCATCGGAACAGGCAGAGGAAAGGAGTGCGAGGTTTTGATTTTTCACTTACAATCACCGTTACTGGCCGCCATCGTTGGGGATAGTAGTAAATAATGCGGTTCCTGTGGCTCCTTCAAGCAAACAACAATGACACAAAATTAAAAGGCAACGCCTTCCAGAGAGTGTGAAGGTCAAAAGACGGTTCCAATCGACAGATACCAGACGATTGGGCTCTGTTGTAGCATGAAAACTTATTATCAAAAACTTGTCTATGTATTTTATATGTATATGCTTGGTTTTTTGGTTGTTGTGACTAGGAGAAGTTCACTGATAACCTGTTCCAGTCGCAACACATACACACACACGTACATACATAAATACATACATACGTATTTATGTACAGGCAATGCAAAAAAAATAATGGAAACCGGAACAAGCAGAGTTTTTGCTGATTTTGCTCAGCGACACGTGCCCCAGTTTATTTTTGGAAACACGAAAAACACATGATTTAAATTTTGTGCGTATTAGATATATATGTATACAAATTTATATATATCTAGCAAAAACTATGTTGCTATGTGAGCCATCTATAAGTATCGCCAACTTGCAGTGACCCAGCCATTTGACGGTAGACAACATTTGTGGAGCTTCCACATGAGTGTTTGTATGTAATGGAAACACAATGCAAAAGAACTTTCACTTACAGCAAAGGCAACAATAAACGAACTGATCAAAACAGAACACTGATGAATGGAGAAGAGGCACCACCAAAGAACCGCTATCGACGGCTGTACTGAAGAGACTGAGCGGCGTTGACTTTCAGCTGGCAATGGCAACGGCGAACGAAAGCAACGTCACAACATTTATTTGCCAGACGTGAATAAAAATACATACAAGAAAATAATAACTGCCTAGCGATGAACGACTAAAAGTATACTCTGCAAATAGTAGTAGTGTGCTCCACATTTATCAAATATATCGAGAATAATATATCATATCAACAGACAGAAGCGAGATTCTATAGAAGCAGTTTTAGCTTTGTCTATTGAAAATTAACTTCTTGAGTGTTGCAGCAAAAACTGAGGAAATATGCCCTGTTCACTTTTGAGTGTAGTATGTGTAACTGATAACATGTAAATGTACTCGGAATAAACGACAGTGTGTAGGGAAGATACCGAAATAGAGCCAGAAAGGGGGAGCATAAACAGAGCGAGACTTGCTCCCATGCAGCCAACTTAAGCATGTATGCTGATTGAGCTAATGAGCAGAGTCGTCTGCACCGAAAATGAGAGAGAGAGAGAGAGAAAGAGAGAATGGGATGACGAGGGTAAAACAGACAAACAGAAGAAAAATTTATTAAATTGGAGTTGAAGCAAGTTATTAAGGCGTATAAACATTAGTGATATGTATATAAAAAGTTACCTCTTTGAATAACTTAAACAAAACCATGCTCAACCAAAAATACGTTTTTTGGAGGCTCGACTCTAATTTGAGGTTTTGCCCACTTTAGATAACATTCACAAATGTGCTCGATAATAATTCATATAATAGACTATATTGGTAAACATTTCATACATTTGTATTGAATTCATTTCGCTTTTTGCGTCTAGTTCTTTTGTGTCATTGCTGCGACCTTAAATAGTGTATTATTCTGATACGAGTATAATTTGCTCTCGATTTTACTTAATATGCGAACGAAATCAAAAAAAAAAAAAAAAACACGCGCAACTTTGTTATGGCAACAGCATTTAATAATAAATATGTTTTTGTACTTTGAATCTTTGACGTAGGTGAAATGAGATTGGTGTTGAAATTAGCAGCATATATTCTCTAGATTTAAAATGCTGTAATAATTTAACAATATATGGGAATATTTATATGAACTTTCTAAATTGGAGAAACTGATAACTTTGTTAAAAAAAAAGACTTAATATTACTTATAAATTTAATATTTAGATGACTTGTAAATGTTTACATAAATTGTTTAGATTCAAACTGTTCCAAACGGTTATAAACTACTACTTAAAATAAATAATACCGAGAACATAGGGATAAAAAGTACTTACTTTAACAGCGAACATATGGGAAGTCTTGATGCAGCCTTGGAAAGTAATCCGGAACTGGTATTGGCACTGGCACCCACAATTACAAGTCAATTGGAGACATTCAACCACTTTGTGCTGGCGAGACTCAACAAAGTGTCTCACTAAATGGCTTGCTAATAACCCGCAATTATTTTGCCATTGTCGAGAGCACTTCAGGAGTTCACCCTCTTCAAAAACAAACACCACAGCAGGGGTGTGGGCGTGGTCATGGGCAGCGTTACTTCAACCCTATGGAAATGTAGCAGTTTAACCTGATTAGTGCCTTCTTTTTGTTGGTCCTCAATTGGATTTGATTGCACGAAGAACACGACCACAGGAACTCAAATTTCCTTTCAATTTTCACATGAGTTTTTATTGAATGCATTAATACTAGGAGGGCTAACACATTAATATAACCATAAAGAGCAATACGCACTCCCAGACAGAGAGAGTAAGAGAGAGACTTAGAGAGAGAGAGAGAAAGAGAGTGTGTGTATGTATGTGACAGAGATCTTAAAATGGAAGTACTCGAATAAAATCACTAGGTTTTAAATATGTATACACTTATTGATCTTAAAAGTAGCTGTGACTAGACTTGCGCTCAATCGGACGATCTATTATTGATCATTATTTACAGATATATTACGATAATTGTACAGACTTCTTTTGATAAATAATATTATTATTCTTTGATAATGTCAAGAAATAAACACAAAATTAAAGAAATATTAATTGTAATCTTTCGGTATGCTATAAATATATTGCAAACTTAATTGAATATTTAATAATTCAGTTGATTGATATTTGGTATTTTTTTTTTTTAATTTCTTGGTCTTCTTATTGCGAAATTTCATCCACTTACAGCCTATGTAAGTTGATATAGCTTGGAATCGCCGACAATGTCCACGTCGCTAGAGTTATCCTCATCCTCGCTGTCCGCCTCCAGATCGGAATAGTCATCCGTTGAGTAGCCATGCTGCAGGAAGCACATTTGCAGCTGCTGACTAGTTGCCGTCTGTGTGCCGCTCGCCGCACCAGCCAGCTTGGACTGCTTGGAATCCGTGGAGGATGCGGGGGCAGCTAAGTCGCCTTGCTGCTTGCTACCCGGCTCAGAGCGTGAAAAGTCAACGGGTTCTAGGGACAGAATTTTGCGAATTTTTGCGTAAATTGTACAACTAATTTGATTAGTGCAAAACTTTAACTCTAAGAAAACTTTCGTCAGGCTGCTAAAAGCCAAAAAGGCTGGGGCCTAATTGGTCAAGAGCATCAAAGTGCCAAAGAAGTTGTGCAAAGAAAGTTGCCCGGGGCAACAACTCAACTCAATGCAACTCACCATTGGCAGTGTCGCGTCGTCGCAGCTGCTTCTTGTGCTTCATGCGACGGTTCTGGAACCACGTCTTGACCTGTGTCTCGCTCAGACCCAGTGCCGTCGCCAACTCGACACGCTCCGGCGTCGACAGATAGCGCTGCGCCTCGAAGCGTTTCTCCAGTCCGGACAATTGGGGGTCACTGAATACGGTGCGTGCCTTGCGACGCCGGCAATGCCGCAGCGCATTCACGCCCATGCCCAGGCCCAATGCCAGTTCCGGCACACAGCCGGGCGCACCAAAGAAGGGCGCTCCTCCAAACAGGCTGGCTGCACAGAGATGGAGAGATGACTTCAATATTAATTGCATTACAAGACCAGACCAGAGTTGTGTTGTGTTGCGTGCGCCCATAAATTGACTTGTGCATCCGACCAAACTTTTGGTGTTGCTAATGGCCATTGACATTGAACGTACCTTGGGACAGAAAGTAGGGATCCACCGACTTGTACGTGCCCGACGATGGCGACAGATAGCCCAGCGTCATCTGCAGAAATCCATGATCGCTGTATGCAGAACTCGGATAGAGAACACCATTTGGGACACCATTTGCTTGTGGTGGCGGTGGCAGTGGCGGTGGAGGAGCAGTTGGTGCTTGTGTCGATGTCATTTGTTGTATACTCGAATCAGTAACTTGGCCAGAACTGGCATGGGCATAGTGTGATGCTTGTGTCCGTTGCTGATGTGTACTGTAAGCGATAATTATTGATATTTAAGCACTTAGGTGAGCAGGTTTGCTAATTTAATCATTTTTGGATATTTTTATAATGATTGAATAGAAAAGTGTGAAATTATTTAAGCATGGCTATTGCCAAAATAATTTTTAAGAAAATTAAGATTTGTGTACGTAATTTCTTTGCTTCTCTCAGATTGTTTTTCCACTTTTTAATCAAATTTTTATTCTAATGAGTCATTAAATATTTACGCATATTTATTGATTTGAACTTTTTCCAAAAAGAACACTTTGAATTTTAAGAAAACTCCACAATTATATCAAATAAAATCTTGAACATTTGTAGTATATTTTATATATGTCGACTCTTTGATTTTTAACTAACCGTTGGCTGTGCATGGACTTGACGTAATCCTCGCTGGTATAAGCCGACGCTGATTGATTTGGACTTATTGCTGGGCGCGTTGAGGCCGACGCTGGTGTTGGATGATTACTTGGATATCTGTTATTATCAAATGCACTGGCACCGGTTAGGGTATTGGATATGGATATTGAGCTGGAACTGGAACTACTCCTGGCACTTTTCACTGCATATTTGCTGCACTTTTGTTGGTTGTGATTGTTGCTGTTGCTGATGTTGTTGCTATTGTTGTTGCTGTTATTGTTACCGTCACTATTTAATTTCGGAAATAATATATGCTCAATCGAGAATGGAGTTTTTGTGGGGAGCATTGTGGTCGTTGTGGCGATGCTCTTACTGTTGGCAACAGTCGCTGTGGCTGCCGCCGTTGTCGTTGCTGCCGCCGCGGCAGCAGCAGTTGCCGCTGGTGCTGCTACTGCTGCTGCTGCTGGGCTGGTGCTGTGCTCATTAAGCGTTGACATGTCCTGCCTGGGTGTCCTGGTATGTGCTGCCGTCGCGCTTAGGTTGTTTACTCGTTGACGGTCGCGTTGAGTTTGCGGCAATCACCGCACATCAACCAGCAAATCGCTCTAAGCGATGTCCCGAACTCAAACTGAACAGTGCCCAGACATGCAGCACACAGCATAAAGCATACAGCATGCAGGGCACAGCCCAGCCCATCCCCTAGCTGCCGCAATGCAGTTGCTCTACGCTGTTCGCTTAGAGGCACCCAAAAACGAAAAAAAATACATACACACATACATATATAATAAACACACCCCCATTTGCATGTGTAGCAGTGTGTAGAGACCATATGGTTGTCTCTCTCTCTCTCACGCACGAAAGGACAATCAACTCAACTCATCTCAACTCAAACTGTCAAAACGGGCCGAATGCAATTTAGCCATTTGTACCGCTTGATTATGTGCAGTAATGCTGTCAGTTCACCTATGCAATATCTATTGTATATATATGTCAGCGCATATATATTATCCCGATATGTCTGTTCATAACTGGGTTATGGCTGTACGCTTGTTAAGTTTAATTGACGCTGATTCTAGCCGCAAATATTTCGCAGCCGCCATTTTTGCAAATAATTAACGTGTCATGGCCGCCATTGTGTTGTGTGCATGCATTAAATTCATTAAATGCCACAATTATTATAATTAATTTACTGTTTGATGGATGGCGCTGTTTGCCTGACAGCCTGCCAGCCTGCCAGACAGCTTGTCTCTCCCGTCTGTCTGTCTGTGTATGTGTCTGGCTATATGGCGTATGCGTTATATTTCCATTGAGCTATTGCTTAGCTACTCGCACACATGCACAACTATGCCTCAGCAACCATCAACAGCTTGCACCTAATTTGGCCATAATACGTATTAGCCAAGGCTGCTCCGCCCCACCCATACCCCAGTCCTGCTCCTGCTCCTGTCCCAGACTTACTGTAAGCCCAGGCAATTAGGCAAAAAATACTTGGCAGTAATTCAATCATTTGGCATAGCCTTACACGACCCACCCGAAACGGACAACCACCCCATAAAGTCAACCTCGTGGCGGTTGTGGGTGTGTCCTTTCACCCCGTGCAGCCAATCAGCGTGTTTTTCGCTTTGGGGTTGCCGCAACAACAGCTGTTCGTCCTTGTCCCGCATGCAGTAACTACGGCTATCAAGCAAACTCTCTCTTTTGTAGCTTTCAGGGGGGTTGCGAGTGGTAGGTCGGTGTATGTAAAAAAAAGACAATAACGACAGCAAAGAGCTAGAATAGGATGCTATGTGTATAAGTATGTGTGTCTAAATGTGTGTGTGTGTGTGTGTGAAAGTGTGCTTGCCTTGGATGCGACCAAAAAGCAAGACAAATTTGCTCGTTTTATTAATAAAATAAGTCACGCAAAGTAAGTCGAACATCATTATTAGGTTAAAGCCCTAAAGCGGGCGCATTAGATGTACCTCCATATATATATGTACATAGGTATATATATATGTACGCATTTCACTTAGTATTAGGGAATGGAAGCATAACTGAGCAGGCGACTACACAGGAAAATATATACACGCAGTTGAGTGTTGCTTCATTTACAGCAGGGATAAGGAAAAGAGAGACCTCTGTTCATAGATCTCGCATAAAACTTGATCAATCAATATTGTATATAAAACTAAAAAAAAAAGAAAATAGAAAAAATATATAATGAGAGATAATTATTTTTAAATTAAGTTAATTAATTATTCCGGTACTACAATTACTTTCACTATTTAAGTCGAACAGTGCTCTCTTGCACCAATAAAAGAAGATTAATTCAGAACTTGAACAGAGTCATTTATTAATACAAAATCAAATAACTTTAAGTACAATTCTTCTTACGACTAAGGATAGCTCTATGCTGCGCCGACTTCGTGTTGCAATATCCTTTGCAACGTTGACAATGCACAATAATTATGCAGTCTGTGCATTACCCAAGGACAACTTCCCTGTTGCTGGGTAATCTGATGATGAAAATATGTATTCTGTAAAGTATACAAAAATAAAAATTATAAATTAAAAATAATAAATTCAAATGAAAATGAAAAATCAACACGCTTCATTCCAAATGCTTAGGAAACTTTTCTCAGTGTATTTGTGACATGCAATTAAGTCGCTTTAGCTAAAATCTCTGGCAATCTGTTAAGGTAGAGGTATACTTGCCAACCTGCAGCCAGGCCAGCCTTCGCAAAGTGGGCGTGTGCGAAGAACTGTCAACTGGCGTCCTCAGTAACTGACACAAGCTGCTTGTTGGGAGCACTTAAACTGCGCCCCGGAACTGACATCTTGAGCTCAGTTTGGCTCCATTGTTTTCCATTTGACATGAACGTGCGGAAGAGCAAAGTGTATGTGTTAAATATATTTAAAGGCATTTCTGGCCACCTCAAGAGAGTCCATTCCTTATTATTATCGATGCTGTGTGTGGGACAAGAATTAAAGCTTGGGAACTTAATTTGAATCCGTTGCCTTGCACGTGCCCGTCTGACGTGCTAAGCCTAATTTTTATAATAATAAAAATGCGGCATCAAATTGCAAAAAGGGCACTTTGCGGTTAAGAGGGGGTGCCCGGTGCCCGGTGCCCGATTCCTGTCTTATAGCAATTACAAGCATTTTGTGTCAGTTTGCATGGAAAATCCTTTTGTGATGCGTCGTCCTCTCATTGTTTTCTTCTCTTTTTTTTAAACATAATTCCCTGAAATCAAAGCTGAAGTGTGTCAAAGATCAGGTTACCATTCGGCGGCTTCTCAGATGATCGAAGGCTGCTTCCGCATTTCAGTTTGATTCTCGGTAAATTAACTTTGGAAACGAGCAGCAAAATAAACTTGTGTATCCAGATAGCTAGGGGTACTTTGTTTATGGCAGTGCGAAAGGGTCTTTGCCACAAGTGGCAACATCCTTGCATTGAGGTCAAAGGCGGCACTTCCTTCAATGATAATATACAGAAGCGTGTATTAGGGTTCACTTAAGAAATTCTTTTGAGTTTGAGTTTTAGAATTGAGAAACTTGGATAAACTTGCATTTATAATACTTGTTTATATTTAGATCGATATCTTCTATGTTTTATATTGTACTAGTTAGTATGTTTATTATTATTTTTTTCTTACAGTTTTCCCTCTAGCCTTATACACAAATTTTTTTTACATATTTCTGATTTGGAAGGTAATGCTTAGGACCTCTTAATTCTCAGTAATAAGGCTATTTTGAGGCGAAAAGCGCATTTTGGCACAAATTTTCTTAGAATCAAGCCTTACTCCATTTATTTGGCAAATTTTGCAATTGTTAAGTTCTGACTAATGAAAAAGTAGGAACATATAACACTTGTAGAATCATAATTTGACTATCTAAAATCTCTGCCAGATACACTCGATCAAATCTCTTTTTGGAACAACTCTTTAATTATATTATACGAGTACAGCTAACGGATTGCTGTCAGCAATGTCACATATTCTTAATTGTAGGTTCTCTATTTAAACATAATGCGGCCTTGGAACCGTTGTCAGTTAATCACCGGGTTGGACAATTTGTCCACCCTCTCACAACGTTTCACCACGTTCCACGAGCCACTTTTCAGTTTTTCGAGTTCCAGGCACTTTTGACATCGTGGGCAATGCTTATTAAAAGTCTCTTGTTGTTATCCTAGGCACTGTAACCTTTTGCCCAGTGCCGCCCGCCCAAACAATTAGAGCACTAACAAATGCAATTACCAGTTTGCCAGCAAACAGCCCCTCCCCCACCTCGCCCTGTTCTCTGGCAGCAACACAATTGCTCTCATTGGCAACAATTGAGCCGCAGCCGAGAGCCAGAGCACATATCCTGCTCGTCCTGCTCGTCGACAAAAAAAGAAAAAAATTGAAGCAAAATAAAGTTTTCCAAACGCGTGCCACATATTAAATTACATAGAAATATGTGCAGACGATGATTTTCAAAGGCGCAGTGCGGGGAAGGGGAAGTTTGTAATTTGCTGGCATTTTTCAATGATTTTATCAGCACCCAAGCACCGATAAATTGTATTATTTACTTGATATATTTGTTTGATTTGGCCGTGCACTGTGTTATTTGATTTAATTTGCAAAGCGTAATTGTCATAAAATTTGATTTACCAAATGCTTAAAGGGTTTCCCCGAAGGGTGGACTCACTTTTATGGGACGTGACGATGCCTTTTTAAAGCATGTTTATATTTAAATTAAGCCTTGGATATTAAACGAATATCTGAACCAAAAATAATCAATATTTTGATTCTATAGATAATGCATAATGTAAAGTGGGTTCAGTCGAACAGATTTCCAGACTTTATAGTTGTTTTTTTTCATATTAAAACAGTTTTGAATATTATCTTTGCTTTTATAAACAAATATATTTTGAATTACATTTAAACCAATTTATGACTCAACTGTCAAAATATAAATTTTAATATACTTGTATACAAATAATAATAGTGAGAGATTAAGGCATTGGATAATAACTTAATTATAAGTTCTACTTGTAAAATTTAAAGATTTCCTCGCAAATGTTTGCACTTGATGACCTTACAAACAGCACTCAATAAACTTTTCTCATCAACATTTTAATTATGAGAAACTGCTAAGGCAGTCTGTAAGTTTGCTCTGGCGTGCTCAACAAAAAGTCATCTGATTTGATGCAGGAGCTCTTCATGTTTATTCTCAAATAATTGCCAACACGTGCCCTATCAGCGTCAATCAACCCAAACAGAGAGCACCGTGGGTTGAAGCAAGCAGTCGGAGTAATGGAATGGGTCTTTAGATGCGCAGCAGGATGCAAACGTTTTCACACTTATGCACATCATTTACTGCATTCAGAACAACCCGCATATACATACATATATATATCTGTATATATAAGTACATATACTCACTCATCACTACCTGTCCGGGTGGTTGTTGCTGCCAGCTTTCATGTCCTTTCAACGGCACTGTTAAGTAGCCAGCTAGCTGCCGTCTGGCGTAAACACCAGCATCGACTGATGATTGATTATAAGGCGATAAGGTCCCCATTGTCATTCAAAGTAGTCACGCTGAGCGTTTCTGTGGCAATTTTTTAATCAAATTAATTTTCTCACGTGTTGTCCTTTTTCTCTGAGCGCAGCAGGGCACGCAAAACATATCCAAGCTAATAATAATAACTTAAAAGAGGACCTCAAGTGGTGCATAAGCCCTTTATTAACAAGGCCAGACAATAGTTCGAGTCACTGTAAAATGTATTATTCAGTTGGGCCGAAATCCCGGTGGTACTGCAATACCGGGCCAACCCGTGACAGAGGTGGAGCAAGCCCCTAGCACTCCGTCTGATTCCAAAAATCAGTTTAACATTTGTTGTTCTCCAATGGAGAAACTATCAGATGTTAAGCTGATAAGAACAGATACTACACTTTGATCTTAGCCATAAGGCCGAGAAGCGATAACTCAAACAAGGTTTAACTCTAGTAATCTATGAGGCAACAGCTAAAACCAGTTGCGAATTCTAAGCGATGCGTGTATAAATTACTTTAAGGGTGGCAATTGGCACCTACTTTCATTAAGGACTGTTGCATACCTTAGGGCTCCATAATGATTTCATTTCTCCTATAATTCGCAATGGGTTTAAGTATCTGTTTGTGTGTAGTCTAGGTGCTAGGTGCTGTTCATCCACTCTGGCTTCTCTTCAGTTGTCGAATAAATCTTTCGCCTTTTACTAAAGATTTCCGTGGAGAGGAGCACTCTAATGAGTCTAAACTCAATTTTTTAAGCGCCTGGCTGCATTTGCAGCCGGGACAATCATAAATAAATTACCGTAAACTATATAAAGATAAAAAATATAAATTTCCAGTTTTATCACTTATCTTTACTGCGCTTGCAGTAAATATTACCAGTACGAAAACACACACAAAAAATATTTTGTTTCTTTTTTATACGTATATGCATTTAAAGTATTTGTTTATTGTTATTGTTGCTTGTGTTGTTGTTGCTGCTTAGAAAAATGTTTCTGCTCCAAATTGGACACAGCTATTGATTGTTGTTCTATATAATAAATATATATATTATTATATTTGTATATAGTAATGCGTATGTATAATAAATATATTTATGCAAATAATGTACTTTTAAATCATTTTTAGCAAGAGTTTTTCCTCTTTCATGTTCTCTCTGCATTAGCTGTTGTCAGTCATTATGCAATACAATTGTTTATAACTAAGTTGTGGATCTATTATTATTATTATGTTTGTTTATCAAAATATATCAAATGCTAACTTATTTTTTTAAAGCTTTCTATTTAGTTATTGTTTGTATTACAAATCTTTTTAATTCGTTAACAGTTTTTTAAATTTGTTTATGCTTTCATTAAAAATTTGGCAGCTGGCTCATGACTAAATGAAAAATCGATCAAAGTACTTTAATAAAAATTTGATTAGCTGAAATTTATCTAGTAGTAAAATTGAAATAAAAACCACACTTATATATATTCATGGTCATTAGATTGAATATGTTTAATGCAAATATGTTTGTTAGCTTTTAGTTAATTTCTTCTCTTTTGATTTGATATTATCGGTCTTTATAGTTTAGTATATAGGACAGTATTTTTTTATATTTAATTTATTTGCATTCGTGTGGCGCAGATTGAGCTTAACAAATTTGTCGCTGTCAAAAGGTCGAATCAAACAAGTTGGTCGATAAAATGCGAATAAATCAACAGCTTTTGAAAGAATTGATTCTCGAATGAATTTAATTTCTGAAATTTCTTATACTATTGTTCTTTTCATAGCGAACTGTAACCTTAATTAGCCTATAAACAACCATTATGTTTCCAGAGTTTTATGCTATTTGCTACCAGGTTCTACACAGATCTAATCTATCTAACTTAAATGAACCAACTCTGAATAATCAAATGAGATACAAAATTAGATGAGCTTACATAATCCGCGAATGGAAATGAATAAAATATATATTTTTTATTATTTGATTTAAGTCCGACATATTTGTTAAGCTCGATTGGCATAGCGACACTGAAATTGTTGAATAAAAATCGTTAGCTTTATTTTCTTTAGTTTTCATATTATGCAAGCCAAGAAGAGCATCAAGAACAAGCAAGCGCTGAGTATTTACAAGTATTTAATATTAAATAAAAATATAGATATTATGATCATTAAATTGAATTTGTTATGAACGTTGTAATTTATTTAAAATATAAGTTAATCGCATACAAATAATCATAATATACTTAAAACAACTCGCTCAAAGTTGCGTCGAAATGCATCAATTTAATTCCAAATTTATGATCAAAATCAGCGCTATCAAATTACGCATTTAATTTCCAAATTTTTTTTGTTGTTCGCAAACAAACAAACAAACATTTATCAAAACAAATCACACAATAAACAAACCGAAATCAAGTCAAGTGAAATGCAATAATTAAACAATTAAACGAATTGATATAGAGATAAACTTAACGCATAAGATCGCCCAATGCAATAACAATTTGCATTTGGCGCTGGGTCTTTTTAGTCATATTCACTCGAAACTCATTGAGAGCTCCACTCTAAAAACAAAATTGAATTTTGCTCTTCTCATTAATTCCCCTACAGATCATCCTGCGGCGTTTTAGTGTTTCATGTCTTTGGAGCCGCTTGGTCCAGTATCCAAAATATTTATATAAATACATACAAAACATTAATGCATGTTGTGCTCTCTCTGTGTGTGTGTGTGTCCAAACATGCATCTTAATATATAGAATTTTAAAAACTAAATAAATTATATAACGCGGCCGTTTCCACTCCCTCTCCTCTCTGCTTCGTGCATTGTTTTGTATTATGATGTATTCTGTATTCGATGTTGCATGGTTGGATGTTGCCTAATCCTATTGATTTTGTGATCGAGATTCGAACATCGCAGTCACATCGCGTATTGAGAATTGTGGTGAGATCTTTTCTCTGTTGCTGTAAAGTAAAAGAAATTGAGAAATGTATAAGTTTTTGAGTTTTTAACAGGCAATTAGAATCGGTTTAATAGCTTAACATTACTCAAACTGGTACTCACTTGACGGTTGCATTGCTCTCTGCGGTCAATTGATGGGGCATGGTGTTTCTCGAGAGTCGTTCGCGTCCTAATCCACGCTCGAATTTACCGGGCACCGTTGGCACCGGCGCTATCGTCGGTGTAGTTGTAGCGATGGTTGGCGCATACTTCTGGGCGACTGCCTTGACGCTGTGCATGGAGGATTGATTGTTGCTGGCTCCATTGCTGGTATCACAATTCTGATTCTTCTCATCGGAGATGCTGCGCACACGCTGAGTACCATAGTCGCCAGCATGATGCAGTGTACTCTCGGAGCCAGCGCCGGCGCGTGCCATCTGCTTGAGATTCATGTCCATATCCTTTTGCAGCGAGTGCATATCGCCACGCGACTTGGACTTGATGCGCAGCGAGTCGGAGGCCTGGAAATTGTTGTCATCCGAGTTGAGCTCCGTCTTGGAGCGCGACTTGATGGTGTCGCCATAGTACTTCTGGGTCAGCTGCTGGCGACGCTCCTCCTTGATTTTGTCGATGCGCTCGCGATCGAGAATGACACCGGTCAAGACGCTCTTGCGCCCGCCAACTGGAAGATTGAGTGTTGCTGTGGCACTTGGCTGTGGCTGTAGCAAAACATTGTTCTGCTGTATCAGCGAGATGCGATTCTCGGTGGTGGGCGTTGTGATGTGCTGCTCCGACTTTTGACATATCTCCTCCGTGATGCTCATGCCCGGCAAACGCTTGGGCGGATTCAGCGTTTTGGGTCGTGTGAAGTCAAAGCTCTTGCGACGATTATTCAACTCTGGCAGCTCGGGCAGTTTACAGGATGTCAAATCCTGCAGCTGCTTGCCGCCAAATTCGCGCACAAATGCATTCTCATCCAGAGAGCGTGTAATCTTCTGTGTGTTATTTAGTTTCTTGAGCGGCACAGGCGCTGGCATTAGAGGCTTTGGCGGTACGGCGAGAGGGAGGCTCAGCTCATTGGGTTTCTTCATGGAGCCGCCGCGTTGTGTGAAATCAAAATTGGGCAGCTGCTCAACAGGGGAGCTCTCGAATTTGGTGGCCAATTCTTTGACACTGAACGATGGCGATTTGCTTGGCTGTTGCTGTTCGAGTTCCATAATGTTGTTGTGCTCAGCAGCACTGTGTAAACTATCCAGACTGTCCAGTTCGATTCGATCACTGACCGACACTGGCTGCTGCTTGGCCACGGACTCTAAATCCAAATCGGAATCGATTTCCAGCAGTTCGTTTGTATTTAGTTTCATTTCCTCGCCACGTAGATTCTCGTAAACTGTTTGCGGCTTGCGCAGCTCAATGTTCTCATAGAGCAGCTGTTCCTGTTGCTGCCGCTGCTCCTCCTCTTCATCCTCATGCTGCTCCTGTTCCAGTTGCAGCAGCTGTTGCGTCATTTTGTCGCTGCCATCCTCCTCCACAATTTGCTTCAGGCTTTGACCATGCTGCTCATTTAGCAGCTGATTCACCTCTGTGACCGAATTGCGAAACAGTTTCACCTGTTCGTAGACAATGTGCTCATCAAAATTGGTTTCCAGCAGAAGCGCTGGCTTTGCTGGCGGCTTCTCTTTCTCCGGGGATTTGTACGTAATGCTTATGGTCGACTTGATGGGACTGGTCAGAGTTGGTGGCTGTAGCTTCTGCGGCGTCAGCACATTGCTGGGCGTCTGCTCATAGTCCTCGTAGAGCGGCGAGCTGTCCTCCGTCGCCAGCAGCGAGTGCATGCTCAGCTGGCGCTGCAGATGCTGATAGCCATACTCGCTGGGCGTCACCGACTGACTAGTGTTGTCCGTAAAGTTCGAGTTGTTCGGCGAGCTGGCGGCCTGCAGCTGCAGTTGCATTTGCAACTGCTGCTCCTTCACCGTACGAGTTGCAGCAGCTGCCTGTGACAGCTGTGGCAGCCGTGGCTGCAAATCCAGCGACAGTTCACGCTTCAAGGCATGCATATCCCGCTGCTCCACATCTTGGAGAATGTTGAACTGCAAGCGAGCGGAATTGTGAGTGGTGATCGTGAGATGCACAAGTATTCTTAGAGAACCTACCTGCTGGCCCAGACTCTCGTGTGAGCTGCCCAAATAACTGCTGGCTGCATCCACGTTTAGCAGCAACTGCTGCTGCTGCTGTTGCAGGTTGGAGGAGACGCCCGATATGCCCGACATGGTCGAGTTCATCATTAACGGTTCCATATCGTACTGAGGCGTGTTCACCGCCGAACTATTCTCCGAGCTCTCCGTGTCGCACAGCAGCAGCGAGTAGCGCGGACTGTGCGCAGGCGTTGTGGGCGTGGCCACAGACAGCTTGACAGTCGTCTGATCTATGCTGCGCAGTGAGGCGCTCCCATTGCTGTAAGGGATAGAGATGGATGATGGATTTAGCTATTTAATCAATTTAGAAATGGGGAAGAACTCACTGTATGGGCCTTGGGGCTGGCTCCGGCTTGTGGCCCGACTGCGTGAAGGTGCCCTGGTAGCTGAAGCGCTCCTTGGCCGCCAGCTGTTCCTTGCGCTTGGCGCCCAGCTGCACGGACGGATAGCTGTAGCGTGCAGCACCAGCGCCAGCGCTAGTCGGTGATGTCGGCAGCTGCGCCTGCTGCTGACCCTGGGTCTGAGCACGCGCCGGCTTTGGTGGCGGATGCACCTCAACGCTGGCGAATTGCTGCTGTGCTGGCAACGGGTGCTCCGGTGTGCCGCAGTCAATGAACTGTATGTCCGAGAGCTGATCCTCCAGCTTGTAGCGTTTGCAGCAGTTCTCAGCGCCGGCGGGCTCATGGCCACAGGCGGGCGCCGGATTGACGTGGGTCTGGGTGCGTTGCGTTGCCGCTGCGCTGGGCGAGAGCAGATTGAGGCGCGGCTGCTTCTTGGGGCTAGGATTGACGCTGTTCGTCTGACTGGAGAAGTCCTCGGGTCGGGCGCGCATAATGCGACGCGTCGCACAGCCAGAGGCAGGCGGCACATTCTCTTTGCCCACACGCGGTGAGCTCACCAGCGATTCGCTTTCGGAGAAGATGCGCATCTCGGGCTCCTCGCGATCAAAGTTCAGGCCCAGCTCGGAGAGCTCACGCGACGGGCAGGTAGTCATGTGACCGCGCTGCGGCGACTGCAACAGATCAAAATAGGAGTCATGTGAGACGCTGCGCGAGTGTCCAACGGTGCGCAGGCTATCAATCGAGTTGGAGCGAATGCACAGTTCCATCGGCTTGCTGCCCATCGCCGAGTCACGTGCATCTCGCGTCGTCTCCAGCAGCTCAGTCGACTTGGGCTTGTCATGCTTGGAAAGCTCCTTGCTGCCATGATGATGTGCATGGGAGGCCTGCGCAAAGCTCACCCGCGACGACGAGGTGCAAGCGCCAACGCCAATGCTGTTGGGCTCCTTGTTGCCGCCTGGGCCTTCGTGGTTCAGCTTGTGGCCGGGTAGCTCCTGTCCCTGGCGCTGGCTGCGCGTGAATATGGACTTCCAGGAGGGCGTCTTGTCCGGCTTGCGTTTCTGCCAGCTGCGCGGCACTGAGAGCACCGTGTGATACTTATCCGGCAGGCTCGAAGGACCGCCGCCCACCTCAATGTAGGAGCCAATGTTCGAGGCAGCATTGCTGCCCGCTGCTCCGCTTGTGCTCATCATGTTGATGGGCAGCGACTGCTTTAGATCGCCGGTGCCCTCGATGCGCGAGTGTCGCTCCTGCGCCTCCTCCAGACTGATGAGCTTGGCCCCGCCTGTGCTGAGACTCTTGGGTCGCTCCACCAGACCCAGTGATTGATCCTGTTCACGCTGCTCCACCAGCAGGCTCTCGCAATCCGTGAGCGACTCCAGACGCAGCTCAGCAGCCGCAGAGGCGGCCGCATTCGCTGCAGCGCTACCCACAATGCTGAGGCGTGCATTGTGATCCTCGAGAGCATCGAAGATGTTGTGACAGTTGCGTATCAGGTACTCGGTGACTACAGCCTGGACACCAACGCCACGCAGCGCCGCAACGCCACCCGACTCCAGCGCCGGCGAGCGCAGCAAATTGGGCGCCCAAACAATCGCCAGATTCTTGTCCGTCATCCCAGTGCGTTCATGATGCTGTGATACCTTATGCAAGTGCTCCGACAAGTACTTCAGGGTGCTAACGAAGATAATACAAAATGTAATTAGATAAAGTAGCACAACTTGAATTAGAACCACAACTAACCACTAAACCTATCGATAATATTACCAAACAGTAGAGATCAATCCAAAACCAGAGATTATATTTCATTTAGCATAAAATGACAAACTGGGTCAATGCAAAAAATAAACATTTGAATTGAATACTTTCAATTTAACATTATAAGATTAGAATAATATATATATAAATATATATTGGCAAGGGTATAAAATCTTCCGCACTATGATAATAGCAGTTCATCTGAATTTATTTATACTTTTGTTGTTGTTATTATGAAATTAATGCTGATAACACGATTTCTGTGCGAATTTATGATTGAAATGCTGGTTGAGGGGAAAAGAGCTACAAACAGAGGTCAGCCAAAGGGATGCAAGTAACGAGTTGAAACTCTAATCTCTATTTGAGTAGAAAGTGATTGCTCTAAGTTGGTGATTACTGCACACTTACCGATAGTGTGGAGGCGGCAGCTTCAGTACCGTCTCTTTCATGAGACGCAGCCGTTCGTCTGCCTCGTCGGCCTTCACCTGAATAGCCTCTACAAAGTTGTCGTACAGTTGATAGGTGCACAGCGGATTGGGCAGTTCGCGGAAGTACATTTTCAGCAAGGAGCTAACTGCATGAATGTCCTGCTTCATCTCCGGATTGCCCAGATCCGGTACGCGCTCCTCATCGAATGCGCGACGCAGTCGCTGAATGTTCGATGTGATGCCCGACAGTCGATAGATGCCATCGATGACGCCATAGTTCTCAATGAACTCGGCGCAGGAGCGCAGCACCATGGGTATGTCCTGGCCGCTGTTCAGCAAATGCTCCGACAGATCGCACGAGAAGACGCGCTCCCTGTAGATGCCGCTCTGCTTGAGGCGACGTCGCGACGGACGCGACAATATGAAGGAGCGAAAGAACGCAATTAGCTTGCCGTGTTTGCGCAGAACTGGCTTTGTGGGCGACGCATCCAGATGACCCACGAGCGGTGCGGGCATGGGAAAATTACGTGGCACTTTGTCGCCAATGGTCGCGACGCAGGACTGGGGAAAGAAACCAACTTCGTAGAGAGACTTTTGCAGATGCGATTTCTTGCCGCGCCACCAGATCGATTCAGCCGGACTGGGCATATCAATCACCGAGATCATGTCGCCCACCTCAATGTTGATCTCGTCCGTCGCTTGGGCTTGATACCGCCGCACACCATAAGCAGCGCCCACCGCCGGCGTATTGATTGTGCGCTGCGTCTCGCCATCGGCCAGCGGCAGGCGACGCCCCTTGTTGTCCAGCTGCAGCCAGGTGAGTATGGTGCCGCAGGTGAGCGAATCGGATGCGATTTTTGAGAAACGCTCCAGATACTTGGCCACCGCATATTCCACATCTAGTTCGGTCTGCAGCTGCGCCTCTGCCTCCAGCTCGGACATGTTGCGCAGTCCGCTAATCTTGCGATCGTAGACGCAACGATGCAGCATCTCGTCCAGCATTTGCATGTTCTCGTAGCTGCGCTTGATCAGGAACGGTTCACAGCGTTGCGGACACACGCGTATGATGAACCAGCAGCTCTCCGGCGTGAAGACAGCGGAACGCAGCGAACTGTGCGCCAGCTCGCCACCAATCGATTGCGAGGCAATGCTGCTGCCCATCTGCTCCGATTTGTCATCCAGCAGCTGCACCGACAATGCGCCCAGCTGCACACGTTCGTAATGGAAGTGGGCGCACTCCTCCAGCTTGGGAAAGCGACAGGATTTCTATGGGACACCAATATATAGATTAGTATTAGGAGAGACCGGTTAAGGAATCCATGGTTTACTCACGCTATTCAATGGTTGCACAGCCATGTGCCTGCTGGGCTTGGGCGGAGCCATTGGCACCATTGGCACCGTTGGCGGACAGCAGCTGGACTCTGTGGAGGCATTTGAGATTTGTGATGTGTTCATTGAGGCAAACATCTCCTGGCAGCTGCTGCCCAGGCCCAAATGCAGGCCGCCCAAGCTATCGACGGGCACCAGTTTAAAATTTAGCTGTGCACTAATTGCAGCCGCCGGTGCATCCGTATCGAATTGGAGCGGCGCATCCTTCGAGGCAATCACTGGTTGCATCTGGCAGACGGCAGTCTCGGGGGAGGAGATGATGTTGGAGTTTGTCGCCAGCGCATGCGCATGGAGCTGTGCTGCCAGAGCGCTGCTTACCCGCTCGGACATTTCAAATGCTTGCACAGTTTACACGCGTTTGGTCATCTGCAACAAACAAATTCAACAATTTCATAAATGGCCACATTTAGATTGCAGTTAACAATAAAAACATGTGGGTGCAAAGAAAAGACTATCGTCAATGACTCGCCTGCCACTCAATCTATTTCCAATAATTTTCTTGAGGTTTCTTGAGGTATTTCTTTGTCAAATTATGCACTATTTCTATACACTATTACAAACTATTTAACACTGGTAGAATATTTATTGTAATTTAATTAGAAATGCATTAAAGTTAACTTCTGATAACTATATATAACTTTAATTTTGTAATTTGAACCTTAATCCACAGCCTATTTTGTGGTAATCAACAATATTCTTTTGTATATATCAATTCGAAGATTTCTTAAACTTTTAATGTGCAGAACTTGAGCTTTATCACTGATATATTTTGAACAGTGTACTTCGACGTTTACTTTCTAACACCACGCACGTATTTATCAATTACCCAGGCCCGCATGTTCTACTTTCGGCCAGCAAACTAACTCTCTATGGGCAAAAGCTGTGAGCCGTGTCTGGAATTCCTTTATTTGGAATAAGGCCAGTGGCTCAGACGGTCGCTTAAGGATGTGGCACATAGCTGTGGCGACACACACACATTTATATATACATATATGTATATATATATATAAATCTGCAAACTTAACCCATCTATAAGCAGATACGATAAATATTTATAAGCAACCAGTTGGAAGTGACTCGCCTAGCGGCAGTTCTGATTTACAGGCGACACCAAATGCAAGCGACGCGGCCTGCAACATTTAAACTTTCATAAATTAAACTAGCGGCGGGGCAAGCCGCGACAAGGGGAGTGAGCTGGCGGCAGCGTCACTTGGACTGAGGCATAGAGGGAGAGAGAGGGAGGTAGAGGAAAAGAGAGAGGGCGACTTTGCCGCTGCCTTTGGCGTCGGCGAAATCTGTAGAGCGAGACGGAAACGAGTTTTAACCGAGAATTGTGGGGGAAAAAACGGGGGGAGGCGATATCTGGTACTGGACACCGGGCAACAGCAGCAACTGTCACATAAGCGGAGGGGCGACGGGGGGAGCGAGGAGTTCATCAAATGCAACAAAACTATTAAAAATGTTGACGTTTACGGTTTGAAAATGCAGCACATAAAGAGAAATACAAAGCGACAAAAAGTGACAAACGACAGCAACAAAAAGTGCGCACACAAAACAAAAAAAAAAAGCGTTAAACAAAATAAACAATTTGGTACAAAAAACAAACGGCGAAAAAATCGAGCTGGGAAAACAAACAGCAGAAACAAAAGAAAAATAACCATAGATCAATGCGACCAAATGTAGCTGTAATGTGGCCCGGACGGACACGATGCAAACGGGAAATGTGATTAAAATCATGAATAAATGCGTCAGATTACCATTATTAATGATATGTTTAACATTCGGTCCATTATACACTGTTCGGGGTTCGATTGTTTTTGATATCTATTGAGGTTCTATAATGAAGTTAAATGACCAGCTCAATAATTGAGGTTGAGGGTTAATTTATTGATATTGATAAAATAAAAAGCTCTTCGTTGATTTATTGCCAGATAAATGCACTACGAACTTTTGAGGTTAAGGGTTACAAATAAATATAATTATCATTAGAAAAGATCTTTTTTTTTTTTGTACAAGCTACCAAATAGTTCCCATTATTTTTTTTTGGTATAGTTTTAATCCGAATATTTATACCATTTTCAAGTCAGACTTTGTGGCATTATTAATTTAAGTTTACGAATCTGTAGTCAGTTCGCTTTTAAAGATATTTTTCTCAGCTTTTCAATTTGCTATGATAATCAATGTGCGCGCTAACTGTTTTTTTTCTCAAATGAATGTTAATTTAAATTTGTATTGCTGCAATTGTCGTAATCGTTTTTTTTTTTCGTTTACCGTTACATAGCGCTGATCGGTTTGCTGTGAGCAAGTATGTGTGTGTGTGTGTGTACACATATATCAAATGACTTTTATCTCACACATTTTCAATGTTTCGCTTGATTAGCTGTTCTTGTTGTTGTTGTTGTTGTTTTGGGGTGTTGCAATTGGCCGTTGCAGTTAGCTTTCGGTTTACCCATGCACTTTGGCACCGCTCCAACGATGAAGACATTTTCCCAGGCCAGGCTTGGCCAAGCCGAACCCAACAGCCGATCGAACGAACGAACACGAAACGAACGGTCAGCCAAATCATGTACGTCACTTTCTCCAATCAATTAAGCCGCATGCAGTGCACTGCAGTGTATACATGTACTTGTGTGTGTGTGTGTGTGCTTGTGTGTCTATGTATGTGTGGTGTTTGTGTGTGTTTGGGTAGCGATTTCAATCGCTTGCAGCGTCCGCTGACTAATTAATGCTATGAAATAACTTAATATTGAACAATACTTGATGGCTTTTTAATAGTCTGGTTTTACTTTTTTCATCTCTTTTTTTAATTTTTTATCTCTCACGACTGACCTAATTGAGACAAGTAGCTGTTTGCGTGTGTTTAGGTAAGAGTACGTGACTGCGTGATGCCCTGTAAACAGGTGTGCTCAAAATAATATGTGGTCGTAAAAATTGTAAATAGGGTTTAATGAAGTTGAGCAAGCGCACATAACGCATATATATTCTTGATCAGCATCAAAAGACGATTCGATTTAGTCACATCCGTCTGTATGAGCAAGTGGTTCTCAATTGGAATATGATATCTCGTATACCATAGCCAGATCAAGTTTTTTTCAGCTTATCGATAACTCTGTATTCCAAAAGCAATAATGGAGTTGTATAGAAAAAGATTTCCAATTAATACAAAATATTCCCCCAAATATTGTTGATTAACCAAAACCGTAAAAATGTAATTAAGATGGGAAACGTCTATTTTCATCTCGAAAAAAACAACTTCAGCAAGACTAATATGCAATTAAATGCTCAGTGGTTCAGTGTATATCCTAGTCGAGCTCATTCTCTACTAGATCATTCGAACTTGGTTTAATTTAGAGTTTTAAAATTATAAAACTCAGTTTAAATGTTATTATTATATGATTAGTCTTCTTATGGCTTCCAACTTGCCTGCTCAGACAGCATTACACCAATATTTTTGAGTACAGGGTATTACGAACGATAACCGCATTGCCTGCCAGACAAAGCTTAACTGAGCTGAGCTGTAGTGCGTGCTTGTATCTAAGTATGTTGAGATACTAAGATACTGGGAGACTCGTTTTCATAGTCGTACTTGTATTTAATAAACGAACACTGCACATTGCATACATTCTAAGTTGTCTGTTGTTGTTGCTGTTTGTTTGCAACTGGCAGTCAGTCGTTGCTTGTGCTAATTTATGGCACTAACTGGGTCACAAAACTGACTGCTCTATGGCGTTTCTAGAGCGAGCACAAATTCAGTTGCAAGCACTAACAAACGATGATGTCGACCATAAAAGACTTACGGCTGTGTCTGTACATACTCTCTATATATGTATTTATGTATATATTTATATATGGCATGCATAATGTGCTTAACGCAGTTGTCTCTCTGCCCGCCTGTCTGTCAGTCAGGCAGTTGGTCGGTAGTCATTTAGCTGCTGGTTGACTGACACGCAGCTGATGCGCTCAACAAGTGCAGAGAAGTGATGTGTATCTGCAACACAATAGGATCCACGCCTGGGCATAGGAAGTGGGAGGAGCCACAGCCACAGCCACAGCCACATCCACATTCGCATTCGCATCACAGCAGAATATAGCGCCGGAAAAGTGCTTTGCAGTGATTCTAGGGCATTAAGCGTTAATGGCTTCTAGGAAGCATTAAAAATGTAAACAAAAAGAACACAACTCAGCGTGAGAACTTTAAGTTAAGGAGTTGCTGATGCACTTAGCTGATAAAAAGCTAGCAACCTAATTACATATGATTATTGCTGTTATTTTTTTAATAGTTTATAGTTTCCAGGATAAACCGCATAACAATAGCATACATGGCAGATGCTCATAGATTATTTAGTTTTCAATGTGGACTCAAAACAGACCATAATTTTTCTAAACTTTTTAATCAATACAAATTTAATATTAAAGTTGCGAATTAAATTATTTAAAATTAAAAGGGAGAAATTAAATTACAAATTCTGTAAAATTATCCAATGAATATGTTTGGTGAAAGCCAGACAAACACAAACTGACCAAAAATAGTTGGTTAATTAACAGGAACGTAAAAATATATATAAATATAGACAAATTTGGGAACCTATGGAGTAGGATAAGTTTACAGCTGTAATTTATAGCTGAAGTACTTTCAAAGTTTTTAGATTTAATATCCTTCAACTAAATGCTACAATATATTAAATGCATTACTAATATTAAACTAAAATAAATGTATCTTTCATTCGCCCTTTAAAGTATGAAATACATTTGTTAATTGTAGTCAATTAAATTTCATCATCCTTAGATCATTTTTGGGACAATTATATCATATTTGAAAGTGTATTATAAAACATCTTAGTCACACATATCTATGCAAAATGATTTTCATTGTAGAACAATGAGCCTCAATTAAATAATATATATTAACCAAGTGATGACTAGCTACCACTAATGATTCACACTTTTTCAGTTTTTTGCACCAATTAAAATGATATATACATATGTATAGACGATACTTTTGAGCGGCAATTGAAAACAATTCATATTTCAAATTTCTCATGGACAATGACTAATGAATGCGCATAAAAAGTCATTAAACTGACCAATTTCAATGACTAGCAAGTGTTGTCTGCGCTTTACGGACGGTTGAATGGATGGAAGTATGTACGATTAATGCTCAACATATAAAATATGATGGTAATATTAAGCGATGGGGTGCACACGACTACCCACTGCGAGCCATTTAAGCGATATAGCAGCGCAGATTTCCAAATTGTGCCCCCAAGGTTGCTTGGCTGGCTGTCTGCAGATTCCGGTTCCATTGTGCAGCTACTGGTTGCTAATCTTATCGACTGGCGTCGTATCAATCTGCGACTCAGTTGACACACTCAAACACCCGAGACGGGCCACACTTGCCAGTCGAAATCTGATCATTTTGTCTTGCTTAGCTCTTGGCGCTTGGCTGACTCACAACTCTTGGATTTGTTTACATATGTTGAACTATTGTTATAATGGAGAGCCCTGCTGACTCACATAAAAGTTCAGCAATGGAGATGGGTTGATGGTGGTGTTTGACTGACGTGCTCTGTAATTAGTCTAAAAGTAGCTGCACATATTAGTCAACAGTGGGAGCCATTTTCATTACGTTTATATTTAGTATGAATGGAGCCACGACTCTCTTATTACGAACGTACCTCGAAATTGCACAGCTTTCAACTTCCGGTCACATAACAGGTGCAGTCAATTAATTTTTATTTGTAAGCTGACCGACCTTTGTATGCCCTTGCTAAATTTAGATTAAAGCCAACATTGAAGGCAATGTTACTACATACTTGATACTAAGCCATCTAGCTTATTAACTTAACTGTTATTATATTTTATTTGTTGGAACTTAACGTTTCAAGTTAGTGTGCCATTGGCCTCCATCGGCATATAGTTGCCTCGTTGCACAAATCTTTCATGAGAAATGAACCTGAAGCAAGCTTAAGCTATACTTAAATCATTTTGGGGCAATAAAAAGTACAACTAACTTAATAGTCTTTTTGGCATAGTGTATGCGAAGAAAACTGACTGATCGTCAACATTAGCAGCCGTGTAGCTGTTATCATTGCTCACTTTCTACAAATGCATTACACATAATAAAACCTAGAAAATAAAAAATAAAGATATATAAAAGCGAAATCGTTTTGTGGTCATGTAAATTTTCTACTTTGACATTTGTGCAGAATTTCGCTGAGACTCTTTGAGCCGTAAAACCTAACCTAATGTCATTTAACGACGCAGAAGTCGACGCTGACGCCGACGACGCTGTCGACATTTTGCCGAGACTTTTGCCAAGCGCACAGGTACACACAAAACTTTTTAATGGAAGTGAAAGTTTTCTGCGCGACGGCAGTGTCTAAAAAAAATAAAAACAAAATTTGCCCAATACACACACACACACACACAAACACACATGCCGCATATCTAAATAGTTGTTTCGTTGCTGCTTGTGTGGCACTTTGTTAAGCTTTTTATTAGAGCTGGTAGCGCCACAGAGCCGTCCAAATGTTCAAAAATAAACAATAATTTAAGTGTACAATAAAATGCACATTTACAAATATGCGAAACAGCTGCTGGAAGAGAAGCGCGAGCCAAATAAATATTTAGCAACAAACGTCATTTAATTTAATTCATATTCAGCTTCGCACCACGCAAATTTGTGTGGGCGTGGCGCGTATAAATTATTAAACGAAAATTGAATTGGCCAATAAGTGCTATAATTGATAAACAAATGTAGTCTGTGTTTTGAATGAAAGTCGAAATGTGCCGTATGGTTGAATAATATGTATATTTCTTCTAGTGTAAATGCTGTACATATATGCAGAAATATTCCAACAATTTCGTATGAGAAATTTCAGATTCGTTTTATTTTGGTATTTGTGTTTTTATTGTTTTTTTTTGCCGTGTGCCGCTTATTTGTTTTTCTGGCATTTCGAGACTCTATGTTTAGATATCTATTTTATGCGAAAAATCGATGCAGCCTATAGGCAGGAATTTATAAAACTATCTCACTTGTTTCCCAAACTAGGAATAGGCATATATTTAAGTGGTATTTTAAGAACATTTTAAAGTAATAGCCAGACAAAAGGAAGATAGAGGTTATAAATCGTTTGAAAACGTAGAAAAAGCTGTTAATGAAACATTGGATAATGGGTAAAGGCTATTGTGAATCTTAGTCTATTATCAAGAAAAATCGACTATTGCAGCTGCTAGAAAAACCGGTTGAAAAATTAGACCAAACATCAAAACAATAAATTCCATAAAAGCCAGGTCTATAATTGATGAAAAACGAACAATGTATAAACTTAGAGCCCTTTTGCTTACTTTTCAATAATATATTCTTGTAATTAACATTGAATAATTATCGTTGTATTGCATTTCAAATCGATTTGAGTGATTCACATTCAAATCTAAAGATAAGTGTTGCATTCTTTATCAGAAAAAAAGTTGTTGACTAGATTGTGTGTCACATGGATGATTCATGGTGAAAACCTGCCCTAAATGCCAAATTGTGGCCCAACAGCCAATCAAATGTACTTCTATATACATATAGGGCAATATACACAGTTAATCATCTAAGAGTACGTAATTAGTCAGCATGCAAATCAAATAAAATGATAATGGGCTGCCACATATATTATTATACTACACTCAACTAATGCGTGTTAGACGAGCTTCCTTATCAATGATCAACCGTGTAATTAGTGTAACTAAATTACAGATTTAAAAGTGAATCTTATTTACATACTTGCCGCCCCAGATTTTCATTTCGCTTTCCACAGAAAATGTTATCTAATTTTTTTCAAACTGCTGCACTTATGTATTTTCTAAGGCGCAGTTCATCACAAAACACATACACAAAATCATCATATCCCTCATCATCATCATCATCAGCATCAGCATCAAAATAATGTTGATGGTTTTTGTTTCATGCGACTGCCAACAAGAACAACAACAACAGTAAACAACAACAATAAACAAAAACAAACAGCAGCAGGCGAGAGTCGAGTCGAGTCGAGTCGAGTTGTCAGTTTCAATTAAAATCAATTGAGCTCAATTATTTGATACGCAGATGAAATAAAAAACCCGCTTGCCACTAGTTTCAGTTTTCATATTGGTGCGGGGGCTTCGCCTTTGGTATGCGGCCCTCGAAAAATGCAAAGAGTAGGGGCGTGGCTAGAAAGAATTTAATCGCTGTAAACACTGTAAACAGTATGCAAAAAAGCGAAACGCGAGGCACAGGTGTAAACTGCAAAAACAACAACAACAACAAAAGCAGTTACAAACATGGCAACAAGACAAGAGCCGCAAACAGAAAAACAAAATACAAAAACGGGTGTAAAGTGACTTTTTGCACTTGCTTGTTACATTTACCCTGTTAACTTTAACAAATAGGGTATATATGATTAACTTTATTTACCTTTAATAATCTATTACAGTTAACTGAGTTGTTATTGGAGCCAATAGGGTTTGGAAAAAAGAAAGTTCTTGAGTTATAGATAAATCTGATTTTAAATTGGATTACTAAAATATATTATGTATATGCGAGTAATATTTTTACATTATATTAAATTACTTACGCACACATATATTGAAATCAATCTTAGGGTATTTTCTTGTTACTTGTTTTGACTTCAGCTTTTGTGCTGTTGTTATTCTCTGTTTAAAAAGCCACAAGGAAAACAGATGTTACCAACAACACCAACAACGGCAGCCAGTTGGTCAGTTGTGGTTTAGCGGCAAGAGTTAAGAAACGAAAACAAAAACAAAGTGAACGATGCGTTTTAACATTGGTTATTCGATGCCAGACAAAAGACAACAGCAATAACAGTAGGTGTAGGTGTGCATGTGTGTGCGTGTGTGTGTGTGCTTTTGAGCGGATGTTTGAGTTGAGTGCACAGCTACCGAGGCGCAACGAAATTAATCGAACTCTATGCGCACGTTATGCTCCAAACACGAGCCACATCCACATACACACATGCACACACACAACACACGCACCAACTGTGCTGGCCACACATTTAGAGAAACCTTAGGAATAAAAATTGGCAACTTGAATTCAAATGTTCAATATTTAGAAATCATTTATCGAGTCTGAACTTACATCAAACTTGGCTCATAGTTGGATCAACTCAGCAATGTTTCAATAAAAACATGATAGTTTTTCATGAAAAAGGCAAATAAAAAATAATACTGAGTGTCTCTAATTATGCGTCCAGCACTATAAATGCTGTATGTGTAGTTATCTGGCAACTTGACACGTTTCGGTCTGCAGGCAAAGACTGAGGGGGGCTGGGTTGGTGGAGGAGGGGGAGGAGGCTCGGTCATTTTCATCGGTTTGGCATTGCGCTTTGGCAGCTATGAAATGTGCCATAATCGTGCGCAGTCGCAGCGCGAATCTTTGGCTCAAGACGTGAGGCACATAATAATAACAGTACTCGTTATATCGTATACATATAGCACACACAGAGACACACACACACGTCATCGTCATCATCATCATAATGAGAAAGCTTGCCCAAAATAAAAATAAATACACATAAAAATGTATGTAAATAGTAAGTATATAAAAATGAAAAGAAAACAATCTATTGCTGCACATAGAAATCAAGCAAGAAGAAAACTTGAAGTTGACCGAAACAAATTGACGAATTCACAATACTCTGTAATAGATGTAAAAATCCCCCTATTTTTATTAACTCGATTTCTAACGCGATCTTTGAGACAAGTCTTAAGAACTTATTGAAAAAGAGCAGCTGTTATGGGAAATTTTAACATGAAGTAAATATTACTTTTTGTAAGAAACAAAATGATAGAAATTTATTTCTGCATGTGCCAAGAATTATTATTGTGCATTGCTGCACTTCTTTTGCGATTATTGTGTACAGTCTTCAGGGTTAAAACTGATTTACTGATATCCAAGGTAAGGGTTGCTTTCAAAATCAAAGAAAACATGTTTGGCATTTTGTTCAATTGAATAACATATATAAAATTCCCTTAATATAGGGAATTTAAATTTGTGAGAAAAGTAACAAGACCCGTTTTTACTTATTTTGCATATAGTTTTGCAGAAAAGTAAAGTTTGCGACAGCGACCGAAAAAATGAAAGGCCGTTGCGGCAGGAGCTTGGCATTTTTGTACTTTTATTTATTTATTTTTATTTTTTGGGAAAGTAACGAGGCAACGATGGATGGTTAGACGAAGGGAGGACAGGGGGCCGCTGGAACTGCTGACGGCGAGTTCAATGTCAACGGCGTGGGCACAGTTTTTTTTTTTTTTATAAATTTGTTTTATTGCCATTTCCGTGGCGTTGTGTAAAGGAAGCCCGCAATGGAAAAAATTAAAAAAAAAAAAAAGTACGGCCACACCTAAGCCTAAGCCTCGAAAAAACAAGTAAAAGCACAAAACAAAAATAAAAACGGCATGAAAAGGCAGAAGGAGTAGAGGCGGCAGCAGTCAGGCGGCATTTCCAGCGCGAAATGGGGTGGAATGTGTTAAACAGATAGATAGGAAAGACAGACAAACCAAGAGAAGGGGGAGGGGGCAGTGAGGGGAGCAGACAGAGAAGGCAAGCTGCCAGGCAGCAGGCGGCATATGGTGGAGTTGTCTCAGGTGTGTGTGTGTGTGAGTGTGACCAGCAGGGTGACATAAATGTAGTGCAAGAGCAACAAAATAATACATGACACACACACACGAAGGCACACATGTAATTTTCCCTTTTACAATCACAACAACAACAACATTATACGAGCGGCGATCCATGCGTGGGAATAGGAGACACACACACATATAGGGAGTAAGAGTGAGAGGACAGAGGCGGCGACAAAAACGAATGACGAAAGCGTACAAGGCAAATGCAGTGGTGGGAGGGGGTTGGGATTGCAAGGGAAGCTGTTGACCCCCCTAAATAGGGCGTTGTTGTAATACTCGCTAACTGTAATCTTCTATTTTTTTTTGGCACACAATTCGCGTCTGATGGGAAAACGATAAAACAATAACACAATTAACAATGCGTGAGAGCAGAAACAGCAGCAACAGCAGCAAGCGGCAGCAAGAAGCGTCTTTTATTTATTATGCCTTTAACAATACACACATACACTGACACACATTTTTAAATAGAAGAAGAGATACTTTTCTGCTGCTGCTGCGGCCGCTTCTCAGCATATCTTTTTCTTTTGCTTTTCACATACACACATGCACAGACATTCACACACACACAAATAAATATATATAGAGGCAGACATGCGAGTTTTCCTGGACAGCTTATAAGAGATTGAGATATTGGAACACACCTTAATTGCACATTGAAGCACTTGTTTAGTAATTGTAATTATATTACAACATTTCAAGCAGTTTTCATTAGCGATTTTGCAGTTTTAGTTGGGGAAACGCGACAAACAATAATGCGACGCACGCACAACCGATCAACGAACCGACGACGACGGACTAAAAAGTGCTACTGACTGCAGTGTGACCAGGCTGTGCGCTAAACGATATATCTCAGTAATATCGCATAAAAGACTTGCCTTACTATCGAAATTCATCTATATTTCGATAGCAAGATAGTCTGTATTTTTTATATTTGGTATTTTTGTACTTTTGCCAACTACGGGTACACTTGTACATAGTGTAAATAAACAAGAAAGCAAAGATGAATCCGCTAACAAATATGCGAAATGTGTTAAAATTGAGCGAACTTGAGCTGAAAACACCCAGTGCCAAGAGCTGGCATGATATGTACAGAGATTCCGCATGGATATTCGTTGCGGGCTTCCCCTATACACTCTCCGAGGGCGACATCGTCTGTGTGTTTTCCCAATACGGCGAAGTTGTCAACATTAATTTGGTGCGCGACGGAAAAACGGGCAAATCGAAAGGATTCTGTTTCCTCTGCTATGAGGATCAGCGTTCCACGGTGCTGGCTGTGGACAATTTAAATGGCATCAAAATCATGGAACGCACCCTGCGCGTGGATCACGTGCTCGACTACAAACCGCCCAAGGACAACGAAAAGTTGGACGAGGAAACTTTAAGGCTCTACATGGAAGGATGTGCGCCGAAGCCTTTGAGCAAATTGCCCACTGCTGAGCCTAGGAAGGAGCCCAGCTCCGACAGCATCAAAGAAAAACGCTCAAAACGCAGCAAAAGTTCCAAGGAGAAGAAGCACAAAAACCGACGCAAAAGCTCCGATTAAATTTAGAAATACAAATAGTTAAATGGAATTAAAATAATGAAAAAATGAAATTCACAATCTGCAAAAAATAAGATTAATATTTTTCATAAACGCTTCTAGTTTAAAAGACTGTCCTAATAATAAATGCATTTAGAATTTCAATTTGCAGAAATTATATTTTATTCAATTCAAAAAATAAAATCTAGTTGAATAAGTCTATTTTGTAAATTGTGAGTTTAAGTTGGCCAATTAAAGCTTATACATTTTATGCAATTCAACGAACTTGATCTAAATAAATAAATATATGTTTTAAAGTATTTTTCTACAAACTATTGAGTAAATATTCGAATACATAAACAATTTGCTTTGCGACTCGGTGCAGTAAATGTAAATAATAGATTGTAATATGCTAATCACTAATGTTGCCATGTTCACTGGCACTCTCAAAGCACGGCTCAGACTCGTCCGAATCCTCTGAGTCCTCGGACTCGAGTTCTTCGACCTCGCGCAAAATGCGGCGCTTGTAGCGCTCGTAGGCGCTGCCCTGACGATCCACGTTGCAGAAGTCAATGTCATCGACAAAGCTGGCATCCGCCTCGGTGTCGATTGTGTGAATATACGGATCCTGAAATGTGTTGTAATCATCGGCGTCACTCGAGCCGCTGGCGAACTCATCCTCATCATCATCTACAATATTAGAAAAGTATTTGAATGTTGCATTTATAGTTAAAAATTAATTGCCATCATACCGAACATAAATTTATTCATTTGCTGGCAGAGCTCGTCGTCGGAGCCCACTGCACCTGGCTCATCCTCATCGGGATAATCGTTTGCGTAGTGGTTCTCCTGATTGGAGTCCTCGGAGTCGTAGTCCTCGTCCCGATCATTGAAACAATCCTCAAAAACGATCTCGTCCACCGGACGCAGACTGCGAAAGTAAAATTAATTTGTGTGTTTTTGAGTTGTGTTTTTCTTCTGGTTTTTAAATGAATTGAAACACAGCGGAATTTAATGAATATACTTTATTCAAGCTTAACTAAAACTACGCACTTAATTCAACTTTAGCACAAGAGTTGTGGAATGACTTAAATCGATGCGAAAACTTAAAAAACTGGCAACTGGCAACAAATTCGGACATGGGGCAAAAGAAATGTTCGAAAATAAATACAAAAAACAATCAGAAAATAATATATAATATATGTATAAGAAAAGGCGAAGAATAAAACTAAAAGCTAATTAAGTTGACGAAACTGAAAGCCCCCGTTTGGTTTTTTGATCTGTGATGCGTGCAGTTGTGGAGGAGGGGGGGCGTGGTGCGGCTTATCACATCGTATATAGTTGTTGTTGTTGTTCTTGTTGTGTTACCAGTAGCAGTTGTTGTAGTAATTAAACGGATAATACAACCTTATATAGAGAATCAGACGAATTACATTTGCAAGTTATTGAAAAAATCGCAATTTCTTATTTCATTTAAGATAAATAATGCTTAACACATGATTCAGAGATGGGCGCGTGTTGCAAACACTTCAAATAGGACACGAACACGATTCACAAATTAGAATGTTCATTTTTTTTTTTTACATTTTTGCTTTCTTAATATTTACATGTTTATTCGTCATTGTTTGATTTATATATATATATATATATATTTGTATATAGAAAAGTAATTCGCTTTCAAGTCTGCATAAATTACATTTATTAATTATAATACGTAAAATTATTTTTGTATGTTTTGATTTAGACACATAAACTAAATCTAATTTTGAGCTTTGTTATCTTAAAAAGGAATATTACAATTTTTTTTTTTAATTTTGGTTTTCTTTTTTTTTTTTTTTTGTAGTTTTAAATACAACAATTTCGAGTACTTTGAATATAATAAAATGTTTTACGTTGTTTCAAAAGTGGAAAAAGATAATTGCGAAAATTATAGTTAAAAGCTAATTAGAATTATCTATGGAACCGTAACGTTTTAGTTTTGGAGTGATTAGAATAGTATACGATTTGAATTACTATATGTTACGTTTGTTTTTCATTTCAATAACATTAAATTTTTAAATATAGAATTTTGTTTTTGGCTAGATATTTATACAATTATCTGTGGTTAAGTCGTGTCTGATTTGGATTTTACACGCGTCCAACTTTAGCATGAGGGACAAACACAAAAGCGCACACACAACACACACACACACACAGGCACAAACACACATACTCGCACACACACACATTACAATCGATTAGGCCCCAAAATAAGGAAAAATGATTTTGCCAGTCTACATGTAGAAATTGGTGATGTTGAACATTTGCTGTTCTTCAATGTGTAGGACGAACCTTAAATAGTTGTCGTCCAACATATCAACATAATCCGCCTGCGTCTCATTCTCCGGCACATACAGATCATACACATAGCCAATATCCGAATCTGCGGGCTGCTGTAGCGCCTCCAATTGCGACTGAGGCGTTGTTTGTTGCGCCTGTTGCGACTCAATGTCCACAATTGTTATTTGTTTCTTTTCAGTTGGTTGTTGTGGGCAGCTGCTGTTGCGCCAGTTGCTTGTGCTGGCAGCTGCATTTGCGGCAGCTCCTCCATCTTCTCCTCCAGCTTCCTCCTCGTCCTCGTGGAGCGTTGTGCGCAAACAGTTTACCACACGATACCGTTGCTCGCGCGACGTTTGTTGCGCCTCCTGTCGCTGTTTGTCGCGCCTCTGTGCTGTGGCAATTGCCGGATCATTCGTTTGCCGCAACAGCTCCTTGGCCGACTCCTTGTTGAGGCGGGCGGCCGCAAACTTTTTAGTCGCACTGTCATCCTATGGAATATTATGATGATGATGTAGACCCATTTCTGTAGTCGTAAAAACTCCTTCCCCCCTCTCGCCCAACACCCTTTGCACTCACCTGTTTTTCTAGCGTGCCGGCAAATTTGAGGATTACTTGGCTCGATTCCTCTTTGTTGTCTGTCGTCGTCGTCGAAGCGGGCGCATTTTCATCGTTTAGCAAACGGCGGCGTTTGCCATTAAGCACAAAGGCCGAGTGGGGCTCCTCGTCAATGCGACGCTTTATGCGCACCACAGCAGGCATATTTATTTATTTATATTTATGGCTTAATTGTGCGCTTGCTTTATTGATTGCTTATCTGTGCTGGAATTTATTGGCAAGAAAAATCGACTACTTCACTGCGTACCGAAAATGTGCTACTAACACAGTGTGACCGCAGGCAGCAAGTGATGGAATACTAAAAATACCAAAACGATAACAATGTACAATTGAGCAGGCTGACCATCTTTTTGGTATTGCAATTACACCTAAGCCCAATATTCAAAAATTGTTCTATTAAGAAATATCTTGAAATTTGTATGCAGTTTTATTAAGAATTTAAATGGAAATAACTTTAATTCATATTTAATGTCTCAAAGTAAAACAGTTGGAAGATAAGTAAAATAGATGGAGACAATGAAAAAAAAAGAAAACAAAATTAAAACAATGATGGACTGAAAAAAGTTTTTATAATGAAATCGATGACGGCGAAAATGAAATTCAGAACAAGCGTGCTTAAAATCTGCGACAGGACTGTTAACTACCAGTGGCGCTTGCAGTGCTCTCCCAAAAAAGTATGCTAAGCTTATGTACAAAAGGTAGAAATGTTAAATAGTCGGTTTGTGAACGCCGCGGTCTGCAGTCGTGTGTGTGTGTTGCATGCGCGCGCGCGTCTTGGATATTTATGTGTAGATGTGCCGTTAACATTTTGCGGAATTTACGTCGATGCCAAATTGAAACGTGTGTCGAGAGCCAAAGCCAAAGCTGCTCTCTGCTCTGCTCGCTGGTTGTCGTTTTAATCGGCAGTGCAATAATTTAAAGCGCGCTTACAACAAATTTAAAGCTCAGCCACCAGCATCTGAGTGCGTATTATTTGTTCATGTTGTTGTTGTTGTTTGTTGTTGTCATCGTCGCATTGTTTCCCGTTTGCGCGCCCAATTTTTCGGGTGTAAGCCGTGTAAAAGTGCTTGTGTTTACTTGTGTGCGAGTGCATGTGTGTGTGTGTGCTTGTGTTTCTGCGCTGCAATTTGCGCTCAAATGATTTACCGTCTGATTGCTATCAGCGCATGCCGCAATTATGTTTTAATTGCCGCTAAATGGCTTACACACACCCGGATTAGCTGCAGCCCATTGTGACAGCAGGTGAGTGTCCTTTCCCCCTCACCCAGTCCCCACACACCTGTTCGGTGTCTCAAAAGTAAATTGAATCCTGCTGTGGCTGTTTTGGAATGCACAGCACAGCCTACAGACTATAAAAATATTTACGAGTAAATATACGCATATATGTATTACACTGAGAGAAAAAATCAAATAAAATACACTAAAAGGGTTTTTCTTAGGAATAAGATTTTCTTTTTTTTTTACTTTTAGTATTAGTATTCAAAGCTTGTAAATTTCTTATTAAATTTCTAATTTATTCGCTTTTTTTTCGGTGCAAGGAGCCCCGCGCTAGCTAAGCAAACATATGTTTGTTTGGGCGCTCATTTATTTATGGGCGGCGGTGCGGGCCGTCGAAAAATTTGCCAGCACATGAATCATTCCGCCCCTCATCCCCTATCCCCTTCCCTTCCCCTTGCAACAATGCGTAATATGAGAAGAGTCTGTGTAGCACGTGTTAGTGCTGGGTGGCGTCTTTTGAGTGACGCACGGTGTGGATACACTGGATGCGTTTGGCATAATAATGAAATAATAATGTCGCCTTTTGTTGCGAGGTGTCTCCTGCCTACTCTCTCTCTCTCTCGCACTCTTTCCCCAGTAATAGCAATAAATTAATGGGCCTGCCACATAAAAAGCACCACCCGCACGTCCTTTTTTGTGGGTGTTTTGTTTGATTACAGCCTCGCATGGCTTTCGCTACCAGTCAGGAGTTGGCAGAGTGGCTGCTCAAGGAGCGAACATTAGATTGGGTGCAATGTCAGCTGTTCGACAGTTGCTAAAATCCGAAAAGATTAACATAAATATTTCGTGGTTCGCGCTGTTTGTTGTCTTAACACACAAAATGATGAGCAAAAGATCTGCTGATAAAATGCTAATCACAAGAACAATGTTGCTGCTGCCACGACAACTACAAGAATTTGCTGCCACACGCACCGGCTGCGACCGTTTCCTTATACATTTTATTTTTGGCTGTTTTTCTTCTTTTTTTTTTGGGGTTTTTTGTTGGTGGTGGCAAACTGCTTGAGCAAAACTTTTGCACTTTCCACTTATACAAGTTAACTTCTACTTTCCCTGCTGAGTTCCCCAAGTGGCTATCAAGACTTTGTCTTGCAGTTTGCTTACGCCAATCTATTTATAGAGTAGCACAACTGAATACAAATTGAATTGATACGACAAACTTTAGCTAGAAATAAATGTTTTAAAAAAATTCCAATATTTGATTTATATTTTGCTGTTTAGCTATGTTTTTACTATTTTCATTATTTTTTTAATTCATTTTTTCTTAAATTAAACACAAAGCAACTTTACAGTTCTAATTCAAATCACAAAAAAATTAGTTAAGTTATTTAGGCTAGTGTATCCAAGTTTCGACTTGCCACATTAAAGTTTTATTGTATTTTTTTTTTGCGCTTCTTTTGTAACATTTTTGATTAGCTCAAACTTTGTACTGGTTTGAGGGGAGGCTGTGTGTGTATGTGTGGGTGTGTGCGTGTCCTTGGGTTGGGGTGTGCTTTAATTTTTGTTTAAACTTGACAGAAAACACCTCAGGCATTTGCTGGGGTCGAGTGTCTCTTTGTGGCTTTGACAGGTTTTGTTTTTGGGGGAACGTTTGGCTATTTAGCTGAGAAATTTGGCCAGGCAGCAGCAACAGCAGCAGCAGCAGCAACAGCATCATATATCCTTGTTAATTTGCCGGGGGGTTGAACTTGTTGGCTGCCCTTTCGTGTTCATAAATCATTATAATGCATTTTGTTGAGACAACTTGTCTCGGTCAGGTTGTTGTGGTCATTTCAATAACAAATTCATCAACATCATTTTCCCCATCATAAGCTCGATAAATGACAGGTCACAAGAATCATAAGACATAAGACGCTGCTAAGGCTTACCCCGTAAGAGGTATTATTAGAAATGATCATTTGTATGCAATTATTATAGACTTGTAGCAGAAAATGGCCAAAATATGAATGAATGAATGTGCCGCATCATCTTTATGTCCTTAATACCCTTAATGTGTGTATTATATTGTTCCCGTAATGTAAAGCATTGAAAAAGACGTCTTCGACTGCATAAAGGATATTTAGGCCTTAAGGCGATATAGCCATGTACATGTTGTATGAAAAATTTAATATGCCAACTATATCATATCGCTTTCAGTTGAAAGCAATTTGACTTTTCCTAAATTCTATTCTCCATCGCAAATGTAAATCTATCCCTAATTTAGTTATGTCAGAGTCCAAAATCAATAGCTAATGGTCAACCTTTGTGTGACTGCATTATATAATAGGATTTCGCTGGACAACCTTGATTATGCAGCTGTTCTCAGTGAACAATGCCAATGAATATGACAATTTTTCTGTGAATTTTTCACGTACAACTTTTAGGTGTGCGCTCATTAAAGTCAATGACTGGGTAGGCAGGGGGCAGGCAGAGCAGGAGGGAGGGGAGAGTGTGTTGGATTTATATCCGGCACCAACACGTCAATTATAAAAGCAAATAGAGCAAATACACACACACATGCACAGCAATATTGATAGAGGCGTTGCACCCTTCGCACAAATCACATTAAATATCCTCATGCTCATTAGGGACGAAAGGAAGAGGGGAAGAGACGGTGGATAGAGAGAGAGAGAGAGTGCTGCTGTTTGTGGTGCTGCTGCCTCCGGGACGCATTTCCACTTTCACTCTGCTCAATCGGTTAGACACAATGCGCCAACCCCCAATTGATATTGGTGAAATGCTGATGATGATGCAGTGCAGCAAATGCGAACCACCCCCGCAATCGCCGACGTTGCCATCCTAATATCATTTTGCAATTTGCACTTGGCAAATAAAGGAGTGATGCTGCGGCAGATAAAAACGTTTCGTTTCCTTTGTTCTTGCCCCAGGGCCAACAATGTTGCAAGCGCTCCAACTTTAATGTATTTTTGCAACCGCTTACATCTCAATGCCCAGCGACAGCCAACGGCAACTTGGGCAACTGGTGCTCTCGAGGCTCCAGGCTCATAGCACACACATTGTTAAGTAAATTATCGCCTACATCGAAGCCATCGATAAATCGTACACGCTCTCAGTTTTATACCCTCTGCAGAAGTCCAATGTGTGGATTTGATGTAGTAGCTGTGTGTGTGTTGAATGAGAAGTTTTGCTAGAAACTTACTTAGTTGCATAGCAAGCCTTAAGTTGCTTTATAAATCAGATTGAGAGAAATAAAGAATTTGAAAACCAACCAATTGCTCCTTTTTGAAGCTATATGAAATAGTTGTCCGATGTTGATAACATTTTGTCATAATGTTTGGAGCATGATAGAAACAAGGAATCACATTTCGATCAATTGTTTCTTTATGTTTGAATCTGGACATTTATATTGCCTAATGATGGAAATATGCCAAGTTTCAAGAAGTTGGCTCTTAAGCAAAGAGACTAGCTCTCATAGTAACATAGACAGGTAAATAGTAACTTTTATATTTCCAAAGGTTTGCTAAGAATTTGTTCCACATTATACTCATTTTCAGCACCAGCTTATCCTCATTATAGGGTAGTCAACCAGTCTATCAAATATGCACCCTTATGGCAACCCGAAACTTGTTGTTATGTCTGGGAGTCGGGGCACTCTGCCACCAGTCAACCCTTGGGCCAAATACGCCGCTTGTGTTGCTGTGGCTTGATTGACATGATCCACACAGGCACCCATTCCAACTTTTGGTTTTTCTGTGTTGCACTTTTCCACCTTTGGAGGCTGCACTGTGACAAACAGCTGATTGCGTGTTCTTCTGCCGTCTGCTCGCATGATTTATGTTTACAATTGAATTTCTTGACTCTCTGCTGGACACGTGTGTGTGTGTGTGTGTGTGTGTGAGCCAAGTGTGAGTGTTGCCAAGGAGCTGCAGAGTAGATTCGAGTAAATTAGCTAATTTGCTGCTACACTTGGCTCACGTGCTCGTTAGCAGCAGCAGCAGCATCAGCAGCAGCAGTGGCTGCCACGGGGAGGTCATTGACACGGGGGCAGTCAATGGAAGCCAAAGGGCAGCAGCTGTTTGCATTTTGCACTATATTTTCGCACAAGTTTTTGCTCTCGGGGAGCTCTTGTCACGTACGCGGCAGCTGATTGCCTCAAATTGTTTTCGGCCATTTTTTTTTTTCTGGCACACAACCCCAAAAACCAAAGAAAAAAAAAGGAAAGAAAATGCCGTTAGGGTTGCCGTTTAACAGCAGATTAATATGAGTGCCAGTTAGACAGCCAAACAGTCAAACAATCTGACATTTCGCCAGTCACTGACAGTTATTGAGGAATTGAACGTGAGGCATTCAGCTTTAAGTTGCTGCTTTAAACACTCTTTTCGAGTCTTTTTGCACATGTGTTGTGGCTGGACTTGGACCTGGAAGTTGCCTAGCAGTTTATCTTCTTGTTGACAGTCGTCCAAAGGGAATTAGTTATCAAAAGACGCATAAATCCATTGCTGCAAAACGCTTGGCTCAACTCTCGTCTCGAAACGCAACTCGAGATTCAGCTTCGCTCGGCCGAGTTCTGATTTTTTCTCCTCTCGTTTCACACTTTTGCTTAAATAATATATGAGCCAAATTGAGAGTTTTATGTGGAGGCTATCGGAAGCACTTCAAGATTAAAGTTACTTTAAAGTTGCTGAGATTTGGAAAGAAGCGTTGAGTTCTTCAATAGCTTCAATCTTTACTAAACATATTCTTTTGATTTTATTGATTCATTCTTAAGTTTCGCTTATTGTTTATTATTTGTTATTTGATTATCTACTTCTAGTTTTGCTTACATTTTATCTATTGTAATTAGCTTCACATTCAAACCAGAACGTATTAATTATTATTATCTATACTTTTAATTACCTTTAAATTATCCTCAACCTGCTGATTACATGCTGAATAGCTTGCATAAGGATTCGTGTTTCCTTTTACAATAATAATTTAGCCATTTTTATAGCTTTACCTCCACACTCCACTTCTTAATCGTTAACTAGAAGCCATTTCGTCCTTTTCCGTCCAGAGAGTGAAAGAAAAAGAATGTCAGGAATGTCCTTTAGTGCCGTCTGCTCATTAGCACTTTAAATGTTTTTTATTGAGGCCACTAAGCTGAAAGACGTCTTTATGGCTGTTTGTTGATGCAAATGCGCCGAAAAGTCGAATAAAATTATTTCCGCCATTGTTAAGCGGGTTCAGTTTGTCTGCGTTGTGTTGTCTTGTGGCAAGTCAAGAAGGTTCGCTTGACTTCTTGACACACGCAACAATGGCAAAGGACTCGACTTGTTTTTCGGCTTGATTTAGCTGCATTGAGATAAATGCGCTTTGTTTGGTTATCGCTTGAACGAGAAATGATAAACATAAGTTGAACTCGGCCTAGACGTTGAAAGGACCCAAACAGTGCTCCGCTCGAATCGAGGTCTCTCTCTAGGCTGCTTCCTGCGTCCTGTGTGTGTGTGTGAAGCTATGTGCAGGGCCAGCACCCGTGCCAACTGTAACGATCTTCTTCTCCTACTCCGGCTCATGCTCCTGCTCCTGCTCCTCCGCCCTGTGATGTTCTGTGTTCTGTTTGAATGTTTGCATTTTAAAATCAACCCTCGAAAAACGCTTGCCAACTTCAATTTCAGTCGCTGTCATTTGAAGCGACCCGTTAGCCATCCCCTAGCACACTTACCCCTCAGTCACACGTACCATGCACAGTGGTTTGAAAGCATAGATATTACATGCAGTTTTTTTTAAATCAATCAATCTTTGATAAAATAATAAATTAAATTATTATCAATTATTTAAAATTTTTCCTCAACTTTTTCATTTTTTTTAAAATAAATTCAGTGATGTGTGTCACTGTGCAACTCGTTGTATTGTCCATTGGGAATTGACAGCGCTATTTGGTAACCCCATTTGGCCTGCATTTTGCGCGCTTTTTCGATTTTGGTCCTCTGTGCATAGCAATTCGTGGACAGACTGGGGGTGTCCTGTGTCGCCTGTGTGTTCAGGTACACAACGTTGCAAGTGGCCAGATACATGATGATATGTGTGTGTATTTGTATATGTGTGTGTGTTTGTATCTGTGGCTCTCTCTGTTCAGTTTTTGGCTGCGTTCTGTTTTGGGTTTGTTAATTTTTTATTAGATTTGTTGCAGCGTCTGCCGTGTGCCCATAATTTGTGTATATGTGTGTGGCAAATTGTTGCTTCTCAGCCAGGTCAAGGCTCCACTCCCGTCCCAGTTTACCGCCACTTTACTCACCCGATTCGATGAAGCCGAAAAATTCAATCAAAAAACTACAAGCGTAAACAAGTGGGTAACATGGCCAACTTCTGTGTGAGCCGCATCCACTTCAATTTTCAAGTGTTTTTCTTTTGTGCTCGAGCCGCATACTTGTTTAGGGTGTTGTGCTTTTACCGTTATGGTCCTGTTTTTGTTCTTTGGTTATTTGGTTGTTTTCCTTTCGAATTGAAAATCGCAGCTGCCAAAGTTTGTGCTGTCTTCGGTTTTAAACTGCCTAGCTGGCATCAACTGCCTCCTCAAGATCCCTTTAATACGGCTAACAGCCGTGCTAAGTCCTGACGGGGCTTAGGCCCCAAAAACGCCGCTCAAGAAGTATTTGCACGCATTTTGTGGCCTACAAGTATTCAACGCCTAAATTACTTGCCACACACCGCTGCAGCTGATATCTGCTGATTTTACTTCAATTTATTTGTGTGTACTTTTCATATACTCTTTAATATGCAGGGTATCATGACTTTGAGCAGATCATGGTCGAGCTTCTAAGACAAATTTTTGAATGCTAGAAGTCACTTTTCAGCACTACAACAACAAAACATATAAGCAAATCAAATAAAGTAACTTTTTAATATGGTTATTGTAATTATATTTAATAAACATTTAAATTTGGATTATTTAAAGCATTACTGTATATACTCTATATAGAGTATGTGTACTGCAGCATTGCCCAAAGAATTTTGCTATTTTATTTTTATTGCTGATTGTTTCACTTGTTTTTGGAGGATAACAATAAATTTTTATTGTTGTTGCGCTCGCCTTTCGCTTTTTTCTCTGTTGTTTATGTTTCGGTAACAGTTCGCTTTTTATTTGTTGTTTTGGGTTTATTTTTGTGGGGGGGATTTCGCTTTCGCGCTGAGCTCTGTCAAAAGTGCCCGTCTAATTTATTGATTTCTGCATGTTTTTTTTCTTCTTCATTTCTTTCATTTTGTGTGCTGGCATTTTTGGCAAAGTTTTTGGCGGCTGCGGCGATGATTGCGGCTGACAAATGGCTTCGACTTTGTCAAAAGTTGCCTGTCTGCTGCTGTTGTTGCTCCAAACTTCATTTAATCTAATTAAATTGCTGCACAGTAACTGTAAACTTCATTAAGTTTTTTGCACAGCTTGTTGCCAACAATGAGCCAAGTTAATGTCCCTGAACATTGTCAAGCTGCTGGCGCAGAGATGCGATAAGTGGGCTGAGAGGGGCGAGGGGTTGTCCTCATTGTGTAAATTGTCATAGCTATGACAATGTTTGAAATTGTTAGTTGCTGCAATTAGCTGCGAGCTGTCTGTGAAAGTCGGCAGATGGTTTTTCTTGTTATTAACCTGTTGGGCATTTAGCTGCAATTTCAACTTTGGGCCACAAACTTTTTGGCTCAAGTCTGTTGCATAGTTTTTCACAAAGTTCTTTGTCAAGTTGTTGTTGCACTTAGACTTGACTATAAAGTTACTGTCTCTCTCTCTCTCTCTCTCTCTCTCTCTTGCCTTATGCCAACAACTAGAATGGAAACTGTTGACTACAACAAGTTAAATGTCCTCAAGTACTATGGGCGGCAAAGTTTTGGGTTTCCTTAGACGATTTTTCTTTTTTATAATTAACAAATGTGGTTTAACACATTTTGTGTGGCATAATTAAAACCAATTGCCAGTCTTTATTTTTAATCAAATTTAAGTGTATACTGTAATCGGATTAGCTCTTATGAATATGCCGTGGAACATAAGCGGATTATCATTAGCTCGCATCCAAAAATGGAAACAGCACAAATCGGATTAGAAAGAATTACAAGTTTTTGATTTGATTGCTTAAAAATTATATTTTTGTGTGCATTAGATTCATTTTGTTGCTATTTGTGCACTAAACTTTTATAAATTTCGTTATTTATTTGTGAAGCATATTTTGAGCATATATATCTTGCTTTGTTGCACAGGAGATTCAAATAAATATTCAAGCAAATTAGTCAAGTATTTCCAAAATTGGATTCTTTTCATATCAGATCAAAGCAGCTTTTATGTTTGTTGCATTTCTTATAAGTGTCTTTAGATTTAGTAAATTTCTTTCCTTCAAAATTTGTACTCCTCAAAAATTCATTCGATTTTCAATATGATTCTTTGGCGTTCTCATATTTTCATATTTTCTTCATATTTTCCTACCGCAAGTTAAGTTTTGAATATTGCTTTTTATTTTTGGTATATTTTTCGCATAGTTATATTTCTTGGGACTGCATTGTATTAAATGACTGTGCATATTTTGCTAGTGCATTGTGCATTGTTCATTTTTGCATTGTGCACTGGCCCACAAGTTTTCTGGTTGTGTGTACAGTTTGTCATAATTTGCAACTGGTGCACCGCATTGCAGCGACGACTATGTTGTGTGCCCCCACCCGCACTTGTTCTTATTAACTGCTGAGCCATTTCGAGTATTGCATGGCGTTGATATTGAGTTGGATGAGGTGTGCGGTGATGGGTTAGGGATGCGGGGCAAGGGATGGCAGTGCAATGGCTTGGCATTTGGAGTGCATGTCCTTGTTGCTTGTTGCTGGTCGTTGGTTGCTGTTGTCCTTTGACTATGTTGCTGCATAATTTATGACTGCTTAGTTGCTAGCTGCAACTCCTGCTGTGCAGTTGGCTTTTTTAGTCACATGCCGCTTGCCACTTGCCACTTGCTACTTGCCAGTAGCCACTTGCCACTTGCCACTTGACAGCAGTTGTGCGGTGCATTGCCAAGTGCTGACCTCAACCTATGCAGCGTGAGACGTCTGTCTGCTGCATTGCTGCGTGGCAGGACTGTTAAAACAAGTCCATTTCGATTCGATTCAATGCCCCATTTGTATTTGCATATGTTGCAATCAGCTTTAAGCGCCGCGGGTCAGCAGAAATTTAGCATCGAGTAGCATTAACTCAATTATTAAACCATTTAACGTATTGTGTATATCCAGTGGAACTTATGTGATTTCAGATTAACATCTGCCACACGAACACAAACATTTACATGCCAACAAACATCCATATGTAAGCAGCTAATAAATTGAGGTCCTGCAGCATATGGAGCACCATAAGGAGCTCTCTTCCTGGGATGAAAATCAACTTCGACTGCTGCTTACTTCCCGCAGGGCACAAAATGAGTTGCTGTTGTTTTTAGTGGTACGTAGTTGCTACAAGCTATCGTCCTTTTGTTGTTGCACTTAATTAGTGTTATGGCGGCAGGCGGCCAACAACTCATCTGGAAATTTATTAAAGCTGCCAGCGCATTTCAGTGCCGCCGCCAATGAAATGCGTCATTAATTTTAACCCAAGTAAACAACATGACGATGAAAAGGCCATAACAAAAGCAAATTTGTTAAAATTTTTTACGATCTGGCATCTTTTGGTGTAACTTTTTGGCAGCACTTGAGTGGATATATGGAAATACGCCAAAGATCGAGCCAAGGATTGTGGCTGAGTTTAGTTTTAGAGTTTATTCTGTTTGTACTAAAAAAATAAGTTAGTTGCAGCATACTCTACGTTTAAATAGCCCTTCCTCACCAAAAAGATTTCTTTTGGCAGCCATTCATATTATCAGTTTAGTGAAATCACAGCTCAGCTCAGTGTGGTGTCTGTATTTGAATACACGATTGTGTGCAAACTAAACTACTTATTCTCAAATTTATTATTCAGTTGGGCCGAAATCCCGGTGGTACTGCAATACCGGGCCAACCCGTGACAGAGGTGGAGCAAGCCCCTAGCACTCCGTCTGATTCCAAAAATCAGTTTAACATTTGTTGTTCTCCAATGGAGAAACTATCAGATGTTAAGCTGATAAGAACAGATACTACACTTTGATCTTAGCCATAAGGCCGAGAAGCGATAACTCAAACAAGGTTTAACTCTAGTAGTCTATAATGCGACAGCTAAAACCAGTTGCGAATTCTAAGCGATGCGTGTATACCATTACTTTAAGGGTGGCAACTGGCACCTATTTTCATTAAGGACTGTTGCATAACTTAGGGCTCCTTAATGATATCTTTTCTCTTGTAATTCGCAATGGGTTTAAGTATCTGTTTGTGTGTAGTCTAGGTGCTTGGTGTTGTTCATTCACTCTGGCTTCTCTTCAGTTGTCGAATAAATCTTTCGCCTTTTACTAAAGATTTCCGTGGAGAGGAGCACTCTAATGAGTCTAAACTCAATTTTTTAAGCGCCTGGCTGCATTTGCAGCCGGGCCAATTATTAATAAATATAATTTTTTATTATTCTCATTTATTCATAATTTGCAAATAAAGTTTCTTATTTTTGTAAGTTAAGTATTGAGTGGTCATTGTTTTTATTGTATTCACTCCCATTCAGCAACAAAAATCTGATGCTCTACAAGAACCTAGAATCACAAAATTTCTTTATTGGGTAGAGTCAATCCCAAATTGTTGTCAAAGGACGATCCCACCACCCCAGAGAGTTTATGAGAGGAACTTTATGTACTCTCTAGAAGTATATATTCTACGTTCATTTCTTATAGTTCTTGTTTGGGTGTTGCTGGTCGTATATATATATATATATATACAATTTAATAAGCCCCTGAAATTGCTTGGAATTTGACAGCTGTTGCGCTTTTCTTTCAATGGTTGACGGTTCTTATGTCATACTGTGGCTGCTTTTTATGCGTGTCAACATTAATGACGGCTACAAAAGTCAATTAGCCTTGTCAAAACACCACTACCAGTGAAGCCAGCTTCAAGGCAGGCAGCTTCATTGGCAAGGGGAGTTGATTTCCACAGCCGCCCCCCTCGCCTCTTCTTTAATCTCCTTCTCAGTTTCTGTCTTTGCAAATCATGACATGCAAGTCGCATCGCTCGAATTAAACTGTTGTGCTAATTAGTTAGTTGAAGCGTCTAACACATGTTGATGAATTCCTAAACAGTTGATACGTGCACATGTATTTTGTACAGCCAGCGGGGAGTGGAGCTTAAATAGTGGCAATTTAGAAATTACTATCAGCCTACTTCGGCTACTTTATTGGGTAACTTTGTGTGCTTTCATTCCTATAGAAATCAATATTTGATACATCTTTTTCAACATGAAGTGCGATCTTTTTTCCAAATTCAAATTCAGTATCAAATCAGAAGACAAGACCAGTAATATGTTGTTTTAAGCAAATCGGCTTAACTTTGCTCAGAAAGCTGTGAAAATGCCTCTCATTTAAAATGATTTCGTCGTGCACACATTTTATCCTACTTCATGTACTTTATAGAAAGTTTTGCTAAGCAAATAATGCATCCACACAAAAAGGATGTATTCATTAATGTTAGATTCATAATGAAACAGCACGAGTCATGACAGTATAGCCTACTGCTTCTCCTCTAAAATCGCAATTTGATTAACGAAAAGTATGTAAAGTTAAAATTCAAAATATATGTATATATATATCTATATATATTCATATAAGCCTAAACTTTTTAAAGCCTGCTCAGATATTTGCTGTCCTTTCTAAATACTTCTAATCAACTGTGCCGCATTGTGCATCAAGGCTGCCAGACTTTCTTCACTGTGAATATTGCCTTTTTGTGTGTGTATGCGTGTATGTGTGTGTGTGTGTGGATTTGGCTTATAAATTTTAGTCCAGGCACGTAGCGTAAACTTGGCAATAAATCCGGCAAACCCAACCGCCCGTGCCACATCCCCCTCTCAATCTCTCTCTGTCTCTGTCCAGCACACATATTGCCTGCTGGGTTACACGTGGCGTATTAACAATATCGACATGGGTAAACAAGCCCAGAGGGTAGATTTTTTTTGTGGGCTGGTAGAGAAAGTAATTTACACTTTTTTCAACTTGAACTTTAGCTCGAATTCATTTTGATATTTACTTTTTTCCTTTCCTTTGCTCCTTCCCTCTTTTGCAGCCAAATTAAACCATTCGAAGCGTGGGCAACAACAAAAATTAACACAAATGTATAATAAAGTGACATATCTCGATGTAGATCAAGTACTACCCCAAAGACAGAGCCTGGCGCAAGCAACCCCCATAGCCGAAGACAGGAAGGACAAGGACACGTGTTCAACATCCTTATCGCATAGTCATTATCAGTGAGGCCAGCCCACGGCAAGTCAGTATGCCGAACCTCCATCATGTCGACTATAATCGGAAATATTCCGCCACGGAAACGATACAGGTAAGTGATTGCCAAGTGTATAGCTATCGGAAGAAACCTGAACCACTTCAAGTGTCGGCATTTAAAATTCAACTTGAGTGCGGTAATTAAAAATAAGGCATTTATTTACGAGCTTCTGCCACTGCCTCTGCAACAGTGGCACGCGACCCACTTGCCACAAACACTCTTGCAACTCGCGTCCATTTGTCGATTTTTCACACCCGCGGACAAGGGTTCTCCTTTGACTGGGTCTTGATTGATGCGCGCGTTTTGTTGTCTGAGCAGCTCAACAAATTAATTGAAGACTTTTGTTTTTTGGGTTTTCTATCTCTTTTTAGGTTTGCTCGATTCGGGTGCATGCCCCGCCCCGCCCACTAATTGTTGTCATAAATTTCAACTCTAGTTGGAGCGAAACATTCTTGGGGCCGCACACGAAAATTTCGGTTGAATTAATGGCTTAATGGGTTCCATTAGACGTGCGAAAATATATGCATCTGGCTGAAGATAGCGCTGATAATGTTGGCTTAAATATAGGTTAAATAAGTTGCCTGTTTTCTAAGTTTATAGTTTACTTTACAAAGTGACTTTATTTGCAAAACAAACGAAAATTAACTAATAAGTTGGGATTATATGTATTTAGTACAATATTTGACAACAGTTTCAACAATATTAAAAAGATCATTCGATTTTAGATTTAATATCCTTCTGATAATTGGATCCTTGCTATAATATTCTTGGCTTAAACTGGCGCTTGAGCCATTAACCTTGTTCAGTTGCTTATTTTCGGCTTAAACTTTTTGTCATTTATGGCAGAGCAACTGCAATTCGCTTGTGTCGCGTATCGCTTATGTTGTCTCAGCTTTTGGCGTTCCCATGTTAATTTCCTTTTGTTGTATTTGTTGTTTTTGCTCCTATAATCACATAAAAAAATCGTCGGCAAAGTTTGCTGTTAGCCGGGCTTTGTTTTTGTTTTCTGTTGCATACAAAACAACGCTGCCTCTATGCCGGAGACCATGGTCTAGGACTCTCTCTTTATGTGTGTTGTATCTATATACATATACACATACATATATATAAATATAAATATGTGTCTGTCTGTCTGTATATATGTGTGGCTGGTTTAGGGTCTGTGCTGCGAATGGAACTTGATTAAGTAGTTTCCGCGTGTTTTTATTTGCACAATAAAAGCATAAAATTGTTGCCCGCTGTTGTTGTTGTTGCCTCTTTATTAAAGCCCGGCAAAAAGTGCCAGTGCAAAAAGTGTGAAGTGGACGCTTTTTGCTGCAGCCACGTGTACGAAGCGACGTCTCGACATTCGTTTTCCCAGGGTGTTCCCAGGAGGAAGTGGCGAGCAGCGGCAAAATGCTAGACATGCTGTTGCTATTTAAGCCGCTATTTTTATGGCTTTTGTCGGAATGATGGCGTTATGACTCTATTGTGACACGACGCCGACGTGGCATAGTTAAAAGTCCATTTATATTTCGGCACACAAGCAAAAAAGCAAATACCAGCAGATAAAAAGTGAAGCAGCAGTTGTGAAGCATTATTAAAATGTTAAATGCTCTTTCTAAATTATATTAAATAAATAATAATTAAATATCTATTCCAATTGAAACTTTTTTTATATTTTATACACTCCGATATAAACCAAAAAAAATACGAAAAATATATTTAAATTAAAAAAAAGTCATTAAACAATAATTTATAATATTTTTATTATTAAAAAAGTAACTTGGGACATTTCAATTCCAAAATGTATAGTTAATGTTTTTTCTAGATTTTCCAAGCAGTCAGAATCTTAAAGTTGAAGCGATTTTCATAAAAAATACAATTATTATTAAGTATACAGATCTTAACCAGATAGCATTGTGTTTGTTAATTGCTAATAGATTGCTTAAAAATAAAATGAAATTAGCTCAACTAATTGTTAAAATATCATTTTCCACTCATTAATGGATCGTCTGGAGCCTCACTCCACGTCCCAATGAAAATGCTAATAGAATTCTAATGTTCGGTTATCTGTCGTTGTTGTTTGTCCGTGTGCTTTTGGAGTGGACTGCCAGCCTGCCTGCCTGCCGTAGGTATTACAGCCATATGGCGGCGCCTCTAGACGCAGCCCATTAAAAGCGATTGCAAAATGCCGCCACACAAGTCTGTCCTGCGTAAGTGCCTCAAGCAACAAGAATGTTTGCCTCCCCCCCAAATGCTGTAATTTCACTTTTCGCCGCATATGCTGCCCGCAACAACAACAACAACAAACAAGCAACTTTTTCTCGTTGTTTTCCTTCTTTTTTTTCTTTTTTGGCAAAACAAATAACATAAATATGGATTTCTCATTAAAATGCTTAAGTTATGCCAGAGCTGAGGCTGAGGCTGAGACTGAGACTGAGACTGCTGCCGGCACGTCGAGATTGCCGGGGTACTGTTTTGAAGCAGCAGCGCAGGCGCGCTCTCTCTCACTCTCTCTCTCTCTCTCTGTCTCTGTTTGCTCTCTCAATGTCAATGTCGCGGCATTGTGCTCTTTTGCGTCGCTCTCTGCTTTTGCTGCTGGCAAGTCACGTGCTGCCATTGAAGGAATTTCATTGCCTGTTTGCCGGCTTAGTTGTACTACTACAAACATGGACCCTCGCCCCTCCCCCCCACACCACCATCCCAACACACGCCATTTCTCGCTTAACACTCCGGCACGACAATGTGACGCATTTGTCATGAAACGGATTTCCGGTATTCCAAACGTAGCAACATCGCTGTCTTTGTCCTCCGACTCTTCAGCTCTAGGGCAGACGAGAGCGTAGGGAGACAGAGTGGTTAGCGGGCTGAGGAGCTCTTCTTCATCATGTTGTCTTCTGTGCCTTTGACACTCTTGACTTTGGCAGCACTCTGCACTTGGCCTCTGCATGCAAACTTGTTCAATCTTTTATGACAAAAGGCTCGGGCTACAGCAACACCAAAAGAAAAAAAAGTTGTTGGTTCTGCCCTGCCGCAAAAGTGGCTATTTAGCATTTTAGAGTAGGCGACCAGCCAAGCCCCCTCGACCCCTCCACCCCTCCCCCCGACCTTCTTTCCATTTCGTTGTCAGCCATGTTGTCGTTCGCATACATTTTTTATTAATTTCATTAGACGGCTCAAGTGTTGGGAATTTTAATCAAGGCTTCGCTTGGGCCCCCAAAAATCGCATAAATATGCAACGAAATTTGACAATGATAATAGTTAATGAGCATCGGCTGGATAAGCAACGGGGGGTTGGGGTTGAGTTGGGGATAAAACTATCTGGGGCCCAAATTGCTTTGTTGTTCTGAATGGCTGACAATGCGACACTTTGGCGGCAGTTGGAAAGCGTTTGCAGTTAATAGACTGCCAATTGGGGAGGATATTCCAAATGCCAAGCGTGTGGACAGTGAAGATGATGATGCTGATGCTGATGCTGATGCTGATGCTAATGCTGATAGCGCAGCCTATTTAATGAGGCCCTTATATAATCACTAATGGATAAATGAGCGCTTGAAGAGCTTAATGCAATGTGTTTGGGCTTATTTAGCATAAATTTGACCCATACATTTTTAGTTATATTTATTGATCTTTTCGAGTAATATCTTAGCATTAATTATTAGTAATGCAAACATATATTATTTAAAATAATTTTTATAATAATTTTATTTATATTTATTTCTATATTTTGTGAATATAATTTCTAATCATTTATTTATTTATTTTTTCAGATATATATCCGCTTTTTAGGTACATAATTTTTGATATCATCTGCGCCTTATTCGCCCGCTTACGATAAATAGATGCAGCTGCAAATTATTTTCTTCTCATCCCCTTAAATATTGACAGCGTCTTCGCAATTGCATTGGCAAATCTCAAGTGGCTCGAAAGTATGCAACATTTAAAAATCGCACCATCGCAATTTGCTTACAATTCCCAACTGATTTTGACATATTGGTTGTGTATATCCTGTGGATTTTCGGTTTTGAGTTATCTTTGCGCAGAGGCGATATCGTAACCAATGAAGTTCTACTGAGGTGCGATTATTGCTAGTTGAAAACTTTAACCAATACCCCGCCATGGGGACGTGAAATACCGTCCGCTACGGCAATTTTTGGAAGCCCGAAAGGGCTCATTAATAATCAATTACAGTAACCATTAATATAAGTTGTTTGATATCCAACTAACCTTTTCCTGAATCCTCCTAGAAGCAGCCAAGCTAACATCTGTACACTTAGAAATTAAATGCCTAGAGTTCCACTAGGAACTTTCTGTTGTTTTTCAGAAATAATTTCATAAAATTATAAAGGCTTTACTTATTTCGAACCCTAATAAAATAAACGACAAAAAGCGTATTTTAAATACACTTTTCTGAATATTAATGAGTATGTCTATTTTGTAGAATGGTGTCCTTTCTTGTTGGCAAGTGTATATTTTCAATTATTAATCTATATCATTTGGAATAAATTAAGCAAACCCTTTCAAGAGCATAACCACAAATAACAGATCATAATGTAGGCCATAAAAAGGCAGTTTCTGTGATGGTAGTCTTCATAATTTATTTGTGTTACGTTCCCAAGCTGGCAGCAGCTGACTGACTGGGTAATAATAATAGAAGGCTTAATGGGCAATACACAAATTAAACATAATGTTAACTCCTTTTCGGATAGACCATAATGACTCTGCACGCTGCCGGCGGTACACTTAAGCTCAATTACAATAACGCCAAAGCCCAAAACCAAACATGGCACAGAAGACACATTGAACAGTTAGAAGTTGACGCTGCCAATTCCACCCTCCACACTCCATCCTTCCCTGCCAGCCTGACCAAAAATTACGGCCGCAATTTATGTTTATGTGACTCGAAAGTTTTGCGGCCGTCGGATTTTTATAGTTCAAGTTCGACGTTTGAGGCTCACGGGAAAAAGTTTTGGCTCGCATGTAAATTTACGGACGGGTAGTTTAGCTAAGGAAAAACTTGAGCCTTTTTATGGTCACAGAACGAGAAAAACAACAGCAAAGAGAATAGACAAAAAAAGCCAAAAAAAAAAGAAATAAAAAATAAAAAGGTAAAGCCATTGAGATTTGTGTATTTGTCTGTTTGTTGGCATCCAGGCGCAACGTTGGTCAAACTTGACTGCGCTTTATGAACTAGCCAAATGTAATTTGAACCCTGACCCCCCGTGTGCCTTGGTGTCCCCTAAACGGTGGCAGGCACATAATTCATTTTTTATGCCAATGCCTATTTTGCATGCGAAGCGTGTGGCGCGTGTCGCACTGATTTGCTTCCTTGAATATCCTCGTATATCCTGCGGGATTCGCTCATCTAATTTATGCGTTATTTATGCAGCCATATTGATGAAGATGCATAGCCACCAAACAGAATACGAAAGAGAGAAGAAAGAGAAGAAAGCTGAAAACGATAAAAACAATTCAATTAAAATAAATGGAAATAAAGCAATTGACGACGTTTCTGGGTTTCAGATAAACAATGAATGGATTGCTAAAGTTACGCTTTTTACTTACATATATTGCATATAGGCTACCATAATATAACAGATGAGTTTCCTCTGAACATTACACAAGTTTTAATAATGTTTTTTTTTATACAATTATGCAATATGCAATTATGATCTTCGTTTGGAACTCAGAAGAGTAAAAATAAATGAGTAATTTCCTTGTTCCAATAGAAAATGAATTGCGAACTTACACTCTTATGCGAATGGAAAGCTGCGATAACCTTTATGTCATCGAAGGACTTGCAAAAGCACGCTAATATTACAGTTAGTTTGTGCTAACATGTTTCAGCATACCATTAACGCAAGGCACCTCCTGTTCGAAAGTTGGGATATTTGTATATTTTTTATAAAAACCCTAAGCAGAGGATACATAATTTTCTCGTGAAAAAACTCCCAAAGACGCCGTAAGTATCATCAGAAACATTCGACCCGATTCACTATATTACAACATGAAAATATTCGGTTGTGACTATAATATAGCTGTTCCTGTATTAAAGAGGAATATCCTCATAAGCAGAGATTATGGAATAGTAGCTGTGATTATTTTAAATGATATTTATTTATGATTGGCCCGGCTGCAAATGCAGCCAGGCACTTAAAAAATTGAGTTTAGACTCATTAGAGTGCTCCTCTCCACGGAAATCTTTAGTAAAAGGCGAAAGATTTATTCGACAACTGAAGAGAAGCCAGAGTGGATGAACACCACCAAGCACCTAGACTACACACAAACACATACTTAAACCCATTGCGAATTATATGAGAAAAATAAATCATTAAGGAGCCCTAAGGTATGCAACAGTCCTTAATGAAAATAGGTGCCAATTGCCACCCTTAAAGTAATTTTATACACTCATCGCTTAGAATTCGCAACTGGTTTTAGCTGTTGCCTCATAGATTACTAGAGTTAAACCTTGTTTGAGTTATCGCTTCTCGGCCTTATGGCTAAGATCAAAGTGTAGTATCTGTTCTTATCAGCTTAACATCTGATAGTTTCTCCATTGGAGAACAACAAATGTTAAACTGATTTTTGGAATCAGACGGAGTGCTAGGGGCTTGCTCCACCTCTGTCACGGGTTGGCCCGGTATTGCAGTACCACCGGGACTTCGGCCCAACTGAATAATAAATTTGAGAATAATAGAGAACTATGAAAGCAGCCCTCTTAGTTGGGATTTGGTTTGCATTAGAATCGCCAAGCGATTTGGATTTGTTTTCGCCCAACTCGCATTGCTGGGCGTGAAAGGCAATTTCTGCAAAGGACCCGAATCCTCGACATGCAAATGTGAATGAAGGGAGTGGAGAAGAAAGAGGGATGCCACTCACTGACAGGGACAAGGACGAGGACATGACAGCAGCTGGCTGACATTGCAACTGTGTCCTGGGCTTGCTTCTCTCTCTTTCTTGGGCTTGAGTTTGCTTGGATTTTATCCAGGAGGAGGCTACCAAATTGTTTTGTCATCGACTACTTTTGCCAAGTCGTTTGGAAAATTGAAATGATTAATTGTCTGGGCAAACTACTTCTTTCAGCAACTGTCCTGGTCTGCTGACTGCCAAGCAGAGGTGAGTAGAGGACAATATCAAGTTGTCGGCGTCCGCAATGAGGAGTCGAACAGAATTGAATTGATAGCTCCGCAGCTCAAAGTTGAAAAATCAAAACACTTTTTATTGACAGCCCGCAATTTGTCGCGACACTCGGCAACTGAATTCTGTAGTCACTTATATATAATATATCTATTTGTGTGTGTGTGTGTGTGTGTGTGTGTGTGTGTGCAGGCCAATTTGACAAGCACTCGACAGTTATTTGTCAGATGTTAAAGTGCTGGATTAAACAGATTTATGTGCTGCAGATGGCCAACAAATGAATTTTAAGTATGGATAAATCCCACTCAGTTGAAGTATGTAATTTATGTATAATATCAATGTAATTTCTTATGCATTTTCAAAACTTATGATTAACAGATTACAGAAGTATTTAAAAACATATTCGAGGCAATGTGTTCCGAATTATTTTAAATTTTTGTGGTGCCATCTATGAAGCAACACGTTTGCGATTGGCGCCATCTCTTGAGTAACGGAGGAATTGTCCGAAATGGTGGGTGTCACCGCGAAGGCGGTCTATCCACGTGTCCTTGCTAATACTGGTAAGTTGCTAGGTGCCTTAACTAACATTGGGAATAAGGTTCATGACTTCGCTGCTGTATAAAGATGGGAAATTAACTCCGAAATTGAATATAGTTTGGTAAGTATTCTAGGCAATATATAGGCTTAGGGTTTTATGCCTAAACAAGCCAGGTTTGTGACTTGAATCTAAACAAAATACCAGAGGTATTCAGAAAATCGCATTATTATTAGGAATTTCCGCTGTACTTTATTGAATGGTTACGAAATACGATTGACACAAACACGCAGGGAACATTAAAAGGTTTATAACTTTGAAAATTGGGATAAGCCGAATATAACCAACAATAACAAATAAGGCTTAATTGAAATTTGCGAGTAGCTTAAATCTGTTTCCTTATTTTTGGTATATGAGAAGCTTTGCATTAAATTTAATGTTCAAAGCAAAAATGCAATATATTTGAGTTTATTAAATGCCATAAAATAGTAACAATATTTTGAATAAATCCAATAAAACTAACTTCTTAATTCAACTACCTAAACATTCTTTTACATTTGGTTGTTTTAATGTTGGTTTCGCCATTTCTCAATTAAAGACACTAATATTCACTTAGATGGGATACTAATTTAGCGCTGTATGAATATCTGTGGGAGGGATCTTATACCTTTTTCCTTTTAGCTTATCGCTAAGACCCTAGACAGTTTGCTATTTCCTTCAGATACATTCATTCAGATGTATTCATTCTGAATCCTTTACCTCGCTCAAGTTTAAGCTTTGCATTGTTGTTTTAATTGGGAAGCGTGTTAAAAACGTGGCTCAAAGAATTTATAAACAATATTATCAGTCGAGAGTGTCCCAACTGTCTGTTTGGTTTTTGTCCCTCTGTCTGCCTCTCTGCCCCTCTTATGCACGTGTCTTATGTATGTTTTGTTTTTCTAAACATTTTTTCGTAACTTTTTTCTATCTGTTCTTTTGCATACATTTTCACTCGGTTTTTTATCAGGCCGTTCTTCAGCACTGTTTGTATGTGTGGGTGAATGTTTTGCTTTAATTTTCTGTTTTTACTTTTGCCTCGTCCGAGATTGTTCTATTGAGATAGTATTTTTTTTTTTAATCCTTTACCCAATGACTGCAGCAAAGTCGGGCGACCCTTTTTGAATGCCCTGCTACCCCCTCGCCGCCCCCCTTTTGGCTGGTAGCACGCGACATTTTATAGTTATTGCCGAAATTCCCTCGATGGTTTTAGCCATTTCTGTAGCATTTACATTTTATTTTGTTGCATGTGTTGTCGCATCGCACGGAAATTGCGACTCTATTGTTTTATAGTCGCAGCGGGCTCTCCAGTCTCCAGCCAGTTCGTGCTGGGTTGGGTTTGGTTGGTTATCAATGGACAAAACATGATGTATGGCAAAGGAGTCGTTTCATAAAAAAGTAACAAACACAAATGAAGCCCATTGCCATCCCCTTCAGGGATTCCATTGCATTTGCGAAACATTGTATTTTGATGACAGGTTTCATTGAACCGCTTAAGTTTCTTCGTAGACTTCTACCTCAATTCAATAAACAACCAAAGAGCTTATTTACGTAATAACAGCACTTCGATGTGTTTATTGTTTAATTTAAATAATATTTAAACGTGGGTCTTGAATTCAAATGTTTAAACTTTTTGTGTTTGAGCTTTTAAAGTTGTCATTTAAAAAAAAATTGCTTCTACTTAATTTTGTGCAAATTGTATACTATTTAATAAATTTAAATTTAAATTAATAAAAATATTTTATATATTTTTTGTTTTGAAAAGTTGTTTCTTTAACTTTAAAAATCTCTCGACTTCAAATTTATTTTCCTCTTAAATATTAACTGGGGAAATTGAATCCAAGGGAAATAAATTTCTCCTGTCTGGCAATGACGTCACTTGCGCCAACCTGTTAGAACTCGACGAACTGGCAACGTGCTGGAAATTACCCCAGGGGAAGTGACATGCGCTAGGGGTATTTTGGTAAGGACAACCCTCTGCCGCTGTGTGGTGCATTGAACCAAGCCGGCAAAAGCGAAGGCTAAGGTCAAATGCAGTTGGGGTCGCTTCCAGTGAGCGACGACGCCGTGGCCAAATAAAATTTCGTTTACCAAAAAGGGAAATTTCCGAAAATACCTCTGTTGAATGCTGCTACTGCTGCTGCTGGTGCTGGTGCTGGTGTTGCGTGGTGCTGCTGCTGTGTCCTTTTCAGTGCTCGTTGGGCATCGATGGCGCGCGGTTCGTCCTCGCAGCGTTGCGCGTTGGGCAATTGTTAAGGAATTTCGTACACAACTGTTGTGCGCGTAAATGTTTTTTGGTTACATGCAATGGCGAGCAAACATGAAACATTCTTTAGCAACTGTGGATTAATATAAAGAATGTTTCTTTGGTTTGTGCACAAAAAGTGTGTGTGTGTGTGTGGAATTTCAAGTCAAGGTGCAATTTGAAATATTTAACCAGCTCATTTGCAATGCCGCGGCGACAAAGCCGTTAGCCAAGCATGTCCTTAACGAGAGGCAACACTTTATGCATAAGGAATTAGCTGGCGCCGGAGTCGCCTAAAAATGTTGCAAAACAATGTGCGACAACGTGTGAGGCAACAAATATGAAAAAACATTAAAAGAAAACAAAAACCAACCAACCAACATGTAAATATGTGAAAATGTGAAAAAGTAAAACCCAAACACAAATAATAAATGCCAAAACACATGAGGACGACGGTGCCAGCGAGCCGAAATAATCATAACCAGAGTCGGGCACATTACAATGTCTGATTGTGTATGTGTGTGTGTGTGTGTGTGCCTGTGTTTGTGTTTGTGGCAGAGCCGACTTCCTGTTTCCTGTTTTAATGTTTACGTTTTGCGGCTGGCGGCTTCCGGCGACGCGCTGCCAACCAAATGTCCTGTGTGTGCTTGTGTGTGTGTGTTGGATTTTTGAGCTAATGTAGTGGCATTTTAGGCGCCACGAAATAATAGATAATAAAATGTAATGTCGTCCTCTTGGCTTAGCCAAAACATACGCTTAAGGATCCTTGACTCTACCTCCTCTTTCTTTTTCTACTCCCCCTCTCTCTGTCTTTCTCTTTGCTCTCTGTTTATCGTCCCTTAGGCCTTTACTGTGTGCGTGCCAAACGTCGATTATTGCGCTATTCGACCGCCTTCTCTCGTTGTTGTTGTTGTTGTTCTTGTTGGGCTAATAAAAATCAGTCGCAAATCTTGCAGCGCCTAAATGGAATGCAACAACAAGCCAGCTCCTTAAATTAGATTAGACGATGTGCCATAATGAAGCTGTGCCGGAGAGCATAAACACACATACTTATGTACCCCCAACCCCAACTCCACCCTGCAGAAAAGGACAAAAGTTGGAGTCGATGTGGGAGTTGTGCTGTAGGGCAAAAGATTACATGTTGCGGATATTTGGAATGTTGAATGAATGAACATGTCTGCTTTAATATTATTAAGTGGAAATGATGCGCTCTGATTTATATAGATGCTTAGAAAATGCTGTATCTTTTTTTTAATTAAGTTTGCTTTATTAATTAATTATTTAGATACTATGTATATTAGATAAACATTCCAATTAAACAACAATTGCTTGTTTTATACATTAGCATCGTTTTAATAATTGCTTTATTTAAATTTTCTCATTAATATGCTAGTTCAGTTTAATTACTAAATTGATTGAAAAAATACAGATTAACTTGCATTTGTTGGTTTGATTGGTTTTGTCTTGCAAAGAATGTAAATATCCATTTTAGATTCTATTATTTATTAGATTATTTCATTGAATTATTTTATTTAATTTAGAATTTTCAATTATTATTACTATAATTGTATTTTTAAATATATTGTTTTTAAATTCTTGACTATTTTAGTCTACATTAAATATATACATTTTGAACCTTAACATCAAAGTTTGCATTTAATTTGAGAATGACAGAAAATGGTGCTTTATGGGAGAGATTAAATCTTATGTCGGGGATTTCATGGACTACATATGCTTTATTAATTACCATAGTCTATCTACTGCGATAGCATACGCAGAATTCATAAAACATCTTTGAGCAGAGTTCGGAGCGTGTTTGTCTTACTTATTATGCGTCAAATGTAGCCAGCGAGGTGCACACGACTCCCACTCCCACAAACACAAACACGAAACGTGCCGCCTAATTTTAGGCGAAAAATAAGAAGAAGCAGCAGCAAAAACTTTGACTACGTGTCAAAATTGCGAGAAGCTGCTTAAAGTTCAAGTTGGCAATATGTGCCACAAATTACCTCAAGTCGAAATCAATTGCTGCCAACTTAATGGAATGATTTCCGAGTAGAGGCAATAGTGGTAGAGGAGGGCTGGAATTTGTTTCAATTCAATTTTGCACTCGTTACAATTAAAGCACCCGCTTTTGACATGCTCCATGCGTGACTTCGTCTATATCTTTAGTTCCGGCGCAACCGGAAGTACTCCAGCAAAAAGAAGACGCTACGGAAAAAATGCTGTAAGGGAACAAGACAAACAAATCCAAAATAAACAAACGTTGTCTGCCTCTGTTTCGCTAACCCACACAATGCCCCCTCTCCCTTCCCCCCCTCCCCCACGCCAAAAAAAGGAAAAGAAAGAAAGCTGTGTTGCAAAAAAAAAGAGAAAAAAAGCAGAGAAATGCTTACGAAGCGGAAATTAAGACCCACTCCAGCGAGAGAGTCCCAAACAAAGCTGCCAAAAGTTCGTAAACAAACACATGTCTGACTCCCTCAGCCTCCCTCCATCCTGCCCATCATTTCTAGCGCCTGTGTGTGCGTGTGTGTAAACAAGCCCAAACATATCACATTTTAATCCGATGTAGTGGAAAATTGCGCAAGAAAATGCCGTACATACGAAAATTGTTTTGTTCCAACATAAGAACAGCGACAATAATTTGCCGCCATTCGCAGAGGGATTGATTATGGTGTCATTCCTTAAATGGATTAGACGACGATGATGACGACATCGAATAAGTTGAAATAGCAGCTGTTTTAATTAAAAACTTGCATGCTTAGTGAGCAAATGTTGGCATCTACTTGGCAAATCCTTACAAATGTCCTGCGCGTTAAATTTAATAGTCCATGCGATTGTCCTGAGTTATGAGCTCAACACGTGACCATATGGCTGCTGCTCCTCCCAAGCTCCTCCTGCGCTCCTCTGCTCTCAGTTTCCCCATGAATTATGAAGCTAGCCTGACAATGACTAGCAAAGGAGGCGGGTCTGGTTTCTACTTTAAATTAGTGTAAATTTTATGCGCTGAGCCTATAAATATGCAAAGGTTTTTTGTCTTCTTCTTGTTTGCCTTGTTCCGACTGTCATTTTTGCGGGGCAGTGTCCATTTCATTAATGAAGAAACAAGTGTGGCACGTGTTCAGCTTGCTCTTACAGTTAATAGAATAGGCATTGGGCTACTTGGCTGTGGCATAGGCTTTATGGGCACAGGCATCGGGATATGATTATTCTGATATAGGGGAGTTTTTTTTCAAGAGACTAATTACAAATTAAAAACAATCGAAAATCCCTTTAGTCACTTACTTCTCTGGCTTCAGTATTTTCTCGGCACTTGTAGAGTTTAGCATATAAATGACATTCGCTAATATAAACAAGCTTTTTTGTGAGCATCTTTTATTTAATTCCATTCATCTCAGCTTTATTTGAAGCGCTTATTTAAGGGCCAGCAGCTCTCTGCTCTTGTATAACGCTATAGTTAACTCCTCTGTGATTTCGGCTAGGATCCACCTTATTGCGCAGCGCATTCTTGGCCAACTAATTTCCATATTCAACACACCCCTCCTCCATCTTCATCTCCACCCCCAACCCCCAACCCCAACCCCCCACGGTCTACGTTATTGTACAGTTTTTAGCCACCTCCGCCCATAAATTGTCTATAGCTGTCATACTTTTAGGCATTTAATAAATTTTATGACTCTGGCGATGCTTCTTCTAGGCTGCCTTTATTTTTCTTGCATTGCCTTTTGGTTTTTCCTTGCTTTGCTTTCATTTTTAATAACATTCGTTTTCCTCTCCGCCTGCTTGTCCTCGCCGTTGTCCGCCTGGAGCTATCTCTTTTTATTTCCTCTCTGTCTCTCCGTTTATCTCTCCGCCCGCACTGCTGCTGCGATTTGCGAATGTGGGTATTTATGCGATGCCCCCTCGCTCATTTGGTTGCCCCCCCAAACAGCATGCAACAATCTTTTATATGGGTTTATTATGTATGCTTTTGCGTTTGCTTAAAACATACAATTTCCTCAAGCGATTTCCGTTTGCACTGATGAGTCTTATTAAATTTGAGTTGAGGGGTTTGGATTCGGCTGGATGCTGGGGTATCTGCCTTGCTTTGGGCGCCTACACATCCCATCCGCCCAAGAAATTGGCTCGGATTTGGTCGTTACCTAACTAAAATACGACGCCTGCTTGCAAATTGCGCTTTAATTGAATTGCACATAGATTTTGTTTAAGTCGCTGGGGGAGTTGCTTTTGCCCCAGCTGCAGACAAATTTTCAACGCAAACACGGGAAAAAAGGAAAAGAAAAACTGTTCCCAGAAAAGTTTGGTTGCATGCCATATTTTGACGCCTTTGGCACGCCCCCTCGCTCCAAGAACCAGCTGCATAACTCAAAAGTCTTTAGAAGTGTTTGAAACTGTCATACGCACATAGTTTTTTTTTATTCGCTTTATCTTTCTTTCTCTCTCATTCGCACTCCATCTACACCTCTCTCCCTTTTCGATTACGACAACAGACTTTGCCACTTTATTCTACACTGTAGTTTAGCTTAAGATGGGTATATAGAGTGTGCTGTGGAGTTTATTGAGCCTGAACTGGATAAAGCAACTTTGTGTATACATTTTGATAATATTTCGAAAAAGTAATGAAAGAGTCGTTAGGCGTTTTCCAAATTTTCCTGTAGATAAATATTGTTTTTATTTGATTATTACCAATTAAGGCACAATGGATAAAAAAACTGAGTAGATCAGTATGCATTTCCTCACAAGAGTTATAGTAAAAGTTTGAATAGATCTTGCAATATTAAAAAAAAACTATTCTGAACCATTTTATTAGGGTATCTCTGCAGTCGCAGTGCTTGCCGCTACCAGTTTGTCAGCTTGTTTGACTAGCATTTCGGAGTAGCATTGAGTGCCGAATGAAAGAACAAATGAAAGAATGAAAGCAAGCAACAAGAGAGTAAGCTGGAAGGAAAGCAAAAGAACTAACGCGTTTGGGCAACACCAAATCAAAAGCATTTCTAACCAACTTTTGTGGTGAAGTTTCGCGCAGGCGGCGCAAGCACTGAGATTGAGTGCAAATAAAATGATGTCATGAAGTGGCAGCGGCGAAGTTCTTCGGGCAGACAGAGGGAAAGGGGGAGGGGTGCTGGCAAATGCATGCTCCACTTTATTTCAGCTATCAACTAGTAAAGTTTGCGGCTTGATGGCCAGCGGTCCAAATGGTTTGGGGCAGGCAGTCTCTTAAAGAGGCGTTGCAGGGGCGTGCCGTGATTTGTCTGCACGAACCCGCAGAAGCCACAGCCGGCATGGCGGCTTCACAACTTGAAGCACAGGAATTACAACAACAACAAGAACAACATAAATCTTGACAAGTATTTTGTCAACTTTGCCTAAGTGCAGTCAGGTGGCAAGGGGTAAGAGGCAAGGTAGTTGGGCATACTGAACTCAGGAACTAAGAGTTGGCCAAGAGTGCAATGGCCCAACACCAGCTGCTAGCAGCTAATAAGCTACACCTACAGATGCCCCTCTATCTCTCTATCTCTCTTTCTCTCTCTCACTCTCTCTATCTCGACTTGGCAATTCAATTAAAAATTAACATTTTAATTGCAAATTACTTGTATAATTCATGGCACAAAATTAACAAAATGAGCCCGATGAAGCAACCTGTGCAGCCTGGCCACAGTTTCATTTCCATGTTCCATTTACACTTTGCACCAATTTCCTCTGTCGTTTTCAGGCCATTTAATTTGATCATGCGCCAACAATTATGCAACTTGTTGGTTCACTGCGTCTCCAGCTGTGTACGGCTTCTGTAAGTTGCAAGTCGTTGGTGTTGTTGTTGTTACTTTTGGGCCGCCTTTCAATTTGCTATTCTGGCTGGCATTAAAACTTTTCCCATTTGCTTGCCATCAAAATGCCGTTTGTTGTGTCAGTGTTGTTGCATACTTTGTTGAGCCGTGGCAGATAGTCAAAAAACTGGTCATTTAGGCATATTCAAGGCGGAGAATTACTTGCAATTCCTCATCACAAGGCTAGTCGCATTTTTGCACAAGTCTTTCGAATTACTAGCTTAAGCAGAGACAACTGAAACACCTGCTTCTGTTTTCCTTTGTCTTCCTTTGATTTCCTTTATTGTTTTGTAATTGCTGCATTCCTTTTGGCGTCATCAAATATGCAACTTTTGAATTGTTTCCCTCTGCATTTGACATTTAAATTTGTATCTGAATCGGTCTTTTTCTTATTGTTGCTGCTTTCGAGAGAATTTATTGAAATGTTGAGGCTTGCGGTTTCTCATTCAGTTTCAATTTAATTTCAAAAAATATTTATTTTCAAAATGTGTGTGCAATTTGCAGAGGACTTAACTGCATTTGCAGTTTTGTGAGTGGTGGATATTAAAGTGCTACAAAATACTAGATATTTAAATTGAAATATGTTCGTTTTTTTGTACTCTGATACCGACCCTCCAGTTGGCAGTTGTCCCATTAAAGTTGAACTAAATTTTCAAATTTTTGCTGTGCGTAGGCCTCATTTTTCAAGTTTTTTTAAAGTGAGAACTAAGCCCATGGTTGAGGGGGGCAGGAGTAGCAGCTCCTTTGCCCACACTTCCTTCGACACTTCCTTACGCTGTTAATTGCTTTTGTAGACAAATTATAAATCGGTCGAGTGGACCGTTTGTGCATCACTCAAAAGCAGACAAAACCACACCCGGGTTCTGTTTCGGACCTATGACTGTGCTCTGGGGTTAGCCCTCGACAACGAGTCCAAACCAGAGCCGGAAACGGAACTGGACAAAAAACAGCAAACAAAACTCTCGTCAGTTTTAATTTAACTTTGACATGCATCAGCTCAAAAATCCAATTACAAAACAAATGTACAAAGCGTGCGCCCTTTTTTTCTGTTGTTGTTTTTTTCTTTTTCGTTTTTTGTTTTTGGTTTTGGTTTGGTGCCCAGCACGATGTCCTAAGCTAAAACCCTATTAACGCCCGTGTAGATATTTTTAGCAGCGTAAAAAACACTGGCCATTGAGCTGAAGATTTATGAAACCATTAATTTTATGTGAAACACGCCAAAAAAGAGAATAGAGTATAAAAAAATTAAATTAAAATGTGCAAAAAAAAGTGAGCAACGAGAAAAAATGCGAGCTTAAACAACTTTTATGAAGCCTTTCGTCGGCTGGCAATGAGTCGAAATTATGAGTGGATAAGCAGGACAAACAGCAGCCGCAAAACATGTCCAGCAGCCGTGGCAAACTGCGACCCGATCGCAATGCCAACGAGGAGCAGCAGCAGCAGCATCATCAACAGCAGCAGCAGCAACAGCTCCTTCAATTGGGCGCCCGCCCCAAAATGCAACACAAAATGCAACACTCGAAGACTGCGAGTGCCAACTACATGGAGTTGGAATTTAGCCAAGAGAGAGCGACAGTGGGTCGCAGCTACAGTGAACTGCCCGTTAGCTATGCCATCAGCACGGTGGTGCAACGTGAGCCCGCACCACCGACGCCACCACCACTGTCGCAGATGCCATCGCGACTGCTGCACTCGGCACCGAATACGCCGAGTCGCGGCAAGGTGGTGCTGAGCAAAAAGGAGCGCAAGGAGCTGAGCAAGCAGCTCGGCTTGGAGGAGTTGGGCGTGAGCGCACAATCCGCCCAATCCAGCCCCTATAAGGGGCGTGTCACGGAGCTGAAGAACTGCATAGCACGTGGTCTGTTTGCCACGCTGCATCGCGGCTCACAAAAATCGCAACAGCAGCAGCAGCAGCAGCAGTTGGAGATTGGCAGCCAGGATCTGCAGCTAACTCAGGAGCTCTCCCCACCGCCGCCTGCTCCGGAGTTGGCCAACAATAATGAGGATAACGATGCCGCCGACTACAGCGAGAAGCTAAAAAATCTGCCCGTGCGCCAACGCAAGGCGGCCACCTCGCACATGGATAACTACTGCCTCTTCGATCCCGTTGACTTCATCAATGAGAAGGCGTTGCGTTACCCGAGCAATGCTAAACATGGTCTACGTGATCCCTTGTTCAGTTCGCGGCAGCATTTGGTGTGCGAGGACGAGGATGACGATGGGGACGAACTGGTGCCAGAGGTCATCTATGATGTGGAGGGGGACGAGTTGGAGGAGACCATCATTATTGAGACCTCCGGCGAGGCTGAGGTGGAAACTGAAACCAGCGCCTGTGCTCTGCCCAGCTTTGAGCATCACAATTACTTTGTCATCGATCCGGCCGACTTTGAAATGGAGCCATCCATTCTGGACATTGGCATACCCAATCCCTATAGTAATGAGCAGCTGGTTAATGCCAAACTGGAGCAACAGCTGCAAAATGAATTCGATACGATGCCCAGCATGTCCAACAGTCAGGAGTCCAAGGACACAGAAACCACCTCCACAGCCCTCGTGGAATCATCCACCTCCACCAACTCAGCGAGCTCGAGCGGCAGCTCCAGCAGCCAACCAAAAAAGAAGCTCACCTTTCTCAATCTGTCGCCCTTTCGTACGGGCAAGAAATCGCAACAGAAGTCGTGTGTGGATCAGCGAGCCATCTCGGAGCTGGTCACCTCGGATCACATGCTCCATCTGCAGCAGCTGCTGCAGCAGCAACGCCGCGATCAACGCGCCCACACGGTGCCCATCGAGTCCAACTATGTACTGTTCAATCCTGGACCGGTGCCCAGTCGCCATGTCCAGTACAAGATACGCAAGCCCCGTCCGCTGTCCACGCACAGTGATGCGGACAGTGGATTCCTGTCGCCCTGCTCACCCGACGAACTGAAGGCCAATCCTAGTATTCTGGTGCTCCAGCAATGCGACAGCGTTCAGGGTTATATTGAGGTGAGCTTTCTAATAAGAATTAAATCTCAAATTGGTTTCTAATCTGGATAATTTCTGAGTCAAAATCAATAAGAATTGTTAAACTACCAAACTTAATACAGAAAGCAAACTGTTAAGGGTTAGTCGTGTGCCACTTTATTCAGTTATCTACTTCAGTGATATAATATTATTATAGATATTCTTTAAATTTCTTAAAATTGCTTTTACTTCTTTAAATTGTCAGTGCAGCCCATTTGCAATTCGTTTAGATATTCAAAGCATTGCTCTTCCACAGTTCTTATAAACGTTTTGGCTGCCAAAAAGATAAAGTAAGGTTTTCCAACCTGCTTGAGGCTACGTGTGCGTGTGTGTGTGTGTGTGTGTGTGCGTGTGTATCTTAAACCTATCACAGCTGCACACCCCATATTCGCATATCTTAAGCTGGTAATCATTGTGGCATGTTCAGTTTCGCACTTGTCGCCATTTGCCGGCTCACTTATCTTAACGAGCGGGCAACTTAACAAGTCTTATTATGCAGCTGAACCCACCCCGGGGAGTTGCCGTTGCTCCCCTCGCTCCACCGTTTCAAATCCTACTATGTCAACCCTGGAAGCAGAAATTATCAAACCATTCACGAAACTGCAGTTCAGGCTGAGCTCATGCAGCAGTAGTCCTTCAAGCGGGGTGGGGGTGGTTAATGGCTAAGTGTGTTGCAGGGGTTGGGATTGGGTTTTAGCTTTTGGCACTGGTGATTGCATCAATTCTAGTGTTTTCTTTGCGTCAAGTGGCTGCTGCTGCTTCTGTTGCTGCCATCGGCGCCTCCGGGGAGCAATCAATTCTCGCGTTGCCACTGCGCGCTTCATTAGTTCTTTGCTAGCTGCCAAACATTAAAAATAACACTGAGAAAGGAGAAAGAGAGAGAAAGGAGTAAGACGGATAGAGAGGGTGGAATGATATCAAAATACTTTTCGCACAGCTGTGTGCATCGTCCTTGCCGACTCTTAATGGAATTGAATTAAAACTGTTGTCATGGCATTGAGTTTCGTTAACTCTCCACTTTGAAACAGACTCTTTAACGAACACTACCCCGGCATTGCTCAAGCTGCACTTCCCCGAAATTGCTTGCCACAGGCATTTTGGGTCATTTGTTTATTGAAATGCGCTGTGCGGAATTTACACCAACCAGAAAAAGCCAGGATGCTCAGCTGAGCTCAGTTTTCCCTTTAGGCCATGGAATCCATATGTTGCGCTGAAGGGGGAGTCGAGTGAAGTGTCAAGTGCAGTGCTTTTCATATTTGTTATAAAGGCAGTGGGGAAAGTAAGGAAAGTGAGGGAGGGTCGAAAGCAAATGGGTTGTAAATCGATGTCGCCGCGGGGAAAGAGAAAAAAAGTGAATATATTTTATATAAGGATATATTTGTGTAGTCTCCCTATTCTCTATCACTCTGTGTTCAAAGTTTTTTGGCATTGTTGCTTTGCTGTTGATTGAAAGATACTTGAAGCAATTTGCCCAAAATCACATTTTCAACTTTAAATGTACGATTGATTTAGGGGCAAAACAATGATCAAAAAGCCCTTGCTTCTTAAAATCAGTTGAGTTTTGACGAAGTTATGGCATTTTGAAGTTTCGATCTATGCCCATATATCGATATATCGATTTTCAGGTTATAATTTTGACTTGTCTTCCGACCTCAAATTTCATTTTTAACTTTAAATGTACGATTGATTTAGGGGCAAAACTATCATCAAGCCCTGCTTTTTAAAATCAGTTGAGTTTTGACGAAGTTATGGCATTTTGAAGGTTCGATCTATGCCCATATATCGATATATCGATTTTCAGGCCATAATTTTGACTTGTCTTCCGACCTCAAATTTCATTTTTAACTTTAAATGTACGATTGATTTAGGGGCAAAACTATGATCAAAAAGCCCTTGCTTTTTAAAATCAGTTGAGTTTTGACGAAGTTATGGCATTTTGAAGGTTCGATCTATGCCCATATATCGATATATCGATTCAGGCCATAATTTTTACTTGTCTTCCGACCTCAAATTTCATTTTTAACTTTAAATGTACGATTGATTTAGGGGCAAAACTATGATCAAAAAGCCCTTGCTTTTTAAAATCAGTTGAGTTTTGACGAAGTTATGGCATTTTGAAGTTTCGATCTATGCCCATATATCGATTTTCAAGCTATAATTTTGACTTGTCTTCTGACCTCAAATTTCATTTTTAACTTTAAATGTACGATTGATTTAGGGGCAAAACTATGATCAAAAAGCCCTTGCTTTTTAAAATCAGTTGAGTTTTGACGAAGTTATGGCATTTTGAAGGTTCGATCTATGCCCATATATCGATATATCGATTTTCAGGCCATAATTTTTACTTGTCTTCCGACCTCAAATTTCATTTTTAACTTTAAATGTACGATTGATTTAGGGGCAAAACTATGATCAAAAAGCCCTTGCTTTTTAAAATCAGTTGAGTTTTGACGAAGTTATGGCATTTTGAAGTTTCGACCTATGCCAATATATCGATATATCGATTTTCAGGCTATAATTTTTACTTGTCTTCCGACCTCTTTCATTTTTAACTTTAAATGTACGATTGACTTAGGGGCAAAACTATGATCAAAAAGCCCTTGCTTTTTAAAATCAGTTGAGTTTTGACGAAGTTATGGCATTTTGAAGGTTCGATCTATGCCCATATATCGATATATCGATTTTCAGGCCATAATTTTTACTTGTCTTCCGACCTCAAATTTCATTTTTAACTTTAAATGTACGATTGATTTAGGGGCAAAACTATGATCAAAAAGCCCTTGCTTTTTAAAATCAGTTGAGTTTTGACGAAGTTATGGCATTTTGAAGTTTCGATCTATGCCCATACACCGATATATCGATTTTCAGGCTATAATTTTCACAGTCTTCCGACCCAAAATCACGTTTTCAACTTTAAATGTACGATTGATTTAGGGGCAAAACTATGATCAAAAAGCCCTTGCTTTTTAAAATCAGTTGAGTTTTGACGAAGTTATGGCATTTTGAAGGTTCGATCTATGCCCATATATCGATATATCGATTTTCAGGCCATAATTTTTACTTGTCTTCCGACCTCAAATTTCATTTTTAACTTTAAATGACTGACTTAGGGGCAAAACTATGATCAAAAAGCCCTTGCTTTTTAAAATCAGTTGAGTTTTGACGAAGTTATGGCATTTTGAAGGTTCGATCTATGCCCATATATCGATATATCGATTTTCAGGCCATAATTTTTACTTGTCTTCTGACCTCAAATTTCATTTTTAACTTTAAATGTACGATTGACTTAGGGGCAAAACTATGATCAAAAAGCCCTTGCTTTTTAAAATCAGTTGAGTTTTGACGAAGTTATGGCATTTTGAAGTTTCGATCTATGCCCATACACCGATATATCGATTTTCGGGCTATAATTTTTACTTGTCTTCCGACCTCAAATTTCATTTTTAACTTTAAATGTACGATTGATTTAGGGGCAAAACTATGATCAGAAAGCCCTTGCTTTTTAAAATCAGTTGAGTTTTGACGAAGTTATGGCATTTTGAAGTTTCGATCTATGCCCATACATCGATATATCGATTTAAGGCTATAATTTTCACATGTCTTCCGACCCAAAATCACGTTTTCAACTTTAAATGTACGATTGATTTAGGGGCAAAACTATGACAAAGACCTTGCTTTTTAAAATCAGTTGAGTTTTGACGAAGTTATGGCATTTTGAAGGTTCGATCTATGCCCATATATCGATATATCGATTTTCGGGCTATAATTTTTACTTGTCTTCCGACCTCAAATTTCGTTTTTAACTTTAAATGTACGATTGATTTAGGGGCAAAACTATGATCAAAAAGCCCTTGCTTTTTAAAATCAGTTGAGTTTTGACGAAGTTATGGCATTTTGAAGGTTCGATCTATGCCCATATATCGATATATCGATTTTCGGGCTATAATTTTTACTTGTCTTCCGACCTCAAATTTCATTTTCAACTTTAAATGTACGATTGATTTAGGGGCAAAACTATGATCAAAAAGCCCTTGCTTTTTAAAATCAGTTGAGTTTTGACGAAGTTATGGCATTTTGAAGTTTCGACCTATGCCCATATATCGATTTTCAAGCTATAATTTTGACTTGTCTTCCGACCTCAAATTTCATTTTTAACTTTAAATGTACGATTGACTTAGGGGCAAAACTATGATCAAAAAGCCCTTGCTTTTTAAAATCAGTTGAGTTTTGACGGAGTTATGGCATTTTGAAATTTCGACCTATGCCCATATATCGATATATCGATTTAATTTTGATTCGGATATAATTTTGACTTGTCTTCCGACCTGAAATTTCATTTTCAACTTTAAATTATAATGCTGAAACACTCAAACGCCTTTCAGTTTGCTCAGAAATCTCTACAGAACTTAGAAACTGAACTCAAAAGCTACTTAATGAAGCGCTGACATGGCAACCGCTTTTACAGGTTTATATATATATATATCTCTGCTTGATAAGAGCTCTCGTCGTATTTCTTATCCTGTTATTGTCTAAGCAATTCAAGATTAAATATTTTGGGTCCAGTTAATGATAATCTATTGATAATCTATACTCCTCAACTTCAAGCTCCGAAAACTTTATAAGAGCGAGTTCAAAAATAGTTGCTGTTTGATGCGAAAAAGTATTTCAATTGCTTTCAGCAAATATTTCTTAACTCTTGCTTAAATTTACAGCTCTTCGCAGGTTCTTTATCGTTTTCAAATGTTATCTAGAGTGCTTCCCATGCTTCTCTTCCCACTTCCCGCACTCATTAATTCTAACCAAACAGAAGTCGAGCAATTTATGCAAAGCGACACATGACTCGCTTCCACTTGGCCATAAATTTGCACAGCTCCGACGACACTCACTTGGTATCTCTGTGTTTGGGCCTAACCGAATGTTCTGTGGCCAGGACACCCTCATGTGGGTAATCCTCGCGAGAGATAGAGGACTTTGGTACTTTACTGATATGCGAGTGTGTGTGTGTGTGTATGTGTGTGAGTGCCTTGCAGCCAAAGAACTCAATTGCAAATTGCAACGGCACTCAGGCATGCAATTTCCCAAACAACAAAACAGACGCTGACATGCTGCTACTCCCTCACCACCCACCTCCTCCTTCCCCCACACACACACACACACACACACACACACACCATCCAACCGCTTGCCACGAAACGGTTGTGCAAGGCGCTAAGCTGTCAAATGTCGGACGTTGTCGTCCTGGTTGCCACCACAGCTGCTGCTACTAATGCTGCTGCTGCTTTCAACTGGGGTTGCCATGCACCCAACTTTGTTTATGCGCCCCCGAAATTATTTCCTACAGAAGAGAGGAACAAGAGAGGGGTGCGGCTGTAAGTCGCGTGTCGCGTGCTACTTTATGTTAGCCGGACAAACCCCTTACTTCATGATGTACTGATATTGCATCGCATTTCTCATGCCTCTGATTACTGATTAGTCCAATAAGTTGTAAAAAGTGTCGCCCCATCCGGCGAGGGGATTATCTACACTGGCTTTTATTTCGATAACTTTTTGATTTATGACTGGCCATAAATGTTCAATGTGCACTTTATAATCATGTGGCGCCGGATGTTGCAGCCATACAAAAGCACGTAAAATGGCCATTGCCAATGCCATATGTGCATAATTATGTTGAGTAATTTATAAAAAAGAAATGTCATATGATTGTTTTATATTATATACGACAAGCAGTTGCTCTACAAAACTCTAAATATTATTCTTTCAATTAAAAGTATTTCCTTAAGCATTTAGCAAAATGCACAAAATATTTGCATATATATTATTTTATGTAACAAACATCCTATCATAGCTTATATACTCTATATTTCACTCAAACTGCTAGTGCACTGTGACAGAAACGTGGGAGTTATTTATTTTAATTCATTTTGTTTCTCTGCGCGAAACTATTTGAATAAATTGCCATGTGCCATACAATAAAAAAAAAAATAAATACAAAATTTAAAAAAGACATTGCAATTATGCATCTGAGCCGATAAGCGACTGCAATTGGAAATGCAGCTGTCAATATGCAGGAGACGTCTCCCTGCGGACATTAAAGTTGGCGCTGAATAATGCTGCAATTTAATTGCAACAGTATTTTCCTGTTATATATATTTTATTTCTCTCATTTCGCCATATATTTGCCAGTTCGTTGGTCTTAATAATAATTTCATTGCAAAAAATAATGCACATAAGTATAAATATGTGCGTTAATTTTATGGCCAGCTGGGCCGGATTACCAACGTCTGTTGTTGAACCGGAATTGTGGAGAAGGAGTACAGAACACGAACAGGAACTGAGCCGTTTAATGGAGGCTGATGTTATTAATGCACATGCAACGACGATGATGATGACGGCAGCGTTGTGAAAATTGTCCTCCAACTGCATTTAATGCTAGACTTTAAGTTTTCAATTTGGCTGGCACTATCAGAAACGCGCTTGCCACAGGCCTGGTTTGGTCCAATGAACGTGCCCCGGTGCTGTGCCCCACTAGGGCCCTGTCCAGGTCTTTAAGGCAGTCAGCCAAGACCAGACCAGCAGCCAGAACCCAAGAGGAACGTACAGCACTGACAGCTAAATGCGTTGCACTTATGCTTAAAACATGTCAGAGACGCCGTAGACAGCACTCAAACCGAATAGCACACCGACGGACAGACGGGACGACGCATTCCGGGCAGCAATAGACTGCTAAAGTGTGAACGGCTTGGTTGCGAATGCAATTGAAAAATTCTACATTATTTTTTGCGCTCATACTCTCTCTCTCTCTCTCATGATACCTCTCTCTCTTTCTCCAGGTATTTAATACTGGCATTGAATGAAGCATTTCGCACGGTAAAGATTTTTATACCACATTAGTTAGTGGCATGTACGGAATAAGAAATTTAGGCTTCGAAATTTACATGTGCATTTCAATTAGGTATATCTTATCTTAAGTAGGGCAACTGATTTACTCCGGTCTGCGTAATCTTCGGCGAGTCTTTTTAATTTTTATAACTTTTCAATTCATTCCGTAGTCTCATTTAATTAATAATCTCTATTCTCACTAAACTAAAACCAAGTTAAACTGTTATTAAAATCATATTTTCTACGTTGCTGTCAATATTAATGAAATATTTGTCAGCGCATACGAATGTTGAAGGCAAAACTTTGTGCTTGTGGCATAATCGGAACGCTTAGTTAAATTTTTAGCTTCCTCGACAGTTATACCATTTACCATAGCTCTCCTTTCCTCTCGCTCTCGTTCGCCATGTTTCTCTCTTTGTTTTTCTCACTATGCACTTCAACATGGTCGGGCTCTGTGAAAAATTATAGCCATCATTTTAGCCACTAACAAGGAAGTGGAGCCTGTAAACTCTGGGCATTCTCTGGGCACTTTTGACCCGGGCCGTTGATGTTGCCAGCTTTATGCTGCCGTTCTTGTTGTTGTTGCTGTTGTTTTTGTTGCATAGTTTTTGGCGCTTAATGCATATTTAAAACTGCTTTGGCAGGCTTCTGCAGCCCGGAAAAAGCGCATGTTTGGCTTATTGGCAAATTTATTTATTAAATTTTGCTGCTGGCCAACGCTGCCGCATGGCTGCACTTCATTTTGATGTTCTTGTTGCTGTTGTTGTTGCTTGTTTGCTAAACTAACTAATTAAAAAGTTATTTTTTTCGTGCATGGCGTATTTATGAGCTGCCGCTCGCCTCAAAGTATGCAATTAATTTTGAAACTCAAGCAGCAGCTGAAGCACAAAGTCAACGCGGAAAACTATGCGCAAACACGCAAAATTATTGCATTGTTACATTTCAGATTTCTTAAATCAGACTTTGATAACCTGCTTCCCTGCTGGCAATCTGCCTAGTTATTTGCATTGCTTTCGGGCATAACGATTTGCCCAGCGCTTTGTGCAGCCGAAAGGTAAGAAAACATGGCGTATAAATCAGAGCAGAGTGGAAAGGAAAAGAAAACAAGCAAAAACGCATTCACAGAGAGACAAAGATGCCATCAGCCATTGCCTGAGAGACTGAAGAATGAGATAAAGTTGCCCTGGCACAGCTTATAAATGTGAACAAGCTAAAAACAGCAAAGACAGCGTCGAGTTTCTGCCTTAGTGTTGCCTAGACACCCTTACTGAGGACAAGTAGACAATGCAGAAGCTAGAAATTATTAGATTTTTTTGAGTTATCCATTGCAATGAATGCTGGACTATTTATCAGTTTTTTAACCTCCAATTTATTAAATGCTTTATTTAATTAAAAACTTAACAAAAAGGAACAACTTGAAATTTTGCTTGTTTTTCTTTTAATGTTTTGACTGTTTTTAGTTTTTTTTTAATAAATAAATAATTAATTATGACACTTCTAAAAATATTATGAAATTAAGAAATGAATTTAATGAGTTTCGATGCATGCACCAAACTTGATTTCAATTTGTGCATGCTTCATTTTTGGATAGTTCTCAAAATATTGTTTGCATAACTTTGTGAAGGCAAAAAAAGAGAAGATAAATGTATAAAAATACCACAAAATAAATAGAGAAATCAAGTTTTGCATTTTGCAATGGTTATGCTTTCGATTAAGCTTTCAAGTTGGGTTTTTGTGTGCAGATTGTTATGAGTGACATTAAATATTTGGCTTAGTAAGCAGTCCAAAAAAGGACAAAAACAAATGACTGGCATTTGTAGGAAATGTACTAATTAGTAAAGACAACAACAAATAAAATAAAAGCAAATAATTGCCCAAATAAATTAGCTTTAGTTTTGGAGTTTTACGTAACCTGGTGATAAAAGTTATAACAACAAAACAAACATGAGAATTTATGATGTGACGACCCCCCCACCCTCGCCACTGATTCAAAGGGGGAGACTATCAATAACCTTAGCAGGGGAGTTGTGGCATAAAAACCATAAAACTAATGCCACAGTCTGGGGAGCAAAATGTCATGGGCTTAGCTGAGAGTCCTGTGAAATTAATAACCTGGTTTACTTTTTTTTCCTTTTTTTTTGTTGTGCGTATCCCTTTTGTTTGTGTGTGAGTCTGTGTTTGTGTGGGGGTGGAGGGCTTGAACTCTGGACTGTTGTTGTGCACATGCTCGGGGATTTATTTGCCGGAAATAAATATTAGCCGCAGTCAAACACACTTAAGCCTATGTCGGGCGACATCTCGGCCATTTATAGTTTTACAGGAGCTCTTACAGGGGTTTTTACACAGGCTTAGAACTTGCTTTACACGCACGCACACAATGATATATTTATATATATATATATATATATATAAATATATATATATATACATATACATACACACTTCTTGTTGTTGTTTTCACAAGCCGCGTCGTTTCCCATAATTGATTTTGTATTGGCTACGGCAAGGGATGCTGCCGACCGAAGCAGACCTCTCCATGTGGGCTAACTGCATTTTACGGATATTGAATTTCAAAGAGTTTTTGCGCAAATATATGCTGTCATCAATCTCGCCCTAGACTAAATGAATTTTCATCTAAGATTACAATCCAGCAACTGTCAAATGCAGCATGATGTGTTTAGATGTGACGTTGTCATAATCGACTTTAAACTAAAATCAAATTTAAAATTTCTTGAAGGAAAACAAAAAGGGCAGCAGCAAACATAATATAAACTTACCCCAGGGTGAGTGCTTGTGTACCTGTGATAGACCTGCTATAGACCGTAGAAACCCAAACATTTTGTCTGTGCGAGGCACAAAAATGCAAAAGGTACCCAGCAAAGAGAGTTGCTCGAGTAGTTTGTGAAATACAATAATGGATTTTGATATAAACAAACTCTGCGAAAATTGTACGTAGACATTTAGTCTTTGGAATATATTAAATGCAATAAAAAGTTTACTGGTTTAGGGAAATGTATGCTGAGATTAAAAGCTATAGTCATAGAAAAGTAGAAAAAACGATTTAAAAATTTAAAAAGTAATTTAATAACAAGCAGATTGGGATAATATTAATATAGTTCCTTCAAATCTATATGCCATGTTAACCAATCAATCAAAATTGACTGCAGACGTGACTTTTATAAGTACAACGATAGCAAATGCGATGCATGATCGATGCTTTTGTTTCAAACTCATTTGAGTGTCGACTTCTGAGTGATGACTTCTGAGGCGGCCCTCGCTGTGCGTCGTCACTCCTGCTACGGCTGCTGCTTGCAACCACCAAACAAAAGGCTAAACAACAAAGACCAAATTGAGTTGTTGTTGTTTTTGTTGGGTGCACAGACAACAGAAAACAGAAACCATTGCTTGCGAGCATCTGAAGGGAAAATGTTGCACAGGTTGCCATTGCCTACAAAAAAATCTCACTGTCCGTTGCAGTTACCGAACAGCACAGCAACTCCACCACCCCCTCTACTCGTCCTGTGCCTGGAGTGTGTAATAATTTGTTTTTGTGCCCACGCACCAATGTTTCCCCCCGAACTATGCAGCAGGGTTGTAGTCAGCAGTCACCACCAGAGGGTAGAAGAGAGAAAGCAGCTTCATCAGCATTTGAGCTACTGGTCTGATCTGTGCGAAAGTATAACAAATATTTATGCTTTGAGCTGTGATATTAGATTTTAATTTCTTGCACCCATGGAAATGAGGAAATGATGGTTCACCCTTAAGGTACTACTTACATTTTCCACCCCCCACTCCCTACTCCTCCTCCTCTCTTTCCTTTTATAGTCTGCATATTGCGTGCGAATGTTGCTGTCTTGTATTTTGTACAATCGAGCGGGGGTGGCAAATTTGTGCGCCTTTTTCATTGAGTGGGGGTATGAAGTAAGTTGCTGGCTCGCCCCCTTTGGCTTTGTTGCAAGGTGTCATGGCCAGTAATTGAGTATGGTTTACGCTTGTGCCTCATCATTTTGGAATTTGCTGCATTTGCAACTTGCAAATATTTGTTTAACTGCCTTCGTTAAGGCTTTCTCCTGCTATTCGACTATTTTTTTAGAGCTTGCCACAATGCAAATTTTCGTTTGGCACGTGATGAAAGTTGGAATGCCAAAGGGGACTGAGTACAGAGCAGCTGTTTCAACCACCAGACTTTCTTTACATTCCGTTTTTTATTCGGGGGTTGCGCTGAATGCTACAAAATGACGTTTACTAAATTACATTATTAGAAATTGATGGTTACGTCGAGGAGTGCTGGTGTGGGTGCTGCTGCGGGTGCGAGTGTTGTGAGCAGCATGCTCTTTTTGCTACAAAGTGCTTGTAATAGTTACAGAAGGGGGAGGGTGTTGACAAATAGCAAGTTGCATTCCATTAAAAATAAGAGCCAGAAATGTGTCAGCAGCACTCTAATGAGCCACAAAGGGTGGGGAGTAGGGCCGGAACACCTACGCTTGCATTAGCAGAGGGAATTTTAAATAATACAAGCCACATTTCAACTGGTTTTGGTTCGTTGCCCACATCTAAGCTGGTCACATTTCAGCTGCGCGACATAGGAACGCACACTAACCCGCAACTGCAACTTCTTTGTGGCACACGCACTCATTCACTCTGCCACCTACCCTCGTATCCTTCCCTCTCCGTTTCCATTTCACTTTGCAAAATTTCGCATAGTTTAAATATGCGTTTTCGCTTCGTAGCTTACTCGTCTCGTTCTTTGTGGCATTTGCGTCCATATTTAAATATTGAACAAAAAAAAAACACGTTACCGGTGTAAATGATGCCCCAAAAAGCTTGAAAGCTTTTAAGCTATGCAGCTTCAACTGCAGTTGATTGGGGTGCTTGAATTGTTTGTGGCGTTGGGTACAAAAAATGTAATACATAATAAAAATAATCAATATTCAATTAAGGAGTTAATATTTATTAATTAATATTACGGTAAATATTTAATTATAGCTCATAGAAATATATAATTAAATGAATACACACACATATAAAACTACTTAGTCCAAGTTTCAATGTTGTACAGTATTAGCTATTCGATGACATATATGTATATGTCTATGGTTACTCCGGTCGCACATATATCTTTAGTTGTTGAGGATATAATCATAATTTGGAATTTTCTGGTACTCTTAAATTACCTTACATAAGTGTGAATCTTATCATGCAACTCTCGCAGCACTGACACCATTTGAAGTCTGCTTTTATTTTTTTTGCTAGCATACAAGACCGGATCTGGGCACTGGGTGCACACATTGGCAAGAGAGTAGAAAAACTAGTCAAAAGGTATTACAGTTTTTTGTGTGCGGCATTGCATAAATGTTGCCGTATTTGGCATAGATTTGCATGGCAATAAGGAAGGAGGGGGACAGATAGACGGTTTGCGTAGCAGCTGCTATCGACTGGCAACATATTGCCTTTCCAACGTCCGCTCGAAACTTCCGTTTTGGTCAGAGGCAATAAAAATGAAAGACGCCGTTCAATGACAGTCAGGAAGTTGGCTATTTGCATGAGTTAAGCTGGGGGCTGGTCGTTCATAGATAAAGAAAAAACTCTGTGGCCTGAGTTGAAAGTACAGGTGACGCTTTTGTTTGGTTAATTGTTTGCTTTGCATTCATCTGCGCTGGGGACAGGCAAGTGACGCGAAGATTTCAGAGCAGTCGCACACTATTAATCAACTTGATTGAGTTTACTTAGCCCAGGGGAGGAACAGCCTCGACTGCTGTCTTGTTTATAATTAATGTGCAACACGCTTTGGGGCACTCTAGAGTATGCCAGTGTGTGTGTGTGTGCCAGTGTGTGTGTACGCTTATGCTTGTGCTTGTATCTCTACCATGCAAATCCCCCAGATGCGACTTGGATCTCTGTGCCTGCCTTGCTAGTACTACTACAACTACTTCTACCTCCACTGCGACAACACTTGTGCACTGTGTGCTAATGAAATGTCGTCAAGTCTTGACAACACCAAAATTGCAGACGCGTTGAGAGGCAATCTAAGTTGCAGCTAAACTTAATAAACACCCCAACCAGCCAAAATTGCTTGCTGCAACGGCGGTCTGTCGAAAAAGTTTTCATTAATCTTTGCCCCGGCGAAACTTCAACTTTGAGCTTATCAAAATGGTTTCCACAACTCCCATGGCTGCCTGTCTGTCTGCCTGGCTGGCTGGCTGGCGTCATTTACACGCTGGCCACAATTAAATTGAATTAAGTTGGCAGCACTGAAATAACAAAGCCAAGCGAATTACGCAGCACCTGGGCTCCTGGACAAAGGACGTGGATCCTACTAAAACTTCGTTTGGCGCTTGTCAAATTGATATTTGATTCATGACCAGCGCATTTGTCAAGTCATTCATCTTTTTCAGACCCAGCCAAGACTGCGGGTGGTTTCCCTGTATGTGGAAGGGTGGTTGGGTGGTTGGGCGCCCGTTTTCTTTAGTGATGAATGGATTGGTGAACGGCGGCAGCCCTTTTGCAGTGATTTCTTGCTACGCCGCATTATTTTAGATTACGCTTAAGAGTAACTCAAGGACTGGGTCCATAAGCTAACAAAATAAGTTTATATATTTTTGTAATAGATTTCTCTCTACAGTTCTATATACTAAACTTTTCTACTCACTGCAAATATTAACGACATAAGTGCCACTGACTTCTTTGAGAAATTTCATGTATATAATATTTTGATAATCGATTGCCAACCCCAAAAATGTTATTTCTTAAGAACTTTTCCTTAATATTCGATGTTAGGGATCGATAAGAAACAACAAACCACTTTGTGTGGACTTTTCCAAGACTGTTGCTATAAGGGTTGTTGCGTATGAAAATTCATTGATTGTCAAAATAGAGTTGCTTTCATTTGAAGCGGAAATAATCTTAAAGACACGTGTATTGGTCCCCCTTAAATTCAAAAATATAAGCCATAAATGGGAAACAAATTTCATAAATAGAGGGCAATAATCCTATACAAAAAATTATATTATGAGAAGGTTAAACTTGTTATTATATCATATTGTTGTGAAAATCAAAACAAATTTATTTATTATTGTTATTATAAGTCTATAAGAATACACATCAATTGAAATTTAAAACGATTAAAGCTTTCTATGTGAAGAAATCTAAATTAATATATCTAGATAGATAGTTGAACTGGCATTTTATGCACATTTGCAGAGCAATTGCTGGTCGGCGAGGCACTTTGTTTGGTTCGTTGTCCTGCTTCCCTATATACAGCTACATTTACGTTGATTTCACTTAAGTGTAAGCCGCAAACCCTAAACACATTAGGCGTGTGCAGCTCCCAAAGGCGGCGACTGTTCGTCGCTTATGCCGCATCATCATCGTCCAATTCGAGGCTCAGTTACCAGTTCCTCCAGTTCCCATCACAGTTGCTGGCTGGTAGTCCTGCGGCTTCTTGTTGGTAGCATGCTCACGTATTTTTTGCCGGAGGACTCACAAAAACCACAAAAAACTTCGTATAGGCTTATATTTCATTTTGGCACGATTTGTCAAGTCAGCGGAAATCGTGCAATGCCTATCAGCATGGCATAAAATTGAAAAATTACTTTGCGTGCCAACTAAAAATAGTAGGAAACTTATGAAATTCTCGTAAAAATGCGGCTTAAGTTGGCTATTTGTATTTAGCTGGCGCTGATTTGTGGCCAAGTGAAACGCAAACTTGCGTTTCAGAAGCAACAACTGAAACCAAACATAAACTTTAACTCAACTTCTTCTCCCAGTTAGTTAGTCTTGGCAAATTGTAGTGCAAATATTTTTGCTTGTTTTGCCCGCACAGACCACTTAAAACTGTTGGCCGGGTTAATTACCGGCATTCTATTTGGTTTTCCTTACCATAAATAGTCGGCAATTTTTGGAATTTCAGCAACTAAACTCCCCAAAAAGCGTGCAATGCAAATGCAAATAAACATTAGCGCAACGCCTGTTGGAATGTTTACGAAAGGAGAGGGAGAAAGAAAGAAATGGCCTAAGCTTAAGTTTCTTTAGTCTATTGATGACCATTTGCTTGTGCTTAAGGTACTATGTAGCAAAAACATTTTCATTGGCTCGAATTGGGGCCATAAGTTAAGAACTTGTTTTTATGCATAATTTTTATATAAAACGAAACAAGAATATAACAAATTGTCTACAAGTGCTTTTATTTTTACCATTTTATTAGATTATATCTGTTGGCTTATCCGATTGTATCTCAGTTCTTTCTTGTTAGAGACTATTAAAGCTACTTGTCTAGGGTTTCTGCTCTTCTTGCCATAAATAAATATATTTTAGTGTAGAAATTTAGACCCGCAGCACCACTTAAAGCGTATTAAATATAGGAATATGTAAAGTAAATAAAAATTATTTCAATAGCTCTAATTAACGACATCTCACAGCAAAACAAAATAAATCTTATTTAGTTTCCTCTCCCATGCCCATAGATATGCCCGTTGAGCATGCCAACAATTTGCCTATTTGTCGCTTTGTGTTTGGTGCGTGTTAAAAAATAATTTCCCCAGATAATTTGGCATCACGCATGGGATCTGAGACCTGCCTCTGCCCCCACCATGCCCTGCTTAAGGCAGGCGAAGTTTGAGTTGGAAAAACTTTTAGACAAAGTTTGTTTTTTTTTGCTTTTTTTCGTTGGATTCGACAGTAGGCCGAAAAACTTTTGTTGTTTGGTTCTTTGGCTCATTGTTTATTTATTTTAATGCAAACGGTCGTGTGTTGATTTAATTGAGCCAAATGTGTTATTGGGCCATCAGCATAATTGGCCACACGGCTAAGTTTTGGCCAGATTGGTAAGCACGGAGGGGTCGGTCAGAGTTAATTATTTGCTCAGAGCTCGTGTGTGTCACATAAAGCAGCTTATAAACTCTGCGCCCTCGAAGTATGCAGTAAAATATTTGTAGCCTGCCAATTGACTACGTGAGCAAACAGCAAAATAGCGCAGGGGTTGGCAGGGGGTGGGTTGGCAGGACAGTGGGCGCTTGTCATATTAATTTTACATTTTGCGGCGAAGGCATAAAAATAATAATAAATAAAAGTATCGCTTAAATTGTTTATACAATCTGCACAATGTGCGGCGAATATATATTTTCCCAAACTCATTTCCACACTCTCTCTCTCTCTCTCTGTCTCTCTCTCTCTCTCTTTGGCTCTCTCCTTGGCTCTGTACGGTTGTTCGTTAGGCATAAGCCCCGGAACGTGACCCGGACAGGCGGTACATTGTTTGTTTAACTGTTGTTATTATTCCCTTTCAATATTTGTGAGGGCGTTGGGTAAATTGGGAACTGCCTGCAATGTTGGGTTCGCATCGAACTCATCATTGTCCCCGGCTCTGCTTGTGTCTGTGTGTATTGCGTGTTTTAGCTGCTGACCCGTTACTGCAGCGTATCCCATCTCTCCCTCTCTCTCTGCCTCGCCCATTTGTGTTGTGTGTTTTCGGTTTACTTTTTGTTACTCTGGCGAAGAGAAAAAAATTGAAAATTACGTTAAGCTCTAGCGGCAGATTGGAGTGTTTTTGGGTATTTCCGAGCCACTCTTCCCTGCCAGCGCCTATTTGTGTAAACAAGTGAAAGTGATTTATGCATAAAAACCAGTCCCAGTCGCACCACCGACCTGTCACACAGGCAGAGACCCAGCCTTCCTGGGCCTTCATGTAGCTGTTGACTCAGGCGTATGATTGTTTTGGAGTGCCTGGATTTATGTCTCTTGCTAGGCATATTGATATAGATTTCCATGAACATATCAAAAGAGTACTCTGCTTGTGTGCTGAATTAAATAAACATACCAAAATTGATTCATAACTGAAAATTTGAAATCGTTTAAAATTGCTAAGTTGTGAAATGATTACAAACTTTGTATAAAATATGAAAATATACAATTTCGTAATATAATAACAGTCTAAATAGAACATTTTATATCTGAACTAAGAAGACTAAGTAAACAGACAAGAATTACTGCAGATAATGGTAAAATCACAAAGTTAATCTTCTTACATTGTGCTCTTATGCCGTTTTTAAGCTTAATTTAATTTAATATATTCGATTTTTTCAACACTTTATAATAATTAATTAGTCAAATTAATAAACATACACATGAGGATCTCAATCCGTTTAATGTTGAGCCCTTTGATTAGCTCCGCACATAAAAACCTGCTCGAAAATCAAGTATGTAAAGCGTTTCATTTATTCTCGCACTCCTGGGTATGTGAGTATGTGCGTAGTCATAATATCCGTAACCCCATTGAATGTAATCAAGTATCCACTTGCACAAAGCGCTGGTCAAACAAAATTGCGCTGGCCCTTTATGCCGCAGCCATGTCCCCAAATTAATTTAACGTCCAAGTGGGGTAAGGCAGCTACCCCAGAATCCACTTCAGCACTGCACTCATGTGACTGGGCTGAGTGCTCACCCACAAGTCTCGTTGCCAGCGAACATTATAATAAAATTAATCTCAATTTGTTGAAGGGTCGCAGTCGCTGTTGACGTCGCCGTCGCCGTCGCCATCGCAGTCGCAGTCGTCGTTGCCGTCTCTTTATTAGCGTCCAAAAGCTACTGGAGCCAAAAAGTGGCAATTATTCATTTTATGAGCTTGGTCTGAGGCCTGAGCATGTGAGCCATAAAAATTAAAAATTAGCCCCAGCAGCAGCAGCAGCAGCCCCAGCTATAAGAGGGATTATATAACACGCATTTGATGTAGCCAGGCGGGCGCCAACCCCTTTCCGTAAAAGTCAAGAAAATGAATATTTATGCGACACACGGGGTAAGAGTCCCCCCGGACATGGATTTACAGCACCCAGTTACGACTGCTGCGGCTCTAAAGCTTGTGGCAGTGTTGGCAGCATTGTTATAACAAGCACATGTCAAAATCATTTCATAGCACACGAACCTCCCTTTTTTTTGATGGGTGGGCAGATCAAAAAGAGAGCTGCCAAAAAGGGTATTTATATTTTGGTAGTTTGTCCTGTGTGGGTTAGGTGTGACTATCAGAAAGGAAATGCAATTTGAAGTGGTTTTCCCGGGGCCTCGTTGCTGGGGCTACTCAAAAATTAAATCCAATTATCAGTTTAAGGCCACTCGACGGATCACTGGGGAGCAGCCAGACATGTCTGTGTTGTGTGTGTATGTGTGTGTGTGTGTGTGTGTGCGACCATACAAACAACAACGATTACTACAACAACAGCAGCCAAAGAAGTTTCTAATGCAACAAAGTTTCATTTTAATGAGAAACTTTTGTTTATGCAACCCTGTTCAGGGCATTCAGTGTTGCCAGCCAAACCACATGCAAAACTCGCCCAAAAAACAATGTACTTTCTGTTAAGCCAGCTTTTGGGCAACCTAACTTAAAGGTTTATGCAACTAGCAGTTGTTTTAAGCCATGTTCTTTCTTTCAGTGCACGAATTGAGCTGAATGCAACTTTTGCTTCTAATCATTATGCTAACTTAAGTATTTTGGGGATTAGTTTGCTCTGTCTGGCTGGCCGAGCCAGTCTCGTTAAGTAGTTTAAAATACACTTCACACTCTTAATATGTGCTTGGCCAGGTATTTACATTTTATCTCGGCCATATATATTTGCATACATAGACAGGTTTATTGCCAAGTCTTTTAAGCAATTTGTTGTCAGTCGTCTTAAAGTGTCTACAAATGTAGAGTTAGTCCAAGCAATCAGTTGGCTGTCTGCATTTAACAAAAGACAGCCGGAAAATAGGCAAAGCATCTGCATTTCCAGGTAGCTCAAGGATTCCTACAATTTGTTGGCAGCTTTAGCAATTTGTTTGGGCTTTAGCAACAAATGCTTGACGGGGAATGGGCTTATGCAAACAAATATGTGACTTCTATTTTAGTTTTTTTTTTTGGTTAAGCCTGACCTTAGGGGCACACACATGGCCCCAAAAGTATTTGCATAAGTGGAGCTGGGCAGCTAAGGCCGAAATGTTCCAAGAGGTTAACTTTAAAAATGCTAGAAATGTAAATAAAATCAACAACGGAAGAAAAGGACAAACCGGCAGAAAAATAAATAAAATGAAATAGAAGAAAGCAGAAGGTGCCGAGCGACAACAGCGACAACAGCAACAACAATGCGACAGGAAAAATATCATTCTAAAACGGCTGACAGCCACTTACACATGTCAAACGCAAAGGGATAACGAGGAAAACGGATATTAGAGTATTAGACAGGAAGCTGTGCTCTGACATGTTCCCTGACCTCCCCTTCCATTTGCCTTCATTCCACCAGCTGGGCAGAGTTTAACCTATTTTTTCCCCTATGCGAAACGGAATTTGAGGCTCTCCAGTTATCTAACCAGATTTTCATTGCAAATGGTTGAAATTGCCAACATATTTTTTTTTTGGCTCTTCGAAATCAACTTTTGGCCCAGTCAATTAGGCGGCCATCATTATGAATTTCTGGCTAATTGCTGTTTATATTTGCCTGTAGCTTCCTTGGTGTTTTCTTGTTGTTGTTGGTAACTTAAGTTGGCTGTAATCCCACTCGTATCATATTATAGCCTCTGCCCGTACCCCCAGCTTCTAATTAGCTTGATATTTTTCATATTAAAATGAGCTCTAATTAGCTTGGGTATTTACCCGATAATTTTGATTATTAATTTGTTGTACTTATCTATCATTGCAGGTAAGCCGATTTCGAGACGTTGCTCATTGAGCTATTGAGTGCTGTCCTTGTTGTCAATAATAAGGTCGTAAGTAGCGCAACGACAGCCAACAAAGTACTACTTGAAACTTAATATACGTTCAGCAATTGCTGCAAATGGAATATTTTATGGTTATGCTAATAGAAATTAACACTTGAAATTAAAAAATTATATGTACTAACAGTTGAAATTGTTTGATTAGTTGGGTTTTTTGCATGTGGATAAAAAATGGTGGACAATCTGTTTGAAGTAAATTCTTAATTATTTAATCATCTAAGGAGAAAATCACAAATGAAAATAGTTGAAATCGATTTGGAGATTTGATTTGGTTACACCTTGCGTACTACCGTGATCAGATTTTAATCAGTTTTCCTGAAACTATTTTGAACCGCTAAAATGAACAAATATATTCTAGTTCACCTTGCAGCATAAATAAATTATAAATATGCAGGCAGAACTTATATGCACAGTGGCTTCGGCACCAATGGCGTTAATCTGCGACAGTTAATTAACTTTCATAAATATTTGGTTAGCATAAGCTTTGCTTTGCATGCTTGCATGAAGTATTAAGGATGTGCTACACGTTATTTTGCAAGCACACCTGAGCACACCGTGAGCTGAGTGCCTGTTCCTCCATACCAGTGCGTTACCGTCTCATTAAGCTCGACTGTGGCAGTCATTAATTTTATACATATTTAATTGACTTTATGACCGGGTGCAGACACCGAAACTCACTGAGTGACGAGCGTAGTGGCCAACAGGCGCCATGAGGCAACATATTACCCTAGTTAGCGGATCATGAAACCAAAAGAACACAATAACAACAACAAAAGGAATACTTGCAACATGTTCACGCATAAAATGGCTTTAATAATGATGCAGACGGTAGCTGGTGGCTGGTGGCTGGCTGCATGATGTGCCTCATAATTATGTGACATGGAAACGCGCGCGGTTTGTGTATAAAATGGAATGCATAAAAAATATTTTAAAATACATGCAAGGAAGAACGAAGCAGTCTGGAGTGAGAGGTGTGGTGTGGTGTGGTGGGGTAAGCAAACTGTCAACACGCTTGAGTTCGTCGATATCGCAACGTTGCGCTGGCAACAATGTTGCTAACGACATGATAAAAATTGTGCAATTTCTCAGCACTTTGGCTGCTTGTCGACTGCTTGGTTTTATTGATGTTCGGGGAACAGTTTAATAAAAGTATGTGTGATTTGTGGTTGCTACTGAGAACTGGAAATCAACACTTTAATAAGGACTAAGACTTAACAGTTTGTATTCCCTCCTTAAATGTGAAGTAACTTTAAAACATATGATTATATTATCAGGTCCTAACCAGGGACTGTAAATTACTCGTATGTGTCGTCGCATTTTTCCGGTTGCCTTCCGCATGTGATCAGTCAAAAGAATTTTCCTTTTTTATTTGTGCCGCTCTGATCCCCCATCTCCCCCCCTGCGTCATTTTTTTTGCAATTAATTATGAGGCACGCTGACATTTTCCTGCCGCGACACGAACTACGTTACTTGCTGCTATTTTATAATTTATTTTTAGTGCTGGCGCAAGTTACATGTTCCCTATTTTGTCTTCGACACTTGGCGGCGTTGAACTTGACGCAATTTATTTTGTCAAAAGAGGCTGGAGGCAGGCTGCAGACACGCCTAGTTGAATGTTGTCGCACATGTGCCGTATAACATTTTGTTTGTTAAATATAAAAATAGCAAAGCATACAGCGCTTGAACACTCATCTCCTTAATATGCCGCCGGGGAATACCCAATAACTCTGGCATTGCCTCGAAAAGTTCAAGGTTTTAATTGGTCCCCAGCACAAAAATACTTTTATGCCCTTTAAGTTTAGACAACATACTGCTGAAATAAATCTGGATGTAAGTTAACACTCCATTGTGAAGAATATAATAATAAAAATTAATTCGTCAGAATATTTTTATTGCTTTCCTACGAGTTTATATATTTATTTTTTGTGAGACTTAAATTTTCATTATTAATATTTTGTTAAACATTCTCTTGTTCCAAATATAAATAATACTTTATCATTGTTAAGTACAATTATTAATAATGTGTTTCTTCTTTGACATTTTTAATTGTCCTCTTTCTCAATCTCGACTCTCTCATCAAATTATTAAATAAAGTTCTCAGCCTGTTGTCAAATGTTTATTGGCTTGGCATTTTAATATTCCGCATTTTGCGTCCAGACTGAAGTTTGTTGACTTCTAATTCCAGCGCTGAATGTTTATTTAAATTTTCTTCTCTCAAGTGCCTCTTCGGGTGTCCTCTATAAATAGTGTTTTGCCCCCCTTTCGATATTTTGGGGCGCATTTTACTCGTTTTAAAATTATTTTGTTTGTCTTTTGTTGTTGTTAATTAACATGAGTAGTTTACTTAATTAAGCGTGAACTGTGGCAGTTCAGTCAGAATTTTGTTTATGTCTGGCCCCTTGCGACTAAAGTGTCACATCGGGGTAGTTTCAGAGGGAAGAACTAGAGGAGGAGTAGGATGGTTATTACTTGTGCATCTGGCGAAATAAGCAATTATATATCATAAGCATAGTGCGCGATTAGTGCAATAGATGGCGCCGCTTTCACGCCACATTAACTGCAATTAGTCTTCATCAGGTCAACATGACAACATCAGCAGCAAGTGCAGCAGCAACAGCAGCAAGTGGTGCCATTTTGCCTCTGCATTTACTAAAAAACTAAATTTGCAAAATTAACAACAACAAACAAGTAACAAGCACATAGCCCAGAACCACTCCAAAGTGAACTTCAGTCAACATTCACATTGACATCCAGGCCACTTAGTTGCCATGTCGTCCGTTCAGTGTTTTACCTCCTTCTGTGGTTCAATGTCGTCTCTCCACTCGAGGCTGCGTTGGAGGGGGTGTTGGGGTTAGCTGCTTGACGCCGTCGCTTGTCAACTGGCAAAATTGTTTGTAAAAATAGCGTGTGGCAGCAGCATAAAACAGCACCAGCAACCGTAGCAGGCGCTGTGGGTAGTAATACCCTAGTTGCAGTTGTAGTTCCAAAGCTGAGAAACATGCTGCATATATTTAGATATATTCGATTCGTCGTCTAGTTCCAGTGGCACAGCATAAAAGGGGGATGCGTGAGTTTTTTTTTCTAGTTTAGATGGACATTTCTTGTCAATGCTGACTAGCTGACAGAGAAGCGGGTAGTTCTTGAAAGCAATCCAAATGTCCTGCCCAAAAAGCATTCGGGTAAACAACAAAACTCCAGGGGAAAAAAATCTTAAGTGGCGGAAGTGTTTTATTCTCTTGAGAAGATGATAGTTAAATGTTTTACTGAATATTGGTATCCTCTCGCAAAAAAAATAAATCATCAATAACTGAACCAATTAAAATAATTGTGAACTGTTGAAATGTTGTAATCAATTCAATTTTATATATATTATATTTATAAATTATTATAGCTAAAATCTGTTATATTTTTAAATTGTATTTAACCCCTTTGCTACTAAGCCTATGCCAGTTCGATGACTTTGCAATTTGCTGACGAAGCGTACCTAACATTTGTGCCAGCACTGTTTCTATGACTTTGCATGTTGCCAGCAAATTGTTGCACGTGGTTGCTGGTTGCTGCTGTGTTTAGTTTGAATTTGTTGCCATATATTTACTTTTAATGGCTACAAAGCTAATTTTACACTGGCTTGACAGTTGACTGCACAACTGGAGGACAAGCGGGTGGGTGTTCAGTGGATTGCTTTAATGTGGCTTAAAGTGTTACTTGACTTGGCAAAGAATGTAGCGCAAAATGCAATAAGTGTTTGTTAGAGTTTATTAACTGGCTTGGGGAAGCTTTCAGTTGCAACCCTTAAGTTATGCGTCTATTTCGATTAAGTATTTCTTTCTGCCAGTTAGTCCATAGATTGTATTTTTTGAATTGTAAATTAATTTTGGGAGACGTATTTGCATTGCGCCTCAAATTGTTAGTGAAAACTTTTCACTTCGTTTGCTCTCATATTGTATTTCACATTTAGCTGTTGCTTGGCCCCTTGCAGACGCAAGCACAATGCACAACGCACCACCACCCACTCAAGCACCCAACCATATGAAAAGCGTTTTCTTTTTACAACTATGCATTGTTCTACTTCTTCTTCTTCGGCTTTGCATTTACTTGTTTGTTGTAAATGTTAATGCTTTCTTCATGACTTTCCTTTTATTGTTTTTGGGGATACTTGCTGCCGTTGGCATCTAGCATCTGGCATCTGGCAGACGACGTTGAACTCCCCTTTCACAATCTAATTGTTTATTTTGTAATTTAAATATTTTTTGTGTACTACTGCCAGATTTTATATGTATAAAATTGTACACTCCACACAGGGTTGAGTAATTGAAAATCTCTTATTGCTCTCTGCTCACTGAAAGTAGGTGTAGAACTTTATTCAAATATTTTCATATGCCCTTTACAACATTTCCACTAAGCTAACTTAATCCATTTCCGTTTTTACGAGAATTCAAAACAAAATTTGGGTTTTTTTGTTTTTTTTTTGCGGTTGTTGTCTCGAAAATGTTGCTCCCCAGTTCGAAAATGTTGCCGAGCATATTACCAAAAATAGATTCACCAACTGGAGGAGAGAATCGAGAAAAGTTGTGTGAGTTGTGTTTAATTTTCTCAGTCTTTCGCCGATCGCACGCACGTCGAGTCTTTGCGATAAGTGAAAACGGAAAATACAAAATAGAAAAGCGTGCCCTGCATTTTCGCCTGCCCCCCTCGCCACTCCCCGTTGGAGCATCGCTTCTTTTGGCAGCATCGCGTGTGCGTTTTCGGTTCATTGAAACGCGCGTGGTCGTTGCCAGTGCTTTTTAATGAATTAATTGCCGGGTTGTTTTCTTGTGCTTGTTGTGCGCTCTTATCTAAAAGGCAAAATGTAGTGCAGCCAATGGTTTAATCAAGTGGAATTTATGTGCCTTAAAAAGTGCAGTTAATTAAGTGTAAATACCAAACCAAAGATATAAAAAAAAAACTGAAAATGTTTTGGGTGATTCTTTCAACCAACCCTCTCGCTTCAACTTCTTGTCAGCACAATAAAATGAAATAAAGCATGTCGAAAAAAATTATGAAATGAGATTTATGATGAGATAAATGGCATTGTGGTCATTAATAAATCACTTTAAATAGCTCGACGCGTGCTATAATCGAATCGGGCGTTCATTAAATTCAATTTTAATGCGGTAGATGCAAAAACCAGTTAAATCCAGTGGAGTGGCTAATAGACAAGGCCAGAATGTTTGTTGATTGCGTCCAACAAATAAACTGCAGACTCAAATGTTAATTACTTTCGATAGCTGCAAATAATTTAAAATATTCAATTTAAATTTTTCGATTTTTAAGTGTGTGTAAATAATGTTATACAATTTAGTCATTGGAAAAAAGATAATAATTAAATAAATAATCTATAACAAATATATTGAAATCAATCGCAGATATTAATTTTAATGTGGCTTTAAAAAATTGTATCATTGTTCAACTTGTGATTTATGCAAATGGGGTCACTTTTGACAATGTTATGGTTCTTGGAAGTTTTGACAAGCACTTTATGATTTTCGAATCAGAATAACGTTTGCAATTATAAAAAATAAGTTAAGTAATGACCAGAAACTCCGGGCCACAAACACCTCTGCCAGGTTCTTTTGTAGACCTTAAAAACTCCTTAAAATTACGAATTTAAGTTCTCGCATACCATAGACAAGTTTATTGCTTTTGACCGATAACCTTTTAGCAAATATCGATTTTATTTACCAAATTGTATTTTCATATTGAACAAAGTACTATTTAGTAAGCCTACTATTTCTTCAGTGTATCTCCTATTCGAGCTGCTGTTTTCTTACTGCAAAGATTTTTTTTATGGATATGTAAAATTGTAAACATATTTTATTGCTTGGTAATACTTTTTCCCCTTTTTATAGGATTTTCCCTCCAGTTTTCGGAACAAGGTCATGATTGAACTTTCGCATTTATTAATGCATTTACAACAAATCTCACTTAGGCCCGAAGCTCTAATTATTTATGATTTTTTCATATTACCCGCATAATGTGGCAATTTACGAGCAACAGGACCCCAAACGAAACCCTTTTTTTTTGTTGTAGCACCACCAAACCCCCTCTTTTGTGACGCACTACAAATGAAGCCATTAGCTACGCGTGGTTTCTTTTCTTTACCTCCTTCCGTTCGCTCCCTCTCTCTTCCCCTGCAGCCATTACGGCTTCTATAACATTTTGTGCGTCGATTTTGATTTCTTTGCAAGCCGCTTTAAAATCGAAGGAGGAGCTATAGGGAAAAAAAGAACCAACAAGCTGCTTCAAAGGGCGCCAAACTTGGCAGTTTATTTGCGTTGCCCTTCTGGGCTATTCTTGTGCGTGTGCACAGCCTGGGGCAAACTTTGATTGTTTCCGGCTGCTCTTGCTTTCATTTTCAAAGCCAATAGGCGGCACACGTTGCGTATGCGTAATGTCTGCAAGAGAAGGGTTGCATTTGGCAATTGTAGCACCTCGCCCATTTCGAGTCTTTGTTACATATTTGCGGGAGGGGAGGTGGGCGGACAACAGCAACGTCAATTGCAGGTGACTCATGGCAGTTAACTTGCCCCCGGCACGCAATAGCGTTAACAGCTGTTAACAACATGCCCTTCGTGTGGCATAATAATAAGGAAAAGCCAAGCGAAAAGTTGCCGCTGCCACCCACTTTTCTGCCCTGATTTGTTGGCGCCTTTTAGCGGTAATTAAATAAACGTGCGGCCCGTCAAAAAAAAACTTTTTCCCAAAAATGTGTTGCCGCATAATTAATTGAAAACATAATTAAATAAAAACAGCAACAAAACAAAAGAAAAATTCCAAATACCGTTTGATGCTCACCTTTCATTGTTGTTCTTTTTTATATTGTGGAAATTTAATGCCTGGCTGCTTGCTGTCCGCATTTCAGCGAACATTTTCCCATTTTCAGTCTCAGTTTAGCACATGAGCCGTTAAAATTGAATTTGGTAGCCTTCTCGGCTATTTTTGGTCAACTTATTGATTTAGCCAGGGAGATTTTGCGGGCAAAGTCCTTTGCTTTTATGCCCGGTAATTGTTCAATATTATTCAGTGTGTGTAGGCTGTTATACACCCACGTACACACACGTAAACACACGCACACACACACCCACTTACACTCACGTACAGATAGCAACAGCTGTGCTCAATTGCCCGTGTGCCCATTGACTTGAACCCACACACAGATCCTGTCCGCCTGTGGCTGCTCTGCGGTCAGCCTCGATGGACATTTGGCACTGCACTCTGGTCAAACGGTCAACCGGTCAACTGGTCAATTGGTTTTTTCGCTCCAGATTATATGCAAAATTAGTCAAGCTACTGAGGCGTAGGGCAATTAGCTTAATGCAGATAGAAATAGAGAGAGAGAGAGAGCAATGAATATCTCGGTCAAATCACTTCATTCATGTGGCAATAAGTGTTCGCTTAAGTGTCAGGCTGGCAGCCTCTTTTCAAGTTCACAGCAGCTATAAATATCTTAATTTTATTCAGCCAACTTTAATCTACAAAACTGAGTTTAAGGTGCAGCATTTATTAAACCAAGCACTATTGGGTATCCATCATTGAAATCGGACAAGTCTTCAAGTTGAATATCTCGACAGAGGATTACACATATGTAGGCAGTTTCCGGTTTGCCTGGCTTACTGAATTCAATTATCTTGAGTTTTGTCCTTTGCCCCGCCACTAATTCGAGCACTTAGCCTCAGCTGGGGCCAGCGTTTTAACATCTCGCATCTCACCAAGGAGGACAATCCAATTGCCATAAAATGCCAGCGGCACTTGCACACAGACACACACACACACAAACACACACACATTGACACACATAGAGAGACACCCGGATGAAAAAGTTTTGCCCAACTTTTGTTTGTCTCGGGATCATTTTGGGTTTCGGTTTTGTGTTTTTTTTTTGTTTTTGGGATTTTTTTCCCCAAAAACTTTCATTTTTTTTCTACATTTTGGCATCTTTGATGAGCCGGGCGCCGCAAGTAGGTCATATACATTTTTGATGAGTTGTCATTATTAAATGCGACAAACTGCCAGTCCCCTTCGCTGTCATGGCAATCTTAAGGGCGGGGCAACAGGCAACACTGCCTGCCAAAAGTTTTTGCCTACTAAAAATACATGTATATCATTTATTTATGTGACAGTTGACAGACAACGTTGCTTTCATTTTTTCTTATCAGCAAAAATGGTATATATATATATATTACGCTATTCCAATGATGCCCCAAATATTTATTTATTATAAATAATATTTTTTATTAGTTGTTGTTGTTTTGCGGGAGTTGCCACAACTTCTGTTTAGTTTTTATGGCACAATAAATGAAATGAGGCGAAACACATTGAGTTGAGTTGCCATTAATTGTGACAAAAATTGTTACCAATTAATGGAATGGACACAGAACAAAAACAGAGCAAAATAAGCGTCGCATGTGGTCGTCTGTTGTTGCTTCGCTCCGACTTTCAACACTTTTGTAGGCCCATGTGGGCGTCAGAATTGCTACAATAAATATGTCTATTTTGTCCACTTGACACACCTACATGAGGCTAGTGGAACAGACGCTAGTTAGCTGTTGAAATAGGGGGTTATGGCGGCAATCGGTCCCTAAGTTTATTGGCTTTTATATATGCGTAGATAAAGAGGGGTGTGCTCTGTCTTTAAGTTCTTAGAGCTACCATTAAACGGAATTGCATAGAGGAGGAGAGTGTTTAAAGACTTAAAGAGATCGTCGACAATATATACAGTTTTTAAAAGGAATTTTAAGAGATAAAATAAAACAAAAAAGGAAAGTTTTAAAATGAGCAAAAAACTACATTTAACAGCACATTTAAAAAAAGTTTTCAGATTTTTGGACAAACAATTTTTTTTTTTATTATGAAAGCAACCTAAAAAGTTTATAAAATAAGTTTTTATAGCTTTTTTTATTTGTAGTTAATTCGTTTTTTTTATAAATAAACTCCAAATTAATTTCTACATAAAAATTCTATTAAGCCATCAGGCAAGAGCAGTTGGATTAACAGAATAGTTGCAGTGCCCACTAAAAGACTGTGGGCGACTATTTACATACATTCAGAGTTTTTATAGCATGTTTGTGTCAATGATTTCGCTCAAATTATGCCACATGCCACATCAAATGTTGTTGTTGGGACATAAAGCAATGACTGTTTGCCACCCTGAACTGAATTGATTCGATCTGGACCTGCTACTCAAACACATGACAACTTGGCTGATTGGGCACATCAGCACGTCGCCAATCAGGCAGCGTTCATCATCAAAGCAGCCATTTCTCCCTGCTGCTGCTGCTGCTGACTGGTAATGAAATCAAAGTCATGGAGCTAAAGGTGCCATAGATTGTTTTGACATTACTTTCAAGTGTCAATTGGCAGAGATTTTTCTTTGAGGCAACTTCTTCTCCGCCCTTTGATATTGAGCAAATCGAATTGAGAGCTCAGTGCTGTGCAGTTTTGGTCAAATGCGATAAAAGTCGATAATACAATCAAATTTAATGAGCTTTGCTGGCAGACTGAGCTCCATCCCAAATCAAGGGTGGCTCTTCACTTGTTGTGTTACTTATCAAAGCAATTTTGGGCTTAGGCCCAACAGGTTGTCAATGGCTTTCACTAATCTTATCGATTACACCATGCTACAAAATTTTCATAAATTAGAGCATTACAACAAAATAACACTTTTAATGGCATGTTAATTGATATAATTCAAAGGAAATCTTAATTTATAAATACAAACAAACTCGATTATATTTACCGATAGCTTAGTTATCTTACTTTGTATTGGTTGATGGTTGAGGTACTTTGTTGCTGTGTGTTATTAAACACACCTGAATACGCCTTAAGGCTCAAAGTATCTAAAGCTGTAAAGCTGCTTTAGGCAACTGGAAACCAAAAGATAAAACATACATCTACCTTTTTTTAAACTGATGGCTGTCGTTCGATTTAACATAAATTTTGTTGTGTTAAGAATTCGCATTACTTTGCCACCTGTCCATGTATGTATGTAGGTGTTTGTATGTATATATATTTATATATATCTGCCACATGCAAATTCCAATAAACTAAAGTACCCAACTCGAAACATTTTGATAAAGAAGAGAACAGAACAAAAAATAAATAAAAGAAAAGAAGCAAAAAAGATGAGAAACAACCCCCCAGTGGCATTTTTCGTTAGCATTTCTGTCAAGCCATAAAATTTTTATCAGCATTACTTTTATTTTGACATTTTACTGACATTTCACAAAAGTACTTGGCGCCAAGCGCCTGCAGGCGGAGAGTTCTAGCCCCAGCGACAGCCGAGAGAAGACAAGACAAGGCAACTCATACGTAGATAAGAGTAAAACGATGGGCGGGCAGCTTCCTGTTAAGTGGGCGTGGCATTTACAGGTTGCAAGTTTTGTTTGGTAAGCGCTTTTTCATTTACCAAATGGCTGTTGACCTTTTTCGCCTAGACAAAATTGATTTCCAGCACGATTTGTCAACCCCTTTTGCTTTCTGTTTGACGGACCCCAGACAACAACAACAACAACAAAACTAAAAATTTATCAGTCCAACAAAATTGTTTACGTTCGAAATCTGTAGAAAACTGTCGTTGACAAGGGTGTCAGCTCCAATTATGCATGAGCCGGGACTAACAAACAACGGGGTCTGCAAGCCAACCTGTTGTTGTTTGCCCCAATCCTGAAGGGCACTTTCATTTTCAATTAGTTTGCCCAAGTGGGCGTGTGACTTTCAACGCCTAAACCAAACAGCAACAACATGAAATGGGCCGGACCGGTTCGCGACCGCGCCATTTTGTTCCGTTCCGTTCGGTTCGGTTCTTTTCCGTTGTGGGCCAGAGATGTCTGCCGTTGAAAAGGGTAAAAAGTGTTGCTTAATGTTTATTATTATTATTGCATACTTTTTGGGGCGACTGGCCCCGCCTGGCCCCACTGATAAGCCGTAATGTGTTGCGGTGTTTCAATAAAACTTTATCATAATTGACATTTTAATGGTGCTTGCAGAAAGTAAAGAACACAAAATAAAAACACTTTGCTTACTCGTTTGGTGCTTAAAGCGGTAATTTTATATTTATGAAGCTGTAGATACACGGACTTAAAATGTGCCGAGGGTCTCATAAATATGACAAAAAGGTGTATAATGTGTGATAATATGAGTGTGGCGAAAAAATGATTACAGCGGGTAGGGTTATTTGGGTGGGAGCTCAGGAAGTGCCGAGAGCAATCAACATTTTAAAGGGAAACATAAAACGACTTTGGCATTTTTAAAATTGTTTATAACGTGCTAAAGCTGATTATGTTCGGAGTGCTAGCCATTAAAATATCTGTTAATAGTTGTCGCTTAAAAATAAATGCAATGAATAATAAATGTGTTGACAATGTAAAGTTTTTTTTTTTAATACTACAGTGGTTTTTGCGAAAAACATATTTTAATTATAAAAAAGAAAGTCACCAAACAATAAATAATGAACAAAGTTTTAAAAGCTTGGATACTATCCATAAAAAGAAATCAAAGAGAATATTCCCAAATATTCTACATAACTTAGCATCAAAAGTGCTACAAAATATTCAACAAAAAATCATAACAAAGAAAATAAGTGAAATTACCTGATGCCAGGATGCTGGGGCGCTGTGTTAGTTACCAAGGCTCCTGCGATAATATCAATGGCATATTGACGCGCGACTACGCAAAGGTTTGTAAAGCAGGACAAGAAGAAAAAGATGAGGGCCAATTGACTATGAAGTTGATTAGTCAACGAAAATTGCTTAACACTATTACACACTCTGCACTTTATACAGCACTAACTGAATTTTGCTTACACATTTTGTCATTTGAAGCTGATTGCAGCTATATCAAGAGAAACAGAGGAGGAATACACAGAGAGATAGAGAGAGGGAGAGACAGAGAGAGAGACGAAGGGAGGGTGAAAAGTGCTGGCATATTTGCCACAAACACATGCCAGGACAGCTGCCTCTTTATAAAGCAAGACAACTCCACAGTTTATGGCTATTTGGTTAGAGTCGAGACTCGGGCAAAGGCAAGGGCAAAACAAAGCTGGACTCGGAGCAGGACAGGACCAAAACACGAAACAAAGTCGATTCCTTTGCCGTTTGCTGTTTGTTGTTTGTGGGTGCCACATTCGGTTAGACCCCAGGCAGCATATTTGCGGCATTGGCTTAGCCAGTTTTTGCTTCTCGTTATGGCCATGGCCATATCCAGTGCCATTGCCATTGCCACTGCCAATGCCACTGACAGTGACAGTTGCAGTTGCAGTTACAGTTACAGTTGCCGTTTGCCATTGCATTTGCTTAGCTATTTTGCCAGTGGCAAGTTTCAGTTTATTTTTGTCCAAGTCAAAGCCAAAGCCAAAGCCAAATCCAAAGTCCAAGCCTGAGCCTAATACCCCCCAGCAGAGGGAGAGCTGCAAAAAATTGCATGAGCTAACTCAAAGTCTAGGCCAGACCATTGTTATTAACTCTTTCCCCCTGCTATTTCCTAAATGCTGCAAAGCTCAGTCGTAACTTGGCAAAAAGATAGACAAACAGACGGGCTAAAAGCACAATGCCAGCTATTTTTATTGCCAAGCAAGGCGAACATAAAATCTGTCGCATGCATATGGGAGAGAAAATAGAAAATGGGAATTAGCCGGATGAGCTATAATAAAAACTACGCAAGGATGTGGCTAACGATGTGCACAAAAGACAAAGAAGCTCTCAGCAGCAGCAGCAACAGCAGCAGCCAGTCTGGAAAACATTGCAAAACTTTTCCACTCACTTGGTAATATACCAAGAAAATGCGACATTCATAATTTCATGAAAGTAGGTTCTATATTATATCTAGTAAAATGAATACACCCAAAGATAATATGTTTGGTGTGAATTTTATGGAAGCAACTTTAATATTTGTTTAGCCCAGCAAAATTCAACTTGGCAATGCCAACTGGATTCATCATTTTTGTTGTAAATTTTGATAAGACAAAAATTAAACTGAAAGTTTTGAAGAAAATATTTTGTAACAGCTTTAAAATTAAATTAAGCTCCTAAATTGAAGTTGCAGCTAAAGACAAGAAATGGAAAGAAATATTTAATAATTGAGGGAAAATATATATATTATATAAATAATTCATCTTCTGTGCGGCATATTTTTGACAGCATGCAATATATGCTCTCAGGATTTCCTATGTTAAGATAAAACCACAAAAGTCCTGTCCTGCAATAATTATATTTACTAAAATTGAATGGCAAATACGCATGCACAAAATTACACACAGACAAAACTCATCGTTGCGTCGATGGCAACAAACTGTCGCACAGCTTTTCTTAACGACTCCCGAGAGGATTTTTGGCCACTAACTGGCTGGAGCATAATTTGTTTGCGTCGAGGAGAAACTGCAGGCTGGCAAATATTTTGTGCATATGCTGTCTGGCGCAGCAGATTTTTGTTGCTAATGATTTCCTGATAACCCAGCCAGTGGCTCTTGCAACTCGTGCAACATGACCAGCTGTCGGAAAGTGTCCAAAAATGCCTAATTACTGCATCTAATGGGCATTTAGTTTGCAGAACAAACTAAATTTTTTTTGCTGAACCCCAACTATTTTGTTTTTGTGCTTGCAGATTTACACGGACTGGGCCAACTACTATCTGGAGCGTTCCAAATCGAAGCGAAAGGTCACCGATCTTTCGGCCGACTGTCGCGATGGTCTGCTGCTGGCTGAGGTCATTGAGGCCGTTACCAATTTCAAGGTGCCCGATCTAGTCAAGAAACCAAAGAATCAACAGCAAATGGTAAGTGTGAAATCAGCTTTAAGCTTTCATATTTAAATGTCAGGAGAAATCTCGGGGTTTTTTTTAGTAATGAGGGAGGGAAAATAATACAAAATACTTAAAATCTTATATTTAATCTGAATAATTAAATATTTTGCTATTTCCTTATATATAGATGTAAGTCAATAACCATAAATATGAGTTTATTTCTATATGACGCATATTATTTGGTCTTACCTCATTCGCTGTGTTTGTCAACATCCCCAAACTTAACCAAGAACCCGCAGCTCAGCCCCTGCATATTGCAACGAGCACACCTTAATCCCCAATTGCTTTTTGTTGACTTCACCGCAGAGCCGGCCAACATTTTCCACCAGACTCGCACGTGGAAAAATCTAACGCTTGAATTTTCAGCTACTGCCGGATGAGTCACTCCTTTTTGGTTGGAAATGCGTTAATTGTTTTTTACACACACACACACACACACACACATGGCAAGGGGGTATTCATGTAAATGCGAAAAGCGAAACGTGAAAATATTTTACCATATATCTGTGTGTGTTTGGGGTCCTTTTGTCATTACGTGGTTTTCCGTAGATTCGTCAACTCGTGCTGACTAACGGTCTAACTGACTAACTGACTGACTGATTGACTGACTGGCAAGCACACACCCCCTTTTTTTGGCTTTTCTTTTTTACATTTGATTTGGGGGTACGTTTGCCTTTTGGCTGGGCGTACCACGGGGCGTATGAAAAACTTTGTGCAGTGTGCCTGGGAAATTCAGTTAGGCGCGCTGCGTCTGCAAATGATTTCCGCCACGCTAAGCATTTGCCACCTGCGTCTGTGATTCGATTTGGATTCGGATTTGAATTTGAATTTACTGTGCTGGGCTGCACTTCATTCATTTATGAAATTAAAATTAAAAACTTTGGCAGCTGCCGGTGCAGCGTTTTTAAATTAACGCTCAGCCCGAAATGTCGAGATCTTTACTTCTTTTGGTTTGGTTTTGGGTACGTCTGCAATTTCACTGCTTTTTCTATATATTTTTTTATTTTGGTTTCTTGCTCGTCTGCTACGTGAGCAGCGTTTAAACGACGCACAGAAGTAGACTTTACTTATTTTTTCCGCCTCGAGCCTAGTTAGGGGCACAAACAAAGCCGGCTGCTGTTGCTGCTGCCTTGGCATATTTTTCTGGACTTGTTTTGGTTTGAGCATTTCGTTTTCGCTCTGCGGCAAGTTCATTGCCGATTTAGGAGTGCAAACAGCGTCAGTCAGTCCATGAAATAAAAATTTATTTCAACTTTGTCAGTTTTTCGGCAGCTGACGCTTTGCATATTAAATAGAGAGACAACGAATGAGAGAGAGTCTTTGAGAAAATGATAAGCTCAGCTAAACGTGCGATGTGGCACGTGCTGCTGCAGAACCTAACAAATTGGCAATGCGCCTCGAATATGGGCGTGGCTGCCGCGCGTTGACGTATGTGACATGGGCGCCAAATTGAGTTAGTTGCACTGCGCTGCATTTTTGCCAGTGGGGGTGGGCGGTGCTAATGGGGGATTGGGAGCGAAAACCACTCCAAGCGCAAACTCAATTTGGCAATGGCTCCTAAAGGAATTTTGCAGCCAAAATTAGTCGATAGCATGCAAAATTTTGTTGTTCAAATTTCATCGTGATAGCCCAGCGTGTTCTGGTATGCTTGTGTGTGTGTGTGGGCATGTGTGTGTGTTTGTGGAAAATGAAATTCCCAAGACTCAATGAACATTTGCAAAAACCCGCGAGAGTTGTGCGCAAACGGAACAACAGCAAAAAATTGGTAGTGAAAATATGCAAAAGATTATTTTGAAAGAAATTTAAATGCTTTGCATTTCTATATTTTTTTTTTATCATTTACTGAATATAAAAGATCTGCTTTATTTCTATATTTTCATACATAAAATGGGCTGCTGGCTTTGAAAAACATTCGAAATGTCTTAAGGCTGTGTAAATAAAACTGTGGCATAATCCTTTTTCTTGAGATGATTAGTTTTCCAAGTTTTCTTTGTTACAAATCATTCATTTTTCAATTATCTACGTTAACATGACCTGTAATTCATCTTTGCTTAGAACATCTCCAATTCCACTTTACATTTATGGCATTGGCTTTTGCATGTGCAGGCTTCATCTTCAAATTAGTATGCTCTTTGCCATGGCTTTTAACCTGGCTCATAACAATGCGGAGCTCTCCAGTGCTGCTGGCCGCGTTTTCCATTTCAGCGCAAGCATACAAAGGCGTTTGGAAAATTTTTCCATTTTCATTGTGTAGTTTTCCTCTTTTTTTTGCAAAGCGTTGCATTCATCTCTGCTGCTGCTGCTGGACTATTGTTGCGTTTCGTTTTCAGTTTGTTTTTCATATTTGCACAACGAAATGAAAAATCAACGCTCTAGCCGAGACACAAACCAAGAGCCGAGCACAGCTCCCCACCCCCCTTTGGGCATAAGCTCAGTGAAAAACACATTCAAATAGATTCAATAAAAACAAATAACTCGCCGCGTCAAGTTGAGTGTTGACTAAAGTAAATTTTATCAACTTTGAAATCAAATATTAAACTTTTACTTAGTTTTTCCTTTTCGGTTTCTTTGGAGCGTTTTTTACTCCAAAGTTTGTAATCAACTTTTCCCCAGTTTGCCTTTTATTTTCTTCTATTACTTCTTTTTGCTGCTACTTCGGCGAGCGTGCAAACTTTACATGCGTTTTTTCCTTATTCTTTTTTTTTTTTTTTGCATTTACACGCTGCAACACACGGACTTAAATTTTTTTTACCACTTTGCTGCCGTTTTTCTAATGAGTGACGACGACGGCGACGGTTCGCTGTGCTTGCGCAGTTGTATCCAAATGTGGCCAGAATCATGCACAGAACACTCGAGATGCCAGTTGCCCGAATGCTGAATGGAAAAAAGTGCAACTCTTGAAAAATCAGCGAACCGTTAAAGTGTTCAAAGTCAACTTTTACAGACCGACTTTTACAAATGCCCGGCAAAAAGTTAAGAGCCCAAGCGTCACGATCTTTAAAACCAGCTTTTTAAAGTACTTTTCTTTTGGCAAAGGAGTTAAAAGTGTATTACCAACTTTTCCAAGCAAAGTAAATTATATTAACAAATATTATTTTTGTATATCCATTTTTTGAAGTATTTTTTTTAAAGATGTCTTAAATAAATTTCCAAAGGAAAACAATAATAGTATTAAAATAAATATTTAAATAACAGTGTTTTTTCAGACTTCAAAAACGCATAACAATTTCAATGCAAATGTGTAAAAAGTGTAAAAACTGGTGAAGCAGTATTGAACAAAAGGCAATTTGAAAATGAATTTCATTACGGTAGTAATTTGATTTCGCCTGTGCACCCTCCCCTGTCTCTCTCTCTTTATTTATTAATCTTTCTCTCTCTAACCGTCTCTAGCTTTTACACATACACACACGGTTCTTAGATTTTGCAAATCAAATATGTAAATAGCACACAAGTTAAGGTAAAATCTTAAAAGAGAAATGAAATCAAAATAATCTCCATCTCCATCTTGTATAATTGGCCAACTTGGGCTCTCTTGACAGTTACTCTAGCCTCTTGCTGCTGCCTCGGTTGTTTCATTTGGTTGGTTGCGTCGATTGCAGGCAGTGCCTTTTGTTGCACACAATTGCCATTGTTTGTTGTTTGTTGTTGTTCTTGTAGTTGCTGTGCGTTGCCTTTTGCATAAGTTGTTTTGCAGTTATTAGCAATGCAGAAACAACAACAAGTCAATTATTATGTAATTAAAGTAAAACAATATCTCGATTAAATGCTCTCAAGTGCTTTGCACATGGGAACCAACCCTACTTCGCTTTGTTGTTTCATCATGGCTGAATAAGCCGCTGTCCATGGATAGGATATGAGCTCCTTAAATTCTATTAAACATTTCCCTCAACTTGATTGGCAGATTAACAATTTAAATGTTTGCAGCTGTGAACACTTGAATAGTTCTTGCTTAACATGTACTTGTGCTTTATATCAAAATAAATAATGGGGAATCAATTACTTATATATGTATATTAAATACTGATTAATAAACATTGATTTGATTACGGAATAGAATTTTATAAATTATAACAACTAATCTCTGAGTTAGAACTTTGCTGAATTTGTTTCTCTTCTTCTGCTTAATTTTTCAATCGTTTTTTTTCTGTTATCAATGATGGAAGCTTTGTGTTTATTTTTCTGTTCTTTAAGCAGTCAGTTCCTGTGTAGCTTTAGTTGATTTCGATTGGCGCGAGTAGTAGCCTTTGGGGCATGCATAAAATATCGCACAGGAGTTCCCACACCCACTTGAGTTGGCAACTCAAAGCTGTAGATTTGCGCTGCAGAAGCTGACGTTAGCTTTATCTAAAATGAAATCTGCTTAGGTAGCAAAGACTGCAGCCAGTCAGCATATGCTTTACATGATAGGACTTGTGCTCCCTCCCCCGTCTCTCCACACCAACCCTTCACCACCCCCACAACTACCTACCCCTTCGCGTAGCTGGTGTAAAACAGGTCCGGCTGGGCAGTTCAGCATGTGGCCCACATTGAAGTTCATTAATGCAACCGTTCCCTCAGCTATTTTTACTCGACTTTTTATCTCTTGCCTTTTTTAATTGTGCAAACAATGCATCGAGGTTTTTTTACGGCATCATTAAAGAGTTTACAGCACAGGCAGGCAGGCAGTCATTGTTACAAGTGGAAGTTGAAGCTTTTGGCCTGTTTACATTTCAATTTTTTCTAAATTTAGTCGATTTCTGCTACCGACTGTGACTTGCACAAGCCTCCACAAAGAAAAAAATATCAAAAAACAAAAAGAACAAAAAACATTTTTCGGTATTTTGCAATTGTGTGAGGGAAGCAAAAGTTTTGTAACCACAAATCAGGCGGTATAAACTTTTGTAGCGGCCTTTTGCACGTGCTGCGCCCATAAATTCCGCACACAAATTAAGTTTGCTGTAGGTGCGGAGCGGGATGGTGGGGAGGCGAACAGAGGCAGCCAATCAATGGCTGCGCCACAAGTTGCATAAATTAACAGTTGCACGTGAGTAGCAGCAGCAGCAGGCTGGGAAAATCGCTAAAAACTTTCAAGTACAGTTTGCCACATTAAAGTTTAGTTTCCGTTTCCGTTTCAGTTTCCGTTTGATTGTAATTTTTCAATTAATCAATTTGCCGCTGTAAACCCTTAAGCGGCTCTGTCAAAAAGTTGCCGACATGTTTATTGTTGTTCCTCTTGTTGTTCCTGTTTGGGGCAGCTCAAAGTGCAATCGCAAAAGTTTGTTAATCATACGCAATGTTTGCCTGAAGTGCAAAACCAAACAAGCAACAAACTAATATTCCCACCATAATTGTTGCTTTTTTGTTGCAAATGCGCTACGCGCTCTAGCATTTGTGTAAAGTGGAGCATCTGAAATAAGTATACAAATAGTTGAAGTGGAATCAATAACAAAGTTGTGCAAAAGTATGTAAAAGCCAGATGGAAGCTTATCCCCATAAAGCTAGACTATTTTTAATCAGCAGCAGTAAAAGATTCGATTTGGTCTTTATGTCTGAAAGTAACTTTTAAACTTTAATTTATCAATAATCCTTAAGTTCGATTAAAATCGATTACAACTTTAATTTTTTCAAGTAAACAAACTGTTGGAAATCCAAGACTAAAAGGCTTGGCTACAGTGTATTTCATAGTCGAGCTTTATCGACTAGAACAGTCTGAATTACCATTTGAATGATTTATTTATGTAGACTTCATCATGAAAACATATTCACTTACTTATGAGGCGTAGTCGTAAAGTCATTGTGTTTTGTTCTTTAAGAATAAAACATTTTTTAATAAGACTTTTAATTTTTATTATTATAAAAATTTTAAGCATTTAACATTTATTTACTGCTAGGGTTAATAGTCTAAACTTTACCAACTTTTTATACTGAGATTAATTTTATTTATTGATTGCATTGCTATTGTGCTTGAAACAAAAATAATAAATTTCTCTCTCAATTTCGTAGTTGTTGTTATTGTTGTTTCAGATGTTGTTTTGCAGTTGTTTTGTTTTCGTCAAAGTTTCGTAAAGCTTTCTAATTACAAATGTAAATCCACAAGCTATGAAAATGTGTGTGTGTGAGTGTGTGTGAGAACTGAAAATTTGTTTTTAGCTTTTGGCTTTTGGTCAGGGATGCGATAATTATCAATGTTGGCAGTGCCAAAACAGGAGCATTAGTTGCATATAACTAGCAAGAATTGAGGCTGAGAACTAGTTGCTTGTGTGTGTGTTTTGTTGTTGGTTGTTTGTTGTTTGTTGCTGTTAGCGGAAGTGAAACACAGCACAAATCTCAGCTGAATGTGTTGAAATTGAATTCTATTTTGGTTGGCAAAACTCTTGCCAAGATTCACGCACTTAATTAGGCACGGGGCAGCATCTTTCATAGAAAGATCGCTTGCCGCTTCACCTCTAATTGCAGCTGCCTCACGAACTGACGAATCGGCAAACCGACTGACTGACTGACTGACGAGCTGACTGACTGTCTCGACTAGTTGGAGCTGGTGTAGACTTCAAACGCTCCACGTTGCGCATTCGACCTCATTTTGGTTCGCCGCAAAGATCTTCTGCTAATTTTAGACAGGAGCCAAGTCTTTTACAGCATACACATAACGCATATGTACATATGTATGTATGCTTAGTGTATATATATATATATATTTTTAATTTCACTTGCCAGATCGCTGGCACAGGTTGACCCGGCCGACATTTTCTTTTCAGATTTATGAGGCGTTGATGATGATCATCATTCAGGCCATAACGGCTGAAGGCCAAAGCGAAACAGAGTTCATTGCATTTATCATTTGCCAGGGATTAATGCCATCCTTTGTCATCCACCCTCACAATTTTCAGATCTTTCCAGATCACAGTAGCTCATATTATATTTATACATGCAGATCTTGTGCACTGTGTTTTATGAATTATTAAGCAGATGTGCTATAAAATTAGCAAAAAATGCTAAAAAAAAGAGTACATAAATATTTTTGACACTTGTGATACATTTAGTTGTTACTTTATGTTATCATAAATTATAAATATTTGCATATTAAAATGAGCTTAAGGCGTAAATATTTTAGACCGACTATAAATCAGTCAATGTGATCATAATAGAATCATAACTCAAAGCAGAGCTCAAATATTCACCGTTGTTTTACATTTGTCATTCGCTGTTGTTCGTGATCATCATGTCAACGATACTTATCGAATACAAAATGAGCTCAATAATGATCGTCGAAATGATGATCATTTATTGCTGTTTTGCTTATGTTTAATTGTTGGGTTTTACTGTTTGTTGTTCTGTTGATCTGCCAACTCGACTTGCGCTCGCCGTAAATCATCATGTGCAAAACAACAACAACAACAACACTTGCAACACTTGGCCTACTTTCTGTGACTCTCGAGAGTTCTTCTTCTTACCCTTCTGCTTTTGCCTTTGTCTCAGTATCAGTTTGTAATTGCCGCACGTTTTTGCAATTAAAATTTATACGCAACTATTGAACTCGCCAATTTTTAATGAATGAATATTTATGCTTATATTGATTGCTAGCTAGTTGTCATGCCGTCAATCTCACTCACTCTCTCACGACCATCAAGAAAAAGAGAAACATAAACGATCCGTGTTGTTGTTGTTGCTGTTGCTGCTGCGGAGGCTGCATGCCTGATGACTTATTGAAAATTCCATTTAAAAATTGTTTACTCATTGCTCCCAGAACGACGAAGCAGACACAACGCACACACACACACCCACAATTGTGCGATCAACTGTCAAAAAAATAAAAATCAAAATTGAACAGTCGAAATTGTGTTTATGTCTGGGAAAGCAGCAAAAGCAGCAGTAGCAGCAGAAACAACAAGCAAAACAAAAGCGAATAATGGAAGAGGGCAGAAACAGATCAGTCGCGCACAAAACATAAGTTTGACAATATATTTTTCGCAACATGTATCTGGGCAACATCTAGTGCTGAGCATGAGCATGTCTTGGCTGTTTAACAGCAAAAAAAAGAGCCAAAAACGTAGGTTGACAAAATATGTAAATTATTTACTATACATGAAAGATCTAATGAGTCTTAAGTCTGCAATTTCAAGTGATAACAATAACATACAATAACTTTTATCGGTTAAGTAAACTTTTTGATGACACATTTGCTTAGCTGCAACCACGCCAAGTGTTTAGCAACATGCTAAATGTTGCTAAGCACTTGAGACGCATCAGCAACAACAATAACAACACAAACCTGTTTGCTGGCAACACACCCCCGCCAACAGCTGGTCGAAAATAAGAAGAGCAAAACGTTTGTTGCACGATCGATCGTAGGCCATCGACAATCATCGTTTTGACTACGATCATTCACGATCATTCACGATCTGTTCAGTCGGCAACCAACTGTTGCTGCTTTCGGTTGTTGTCTGTTGAGCGTTTGAGTTTTCGTGCGCGATTCGATTGCGTTTTCTGTTAAATGCGTCTGCGCAACGCTGCGAGCGTTTTTCTTATTTGTGTGAGCAGCCAGCTGAAAACATTTGGCCACAAATTGATGGCTAATTAAAATCAGCTGATGGCACATAAATGCGGCGAGTGTGTGATAAAAAATAACTAAAAATTGCGCGAATTATTCGCGCAAATTGCTCAATTGAAGGCAACAAACTGTAGAAAATTGTCTCTGGCTGATTTCATGCTAATTTCTAGCGGAGCAAACAAACAAAAGTATAAAAAATAGTATACTTAATTGTGCGAGTTGATTGCCTTAAATGTTGCTGATTTCATCGGGCATTATATCAATTAAAGAAATTGTACAAAAAGTGATCGCGTTTTAAGTCGCCTTGCTCCAATTATTGTTGGAGTTCAGTTTTTATTTTTGTTGGGGTTTTTGGTAGCCAGCAGCCACTTCAGTGGCTCCGCATGCAGGTCAAGTAGCCCCCAACTGGCCATCAAAACACACTAACAGCAACAGCAACAACAACAACAACAGCAACAACACAAACAGAGGTAAATGAAAATGTTGGTGGCCAACTGCTGGTCACAAACTTCACTGGATTCGAGATGTTTATCAGTTTTCCGTAAAATAAAATGCCCGAAATTAACATCAAATCAACATAAACAATGCGAGAGTCGTAAAATAGCAGTCAACACGCATGCCACAGAAATATGTAAGAGCCGCGAGCTGTGGCTAATTATCGTGACACCAACTGTCAAAATCGGTAGGGCGTGAGCCATGCCACGCCCTCTCATCTTCATTTACCTACCTACCTACGCGCACTATGAGCTGTGTGTATTTGATATCTCTTTTTTTTTTTATTTGTCTCGTGTTTATGTCCTGTTGCCCTAGCATGCAATGACTTTCACTGCGGCCCTTCCCGGTCTCTCAGATACGTAATCGGGACGAGAGACTACTCTGGATACTCGGGGCCCTGCTGCCGCTTGTTGTGTCGCGCCTTGTGTCTGTTGCCTTTTTCCTTCAACTTCGCCTCGCCTTTTGTTGTACGCAACACAATTCACCTACATGCATAGCCTGGCCTTTTGTGGCAGGCGTGTGCTGCCAAAAAAAAAGAAGAAAAATACGTGCCCATATTCCAGTTAAAGCGACTCACAGCTGTGCAGCAACAGTGGCGTACTTCAAAGGGGGTTAAAGCTTTATTTTTATTTATTAGCAGAATCCACCAAAGGAGCATTTAGCATAAGAAAAACACATCATTTTCATTGCTCCTGAATCCCCTTTTTTCGACTTTTTACCCACGCCACTGTGTTTCTTTCATAAATCCATCGTCTTTGTGACTTTCGTTCCATATCATTTCATTTGTATACAACATTTTGCCTAGTTTATTGTCGCTTTCATTATTGTTGGCCCTAAAGAATGGACCAACATCTGATGTTGACCATAAAATGGCTCACTCTAAATACTAAATTATATAATTATTATTGTGATTATTATTGGTGTTGTCGTTATTGTTGTTATGCTGATGGCCTTATTATGGAGCCCCTGTTGAGGCATTGTTATCAGCGCCTTGTCAAATTTTAATAAATTGCCCGAGGGCCAGAAACCACTTGTGTGGTTGGCTTAAGCCACAGCACAGCATTCGTAAGTGGCCAGAAGCCAACAGCTACAACTAAATCGGAGAGTTTCTAGGTTCGCCACCCGCTGAGCGTTGAACCCAAAAGTCAATGCCGGCTATCAGTCAGCTACGGTTTGGGCCAACTGCAAAATAAGCGGCTAATGAGCTTTTATTTATCAATGACAGCGAATTGGGTGATGGAGTTGCAGATGGAAGAGACGATGCCGATTACGATGGGTTAGCGATTCATCAAGCCTGGTTAAGCTCAACTTGGCCAAACTGAGCGTCAAATGGAGCCTGACTTTGCTGATTGTCAAAGAGCTTAGCTGTTTATTAATTTAGCTAGATTTGCGGTAGCAATCAGCCAAAGACACATTAAATTTCACTTCTGGCTAATTCAAACAAAAGCTTAGCCAGCATTTGGTGGGGAGCGGAGTATCAGGAGTTGGCACCATGACTGTCTCGAGGGGCAGCACCAGCAGCTGTCAGCTGCGGGGCCAGACAGAATTAGGCTTTTTGTCTAGCCAGATAAACGTTGATACGGCTGCAACAGCAAACGGCTGTTGCAACGGTTTTTGGACTTTGGCCTCGAGCCGTTTGTGGCTGCTGCTGCTGCTGCTGCTGCTGCTGTTGTTGCACATTGAGCTGCCACTGTAGATGATGAGTCACGATTTCGAGTGCGTTCATGTGCCAGTGTATGTTTGTATCCAAGTGTGGCATGAGCGCAAAGTGGAAGGTTAATGCCTCAAATGAAATTGAAAACAAACGTGAAGAAGTATTTTTTGGAAAAATAAGAAAATTAAATAAATAAATAACTGAACGTAATTTATCGACTCATATTACATACTAATTGCAATTCAAATTATAAACTTTTTTCATTTTTCGTTTTTTCTATCTCTACATAAATATGAACGCAATGAAATAGTATATATAAAGGAGAAACATCTCTTGATATTTTTATAGAAAGAAAACAAAAATATATCTGTGTGTATAAAAATCCCAGAAATCCAGTCGAAATCCAGCTGCATCGCGGCAACAGTAAATGGCAGCTAATCAGACAGGCGCATTTGTTGGCTAAGTCGGCACATTAATGCCAAAGGCAAAAGTCGGTCAAGTCTTGTGCATGGCTTTCGATTCGAAGTGTTTCGAATCGATTTGCGGACGACAAATGGCAACGGTATTTGTCTCTTGTCTCTTGGCTGCCCTCTGTGTATGTGTGTGTGTGTGTTGTGTCTCTAACAACTTCCGCAACACATTTGTTCAATTTGCAAAGCACACATTTTCAATGCTTAATTGTGTCCAATTATTTTTGGCATGTGCGCAAAAGGTGTGGAAAGTGTTGCCAAAGCCATAAATTGTTTAGCCAATTAGCAGGTCGCCCTACAGCTTGTGAAAGCCCAAGCAAAACAATGTGCTCAAAACCCAACACTGATTAATTAGAACTTCATTTGCACTTAGGTGATATAAATTGACAAAATGTTGTAGCACATTATATTAAGCAAAGACATTAAGCAAATATACTCACCTGAGAAACAAGGAAACCCATCTGAGTCCTTTAGGCAGCCATAATCTGAAGCGATGGAAGCAATTAATATTCATGGAGTAGAATAGACTTTGAATACTCACCGGGCTCTCCTGTGTCACCTAGCTTAACTAGTATAATCAGTCTGAATTCTGAAATTACATTCTATCAAAAGATATAGAAAGTATTAGCCCAACAAAGTTTAATGATAGAGCTATAGGCACAGAAGGGGCACTTAAGATCTAAGTAGATCGCAGTAGATAAGGTCACACAATAATAGTAAAACCAAAGATATTTATTACCAATTCTTATTACTTTTTATTAGTGTCCTTTATTAATTCCAAGCTTTAATTATTATTATTATTATTATTATTATTATTTTCTTATGTAGTTTGTCAGTATTTACAATAAATGTTGACAGATGCATATTCATTTATTCAAGTTTCAGTTGACAGCAAAAGTCGCTGAATAACTTTTATTGCAGCTGGGAATTTAGTTGCCTGGGAATTAAGTTGCCTCAGCAATCGCTGTTGGCCTACATACTTAAGGCAGTTTTCACCGGAACTGTCTAGAAAATATCTCATAATTAAGTGGCCTTAAACTGCGGCAACTCTTTGTCCTCACTGGGTGTCATAAATCCCACTGCGCTGCTCACTGACTCGACTGTAAATAATCCAAATATTGTAATCGCCAACGGCACGCGCTCCAAAGATCTGCGATCTGTCTGTCCGTCTGACTGTCCGTTTGGCGACCGCATTAAATATAAATAAATTCATCACAAATTTCAGCAAAAAAGGTTTTTGAACTCGCCGGCCAAAATGTTAAACCGGTTCCTACACCCGGCTGTCCATCCGAGTCGTGAGTCAGTTGGTCTCACTGCAATTTGAACGCCCATTGGCATATTGAGGCTCAGGCTCCAGTGTGGATTGCATTCAAGGTCAGCGCGGGCGCAGTTTATTTGCGGTTTTGCGAAATTTGTTTGCCCAGTGACCGGGGGGGAGCCCTCTGTCCCTGGTCAGTGGTTCAGGTTTACGCTTTGTTTACGGCATTGTGGTGCTAATTGTGGCGCATCAATAAAGCGCGCCAAGGAACTGCCGACGCCTGGCCTGGACAAGACTGGACTGGACCGCACGCAGCACAAAGCCGCAAAGGGCCAAAAAAAAAAGCACAAATAAAAAAAGAGAAACCACATAAAGAACGGAAATGGGCGCTACAAATTAGCGCGACGCTTCGCAAACCCAGCTCCGTTAATGGTCGAGTGTGTGAACAATTTTTACTCACTGTAAATGTGTCTGTGTGTGGCCAGCATTTCTTGTCAAAGTAAACAAATTATTTGACTTCAGTTGCTTGACCGCCTGCGGTTTTTGCGGCTTGTTAGGGCCACGAATTTGGCGGCGAACTTCACTCGTAAAGCTCTTTGCAAAATTTACGCTAGATTTGTGGGCGAAGTTTTCATATTAATTATGGGGCAACTTATTGTTATCGGTGTTGTTGTTCTTGTTGTTAGGGTTGCACATCTAACCGGCAATCAAAATACGTTTAATAATAAATCGATGCGGTAGCTGTGCGATCTATACAATTTTAAAGGCGGTTCCTGGCAGGGGTTCGTTGGAATGAGAATAGTAGCCTTTTAGGTAGCTTTTATCGTAGGTAAAGTGTGACTACTGGAAATATGGGCTGCTTTTAATATTAGGGATAACAATCAGTTAATATACTACAAACATTGCCAAAGATAAGCAAAGCAGATACAAAATGAGTTTGAATTATTAATTGGCGAGATAGTTCGACTAGCAGATACCCTAAGCACAGCTTATAAGTACACATTAGACTTGGAATAAACTAGATCTGCTTTTCATATACAATAACTTATATTCCAAATAATTAAGAATATATATAAATACGTGAATTATCAGCTCGAAGTTGCTTCCATCTTCACAACATTTTTCAGGGTTCAAAAACTTATTGAATAAATTGACCCAGTTTTCGCAAAATTGATTGCAAAAATGAAGAGCGCTTGCCTTCGCTGAAATGTAATAATTTCATGAATTGTTAACATTTTTTGTGGATCTCAGTCAAGCTTTTACTTGCTTTGCATTCAATTCACAGTTAATTTTGGCCAATTTATCTACAATCTTAATAAGCTACCCAACCCAAGTTCTTTTTTATAATTGCTGCTGCTTATAGCTTTTTATCTAAGGCATCTGCAGATCTATCATATGTGGGACACGTAGTCAAATAGAAAAAGAAAGAAAATGCATTTTAGGCAGGCACAACTTGATAATTAGTCAGCTGCCTTGTTATTCAGGGAATTGCAAATGCCTCGGAAAAACCCACATGCTAGATCTTTGTCTAGAAATCTACATTTTCGCATTGGTGGGCGTTGCATTTTGTCAAATATGCTGCTGCTGCAAGAAACAAAAAGCGCGAATCTAAAACTGTTTTTCTGCTTGACAAGCGAAAACTGAGACGCACAGCTGCCGCATGTGGGTGGTGGCTGCGTCATCGTCGTCATTATCATAAGAAAAAAAGAAAACAGCAGAAACTCTTCATCATGATCATTGAGATTTATGTTGTATGTGTTTATGCTGCTGGTTGACATTTCCGCTGCGCGCGCCTCTTCAATCAAAAGACAAGCGCGAAAAAATGTGCATCACGTACCAAAAAAATTAAAATAAAAATAAAATAATAAAAAAGAGCTGCTAAAAAACTTGCAGAAAGTGAGCAGACGGACAATGCGACCCAAAGTGGCAGACAATAAAAATGCAAGCCAAAGCGATAAAAGATAAGGCACGTTGCACAGATTTCAGACAGCGCAGACATCCCCCCTCTCTCGCTCACTACATTACCATGCCACACAGATATTGAGGCGACTCCTCGACTCCTTTGCCCAGTCAATGCCATTTAATGAATGAGAGTCGCTCTGAATGACCATTGAGTAATCAGCAGAGCAACAAACGGCATTAACATTAACTTTGACTCTCAAGTGTACGTCAGAGAACCAAAGACAGAGAGAGTAATAAGAGAAAGAGAGAGAGAGGGAAAGAGAGAGAGAGAGAGAGAGAGAGCGAGAGCGAGATAGCGAGCACATCACTCGAGTGCCTGATTGAGTGGACTGCCAACTGAGCTGCGTTGTTGAGAATTAAGTTAGAGTTGTTTGCAATCGTTTAGAGGAGAACTCGACACAGCAAGAAATCCTCAATTCAAATTCATCTTGATACTCTCATGTGGACTGAAGTTGAATAGCGAAAGTTGCTCAGTTAACTGCTTACAAATTGCTGTTAATATGAGTTAAATCAGAGTGCTTAAGAGAGGTGCACGTAAGAAAGTAAGAAGACAAAATTGCACCAATAAACTTATTAAAAAATACATGCTCAAGCAGCTTAGCAAATTATGTTAAACATTTAATAATGCCTTTGCTTAAGCTTTGATAAAGTTGTTCAGATCTAAGCTAATCTGTTTATAGTTTAAAAAGTAACTGCTATATTTTGTACTTGCTTGCTATTCAATGACAGCAAGTCGCTCAGAGATGAGGTGTGTCGTTTGTCCATTAAAAAAGCAACAATTTCAAACTACCAATCAAAAACTTATTTAAATTGATGGGAAATGGCAATTTAAACGTTCTGCAACTTTTCTCTGGCAATAAATGGAAGCCTATAGTTTTTTTTCGCAATGTTTCTTCAAAACAAATGACATGGTTTTCTATAGTGCTCCTGGCGGACTATGAAATTACAATTATCTTGTTATTTAATAAAGATATTAAGGATCAACAGATGTGAAGAGTAGCACTATTATTATCTTAAGCGCTGTACGCCATTAAACAATTGACAATTGAACTTAACACAAGGAATCTTTTAGCATTTATCTGATGTCAGCAATATTTTTACAAATTATTTAAAACACAATGCACAACTCAACATAAATAATCTTTTACACACACTCCCATTCCCCCCTTAACTCTTTGATTAATGCGGCTCATTTGGTGTTGCAACACGTAAGATTGCATTAAAATGAATGGCGCGTAATCAAATTGCTGATTGAACACATTTAACATGAGAATTGCAACATATTTGCCATATTCCCATAAAATCAACAAGGAAGAAAGTCGTTGTGCGCATGCGTGCGACTGCCAAGAAAAACTTCTCTACGAGCCCAATCCCATACTCAAGCCCAATCCCAATACCAATCCCATTCCCATACCCAATGCTCTGTGGGCAGTCACGCACTTGGCGTTCATAAATCTTGTTGGCGAGGCGTTGAAAAATTGGTTGAGAAATGGCAACTGTTGCGACTGCGCCTTTTTGTGGCAACTGCGACGACGACTTGTTGCCCCGTCTTGTGGGTTGGGTCTGAAATCCAAACAGGCGCCCTTCTTGGCCATTGTTATGTCGGTGCTTTTAGTTTCTCCTTAGCCTTCTTCTTGTTTACTCTTTTTTTCGCATGGTTTCTCGCGTAGCGCTTATGACTTCATTAGCAGCCAGTCAACAAGTTTAAAGCCCTCTCGAGTGTACGCAATTAGCCACGCTTCATTGCCGACAAATCAGTTGTTCCCAGTACTATATATATATATTCATATATATACATACACATTTATGTACTGCAGCTAGAGACATTCATTAAGATTGACAGGAAATCATAAAATATAATTTGAGGCCTTGTACCCCGATTGACTCGCAATGCTTAGCTAATTGAGACACGCTTCTGAGTAACTACTGTACTTGGTGTGTGCGGGCACAGAATCTGACATTTGAGAGTCGGCAAATATCATCTACCTTCAACTGAAACAATGAAATATATTATTTCTTTCCATAGAATTAAATCTGCGACTTGAAATATAATACACCTAAGCTTGTTTATGTATCTAAAATAATATTTTGTTATTATTATAGAATTAAATCTCCTACCAAGTTTGAAATTTGATATTCAATATTTTGATATATTCAATGGAAATATAATATACCTTAAACCATTATATATACGTATATAATAATTAAATCTGCTGCCAAGTATTATGATCATACTATCATTTAATAAAATATATCATTTCCATGTATCAAACTTCCATTTAAAGCTAATTGCTTGATTTTCACCATAAACTACATAAAACCAAAATTATTGTATGGAAATTTGCAGATAGTCCATGCGCCAAAATAAACACATTTGTTTGCTTTGCAACTGTGGCATAATTTGCAAATGTTGCTCTCATTAAAGTGTATTTATTTTATTGGAAATTAGTTGACTGCATTAGTTCGAATTCAGTGCATGCAACTGCAAAATAAATTCTAATTAAATTTACATGGCAATTGCAATGCAATTTTCACTAGTTCCAGTTTCCACTCTTATGTTTAACAAATATTTGCGAGCTGGCAAGCTGACAGCACCGAAAACCACAAAACGTTAGGGATTGGGAGGGGAAAACGTTAGGTTGGAGAGAGGGGAAAGGAAGCCAAGTCTGGTTTGTCGGTTGCAGAGAGCGTCTTTCGAGTTTTGGCTGTCGATTTCTGCTGAGGAGCTGAGAAGCTGAGGAGCTGAGAAGCTGAGGACCTGTGGACTCGTCGTTCTCTGACTGTACGTTGTTAATATTGACATGACAAATAAATTGGCCTACTCGTTGCGGGCAATCGATAAGAGAGGGTTGGATGGTGCAAGAGGAGGGAACTGACAGTTGGTTAGGAAGCCACTGCGGTTGCCTGCAAGGCAAATAAACCTCAAAATAGTTTGGCAAAATTATGCATTAATGGCGTGGAGCGTAGATACGGCGAAGAGTGGAGCTACCGGGTGAGACTTGTACCTGATACAGTAGTCACTCGAATATTGAAATCCATATGGATAACAGAGTCAATTTCAATTTCTTATTCCGTCAGTTCAGTTTTAAAAATTTGGGATTTTTGTAAAAACAACATTATTTAAAAATATTTATGATACTTAAATTGGTAATTTAATAATTTCTATAGACTCATTCATTGAATTTTTGATTAATTGGTAAACAAGTGAATAAATTTACATTACAAGCATGCTCAATTAGAAGTTACAATATGCCATTTAGAGAGATGACTGTAAGTGCAAATAATGCAGTTAAATTGTTGTTGACCAGGCCAACAACGGCAACAAAGGCTAATTTTGTACAGACCCCACAAACTTTGCAAAATTTGCACATGAACGTCAGCGATTACAGCGACGACAGGTGCCAAAGGGCATCATCCATTCCAGAGCGCATCTAACGGTACATTCGATATATATATATTCACGTGTGTGTGTGTGTGTGTTTGTGTTTGCTGAGTCGACAACAACCTGGGACAATTGTTAATTGCATTTGCTAGTTGTCAACATGGCCAGAGAAACGTGTAGAACATTTTTTATGACCCCCGGGGCCATCACGAGAGTTCTATGGCTTATTAGAGATAGAGAAAGAGAGAGAGAGAGGGGGGCTAGAGAAACAGATAGAGCTTGGGGCGGAGAGGTCTGGCAAATTAGCCAAGTGCAAGCATGTTAACAGAGAAACATACCAATGTATTTGCAAAGATTGTACAAATACTTTAAATCAGAACTGTGCACAGCTTTTGTTTAAATTCTTTTTTGATATTCGCACTTGACTGACAGATACTTCTCAATTTGTGCAAACTTGTTTGTGACAGCTGCTGTTGCTGCTGCTGTTATTCCCAATTCGTCCTTCAGTCAGTACATCAGAGTGTCATGCACTTTATCCTGACAGCAACACCAACAACAAGCTGCATCACTCAATTTGTAGGCTTGTCTCTCCAATCTGGTAGCAAAAAAATGTCAAATCGTTGCCTTAACAAGCTGCAACTGACGTTAACCAACTTTAATGACGTTTAAATGCTCTTCTCACTTTTTGTATTTACTTAGTTTTATTGTTGTTAATGTTGAAATATATATTTCTGGCTGTTTTACTTAAGTTTTAGTCCGGATTCACTCTGTAAAAAAGACAACAAAATATTTGGAATATTTTTGGCATCGATCAATCTTTTTAAATTTACATTAAATTAAAAGCTTTCCAGTTGTGTTTTCTCTTTCAGCACACTTATTATTATTAATTATTAATATAACTTGTATATTTAATGTTTATTGAAAGCGCTTTAGTTTTCTACGTAAGTGTTGCAAGCTTGAATACAAAGTGTGGTTGCTTGTCGGCAGCTCTACTAAATTGTAACGCCTACGCGACTGCAGCTTTAAGGAACAAGCCAAAAATTAAAAGAAAAAAATAGCTATATACAACATTGTGTACATGTAAGCATACATATGTATATGTATGTATATATATGTATATTCGTGTTGCAGTGCATTTCGGATGCAGTTGCCGCTCTCTTGATACTGACAATTGCACGTTGCGTTCTGCTGCTGCTGCTGCTGCTGGTGCTGCGTTGCGCCTTGCGTGTTCAAGAGGAAAGCCCAACACATTGTCCAGGGTCCGGGTTCGGTAAGAGACAGACGACAGACGATGTACGACAGACGAACAGCTGGACAGTTGGATATGTTAACAGCAGTGACAACAAAACTGCAACGAACAACGAAAACAACAGCAACACTAACAACGAACAACAGTCGACTGCCAAGTGTCAAAGTCAATATGCAAAAAGGTAGAGAGCCAAGTTAAATGTTGACAGTTGAGAAATGTAAGCTTCAAGGATGCATTCAGCTTCGTGCGTGCGTGCGTGCGTGCGTGCGTGCGGCCATGACATATGGCTTGCGAATGGTCTGGACTAGCAGACCAAGCCTTGCTGAGTGGATAGAGTAAATGCAAATTATAGAGGGTGGGAAAAACAATCGATAGTAATTTCAAAAAAAGTGCTCAATTTTCTGGTTTGCACTGGAATTTTTAAGAATTGAACATTTAAACTAGACAGAAATTGTTGGATTGTTACTTAACAAGCCAGTTATTTTATGGTTGATGACTCTTTCTGGAGAAGAATGTTGGAAATTTAAATTCTTGTTCTCTTTATTATCTTTGATGTGAGTAGATTATATAATTTTGGACTATTTTGATGCCCTGATTTAATTCATTTATAAATAATCCAATTTACACATCCCTTGATGGGAGTTTAATTGATTTTTTCTCTTTGCCGCAAACACTGTGGTTAATCAAAACTTAATCAAGTTCATTCGCTGACGTAATTGCAACATTAAATAAATATCATGTCGCTTCATATATATATATATTGTGAGCATACATAATTAGTATCAACATTTTTAAATTATGTAAATTGCATTTAAGGCAATTTTTCAAATTCTATCAAGCAAATGGAATTAGTGTGCGCGATGCGTGGTAAATGTTATTAATTTTGCATACGCAACTTTATTATGCATAACAAACAATAATAACAACAAAGTCAATGCTTAATGTAGCTTATAATTAAATGTTTGCCGCGTGGGGTGCTTTTCGGATGGGCGTGGCATTTTGGTTGAGTTTCGAGTTTTGTGTCCCAATAGCAACGCCTAACGAATTCTGACAGCGCAATTATTTTGAACGCCGACGAATTGCTGAAATGTCATAGCCCATTATACATTTGCCACCTTTGGTGTATCGGTATCTCAAATAAAATGGCTAAGGCCGGGTCTTGGGATTTGACACACCTTCTCTAACAGCTGAAACTCTCTCGCTCAGCTGCAATGTTGCCGTGCCAAAATTAAAGCAAACGCTTGCGGCGCACCAAAATGCAAATGCAACGCCTTTTGCTAAGCTGTTTCCAAAACATAATTTTCAAAATTGCAATTGCGATTGCTCAACCCAGCAGCAATCGATAGAAACCTTTGATTAGTCAACAATGCCAGTTGACCCAGTTAAAGCACAATTCGTAAGACTTGGATCAAAAGTGAGCCACAGCATTTAGTTGACATCATTTGAATATTTAGAATCATCGATAAACAATCAAAATGAAATGCACTGTCAAGAATATATATTTATTTATATATTATATATTATTATTTATATTTTTCTTCTTATATTTCTACAATTCAGTGGAGTTCTTACAGATACAAATAGCAAGCATGTTGACACTTACCTTTAAGACTATGATATAGAATAGGAGATGATAACATTATATTTCTGTCTATTATTTAGAAGTTATTTTCTTCTATACAAGTATTAAAAAATATTTAACTCAACTATTTTCAGTTTAATATTTGTCATGAAGCAAATTCTAATTTTGAAAGTACTTACCTATGGCCGGCCTGCCTAACTGGGGCAGCTACCGAATTAGGTTGCCAAGCAGGCATTAATTAATCTTTGTGACCATCTTATTATCAAATATTAGCTTCCTCAATTTGTAGCTTTCATTTCTTTAGCCATATAACGACTTCCGTTGTCGCCCCATCGAACCATTAGCAGCTCATTAGCTTGGCTTAAATGCACATCAGTGAGAAACGAGCGCAGCTGTTCAAAGCAAACGTACAAAACATACAAATTTGGTAACACGAAATGAGATGGAGATAGAAAGGGGGAGTTGGGATGAGAAAGGGCAACAGCGAGTGTCAAGTTCAAGCGTCAAACCGCTGAAAACAATTGAAAATAGTTGCGCATTTCGATTCGTTGATTGTTGTCGAATTTTAATTGATGGTCAGCAGTAACCGACAAAAAACAAAAAGCACCTGCCCAGCTAACTGTTACTCTACCATATCGACACTAAAAAACAGCAGAGAAAAAATCAAAAGCAAACACAAACAAAAACAGCATCAGAACAGAGCAGAGCTAAATGAAATGCAAATAGAATTTGCACGACGCTTCGGCTTGTCACCTGAAACCGCAGCATCGCAGCTTGACACCTGTTCCGGCTTGTTTAGTTTCAATATTTCATTTGCTTGCACAGACCATTTGATTATTTACCTTTGTTGTTGTTGTTGTTTGGGCTGTTGTTTGGTTTGCATCCATCAAACGCGAAAATCAACAATTTTCGATTCACGCGTCGTTGCATTTTCAGGACGGCACCTTGAAAAATCTCTGGGAAACCGGATGTGCATTTCATATTCGCAGTCATCAGACCAAATATAAATTAATAGAAATATCATATTCACAAATGCAGCTTGTCAAATATTTTTTTTCCATCCAATATTTACCCGTCTACTAACGCTACGTGAGCGAAATGCCGGCAACATTTATTTTTTTTTTTTATTTTTTTTTTTGGGTTTTTCAAATTTTATGCCTCACACGTTTCGGTGTCTACCACTCGGAGGCATTTTTGTGGGCTCTGTTTGCCATTTTATTTATGAGCATCATAAATATATTTCTTTCTTTAGTACATTTTAAGTACGGCATGGTTCGGCTTGGATCTGCTTATGATTATCTTATTCGCATTTGACAAAGCCCCATCAAACACTGGGACAATAAGCGCGAAATGAGCTGAATGCCAACTGCTGACAAATGGCACGTGTTCCTCGTTTTGACTTCCCTCCAGACAAATGAGGCACATCAACCTTTGTCCAAAGTCGAAAATCAGGCAATCTCTGTAAAGCAGGTATTCATTTATAAAGTCAAATGTTGGTAGGCAAAAATTCATCTTAAACTTGTAATTACTTTTGCGAAAATTCTAAGCTTGTAATGATAACTTTAATGATCTTGAATCATACATGTTTGTTAAGAATAATCTGAGATACTTGGAATAATTTGAAGTTTAAAAAGAAGTGTTTATTTTCAAACCAAGCACACAAATTTGCTTTTCAACAGGTGCAAATAATTGTTTGCTTAATTCTCAATTGATGCAAATTATTGTTCAATATTTCAGATATTAACCAATCAGAATGAAATATTGAAAATGTAGTTACAGTAAAAAAGAATGTGGTATAAAAAACTCGCTTTAAATAATCAGTATATTAAATCAAGTCTGGCTCGTTTTCAATTAAATAAAAATGGAATATTCAATTATTGCATTGTATTCACAGTTGCAATTCAATCTGAGTGCATGAAATGTTGCAAGCAACTAACCGAATAACAATTCATGATTTTTTGTATGCCTACAGCACACTCCATATATATTCATACATACAAGCATACATAGACACATACATACATATATGCATTCAAATATGTATTTATTATATGTATATCAAGCCTTAGTTATGGCGACAGGTGCAGTTTGTATACCCTTTTGGGGGGTTTTATGATCATATATTAACAAAAAACTATCAGCATCGGACTACTATATCATATAGCTTTCATAGGAGCAATCAGTGAGGCTTTCATATTATTCATGCATTTTTATTGACTCCGTTCTACAAGGGTATACAATCGTCAGTGCGCCATTGTTTCTTGTATACTTCATTTTTTTATAGCCGCTATTGCTGTTTTTACAGCTATCTTAAATAGAGCAACAAAATAGAAATGGCCAAACACACACACACTCTCAGAACTGTTACAACAATATAAATGAATGATAGCAATGTGTATGTGTGCGTGATTGCTTGTCCAAGTGTGTGAGTGTAGCTTAAACAATGCCCAATGCATAAATAACTACAAAACTAGCGAATTTAAAAAGGCGAATGCTGAAAAAATAAATTGGCATGTATGTAAAAGCTTATCTAACAGATATACGGGCCATAAACTATGAGAAGCGTATGCTCAGAACTGAATATTTGCCTGCATCACCTCCAGCTCCCACTTCGCCCCTGGGTGCTGATGGTGCTGCTGCAGATGAGCAGAGTCATAAAATATCAATTTCGTGTTACAGCAAACGCCAAAAAGGAACGTAAACTTATGAGACTCAGTGTGTAGCCGGAGGTGCAGCAATGCAATGGGAAAAAGGGGATAAATGTATATATATATATATCGATATATCAAATGAACAGAAAAGAACGCAAAACGAAATAATTGAAAAATGCATTGCAGTAAAAATGAACCAAATACGATAGATTGATAAATTTCGTACAATTTGTTTAGGGAATGTGGGGAATATGAATTTAACGGCAATTCGATATATATATATATATATAAAAGTGTGTATATAGAAACGTAAAAGAGTGCAGATGATTAATTTGCGAGTAGTTAGACCAAAATATTGAATTTGATTCTGATACACATTTGTAGCTATGATAACTATTGTAAATTCGAAAGATTCGCAGCTTTTTCTGTAATTATCTGCGTTTACTTTAAACAAAATGATTCTATGCTAATTTCGCGGAGTGTAGCTCATTGATAGTCACGACTGTCATCGATATGAGTGCTGTGCTCGTTACCATATTTCATTTCATTGTCAGCTGGTTGCATTTTTGTATTTTGTTAAAGCACCGTTTTTGGGCCATCAGCTTGCAATTATTTGGCATTAAAGTTGAAAAAGGAATTGCGTATCGTAATTGACCATAAAAATATATTTACATATTTATGACGTGAAACAAATACTCATATTCATCATATTCTCTCTCTCTCTCTCATTGCAGGTGAGTGCTTGATATGTTGCACATGGGTATGAAATGAAATGATATATCGATATATAAATCCCATATTTGTTTTAAACTTTAAGTCCACAATACAGCGCAACTCCCAATGCGATGCAAATTTTATTTTCAACTGATTTTCCGAACTGGCTTCTCATGCAAATTAATGAGCGCAGCGCTGGCAACAACAGTGCCTGCAAAATAAATGATGCACTTATTAATTATATGCAATTTGCAATATATTTATGCACAGCGGCGATTACAATGCCCAATTAGTGAGCTAAACTGCTGCATTCGACCTGGCCAAAATAGATGGCAAAGGCCTAAAGTCCAATAAGCCAATCAGCCCACGCGTATATTTATAATTAATTTCTGTTTGCTTTCGTATTCAATTCATTTGGCTAATGGCTAACGAAGTTTGGCATCAGCTCCCCCACTGCAATAATTTTTGCTATTTTATTTGCCTTCTCCAACTCTCTCTCTCTCTATCTCTGTCTGTCTCTCTCTCTGCATTCAGACTCCCCATAATATTAGCTAGCTCGCAAATATTTTGATGCAACATGCAATTTCTCCCAATCTAAACACGCGCATCGCGGCGCAAAGGATAAAAATGAAAATAGCTTTGGGCAAATCCTCTCCCCTCCCATCCATCTACCATCTTAGGGAAATCCGAGTGTTGGGGGAGGTGGTAAAAGAAAGTGGGCGATACTTGCGCTGCATAACTTAACGCGTAACTAAGGCGACGACTTCGACGACAACGATGCTGGCAACCCAGAAAACCCAATTGTGTGCCAATGGCAGCAAAATGCAGCTCATACACTGCAAGAAAACGTTGTGCGCAGCTTAAGCTCATTAATTTGCGCTTGAGTACAAGCTTTAACTTGATTGCAGTCGGTCTAATGATGTTGTGTGTTGAAGTGGATTCTAAGAGCAAACTTAATAGGTTCGTTAGGATTGAGCATGGCAATAAAGATTTGAAATATGGAATTAGGCCAGTTAGAGAATTGGATTTTATTGAAGTTATAGAATAGGAAATAAAGCAAGAGGTAACGGTTAACTTAGGTACGCCAAAGGTTACATATCCACATATAAGTTTTTGTTCGGATCTTAATGCGGTAAAAAGGCGGATGCCTTCAGCTGTGTTCCACATCGGAAAATGAAATTAAAATATGCTCTACAAGGATTTAAAAAAAGTAGCTTAGGTTCGCTAAGTTTGTGCAACAAATGTAAATTTTTGTTGTTGTTGTTGTTTTTGAGTTATATATTTATTTCTTAACTTTAGTTATTTGATATGTGATAGTTACTATATTCTCCACAACACATAACCTAATATATTGGACTAGAATTGAAAAGCTTTTGTTTCTAATGAGGTTTCGTTTGAACTTCATTTCATGAATTAATTTTTTCTAGAATGGTGATGCACAATAAAATGTGTGAAAAATGTAAAAACACCTATCACAAATCGCTCTGAAATTTCTCTAAGCGTATTGTTGTGGCACGCTTGCTTGCATACTTTTGCCTTGGCACTTTCTTCACATTCGCCACGCCTAGTAGTAATAGGAGTAGGTGCAGGAGGTGCAGCAGCAACAGCCGCCGCCGCTGAAGGGGCAACAATAACAATAGCAGCAACAACAACAATAATAATAATAAGAAGAAGAACAACAACAAAAACATCGGCGGCAACATCGCCTATCTCCTAAGCTAATCTAAGTAAGGACGCGACAGGGTGCCTGAAGATGTGGTGCGGAGTGGAGTTGCAGCATAAATTTACAGCATGCTTGGCGCTGCGTGCAATTTGCTGGCTTATGAGCCCACCCCACATCTCCTGCTCTCTCCCAACCCCCGCCCCGCCCCGCCCACGCTGCTAACACGAATTGAATGCCTTTTCCTATGCGCACACATATTGGGTATTTCTTTTATATTTCTCGCTGTTCGACTTGGCAGTAAATAATAATAATAATACCTACATATTTAAATTGCCCCAGTGTGAATGTGTTTGTCTGTGTCTGTGTGTGTGTGTGTGTGGGTGTCTTTGTGTGTGTGTGTGTGTGTGTAGTTGATGTTGCCTGTCCGCTGTTCCATTTAGCTTGTTTCCGTTCCCTTTCCCGTTTACCTCTTGGCTGCGCTGCATTTCCTGTGCCACTGATAGCCATCTCCTGTTGCTGGCGTCGCCTGCATTTTCTATTAGGACTCCCATGCAGCTTCCACTTGCCATTCAGCAGGGCAGCGGTCTCCCCTGCTTACTCCCTGGGTGCCTTATCAATATATTTCGCTGTGTATAGCACTCCATTGGCTATATTTATATTTATAAGTCCTTCCGTTGCCACAGTTGCCCCCAAATATCCAAAGAGAGAGAGTGTGTGCGGCGGAGAGGGATGGTGGGCGGAGAGGGAAACTTCTCTCAACTTGCAGGGGCGCAACTAAGTCTTCATTTTGTACATGGGCTTTGGGCCTGTTTTTTGCTGCGAGAAACGTTCAATAAAATATCACAGCAATCAATTTAATGCGTCGCGGCACACGCACTTTGGCAAACGGACGTTGCCAGCGCAACAGAGCAGAAGGTGGGGTGATGTGGTGTGAGTAGAGTAGCCCTGGCAAAAGTTGCAACAATTACGCAAGTACACAGAAATCTTACTAAATATTTCAACACGGCGAATCACAAAAATAAAATCGAGCTGACAAACGACATCTGAAAGGAAGTGGAGAAGAGCTGAAGGAAGGGAAAGTGGAGGGTGAAAGGTAGTGTAGCTGGGCAGATAGCGAAGCTATAGAAAAGCCAGACAATCTTCATATTGATTGGCATTATAGAAAGAAAATTGTATAAAAGTGGAAACATGAGAAAAGTTAGCTGCTTCCTTGTGCGTCTTAAATGTCATAATTAAATTGTAAAATTGAGACTCACAGTCAAGCTGGTATTTGGAAATTTGAATAATAAAAATGGAAATAAGTTGTTCAGTTTCTAGTAATATATTTCAATAGTTTTTATCGTTCAATTTAATTGTCATTCTAGATTTCCCCTCTAAAGTTAATATGTGTTAATGTATTTCTTTCAACACATACATATGTCTATCTTTTATGTTTAAATGAATAGTTTTCGCTTTGAGAGAGACTCGTAGCTTAAATGCTATTTTCCAGAAGAGTAAACACCGAAGAGCCGACACATATGTCCAGAGTTTTCAATTACATTTGCTCACTTCAATCAAATCGCAAAACGTCTTTTTGGTTTGCTTTTGGGCCAACTTTATTCACTCGCCTGGCCAAATTGAACGCGCGTGTTGCACTTGCAACCATTCGTAAATTGAATTTACTGGCTATGTGCAAACCCCCATCCCCCAGCGCTTCAATCTGATAATGATTGCCTTGGAGTTGGACTTGCACTTGGAATCGGACTTTGGCAATTGTATTTTCAATTTCTTATCGCATTTTGGGAGATGTCGTGACTCGACGACGACAATTGTTTAGCTGACTAGCTTGACTGAATTGCTCCTGCCGGTCACCAAAGAACACTTGAAATTATTGAAATTGTTTTGCCATTTCGTTGGCAGTTGTGCAAATCCCACCACCCCTCCATCCTGCCCCACTTCTATTGCTTCCTTTGTGTGCGTTTGCTGCAGTCGTCTGTGAATATCGCCCTGGAATTTTCTCATTTTGAGTGATTTGAAGAATTTGTGGATTTTGGTTATTGATTTTGAAAATGGCCTGTCAAGTGCCAATAGCCGCAAAGATAAAGAGCCAGGCTAACGCAATGCTATCGCACTTTCCCTTCCCCCTTCGTCTATATCTCCCCAAGTGTGTGTGCGGTTTTTGAGCTTTTAATTAGTTGCTAATTTGATGGAGAATGCAGCAGTCGAGTGCCTTTAATTAAGCACATACTCCAGAGCAAAAGTTACCCATGGCTACAGCTCAAAGTGAACAGTTAAGGTGCTAAGCCAAGACAATAGCAATATCTTTAAGATATGGAATTGGAATATTTGTAAAGTCAATCGTAAGGGAAGTCAAGCATCCAATACACTTTTGACGTGCTTTAGCTTTTTAAATGGAACTTATAAAGCCTTAAAAGTATTGAATTAAAATGTTGACTCTACTTTGTAGAGCTGCATAAATTAGGTATACTAAGATGTGTTTGGTTTAAAATAATAATAATAGCAATAATAATTAAAATAATAAATAAATAAAAGAAAGGATAATTCCAAGCCAGGTAGCTCAAATCAAATATGTATTCATAAATGACTTAATTGGTTCCCACTCGCCTGGTGGCAAGAGCAAATGAAAGAGACAGATAAATAATACCTGGTTTTTGTCACTGATTAAAGCAGCGAGTTTTTTTTATAATGAAAAATATTTCATTCTTATCATACTTTTATTTATTTTTGCCAGCGGTCAATTAAAAAGAGGCTTGGCCCAGCCCCAGACTCAGACAGACAGGCAAAAAACAAATGGGCATAAATATATATATATACATATAATATATAATATATATACACTTGGAGGTGACGCCTACGTTGATTAATGGTCTGCGCTTTAAAGTGCATATAAATCAAATAAAATGAAATTTATATATATTGAGATATTCTATGAGGATGTATGAACAAAATGTCGTACGCGTTGCGTTGAGATCGCACGGTCAACTCTTTAGTACCATTAACAAAAGCCTTGGCCGTCTGCCTTCAGTGTCCTTGGTTGCCTCCTTTGTTCGACCGCACATAATCCTTCGGCGCGAGGTTGGCTGGAGCGCAGGGAGGGGGATGGGGGTGCTCACTGCACAAAAGCCAAAGAACGAAGCGCATTGCATTTTGCGATAAATTCACAGGGCATTAAACGGAATCGTCGAAGACCGCGTATGGGAATCAGTAAGTGGAATGATGAGGAGCAGAAGGATGCGGATAGGGATGGGGCTGAAGATAGGGAGAGGGGAAGGGCGGCATGCTGACTGACCACCAACAATGCGCGGAAAGCATTCGGAAATTCTGTGCGCTTGGCACACAAACACAATGATAGAAAATCGAAATCGAAACGCTGCAAAAATCGCTCGCTCAAGAATGTCAATAAAGGCAGCGCCGGTGGCCGCGACGTCGACAGCGACGTTAACAGTGCAGCCAAAGGCTCTGCTCTGCTCTCCTCTGCTCTTCGTTTGTCCTTAATGACGTTGTATGTCCTGACAATTTGACGGCACTTGCTGTGCCCTTGTCTTCATTTTGGTCAAGAGCATGAGAATCGCCTGTGGTCGCTATCATAATGCTGCTGCCGCTGCACAGTGCCACTGAAACGTCTTCACAAACTTAAATGTGCTCTGTAACAGAAATTATTGGGAAATTAATCATAATATTTAAAAGTTTCTAATTTTGAGACTTACAATTATTTTGGATGAGTTTGTTTACACAAAATTGGTTTTTCAACACGGCATATCACGAGAAGATCGTTTAAGTTATTGTACAGTTATGGAAGCTTGTATTTATATTAATATTAAAATAATATTGACCTGCAGCCAGCAAAAAACATATTTAAATTATAATAAAATGTCGCCAAACAATAAATAAATTGAAACTATATATAAGCTTATATTAGACTGTGTAATGCAGATGGGATTGGAAGTCGTTGTTTCTTTGAAAGATTCAGGCAGATTCAAGTCTAAGGAACTGTGCAATTTAAACCACTGTGCAAACTATGCTTGGTCCACATTGATAAGAAGCACTCGTCTTGCAATTGACATCTTTAAAGTGAACAACATTATATATTTGCATTTATTTACAATACATATTTATTTTCGGGGCAGAAGAGGAGCCTTCCTTTTTCCTTGGAGCTTCACAGATGCTCTCTGCAATATACAATTATTTACATCGACTCGCATTTGTGGCAGTTGTTGGTAGCTTCTGGTTGTTTGTTTGTTGTTGCTGTTGTTGTTTTTTTTGTTGTTGCTTGAGATCGCTTTACGACTTGCGGTTGCTGCATGCAACAGCTGCGATTGGAGTCGCCACAAGTGCTGGGCAAATGTATGTGGCTGAGCTCGCTTTTGTGTATCTTTTGCATCTTTGGCATATGTGGCAACTCTTGCCTTGCAGCCAGCCAGCCAGCCAGTCAGACAGCCAGCCAGCAAGCAAAGTCATCTATTGTGGCCTGTTTGACTTTTGTGCATTACGTAAGCGTGACTCTCAACTGTGCAACTGTGCCACACACGCGCTCTTTGAATGATTGCCGACTACAACTACTGTGAGTGTATGTGTGTGCGTGCGTGTGTGTGAAATGGGAATCAAGTGCATCGCTCTGTTTGACACTTGCAGCTGTCAGCGCGTCTCTGATTGATCGATAGAATTTGTGTATGTGAATGCGTGTGTGGGTGGAAGAGGTAGCCGCAATGATTAACTGGGCCAAAACAAATATCTTAAAACCCATAAAGTAAGGTGTATGATTTCAGCTGTTCACAATGTGATTAGCCACAACACATTGCGCAATAAATCAGCTGTTAAATGAGTTGGAAAAATCCAATTCACAGCAAATAAAAATAAAGTCTTTTGAAAATTCATTATTGGAGTATGCAAGAATGAGTCTCATGAGCAACAAAAGTGTAGTTTTTAATATATTATTATATTATTTCATTTGTAATTTTAATTTTCAATTTTTTTAAACACTTTTTTAAAAAATTGTCGATTGCATTTAGTCCCACTTAGTAAATAAATAAATAAATTGAAAATAAATAAACAACTTATTTCTTTTAGGAATATGAATGATCAAAAAGCCCTTGCTTTTTAAAATCAGTTGAGTTTTGACGAAGTTATGGCATTTTGAAGTTTAGACCTATGCCAATATATCGATATATCGATTTTCAGGCTATAATTTTTACTTGTCTTCCGACCTCAAATTTCGTTTTCAACTTTAAATGTACGATTGATTTAGGGGCAAAACTATGATCAAAAAGCCCTTGCTTTTTAAAATCAGTTGAGTTTTGACGAAGTTATGGCATTTTGAAGTTTAGACCTATGCCAATATATCGATATATCGATTTTCAGGCTATAATTTTTACTTGTCTTCCGACCTCAAATTTCGTTTTCAACTTTAAATGTACGATTGATTTAGGGGCCAAACTATGATCAAAAAGCCCTTGCTTTTTAAAATCAGTTGAGTTTTGACGAAGTTACGGCATTTTGAAGTTTCGATCTATGCCCACATATGGATTTTCGGGCTATAATTTTTACTTGTCTTCCGACCTCAAATTTCGTTTTCAACTTTAAATGTACGATTGATGTAGGGGCAAAACTCATGATCAAAAAGCCCTTGCTTTTTAAAATCAGTTGAGTTTTGACGAAGTTATGGCATTTTGAAGTTTAGACCTATGCCAATATATCGATATATCGATTTTCAGGCTATAATTTTTACTTGTCTTCCGACCTCAAATTTCGTTTTCAACTTTAAATGTACGATTGATTTAGGGGCCAAACTATGATCAAAAAGCCCTTGCTTTTTAAAATCAGTTGAGTTTTGACGAAGTTATGGCATTTTGAAGTTTCGATCTATGCCCATTTATCGATTTTCGGGCTATAATTTTTACTTGTCTTCCGACCTCAGATTTCATTTTTAACTTTAAATGTACGATTGATTTAGGGGCCAAACTATGATCAAAAAGCCCTTGCTTTTTAAAATCAGTTGAGTTTTGACGAAGTTATGGCATTTTGAAGTTTCGATCTATGCCCATATATCGATATATCGATTTTCGGGCTATAATTTTTACTTGTCTTCCGACCTCAAATTTCGTTTTCAACTTTAAATGTACGATTGATTTAGGGGCAAAACTATGATCAAAAAGCCCTTGCTTTTTAAAATCAGTTGAGTTTTGACGAAGTTATGGCATTTTGAAGTTTCGATCTATGCCCATATATCGATATATCGATTTTCGGGCTATAATTTTTACTTGTCTTCCGACCTCAAATTTCGTTTTCAACTTTAAATGTACGATTGATTTAGGGGCCAAACTATGATCAAAAAGCCCTTGCTTTTTAAAATCAGTTGAGTTTTGACGAAGTTATGGCATTTTGAAGTTTCGATCTATGCCCATAACGATATATCGATTTTCGGGCTATAATTTTTACTTGTCTTCCGACCTCAAATTTCGTTTTCAACTTTAAATTGATCAAAAAGCCCTCGCTTTTTAAAATGAGTTGAGTTTTGACGAAGTTATGGCATTTTGAAGTTTCGATCTATGCCAATATACCGATTTTCAGGCTATAATTTTTGCTTGTCTTCCGACCTAAAATCACGTTTTCAACTTTAAATATACGATTAATTTAGGGACAAAACTATGATCAAAAAGCCCTCGCTTTTTAAAATGAGTTGAGTTTTGACGAAGTTATGGCATTTTGAAGTTTCGATCTATGCCAATATACGATAATCGATTTTCAGGCTATAATTTTTACTTGTCTTCCGACCTCAAATCTCGTTTTCAACTTTAAATGTACGATTGATTTAGGGGCAAAACTATGATCAAAAAGCCCTCGCTTTTTAAAATGAGTTGAGTTTTGACGAAGTTATGGCATTTTGAAGTTTCGATCTATGCCCATATACCGATTTTCAGGCTATAATTTTTACTTGTCTTCCGACCTCAAATTACGTTTTCAACTTTAAATGTACGATTGATTTAGGGGCAAAACTATGATCAAAAAGCCCTTGCTTTTTAAAATCAGTTGAGTTTTGACGAAGTTATGGCATTTTGAAGTTTCGATCTATGCCAATATATCGATATATCGATTTTCAGGCTATAATTTTTACTTGTCTTCCGACCTCAAATTTCGTTTTCAACTTTAAATGTACGATTGATTTAGGGGCAAAACTATGATCAAAAAGCCCTTGCTTTTTAAAATCAGTTGAGTTTTGACGAAGTTATGGCATTTTGAAGTTTCGATCTATGCCCATATATCGATTTTCAGGCTATAATTTTTACTTGTCTTCCGACCTCAAATTTCGTTTTCAACTTTAAATGTACGATTGATTTAGGGGCCAAACTATGATCAAAAAGCCCTTGCTTTTTAAAATCAGTTGAGTTTTGACGAAGTTATGGCATTTTGAAGTTTCGATCTATGCCCATATATCGATTTTCGGGCTATAATTTTTACTTGTCTTCCGACCTCAAATTTCGTTTTCAACTTTAAATGTACGATTGATTTAGGGGCAAAACTATGATCAAAAAGCCCTTGCTTTTTAAAATCAGTTGAGTTTTGACGAAGTTATGGCATTTTGAAGTTTCGATCTATGCCAATATATCGATATATCGATTTTCAGGCTATAATTTTTACTTGTCTTCCGACCTCAAATTTCGTTTTCAACTTTAAATGTACGATTGATTTAGGGGCCAAACTATGATCAAAAAGCCCTTGCTTTTTAAAATCAGTTGAGTTTTGACGAAGTTATGGCATTTTGAAGTTTCGATCTATGCCCATTTATCGATTTTCGGGCTATAATTTTTACTTGTCTTCCGACCTCAGATTTCATTTTTAACTTTAAATGTACGATTGATTTAGGGGCCAAACTATGATCAAAAAGCCCTTGCTTTTTAAAATCAGTTGAGTTTTGACGAAGTTACGGCATTTTGAAGTTTCGATCTATGCCCACATATGGATTTTCGGGCTATAATTTTTACTTGTCTTCCGACCTCAAATTTCGTTTTCAACTTTAAATGTACGATTGATTTAGGGGCCAAACTATGATCAAAAAGCCCTTGCTTTTTAAAATCAGTTGAGTTTTGACGAAGTTATGGCATTTTGAAGTTTAGACCTATGCCAATATATCGATATATCGATTTTCGGGCTATAATTTTTACTTGTCTTCCTACCTCAAATTTCGTTTTCAACTTTAAATGTACGATTGATTTAGGGGCAAAACTATGATCAAAAAGCCCTTGCTTTTTAAAATTAGTTGAGCTTTGACGAAGTTATGGCATTTTGAAGTTTCGACCTATGCCCAAAAAAAGAAAAAAAAAGGAATATTTATAATATATATTTCTGATATTTTTATAGAATACCACAAATGCTTCCCTCTCTAAAACGATCTTTATAATTTTTATAGATAATAAGCGACAATTGGCTCAAATCTGAGCCGCAGACAGGTCAACTGGCGACACTCCCGTTTTGTTTAGGCTGATTGATGATCGACTCTTTTAAAGCTAACCAGCTGAAAGGCTAAACAGCAACTGTTTTTCTATTATTATCAACGTAAAAGTGCTGCAACATTTTCCTTATCTGCCGCTATTGAATGTTCCGAGGTAATAGCAGTGCATTCGACGGCATTTATCTAACAATTGTGATAGCAACAGCCAAGCTGTGAGCCAACTTTAAAGTCGCTTAACAATCTGCCATTTTGACCTCAATGGCAACATAGAAAAATTGCCGAGACATGCGCCAGCAGAAGAAATTAATTGAAATTTATTGTCTCAATTTATAATGCTGCAAATTGAGCGTTAGGCCAAAAATAAACGCGGAGCAGAGTTCAATGTATCTTTCAGATACTCCCAGTGCCAATTTAATTTCCATTTCCCTACCCAGTCGGATACTCGTTGAACTTGAACTTGAAGTTGGTGCCCAATTGTTTGCCAAAGTCAAAGTTTTTATATGCCCGGCTCCCAACTAACTTATGCAATAGTTATTACTAACTTTGTCGTCATATAAGTTTAAACTTTGTTTCTTCCTCTTCTCTTTGATTTTTCTATTATTGCTTTTGTTGTTGTTGTTGTTGTTGTTTAGTTGTGCCTCTTAACTCGTTAGATTCGGACTCGAAACTCGAACTTTGTATTCGCAGCCAGCAAATTGAGTGCACACAGTTTGGCCCGGCAGACGTTTGTCATTTGTCTGCTGTCATGTCAGTTGTCAGTTTGATTTTGGCTTTTTCTCTTTTTTATTTTATTTTTTGTTTTTCAAATTGTAACAACTGCTATGACGACGACAATGGCTTTGAGGCTTGATGCTGGACTGCGACAATATATATTTATATACATACAAATACATATACTCATATATCTATGTGTAATATTAAATGCTATACGACAAAACAAAAGACAAATTGTGCGCGTGTTGACAATTTTTTATAGATTTTTCTCTGCACAACATGTGCAATTTGGGAGCGGGGCATATCAACTATGTGCTTAGGTGTGCCACATTTTCTTTTCAGAACAGCAACTGAAAGATTGTTGCTTTGCTCGCTTTTATATTATTAATATTATTATCGTGAAGCTTCATCCACTGCGACCTATTTAGATTGCCACCACTGAGCCTATAGCTCTTGCATCAATCCTAATTTTTTTTACGATTTCTGGAATTTGTGTCGGGTTAGGGGCTCCCCAGCCTCCGAGACATGTTTCCATCGTATACTACATTTTCTTCTGGCCGATCCAAAATCGGCAGACTTCGTCACTGATTATACCTAGTTTAGTTAGATGTCTTGTCATTTAGGCTAATCTGATCATCCAAGTCTGTTCTTTACAATGGATTTAATTTGCTTAAATCATTTCTAATTAAAACTGCCTAAAATACATTTGGTCTGTCTTAGACCTGCCTCTACACAACTCGATTGTCGCAGATGTTTTTGCTACTTCTCGGCAGCTCTAATATTATATTGAATATTTTCTAAACACATTATGCATAGTACTCCAGTGCATAGTACTTAGTGTCACAATAGATAATGTAAGCAATATTTAACTTTGTAATACTCAACGCCAGCTTGCGTCTATAAATTAAAAATAAATATTCAGAATCTCAATGAATTATGGCCAGATAATATACATTGTAATAATATTTATATGCATTTCTAAAATATCATTTACATTCATGGAGAACTCGAAAGTGAATAGTTTTCCAGCTTTATGATTGGTTTCGTACATTTTGTGTTTGACAGACGAGCTGTGCTCCATTTTACAGCAGTTGACGTCTGAGCACTTTATCTTAATGTCAATTCGGTATTTTGTAGCCAATGCCTTGACTTCAGTTTGGGAGGGTTCGTTTTTTGTTTTGTGTGCGTGAAGCAGTTAAAAACGTTCAAGCAAATGAACAATAAAAAAGCCATTTGTATGTCGGAGTTTGGGCCACGTTTCTTGCTCATTTGGAGTTGTCAAAATCACGAAGTCGACGTCGTTAATGGCGCCCAGAGTTTAGCCTGTAGATAAACTGGCGCTAGGATTTAGATTAACGTTTGCATTTACATTTACATTTATATTAGGCGGCTTTTAGGCTTTTAGCCGTGACTCATCTAACTGTAATCGTAGCCGGCCCTAGAACGAGCATTTTTTTTGTTTTTTTTTTATATATGCAAGTGATTAATTTCATTTATACTAAAATTTAAACAACAGTCTGTATACATATAGAATTGCAAATATCCAAGTAAATTGGTAACTTGTTACTGCCTGTGTTTTGAGAAAGGCATGAACAAATGAACTATAAATAATATAAATAAGTGATGTATTTTGTAGAAATGATATAAATAGAGATTAAATTTCAATAAAAATTTATTTATTTCTCTATTAAATCGGAGAATACCATAAAGTATGGGCCAATTAGTACTTTTGATTTATTGAACATTTAAAAATGGATGTTGACCAAATAGTTTCATATCAACAATTTATATTGCCAAGTTGATGTTTACTAACTGTTTTATTTACACTTGATGCGTCCTTCCTTTGACTTATTTGATTTCTTGCCGTTTGTTGCAGTACGACAACGTGAATTCCTGTCTGCACGTGCTGCGCAGTCAATCGGTTGGCGGCTTGGACAACATCACAACGAATGACATCTGTGCAGGTCGCCTGAAGGCTGTCCTCGCCCTCTTCTTCGCCCTCAGTCGCTACAAGCAGCAGGCGAAGCAAACCAAGTCCATTGGCGTCGGTTGTGGTGGTGCGGCGAGTACTGTTGGCGCAACTGCTGCTCCTGGCATCGGCGGTGGCTCCGTTCTGGGCATTGGACTTGGCGGCAGTCTAAGAGCGTCTGTGGCAAGCAATTTGCTAGACAAGCATCAACAGGAAAAGCAGCAAACGCAGCAACAACAACAAACGCCACAACAGTTGGCTCAGTCACTGGAAAACGGCAATGAGATGGTGAATCGGTAAGTCAATATATATTCCACATATTTTAACTTCTATTATAGCTTGTATGATAATAATAATAACGATATGGCTGATATTTAAAAATTAAATGACATATTGCGAGTGTCATCGCGGTGAGCTTTTGTCCAGCTGAACTTGATTTTTGTCTTTGCTACGACTTGTGTCAATGCTAAACAACTTGACGAAATATGTGCTGCTAGTTAGGTTTATCTACTAAGCACGAAATGGTGTGTGTCTCCGCTTATAGCTTACTTAACGAACGTACTCCTGTAAACGTCAGTTAACAGAGCTTTTGCGTTGGAAATAAAAGTGTTCCATTGGATTTCATGTTACTTTAACAGACGCTATAATTCGAATGTTAACTTTTATTCTTGAATTAATTATTAAATTAATTATTATTATTAACACTAATTCGTAAGCCTGCGTAGGAGCTCGAAAATCAAAGCTGGAAATGTAGAGAACTAACAGATTCTATGTTGACAAATAAAGTAGAATATTCTGGATAATTTGGTCTTTAAATTAAGTCTTGAGTAAACCTAATTTGGAGTCTACTTAAATCGTAACGAAGCTCACCTAATTTGAGTGTTATTATTTACCTAAAATATTGTCAAAAATCTAGGCAACATAGAACTTTTATCTCATATTGTTCTAACTACTTTTTCAAAGTTAATTCAGTTTGGTATGGCACCACGCATTCCATCAATATTTCAAAACCCCAATTTTGAAGCAACCACTGCTTTCCATCTCCCATTACATGCTACATCTGCCCCGTCGCCTCAAACAGAGCTCATATCAATGTGTCTGTCTTTGATTTCCTTTGCATTTCGCTTACACCGTCATAAGACTTCCGGTACGCAGCTTTTATTCGCATTTCGGTTTTTTTTTCTGTTTGCGCAACGAAATTCCTAGCAAGTTTAATATGATTTATTGGTTTGTTTGCCGGAAATTACAGGCGATTCAGTCGACGGGGGCTTCTATCCTCCTCCCCCAGGACATCTGTTGTTGCTCCTCAAGTCGTAAAAAATGCGACCCAACTACGCCAAGCCCAAAGATGAAGCCAAGACGCTAAGCAAACACAATTGTCATACCACGCGAGAGCGGAGCGGAGGCAAAATCTGCCTTTGCTGGAGAGCTCTTGAAAAGCAGCTGAAAAATTCAAAACATGAAAATGGAAAATTAGAAAACTTTATTTGCCGAAAAGTCGAAAGCCAAAATCGTTTGGCGTCTGCAGCGAGTTTGGGGTTTTCTTGTGTGTTTGCAACCCTCGGGGAAATCCCAGCAGTAGACAGGAAACGGAAGCTTTTCTGTTGCGCTTACCCAACCAAACAACGAGAGAGAGAACGGAAGAGAGGGGATGCAGGCCAGTCACCGTTTAACTCTCGTTTCACTTGCCGCACCCCTCCCACGACTGTTGGCAATGTGTTGATGACTTTCACTGACTATGAAATTTAAATGCGTAACGGAAATGTTTGCATATTTTTTGTTTGCCCTTCTGCTGTTGTGGGGCAAGGGGCGTTCTGTGTTGACTAGCAGACAAATAAATTACATTGGATTTTTATGGTCGTCCTTGCGCCTAGTTTGTGGTAGGCAACTGGGGACAGGGGACAAAGGACAGAGGACAGGGGACAGAGACAGACGACCAGCAGCACGACGATAACAATGCGGCAAGTTCATTTAAAGTTGCAACGTCATAAAACTTTCACTGCAAACAGACTAAAGGCCCCCAATGTATGTTTTATACCCTGCTTTCGATGGAAATGGCTAAGGGAATATCAGAAAGGTTATAAGAATGAAGATCGATCGATTTTCGAAGCGATAAGTATTAATTTAGAACTCTTCTTCAGCACTATGTCTCGAAGATTATAAGTGCTCGAATCTTAAACTTAGATGAAGATTTTTGCCACTTTTCAATAACGTTCTCAGATGCATTAAGCATGTTTTTACTAGATCGTGATTATCCTTTTTTCAATTCTAAAAATCACCAGCAGCTCAAAAAGTATTGAATTTTTATATGCACTTCCACAGAACGGATAAAATATGTTAACAAAAAAAGTTTTAGTTTTAATAAGTTCTCTGTTGTAGCTCAGTTGTAGAAACTGGGTATCCGCGAGTCAGGCATCCTACGCGAAAGCATTCCTACTGGGGGTTATGCTACTATGCGTTGTTTATAATGTCTGCGGTCTGGCGACCTAGACACTGAAACCGAGAGCTGTCCAAACTGGCTGCCTTGTGGACTTTGGGGGAAGAGCAGCTGTGGCAAAGCAACCCCCAAAAATATACAATGCGTTCTATTAGCGAAGTTCGCGTTTCCCTGGAGTGGGCGGAGGGGTGTTGCTGGTGCAGGATGGAAGGGAAGGGAAGGGAAGAGAAGGGAGTGTGAGTTTGTACTCGTATATTAGAAATTCAAAAGCATTTTAACGACAGCAGCTGGTGCACATTTCAAGTTAAAGCTGTCTCGTGGCAGTCTTCCAGGGACATTTCACAAGTTTTCAGTACCTGACACTGATTTAGCCGCTGTTGCCACTTGCCACTTGCCACTTGCTGCTGCCAAAATGTTGCGCTCCCTTATGCATATAATTAAAAACTGTAAGGAGGCAGGTCCTCTTTTAAGACTTCAACAACAGCTGATGACATTTGCAACCCCAAAAGACAGGAGACTTCCGACTGGAGCCATTTATAACTGCAAATTGCTCAGCAGACATTGCCACAACGTGTGCTCCCGAATATACATTGTACATTTATAGCGATGGGGAGCGGGTGAGGGGGAGTGGCAGTTCAATGACAACTGCTGAGTAACCCCCAAGATGTTCACATAATTGACAGCTGCTGCTGAGGGTCACAAATTCCAATGCATGCGTGCCGAACAGAAGCTGAGCCAAATCCAAGTGTCCTTTTTGAGAGGGGAGCTGCTTGGTGTGGGTGGTAGGTAAACCATCCGTGTGTCCTCACTTAATTCGAATGCATTTATGCGTGACCAGGCACAGGACGAAGCACAAAGTGAGAGAGAGACAGAGACAATGCTGTCGTTCTGGCGACCAGGATTTCTGCAGAGAACCGGGACCACAATTGACAACTTGTCCGCCCTGCTTGTGTTGTCTGGCTTAACTTTTGTTGTCCTGCGGGCAAATTTCTATTTATTTTTTCCAGCAGACTGAGAGAGTTTTCCTGTGTGTTGAATTTATAATTGTATTTGTGGTTTTAATTTTGTAAATGTGAAATTAATTTTATTCAATTTGTGCGCAATCGAGGGTTGCGAGTCCTGCAACTCATTGCTTGCTAACTGGGATTGGGTGCGTTTAACGCTTCATTGACGCTCAATTGTGAGGACTAAACACAAATTGGCTTAGAACAAAGTGTTAAAGGGGTAATTCGGTGTCAAGGCGATTAACTGACAGCAGATACAAAGGACTTTTAGTAAGAGTTCAGCGGCGTAGGATTCCTTTCCGTTTGAGTCACCAACGAACTTCGTCTTGACTCATCCAGCATGGTCTCGACCAGCAACGAATCTCGCGAATTCAATGCCGATACGAATATATCTCGAGTGGCACGATAATTGCCACAATTGTACAAATGCTCGTTCTCCAATCGCAGGAAATTCCAGATGAATCTCCGGGCAATCTCACAAATGCTGCACAGCGTCTTGCAATTGTAGGGCAGCAGTATATTATAGTAAATCATATAGAGCTCAAAAACCCAAATGAATCGAACTGAGAGATCTGCAATAATGGCAAAATAATAAAACATCTAAGAACAATTTTAAATATAATCAGCGAGAGATATTTGCAGGCGTTTTAGTGTACTCGAACCTTGTGATAAATTAAACGCCTGCGTAGAAATATATTCGAACTCTGCCACACTTTGAACAATCCATAATCCTGCAGCAGATCCCAAGCAGTGCAATATATGGTTGATACAAAGGAGCTTACAAGGTAGCACCAAGTCCAGGGATTCGCAAACAAGTTCTCATAATTAGCTGCCGATAAAGAGTACATTATAGATTAAACTGACAAAGCGCATAAATAAATCTTGTTGACAGTCTTCTAAGAGTTGAATATTCTCTATTTTTAGCTTAAGTTCAATTTAATACTCACAATTTGTCTCCAACTGAATGGTGGAAAAGGTGACAACAATCAGCGTGGAGCCATAGGCAAAAGCATTCACCAGATAGGAAGTCGGCTTGGATTTGCTATCCGAATAGCGTTTCAGGCATTGGGCCAAGCGGAACCAAGCAGGCAAACAACGGAGCAAATAAACCACATAATCAGGCTCGAAATCAAAGGTATTCGCGCTATTCAGATGGTAACGAACATAGAAACGAATTAGCTGATAGAAGTCCACAATGCACTGAACCAAGGAGATCATTTGTTCTGCCACAAAAAAGTCCGCAAATGACACATAGCAGAAGGGAGCACCCAGAATCCGGCCAAAACATCGTAGCACCCGCATCCTGGCCGGGTAGTTCATAATCCTGATGGGATTGATCAGCAGTGCCAGCGGCAGCAGCAGTCCCACGAGTGGAAAGTACAGAGGCTCCTTGACGCCAAACTCATCGTGATGGATAAAAAACAGCATAGACAAAGTGCAAATGTATCCATAGAAACTAGCGATGCTCAGCAGTTTGAGGGGCACTGTCTGATTACGTGGATTCAGCTCAAAGATCAGCACGTGATTAATGCCCATGGTCTGCCAGACATAGAGATTGATCACCATGCTGAAGCCATACAGCATCAGAGAAAACGAGGCTCGATAGAGACGTGTGAATGTTGAAAGCAACTCCGGATTACTAAACAGGCGGAAGTCTGCGAAGCAAATAATATAAAATATAATAAAAACATCTTCACTGGCACTCACATGAGAAGAGGCAGACGAGAGCTGAGACTGTAAAAAGACCCAGCAAAACTCCTGCAGGGAAAATGTGGGTTGGCGATGTGGGTTGGCCCAGAGGAGGAACACGCAGCTTTTCCATGGCCTTGCCACGATCACCTTTGGCTATATATTGTGTGAATATGTCCTCCACCTCGACCATCATGCTACTTAGCTCTACGCCACTCTGGTTGATGCCTGCCGGCTCGAGATACTCATTAATCCAGGTGCGTCCAGTCGAGCTCTTCAAGTGGGTATCAAACTTTTTGCACAGCTTGTAGAAGCCCGTGTAGTTCAACTGCTGATAGTTGTACAAGAGCACCAGGCTGAAGTAGAACTCACTGTAGGCTCTTTGCAGTTTGCCCACATTCCGCGGCTGATCATGCAAGGGGGGCAGACTGGGAATATTGCCGAATACGCCGGGCGCATGCCTGAACTTAACCTTGAAGGTGGCATGTTTGCGATGTGCCTCGGCCATCTTATGGTCAAAGAAATTGCTCACTCGCCCCAACTCGGCAGTTAGAGTTGTAAAGAACTCGTCTCCAAGCTCCAGACAGTACACAGCGAACAGGGATTTGTTTCGCGTATCCGGCGCATTATCCGCTGCGTGCCGTATCTTGGCTTTGAGTTCCTTATTAATAATAACTATAATTAGTTCTTAATCGGAATTTATATACTAACCGCATAGTTGATATATTGCTTTCGCCATTCGCTAGTTAAGTGACTCTCAAAAGTTTTGTCAAAGTTCATTTCAACAGTTTCTACAAAGCTAGTTTTTTTTTTTATATAGTATTCAAATGAGTGTAAAATCAATAGCATAGATTTCCCAATTTAATTCATTAAGTAATAAATAAATTATTAAGCGGGTTGCAATTTAGGTAAACAACAAATTAAAATAGTGCAATCAATGTAAATTGGAAAAATACAAAGCAATATTAAATATAATTTTATTATATTGATGGCATATAAAGAAAATTCCAGAGAAACCCGGTTAAGATAATCGTAGAGCCGAACTGAATTTTGATTAAATTTCTAGCATTTCTAGAACTCCTTCATGTGCAGATTGATTTGCGAACCATCACCATTTTGATCCTCGCCCAAGTTCAGCGGTGTCAGGAATATATCACGAATAGCCCTGAAACTGCCGCAATTGAATAAATGCTCGTTTTCCAGGCGCAGGAAATTCCAGAGGAACCTTCGCGTAATTTCACACAAAATGCCAATCGTCTTGCAATTGTAGGGCAATAAGATCTCATTGTTAATCAAATACACCTCCATCATCCAAAAGCAACGAATTGAAATGTTCGCAACCATGACTAAATAATAAAACCACTAAGAAAACATAATAATGTTAAAAAACGGGGCCTTGAAGTTGCACTAATAACCTTGGGATATATTAGATTCTCGCGCAGTAAGAAATTGTCACCTTTCCACACTTGAAATAAACCAAAATCCCATACCAAGTCCCAAGTTGTGAAATAAACGGTTGATATCAATGAAATGATAAGATAACTCCATATCCAGGGATTGTCAAAGATGCTGGCATAATTATCTGCAAACTAAATTAGTTAATGTCTAGTTAAGCAGATAGATTTATTTGAGCCCACCATTCGATTCCATAACAATGGTGGAGCAAATGACGACAGCAATACTAGTTGCGTACTTGAGTGCATTGAGAGGATATGAAATGGGTCTATCGCTGCTCTCCCGATAGCGTCTCATGCACTGGGCCAAACGGAACCAAGCCGGCAGGCAACGGATCACTGCAGCCGCATAGTCCGGTTCGAATTCAAAGGAACTATCGTTGTGTATATAGTAACGGAAGTAGAATCGAATCAGATGATAACTGTCCACCAGGCAAAGTGGCAGCGAGATCATTTGATCGGCCAGCCAGAAGTCAGCGAAGTGCACATGAAAAAAGGGTGCAGCCAGAGTCCTTCCCAAGCATCGTAGCATCCACATTCTGGCCGAGTAGTTCACAATCCTAACGGGATTGATGAGAATCGCCAGAGGCAGCAGGAGGCAGACCAGTGGAAATGGATAGGGATCATCTACGCCAAACCCATCGTGATGCAGAAACAATAGCATGGTCAAAGCACAAAGGAAGCCCATTCCAGCGGCTACCTCTAGAAAGGAGGTGGCCGGCATATGCTTACGCAGATCGACGTTGAAGATTAGGACGTGATTGATGCCCACATTCTGCCACACATAGACATTGATGGCCAAATAGAAGCAGCATAGAACCCAGCAAAACAGTCCTCGATAAAGTCGCACAAATGGAAAATGCGTTCCCACTTCCTTGAACACAATCAAATAATAAACTAACAACGGGAAGAAATGTAATAAAAATAAGATGATATACAGATGATATGAAGATGATAAAATTATAAAGAGTATTGTCATAGTCATAGCCAAGCGCCTTACACGAGATGATAACCATAATGGCACTGACAACAAACAGGCCCAGCAGGACACCGGCCAGAAAGACCTGAGATGGCGGGGAGGACTGACGCAGCGGAGGCACTCTCAACTTGGCCATGGCCTTGGCCCGATCACCGTTTGTCAGATGCGTCGTGTAGAGTCTCTCCACCTCGACAATCATCTCCAGGAGCTCATCTTTGGAGAATTTAGCCTCAACGACATTGTAGCGGAACCAGGAAGCACCTCTTTCGGATCGGATATACTTGTCGTACTTCTTGCAAATCTTGCGAAAGGCCGTATAGTTCAGAGTCCAGAAGTTCTGAAGCATTATCAGACTCAGATAGAACTCGCTGCAGGCCAGACCCAAATGACGAGCAGTCCTCCCTCTAGCTGGGCCCAGTTCCAAGACGAACTTGGCTCTCATGGCCTCCAGTTTGCGATGGGCTTCTGCCAGTTTCTGAGTGTAAAAGTCCATGACGCGGCTCAGTTCCTGGTGACAGACCTCAAAGAAACGGTTCTCGAAATTCTGATAGTATGAGATTACTTCGCTACTCGCCGCATAATCCCTCTCTCGTATATATCGAAAATTTCTAATAACTTTGGCGTCGGGCGCATTGACAACGGCTCGATATATCATTTGCTTAAGTTTCTGAATATTATACGACGATCAGATCAGATGGTTCATGATAGATATCTGTGTATATAGTCAATACCGAATAGTCCATGTATTGTTGCCGCCACTCCGTTGTCAAATGACTCTCAAAGGTTTTGCCGAACTTCATTTCTGCTTCCTTATTGGCCGCAGACTCGTTCAACTGAAAATTTCTACTAAGTCCTTCAGTTTTAATTGTTTGGTTTAGTTTATGTGTTTTACTTGTCATCAAAACTCAGTTTTCTTATTTATAACTCAGAAATGTATCTCAAATACTGTATTAAATATGCAACGGATTGTAAAAGTGAAGGTCGAAGTTATTTTATAGCTTAAATAAGATAAATATTATGGCTTTAGTTAAACATTTTCTTTTTGTTCTGACGATATTGCTGTGACTCAGTGGGAAAACAACATGAATACACTCCCCCACCTTTATTCCTCTCTCTGCGCGGATTTGCCCATCCCAATTCAAGTGTATCAACGTTATTGTCCAACAGCCCACGCAATGTTGCAACGTTTTTAGCATTCCCTTTATTAAATCATTCTGTTTTTTTTGTTTGGTTTTTGGTTACTTGACATTTTCGCTTTTTTTTTTTTTTTTTTGACAGTCGCTCGTTTCCGTGGCCTTTATCCTGCTGAAGCCCCAAGCCTCGAAGCGGGCTTTAATTTTAGTCTGTTTCTCTTCATTTTTTAGCTGCTGCCCGTTGTGAAGTGCGGTGCGTGCCGCATTTTGAAGTGATGCCGTTTTTTGTCTATTATTATGAAATTTTCAAGGGGGCTGGCTTAAGGGTTGATTTCGCAACTCTTTAAGCATGCAGAAAAGTACACAAGAAGGTACAATCAGCGCCCACAGTTTCAGAATTCGATTTCAGATTCAGGCAGTTGAATTCAGTTCAGTTAGTCATATTTCTAGTGACAAACAAGGAAAATGGAGTTTTAGTTGGCGGTTGTTGGGTGAGGGGGAGCCAAGGATCTGCAAGAAAATGTCGTCTACAGGCATTCCAGGGGGTAGCTGAGTTAACCGCATACACACAAACACACCCACTCACCTCACCATCAGCATCATCAAAGCGACCATTCATCTCGGGCAACGTGAAAAATGTGAAACAATTGCAACGATGATTACTTTTTCCCCAGTTTGTTGTTGGAAAATGGTCGTAAAGGAAAATTGAATTGCCAGTGGGTGGTTAGCAGAAGTTTCTTCTCTTTTTTTTGGCCCATTGGGAGCATTTGGCTTAGGCCGAGAGTGGGAATGAGAAATAAAGAAACTCACGAAAACAGGTGAGCCGCATTCATAATTATATGCTAAATACTCTAGTAATTAGCTCCCTGGAGAGTTGGAAGTTGATTATGCTTAGATGACTGGATCTTATCTCATTTTAAGCTCCTTAATCATTTTAGAGGGTGGCAACTAAACTTACTGTGTGACAAAATTGGCAACATGTGCAAAATATTCACAAACTTTCAGACAGCATTTTGTTTCCGCTCTGATAAAAACGAGCTGCTGTCAGCATTTTAGATTCTGTTTTTGATACCCTGCTATCAGAGAATGTTGAGGAAGGGTATGTTAAAAATTATGAGCTTTTTAGTGAAATAAAATTATGTCTTTGTAAATTGCAATTTAGCCAATTTGTTAACTTTCCTAAATATTTCTTTACAATCGACTCACAATTTCAATACTTTCTTTAATAATAGAGAGCATCCACTAGTCGTAAGTACTCTATGAATAATTTCAGTTTTACTACCATAACGACAGAGGCAAATAAAAATATTTGCATAGACAAAGCGTTGGACAATTGGACGAGACTAACGGCCAAGTGAACAGCCGGGTGGAGATTGGATGCGTTTAGGAGAGGCGAGGGGTTTGGCGGAGGAGTGTATAAAATGAAAAGTAAACATTGCAGCATTCGCTGCCATTGAAATGATAAAGTGCGCCGTCTCTCCCAGTACGACAAAAGGCAATAAAATGCAAGCTTAGTGCTTGCGAGGGGGTGCTGAAGTAAGGTGTGGGGGAGGAAGGGAGGTGGGTGGGGTGGACTTAATGGCATTAGTTTGGTAGGTGGCAGTTGAATCGATGTGGTCCAGTCGCTCTCCAAGCTGGAATTACATGTGTGTCCGTCTCGCGTTTGTTTTCTTTCTTTTTGCGTCTGTGGCATGTGAATTGCTGGAGCTGGAAAGCCTTTCATGCTTTCTGGATTTGTATAAACAATGATTTATTGGCTCTAACTCAGTATTTGGGGTTGCACAGTTTGCAGCCTCAAAGTAGTTTTTTTTCTCCAAAAGTGAGGGAAAGTTTTCCGCTTAGCATCCAAATAATTGAATATAACATAAATCCTAAGTTCCTTTAGCAACTGTCAAAATATTTTTAATGTCATTTGCATTTTACAGGCAATTACGGATTGCATTTAAGTTCTTCCAACTGAATTTTTATGTTAAATCGAATTTATTGAATGGAAAACGCACCATTTTGCGCTCAATTTGTTATTTCTGAATTTAGCTGCAACACTTTAAGTGTGCTTTTGAAAAATAGTAAATATTTTCTTTAAGTTACTGGCAACTTTGATTGCCGCCCACGAAACCACGGCACTCTCAATTAAAACTCTCGCACTCCCAAGATACCCAATAACTGAGTAGTTTCGTCCGATTTCAATTGCCATATCACGCAAATTGCACTCGAATTTCGACAGGCGGCGGGCAATAAACCTCCAAAAAACTACGCCATAAACTTGAAAATCGGACAAACACAAATTGCGCACTCGCCTCGAGCCGCAAAAGCCGCTTAAAATGCTAAAATTAAACGAGTTTTTTAAAGCGATCGAAGTGAGGCGAAGTTGCTCCATTTAAAGCTAAAAAGCTGCAATGATTAAACAATTTTCTCGCCGATATTGTCGTTGTTGTCACAAACTGGATGACATTTTAAGAAAAGCAACAGCAGAAAAAAAAGCAAATAATTAAAATAATTTGCGATAATTGCTTGTTTGTTTAAATTGGCAGCGATTTGTTTCGCCAATAACTTTGGCCAACTTAATTGCACTTGTTGTTTGACCCCCCTCCTGGAGCAATTTGAACTTCAGTTGTTTCAGCGAATTGAGCTTGCAAGTTTCAACCACCCCCATATGCTCCAACCAGACTGGATTTATGTAATATTTATTATACAGTGAAAGACAGCTTATTAAGATCAGTGTCAAAGAAAATAGGCTCCTTTTTTACATAATCCACCTAGCAGGTGGGGAAACCCCAGTGTATTGGGTCATATATTAATTTAGGTGGTTAATACCTGTACCCTACCATCGGGTCTTTGGAATTTTTGAAAAATAATTAAGATTGTTTGGCAGGCTTTACTTTTTTCTTTGACTCTGTGCCTAATAAGCTGTCCGCCACTGTAAAAAGTGATTAAATAAAGTTTACAAGATTTAAAAAATCCGCGCAGCCCAAGAAAATACCAAAAATACCGACTGAAATTTTTTCGTCGCGCTCAAACAAAACATCGAGCCGCAACGTGCTCGAGCTCAACCAAAAGGTTGCAAGACGGAGACGGCAAAAAAAACGCGGACAAGGACGGACTTTTTGTACTGAGTTTTTTCGGCTGAATTTTTTCGCGTTTTCGTGTTTCGAACATCGAACGTGTCCGAACGGGCCAGCTGTGCGCATCGGGCGTGTTCGAACGACGCTGAGACAAGTTCGATTCTGTTGAACGTTCGGCGTTCAGTTTGAAACCGCATCGCGTCGAGTGCGGAACGCGAAACGGGCGCGCGCAAATTTTTGAGTTTTGTTTATGTTTTTTACGCACGGAAAAAGGCGGCAAAATACGCAAAAGTGTGACCAAGTTACATTTTTAATGCCTCATTGTGAATCAGTTAACAAATGTGCCAGATAGTCAAGAAATGCATGAATGTGATAATTTGAATCAAGTTTTTGTACAATAACTGTTGCATATTTATGGCCTTGCAGCTCCCATTTCTCTCCCCTTTTTAGTCGTGTTTTTTGGCTGGCAGCATAATTATCGCCTTATCGCAGTGCATACAAATTAAAAGGCTTAAAGCCCAGACAAAAAGCGTAGGCAGCAGACGTTCTCAATGGACCACAAGCCAACCAGCAGACAAATTCCATTTTAGATAAGCGCGTATGTTATTTATATGCTGAAATACAGCAGAATTGAACAGGATTCACGGTCCTGTGGGATTTGAACTTTACACAAAAACAATGCTCAATTGCGAATTGTCAAAAGCTTCTGCTAAATATTGTGTGTAAAATTCCTTCCCGGCATTTGATATACAATTTGTAATTTAAACTTTTAATGGCAGATGTTTCTTTCCTTCATTTCCCATTTACACTTTCCGTTTGCCTAGTTGCTAACTTTTGCCATTGTTAATTGTAGTTCACAGTTAACACAGAAGTTAATTAAGACGAGTCTGAGTCGGAGTCAGACAGTAATGGACACAGACCGGCAATTAGAACTCTCCGCATTTGATTTCTAGGCGCTAATCTTCAGTGTCATCGGCTCATCATCATCATCACGAACATCATCAGCTGGCAATGTTTCCACCTCTCCAGATTGGACTGTCAGATAGCTAACTGGTTTCTTTGGAACAGTAGACTGGCGCGTGTGTCTTCAATTAATCTTGTGTGATTGTGACTCGTGCCAAATTTTGCAGCTGGATTTTTGAAACCTAATTTGATTCAAGTGGCAGCTGAGCCCCAAAAAGGATTGAGAGTTCGCCGCTAATTATCCGTATATCAGTGGAGTTGAACTGCTCACTCTGCTCAATTTCCAATTTAAAGCCTGCCAGTGACAACTGACAAGCTGTCAGAATCATCCAGCTCCAGTTCAACTCCAACTTTAGCTTCTTCCTCTTCAACTGAGGGTGCATTGAACTGCGTGACAGCAGCAACAACAACCCCACAATCACCGGCAGCAAATCAAAGTCTGCCGTCTGAAATTTGAGATATCAAAAAGAGAACTGTCAAAATACCAAAATGAAAATTCAATTGTGGCTTTAGTTCACAGAGAGAGGAAAGGGGGGGAAACATTATTGAGTACTTACTGTAGGTAGTAGCCGAGACGAACTTTGACTAATGACATGACATATGTATAGGGGCCTCCTCTCCTCGCCTCTCCCTGCAGAAGTGGATTATGATTACAGTAGCGACACCCTAATGATTTAATTATGATAATGATAATAGGGCCAGAGAGCTACTACATATCTGAAGTTGAAGCTTGCCTAATGTGTCTCGTGTTAATGATTAGTTTCGGCTCTGCTTATGAGTTTTTCATGTAAATCCAATTTGATGGAGCGGACTTGCATATCAATTGGAACTAGTTTGGGGGGGTTGTTTTGTTATTGAAGTCACAGAAGAGTGAACCAGTTCGCTCAGCTAAAAAATCCAGTTTGCTGAATTAGAAATTTATGAGCAAGTTCAATGGCACATTCACTTTAGCTATTCACATAAATCGAATGCAAAGAGTTCATTTGAACTAATTCTTAAGAGCTTCATAGCGTTTTCTTATTTTGATTAATGCGTGTAATCTGTGGGGCCATAAAATATCAGCTTCCGCTTTTGAGAGTATTTTTAACAGTGGCCACAATTTCCACTTACGCGCAGCTGCAGCCCCTCTTCTGGCCACAACTAATTGCTCAATTCAGAGAATATCACGTACGTCGATTGAATAGAACTTTTTGACACAGTTAAAAGCCGCAGGCTCTTTAGCACAGAGTTCAGTTCGGTTCAGTTAAGAGTTGGCTGCTTATCAGAACGTTGCACTTTTTGCCAATGCAAAGAAAGAATAAACTTTTGCCGCCTCTTATCTATGCCCTTGCACGAGCCCAAAGACACTTTGAAAAATTATTAAAATTGCTTTGAGAATGCATTTTGCATAGACGGGCAGAGCGACACGGAGAAAGAGAGGTAGATAGCGATGGAGATAAGGAAAAGGGAGAGGCAGAGAGTGGAGAATGGAGAGTGGTATCCAGAAATTGACGTTTAGTCACGTACGATGGCCAAAAGGAAAATTATTTAATATGCAGCTGCTGAGGCGCAAAAGTGGCAAAAAGTTGTTTAAAACCCAAAGACGAGAGTAGAATGTGCTGATAAAAGCTGAAGGAAGTATCCAAGCACAAAATACACAAAAAGTTAGGGGGAGAGGGGCGGCTTTGTGTAACGACATAAACCGCAAAGTGGTGCGTGGTGGTGGCATATCTGTGTATTGTGGTGGTTGCTGGTAACTTATCCAGACGAGCAGGCTCTCTTTTCGTTGAGGATGTGGAAATGCAATTTTTGACAGGAAGTTAACACAAAATTAATGGGCCTGTTGCCCAACAAATTCTTTGCTTATTGTTGGCTCAAGCTGGGTCAGCTTGTAGTATGTACCCAATTGGTAGTAGCGTTGCCATTGTCTTGCCGGCAGTCGAGTCGAGTGGTGCATAAATCTAACAATGCAGCCGTTCAATCACAACGCCCGCCCCACTTCAAACACACGCCCCATCAGACCCCCCCTGTTGCTGCCCTCACATTTGGCGCCTGGGCGCATGCATTGCATATCAAATGCTTGGCAAATCCAAACAGACAACGAGAACCGCTTTTAACATCGACTTTGCAGCTTAACAAATAAATTTTGACGAGATTTATGTTCCAGGTCTGTTCCACTCACTGTCTAACAGCGACTCGCCCCACAACCCTTTTGTTTTTGCCCTGCTTTCCAGCCCGGCTTCAAGTTGGCTTTTAATGTGCCGTAAAACTGACATAAAGCAAATACTTCCATCTAAATATAAATAAACGAGAGGCAAGCATAAAAACAATGCAGCTAGAGACGAAACAGAAAAAACTAAGAAACAAAAGTGAACTCTTGCAATTGACGAAGATGAAATACCCTTGTAGACTTTAGCCTGATTTAGGATATAAAATGCTCATCTATTCTTTACAAATATTCCAAAGAGTTATTCTTGAAGACAATCTGTTCATTAGTGATTTGTATTATACAAAGTAATATAGTCTACCGATCAAGATTACTTCAACATATAAGCTGCCTGCAGCCGAAGAAATGAGCTGAGCAGACAGACTTAGTCGAATTTTAATGCTAATTGAGAATAAATATATATACTATTATACCTGATGTTATCAATGATATCTTTCTCAATGCATTTTGACACAAATTTAAAATACCCTCTCCACAAAAAATAACGTTGAAACGTGCAAATGCACGTGCTGCCCCAAATTTTGAGCAGTTGAGAGCAGAGCGTAGCAGAGTGGAGCAGATGAGACCTGCGAATGGGAAGGGGAACAGCTAAAAGAGGTGGAGTGGAGAGCTGGGTTCTCTAGCGGGTCCGGACATCGTTGCGCTCCAGTGAGCACAGCAGCAGCGGGGCACACAATACAAAAATAGACAAGTTTATGGAGCAGAAATCAACTTGAAAGACTCTTTTAGCTTCCGCTTAAAGGCAAGGGAAGCACGGAAAACAGAAAACAGAAAGTAAAATACAGAAATAAGCAGCGCGACAAACTTTAGACAAAAGTCTTTTATTTATATGTCAAAGCAAATCAGCAATTTGTCACGCCGTTTTAGCGCTGAGCAGGGGAGTCAGTAGAAGATACAATATCTCAAACCGAATAAAAGCTGACATTTTGCTGTGCCCTTTCAAGTTTTCCATTTGATTTTTTTCTTTTGGCTTTTTCGAGGCGGCCAATTAAGTGCGCTAATTCGCTGCATAATGAAAAATTCAATTTGATATTATGATGGGTGCGCCCGAGTCACGCAAACATACATATATCAAAAATAGTATTTCATAATCGGCTGACAGCTTTCAAGTCCAATCGAAGTGGCAAACGCATCGTGAATATCAATATTTATAATTAATACGAGCATCACTTTTTACCACTTTGTGTGGTCTGCAAGTACATGTTTATGTAATTATTTTATACATATTGCATCTATGTATTTTCACATGAGTGTAGCCACACACACACACACATGCAATGACAATTTACTGTAATTTCTGCCAGCAATTTGCATACAATTTGCATACATTTTCTAAAGACACTTAAACATTTGATTGTGCAATGTCATTTTGGGACTGATCTTTAGCTGAATCACAATTTGCTGAGTCGAAAAGATTTTTGAGCTTGACAAAAGCCGCTGTAGATCAGCAATTTAGTCATATAAATTATTGAAAGAAAACGCATGAAGTAAATTTGTTGATGCACAGCTCTGGCCTCAATGAACGAGCAGTTTCTGAGGAGCTCACCTTGCATGTATTATTTTCATTTGCTTCCTGATTCATCAAGCACAATTATTCAATGAATTTGTGCGATTTAGTTACGCTTCCTTCATGGCTTGGAAAAGCGTTTTCTTTACGCTTTTCTGATTGCTTGCAGCTCCACAAAACTGTCAGGCAATTCAACTTGAGTGCTTTTCTTGTCGACTTGCCTTCAAGTCGCGTTTATTGTGCCAAGCTTCAGTTGCAGATCTGTGACAGCCGACTCAACAACAATTTGCAACAATTTATGGCGAGTAAGAATCGGAATCAGAGTGAGAAACGAGTCAGAATCGAGTCAAAACTAGAATTGGAGCTCGGCTGATTGTGGTAATTGCTGCTGTGACACTTTTGATTAAGCATTCGAATCGGGGAGAGGCGCTGCACAAATATTCAATAAATCAGACAAACTCACGCATAAGTCAAACTTTATTTCAGCTGCGAACTCTTCCGTTTTTTTTTAGCCCACCCGTGTCGCGACACGTGTCAAATTTGGTGAAAAATCCTTGTCCAATTGCAACATTTATCGCAATTGCAACAGCAGGCGTAAACTCTAGAACAACCCTTACAGTGTGTATTGCCAAAAACGCACAAAATACAAGGCATTAATTTTTACGACAAATTGATTAAGCATAAATTTCGCACCCTTAACTCCAAAATGCGAAGTTTGCTGGGTGTTCTAAAATATGACCACTTTGAGAGCATTTAGCAGGCACTTCAAATATCTGCTACTACACTCCTCCTCCTCCGTCCGTCTCTGCCTTTTCCTATTCTCCTTTCCAAGTCCCAGTCCCACTCACGTGTCACACGCACGTGCGTATATTTACACGCCATTTTTTCTCTCTGTGCATTTCCGATTTAGCTTGCTTGTTTTCGAGGGCTTTGCATCTTTGTAATTGAAGTTATTGATTTTCAACTCAAAAACATTCTTCAACATTCTGGCAAAGCAGGGCCCCCTTTTGGTTTTTCGTTGCCTGAGTCGCCCTGTTCTGCCTTTTTTCATTATGGATTAGCCGCATCAGCAGTCATACATCAAAAATGTCTGTTTCCACTGGTCCCTGGCTCTGCATTATTTCGGCACGGAAGTTGCAAATATGTTCAGTTAATTGCATTAAGTTTTCTGTAACAAACCCCCAATCTTTGATCAAAGTGCTGTGCAAACATTTTAGTCATCCCCAGCAGACAAATTTCTGGCTTTTTCTATAGATTTTCCCTTTTTGCTCTGGGCGTTCACAGGCGGGGAAGCAGACATTTTGTTTGATTAGCAGCTATTTTTACTTGTGTCACGGCAATGTCCCCGCAGGTCCAGCACATTTAATTACGAAATAATGACACAGAGCAAACAGCACTTTTTGGGGGGCTCTGATTGTTGGAAAATAGCTGCTTTTGGATACGCCTTTGAGCTTGTATTGAGTGTGAACAGAGCATGGCTTATGTAATTAAATCAGGAATAATTGAGATCAATTTGCAAATGGAGTAAAAAGCATTTATTGCGAATATGAAGTGACAGGAATATTGCTGTAAAATTCAATCTATAATGCCTAAAAATGCAACAGTTTTATGTAATGTGAAATAATTCATTTAATCAAATATAAAACTTATAACAAAATATGCAAAATGATTCGTAAATAAGCAATAAATGAAAAGAAAAATCACCTTTTATAATAAACTTTTAATTATAGTTACAAAATGTATTCAATTATTAAAAGTTAATAAAACTTTCGCATAAAAATGATAAAAGTGTGCTAAGTAAATAAAATGTTTTTGAGCATAAATGTAAATTAAATAACGCCAACAAAGATCACAGCTATAAAGTGCCAAAGTTGCATCTAAATGCCAAATTAAACTTAGTTTTATAATCATTATCATCGTCACCATCATCACATCAGTCACTAATTACAAAAATGGGCAACGCTTCCTCATCCTCATCACATGGAAATGGTGGTGGCAAAAGCGCTCGGAAATGTCGCAGTCTGCCCAACTCACCGGATGTCAGAAGGTAAAAGCCATACATACTTATACAAACAATTGAGTGGTTTTCCTCGGGAAAATGTCAAAGCATCTAATGAAGCTCATTATACATATTTTATACAAAGTTAATGCTTGCATCAAACCAAATGTCAGCACAGTAAATCAGTGCTCTCAAAATGTTGCCTATCTAAAATTGCTTAAAATGTACGACAGATTCTCAAGAAATCTCAGATCTATTTATAGCCGAGCAGAGTTGGAGAGATCTCGGCAGTATGGGCCCACTCCAGTGGGCCTTTGGTTATTTTTATGCACGCCAACAAGTTGGAGGCTAATGGAGATGACATTTGTGGTTGCGTTTCTTAAGTTTTTTAAGATGTATGCCAGCAAGTGCGAATTTCCTGGTTTTCTCACTGGATTAACAGTGGCAAGCGATTCATAATTAAAGCGACTTTAATCCATGTATTCGGGCAGAATGGAAGCGCCGAAAGCGACACCATCCAAAGACACGCAACTGGCGTCTGTTGATCGTTGATCAACTTCCGTCTAAGGTGCATGGGGTCTAGAGGCGAGAGTTCTCTCTCTTTAGATCAACAATTGGCTGCCAGCCAGACTGTGGGCCAAGTTTAATTTACTGGAGCCGTCGGTAGTCGGCTGTTGGCTGCACAGCTGAAAGTTTGTTGCCCCCTCTTTGATTGCATAATCGCAGCGATCAACTTACAGCTGCCTTCAACTCTGGGGCAAAGTGTTCAAAGTGCATATTTGATATGTTTGTATGCATATGCGTATGTACATATATATAATATGTGGCAGCAACCCCTGGAAAAATCAACCACCGTGGCTAAAAACCTTTCAGTTATGATGGAAGAACGCACAGAGTCAATAAATAAAACATTTGCCAAGTTGCATAATTGAAAATCCATGCGATGGGAATCTAGGAACGGGCAGGCCTGCCTACCGCCAGCTACTTATCAGACAACCCTCGCCTCTGTTTACTCAATGGAAGGCTTCCAAAATATGCAGCCTGGTTTACTTATTTACGAGCATTTGTCCAACCCCCGCAGGGTCCCACAACACACACACACACACAAAATGTTGTCAGCTGCATTTGCTGGGTGTGAAAAAAGGAATAAGTGCTTAGATGTGTGTGTTTAGATGTGTCTGCTTGTGATCTAAGCTAAGCTATGCTGACATATCTAGGGTAAATTAGAGATGACCTCGTGAGAATTATTATAATCTTTTTTGGTACAATGACTTTGCACGAGACTCAATCTTTGATTTAAGAATTTCCACTTAATTATATTTTAGATTTTATGGTTCATTCTGTATGATCACAATAAACTCTAGGTATAAAACGAGAATAATTCCTTAATGTTCCTTGCGAACTTAAGAAAGGCTAAGACTGCATATCTCTGATCAATTTCATGTTTTCATTGCAAAATAAATACTTAAAATACGTCATTTTAAAAAGAAATTCTCATTGTCAACGATTATTTTGATATTTCTTGTCAAAGCTACGCGTTCATCTTAAATGTGGCGCATGCAGTTTTTTAAGCTTGGTAAAAGCGAAAAGTGGAAGTTGCACCCGAGTAGCAAGCTGCTGCCACAAAGTATATGTTGTTGTTTGGTTTTGCTACTTTGTTTGTTTTGGGCTACTCTCCACTTGCGGCTGCGGAGTTGTTTACAACTCTGGCCAGCCATAGAACAACCTGCTGCATATTTAAAGATGTCGTCGACTTGTTTCCTCTCTTCCCTCTTCCCTCCGTCAGTCCCACTCACAGACCCACTCCCAGTTCCAGTCCCACTCCCAGTCTCGGTTTCAGTCAACAAAGGTGGCAATGTGAGGAAAGGCGATGATGATGGCGTCGACCATTAGCAGCGAACTCCAAGGAATATCTTTGAGTTTGCCGTCTGTCCACCGCGCGTGTGTGTTCCATATGTGTTTGCGATGGTTCTGGGGGGTGAGGTAGGGGGCTGTGTGTTAGCAGACGCTATTAATTGTTTCTTGCAGCTGAGAAAATGCGTCCCTAAAGTCAGACAAACAACTGTCTTGGAGCCTGCAGTTGAGGCGCAAGTTTTGCCATCTAATAACTGAAAATCGTGACTTTATGCCGTACTTGAAAGCCAGCCAGGAGTAAGTAATACTCGTACGAGACGAATACAATACCCAAAGCTAGTAAAGTATCTCAACTCATATTGTGTATCTTTACTTTGCGTTGGAAGTTGGGAGGGGGTTAGGGTTAGTGATGTACACGACTTTTAAGATGAACACGTTTTTCAACGTGTCGCATTACAATTTCTAATGTAAGACATTTGACATGGCTGCTTGTTAGAAACAAAGCTGTCAAACTTGCAGCTAAAAGATTACTTTGTATCTGCAAATCGTGTCTAACTATCAAACTCTGTGGGAATTGCTTTTACGAAATCTACATTGTTAAAAGACTCCACCAAAAAAAATATGAGTTAACAGCAGCTACCTTGAATAATGCAGTCAGAGACAAAACGAGTCATTTTCTAGATGAACACTTCAATAGTTATCTCGTTTGTTTAGGCTTCCAAACTGTGTCAAATCTGCGTCTATGAGTTAATTCAGCTTCCGTTTAACATCATCCTGTTTTCTCTTTTTTTACTATCCAGTTCTATTAACTCAACAGGTTTTAAGCCGCTATTCTTCCTGCCCGTTTGACACAAATGTCTCATTCGTGGCACTCATGATTTCTGACTTCTCCCCCCACTTGACTAAGAGTGATCTTCATCTGTCTGAGAGAAGACCTCTGTCTGGCACGGATTTATCTTCAACAGCTTGGCCACTCCTGCGGGCATATCAATGGCACATAATTACGTTTATTATCAGCCATTCAACACCTACTCAAAAAGCTTGCAGCCAGTACGAACCAGACTCCGACCCCAAACCGATGAAAGAACCTCTAACTAGGAGCGTCCAGCACAACTTCTTTATTTGCGTCTTTGGAGTGGCTTCTTAGCCAGACTGCTGCACGTAAATTGTGTGTCTCTTCACTTGCTGCTTGCTGTTGTTGCTGGTTGTGGCAGGCCGTCGAACGGGCTATTCGCGGTAGCTTACCAAATTGCTGTGGCAAATTTATGAAAATTTCCTGCACTTAACGGCATAAACTTGCAACTCAAGAGCAAGAGAAACAACGGCCACAACAACAACAACAACAACTGGTACATCAACGGCTGGGACTGTGACCAGGTTCAAAAGGTTTTTGGGTTAAAGATAAAGTGGAAATTGCTTTGGCCAGTAGCTGGAGGTGCCAGCCAGTTGAGTATCTAAGGCACTCAACGATAGCTTATTTCGGTAGTGTGAGCATCTATGAATTTGCCTTACCACAGGGTGAAAGCCAGCTGTCTCAATAACGATAAGCTTTTCCAAAGAAAAAAAGATCTGTCATAAGCCAATAATCAAGGAGAATTTTATGGTCAAAAATTGATCGTAAAGAAGAAACGATTCCCGGCGTGATTACTATTTTTAAATCATTATATTTTAAGTAGTGAAAGCACTACTGACCTATTGGAAAAACATTGAAATCAATGATTTTAAAATAGAAAATTTAACGACAAAACGAAAATGAAAATGCTAAATGCGAATGTAATAAAATGAAAATGTTAATCAATTGAAATTCACCGTTGTATTTTAGTATTTCTCTCGACGGTGTTTTCTGTGGCAATGCCAATCGCCTGTCAATCTTGGCAAAGTAAGGAAACAAACTCAAAGATATCTCAGGCATCCCAAAGGCAACAAAAGGGCCAGGAACAAGCCAAAAAAAATAATAATAAAAGACAAATCTAACCATAAACGGCAACGGCAACAAATCGTGTATAAAAGCGAAAGAGTTGTTGCAACTTGCAACGCCACAAGATCGTATAAGGCAACTGGCCATATCCCAAAATGGTCAGGCCAGAGCTGGAGTCATCGTCTGTTCCTCCAGATCTACCCTACCGTGCCGCGCACACTCGAGTCTGGCTCTTTGGAGGAGCTGCTGCTGCTGCTGCGTTTGCCATGACAAATGCAACTCAAGTGACACATTGTGCGGCAACAAAAGCAGCAACAAACATGCAACGCAAATGCAACTAATGGGCAGCGGGGCAAAAAGAACTTTTCATATTTATACAAGCACAAATACCTTCAACGTCGCGCTTTATAGTTGGCTGCCAGCCTGCCCCTCCTCTTCCATTCCTCTCCCGGAAATGTTTAGGGACTGGAACTGCAATTTGAAGTGCAAATTCAACTGCGTGGGCTGTGCGGCACAGGTGAATGCCACAACAGCAGCCAGGAACGGCAGTCAGCTATTATGAGTCTACACACACACCACACACACAAACACACACACACACACACACCACACACACAAACACACACACACATAGACATGAAAGGTCAAAGACACCATGCGCGCCATGCTAACAAATCAAAAATGCGTAATAAAGACGCAAAATTCAATTTGCGCGAAATGCAAACAGAAGTTGCAACTGGCATGCGACACCTGAAACTGAGAGATGCAAAGCTGCTGATACTCTGAATACATATCTCAGCTAACAAGCTGTCCATGCAGCATGGGTTGCCATTAAAGTAATCAGCAAGTCTTGTACAATGAAAGCCGCATTTTCTGTACTTAAAGATTCTTTGCTAAGAACTTTGCTTTTGGAATACTTTATCAGAGCTCGTTATCCCTTTCTAGAAGATAAATTTGCAGGCTTAAAAAAATGTTTAAATGGTTTTCTAAACAGCTCCTTAAATGTTATGAAAATCTTAATTTAAATCTCCTGCAATGAATCTTAAAATCCTATCAGTCAACTAAACAAAAACCATTTTTTGAGAATGTAAAAGTTAATCTTCTCAATAGTTCTGGATTAAATTTGTAAGAAAATGTATATTTGTATATTTGTATATATACATATAGAAATATTTAAAAAACTATTTACAAACGAATGCTGTGTGCAGCCCTCGCACATGTACGGACTGCTGTCATAGATACATTGTTGGAGCTTGTATCTTTGTATCTAGCATATGCAGACAATCGACATCCTTGCTGAAGCAAATACAACTCGGCAGACAGCTTTGGCAGAGCACCTAACATGGCCAAAGATGTTGGCGGAAAACTCGCAGCTCGCGCACAATAAAATGCAAATAAAATTATATGAAAGTAATTTGGATTTTTTTGTTTTGGAGCGTTTGGTTTTTTGTAATTTGCTGTTGTTTTTTGACTGTGCGCTGGCAAAGAAAAATGGCGTGACAGACGCTTGATGACAGCCGCTGAAAGCAGCAGGGGATTCTGCCATTAAAGTTAGGGGTATGCCAGGCGCATTTAATTTTGCAGTAGCCGAGCAAAAGGACCAAAAAGGAGCAAAGTCAAAGCCAACGCCAACGCAGCTGCCAAGTTCATTTGTCTGTCTTGTCTGCGTCGGGTGTCTTCTGTTTTTTATGAGCTGTTTTTTCTTCATTTAATACAATTGTTGCGCACTTCCTTTATTTTTTTTGTTGCCTGCCTTATTAATGGGCCAACAACAATGCAAAGATACAAATGTATCTCTTGGCTTTGTCTGCACGCTGGTGGCAGGCCCCCCCGCTAAGGTTTATGAGCGCGACTTATTAAAAGTTTGCGCCAGTCCCTCTTTTATTACTTTATTTGCGCTTTTAATCAGCGTTTTGAGTAATTGCAAAACGAGAAAAAAAATACCAAATGGCAAAGTATTACACAGTAGTCGGGAAATGGAAAAGCCATTTTTCTCTTAGCGGTTGGTAAGCAGCTTATTTGGATTTCAATAATTTGCATATTTTAATGAAAAGCTTAATTGCATAATAATTTTTAATTACGAGAGATTTGCTTTGCCAATGTGTATTAAATATTTAATTGGCTTATCCTAAATATAATAAATACAATTGATTGACCAGTGACTTGATTAAACAAAAATTAATAAAAGATTCGACGTCATGAAAATGGTAATTCAATTAGTGTTTGAAGGTTAATTAAAAATGACTTATCAAATTAAATTGACTCAATCAAAGTAAAATGTGCATAAAAATGACGATCAGAGCTAATCAAGAGATGTAGCCTAAAGCTACTTACGTACGCTGTTTATGGTTTACAACTTACTAGATACAAAAGTATCTTTCGCAATGATAATGCATATTTATGAGCCCGCTAGTCTTCCATTCCATTTCGCGCAATCGCATCGTTAAAAATGTTGTAAAAATATTTACGGCACTTGCCATGTTTTTAGTTGCAGGGTGAGCAGACAAAATTAAAAAAAAAAAAAATAAAAGGGTTTGGCGGCAACTTCATTAATTTATCAACGTTGCAATGTAAAATTATTTTTATGTCGCAGTTTGTATAAATCGTGGGGATAAGTAAATGCCAAGAGCAGCATAAAAAATGTATCTGACAGATACTGTTACAGCAACTCATGCAAATCACGCCTCAGACAAGCTGTAAATGCGCTTGGCCTGCCGCGTGGGCGGCTGCCATAAAAAAGCCATAAAGAAATGGAAAAATATACATTTATTAGTCTCTCTGGCTGCATAGCATATTGTTTTTTATACGCCAATTTTAGTTAAAGACAAACTTATCTTCTTGCTCATTACAGGCAAATAGCGCCCGCTTATGGAAAGGTCAATGGCGGAACTGCCATTCCGCTGCCCGCAACTGTTATGGTCCAGCGTCGCTGCCCCCCGGACAAGGTGCGCCCCCTGCCACCAACGCCGAATCATACGCCATGTAAGTGAAAATTGTTATCAGAGGGTTTGGGAAAAGTATTATTAAAAAATGTGCTTTAAGGCCACCCGTTTTAGTGGTGGCTTTTTTGGGGCACTGCTGCAGACCCGTTTTTGTTTACTGTACTCGGAACAAACAAATTTCAGTCTAACGTCAAACAAACAACCCCCAGCGGGGGATGCCAATGCACTTAGCCAGGTCCGAGATTTGTCGTTAAAAGGGGTAACAATCTAGACATGGCTCGTGTGCCGCCACATCATCAAAGCACTCCTGGGAATCCCTTTGTGGAACTCACGAGTACGTCGAATGGGGCGCGTGCTATTCAAACAGCGTCTCATTGCTCATATTTTTCGTTGCACTTGATTTGCTGAAGCTGGAACATTTTGTAATTAATGCCTGTGGCGGTGATTTGAGCTCTTAAATGGGCCCCTAGTTGAACGCCAGCTGGGAATTGCTGTTGAACTAAATGGAACTGGAATATAATTCAAAAGTTGATAATTATGACTTTATTAAAGAGTAAATGAGTGGTTTCTCCGATCATCCAAATCTAAAAAGATATCGTGAAACAATTAATAATAGAGACGTATTCATTATTTAAAACTCAAAACCAGCATTTATAATTAATAAGTTAGATTTCACTTTATTATTATAATTTGTTATTCAAAAACGCATTCAATTAAGATTTTATTGGGTTTCAGTTTCAATAAATCTGCAATCGAAACGGTTGCTTGAACTGACATGTAGAAATGACAAGTCGATAGATTATGCTACCCAAAATAATAAAATTAGAGAAATAACAACAAATAATGACAATGATGTGTTATGTGAGTGCCAACAAATTACAGCATTTTTAATTTAATCGCATGTTAAGCCAAAATAGACCCTCAACAATATTTCAACTGAATTTTTGAGAAGATTTATGTGACAGTGCGTGAGACCTTCCCATATAGAACTGCCAGTCTACCCCCCAACTATATTCTCCCTCCTCACAGTCGCAGAGCAATTAATTAAGTTTAATGTCCGATTGGCCTTAAGCATTGATTTATTGGCAGCGCCTTCCGTCCCCCATTCGACATATGCGTCTCAGCATCAGCTGACAGCCGGCGGATATCTTCAAGTAGGCACAAAATCATTGAACTCCTCTCCCTCTTTTCTTTTCCCACTCTCTCTCTACAGCCATACCTGGTCTGGGCAAGAGCGGCAGTGATTTCAATACGAGCCGTCCAAACAGTCCGCCCACCAGCAATCACACCATACAGAGTGTGAAGAGCGGCAACAACAACAGGTAATCATTAGAGTATCCCCAACTGGTTGCAAACTGTGACTAACTAGGGCTTATTCTTGTCTTATTTCTTTCGTGCAGCCTGCGTCCGCCTAGTGTGAAGAGTAATCATCAGAGCGGCATTCCCTCGCCGAGCAGCTTGAATGCGCCCACGATTTCGGCACCGCAGAAGCACTCAATGCTGGACAAGCTGAAGCTGTTCAACAAGGAAAAGCAACAGAATGCGGCAAATGCAGCCGCTGTCGCCTCGAATAAAACGCAAATCCAGTCGAAGCGCACTTCGTCCTCGTCGGGCTTCAGTTCGGCGCGCTCCGAGCGTTCCGACTCCAGCCTGAGTCTGAATGATGGCCACAACTCGCAGCTGAAGCCGCCCAGCATTAGTGTCAGTGCCCAGCAGAAGAGCCAACAGAAGCACAATACCAAGCAGTCCAAGCTGCTCGCTGCACAGCAAAAGAAAGATCAATCCAAGGCAGCTGCGGCTGCTGCTGCCAAGAAGGAGAAGAGTCCTGCCCGCTCGCTGCACAAGGAGGAACTGCAGCAGCAGTCGGGCAACGAATCGCGCAGCTCCACCATGGGGAGAGCTGGCAAGAGTTCCTTAACACGCGGCTCCGCCGAGAAGATGTCCTCCAAATCTTCGCTGCACTCCAAAACCGACTCGCTCAAGAGTCAAAGTCAGCAGCAGCAGCAGCAGCAACTGCTCCATAGTCCCAACGGCACAGCTCTGCCCAAACCAATTGCAGCCATCAAGGGCACCAGCAAGCTGCCACAATTGGGCTCCAGCTGCAGCTCCAACTCGGAGCTGTTCAAGCGTGAAACTAGCGACATATCCACCAATTCAAGCAACCAGGCAAACATATCCCAACAGCAACAACAACAACAACACCAGCAGCAACAATCAACTGCCAACACACATATCCTTAAGGCCTTGCCTTCAACACCACCACCTCCGTACTACGCCAATGCACCGCCAACTCCTCCTCCTCCTACAGCTTCACACATATCAGCCACTTACTCCAACAGCGCCTCGGGCTACCTCAGTGAACCCAGCACGCCACAACACGGCCACAGCATCTACAGCAGCAGCAGCGGCAGCCGTTTGCCCCCACCGAAATCCGCTTTGGGTGGCTCTGCACCACGCAAACTGGAGTACAATGCGGGTCCACATATTCTAGGTGCGCCACCTCGTTCCCCGCTGCAGCGTTCACCCATGCAACACAATTCGGCACCGAATACGCCCACCGCCTCGCCCAGCAAATTTCATACGATACCCTCGAAGATTGTGGGCACCATTTACGAGTCCAAGGAGGAGCAGTTGCCATCTGCTGCTGCTGCTGCCTCGTCCTCCTCATCCTGTTCCTCTTCGGTGCTGCCCATGCGTCCGCTGCTGCGCGGCTACAATTCCCATGTGACATTGCCCACGCGTGGTGCACGAGGTGGACAGCCGCATCATCATCCGCATCCGCATCCACATCAATCCTATCTGGAGTTCTGCGAATCGGAAATTGGGCAGGGCTACTGCAGCGATGGAGATGCCTTGCGTGTGGGCAGCTCCACCTCGGCCAGTCGCTATCATCATCACGACATCGACAATGGATATCTATCGGAAGGCAGCAGTGGCCTCACCACCACGGCTGGCGTGGCCCATGGCAAACATTTTCTCAGCATGATGCGAGCCAGAACGCAGCTGCCAACAACCATTGAAGAGCGGTAAGTCTTTAACTTCTTACATATGGAGAGGGATCATTTCTAAACTGTAAAAGTAATCGTCTTAAAAATAAATAATAATAATATATAGCATATCTGAAAATAAAACATAATAATACCTCATTTTTGGGATGATCGATTTAGGGCAGCTTTTTTAATATTTAAATATTTAGTCGAGAATTTTAAATTTTGATGTTTTCAGGCCTGGTTTCATAATTTTACATCGAATTTTTATCAGATGTATTTATCTTTAATAATTGAAGCTAGTTTTTGATCACATCCAAAGGAAAAGGAAGGTGGACAGACGTACAAAAGTAGTGATGGCTATACATATATTTGTCTTCTTTAATGAGCCACGACTAAATTTCAACACCATCTGGAATAATAAACAAATCTATAACCAAAAAGTACTTCGTATATAATTTGCAAATTTGCTTTAGCAAAGTTTAGCAAGTAGAGATACCAAAATATGCAGAAGTTTCGCATTTATTATGGATGTAATAACCATTATTAATTGTTCACATTTTTGTGCGCATTTTTGGGAGCTTTCGTTTCCCGTTATATATGTTATGTGGCATGAGTCATTTCTGTCCAGCTCCTCGGCAGCTGGCTGAGTCAACGGGCAATTACCATTTGTATCGTTTCGATTGAGTTCCGAGAAGTTGTTGTCGCCTGTGGTGTGTGCTGGTGTCTTCAAATGTGGCATGTTGCGTGTGATGGCTATAAAAGGGCACTTAAGCGAAAGAAAAGCAGTCGGCTTTCAACCTTGTCTTTTAAGCTTGACTTTGTGTTTAGGCCTGAGTGCAACGCAGTTGCCACGCGCAATTTGGCCACACTTTTGGTGTCACTCGCAGCTGGCTGGATCCTAAAGCGAGGGCCACTCAAAATTTGAAGAGCAGTTAATTGTTATGGCAGCCACCCGAAGCACCTCAACAACTTCCGCCAGCCACGCAGTCTGTAGCGATGACAGACTGACTGCTCTTCAAAGTCAAAACCAGCGCTCAAATTGCCAATTTGCATAAAATCCACTTGATGTTGACTCCAGAGCCACAGATCAGGTTCCCCCCATATTCTCTGCTGTGCAGAGAGGCTTGTCACACATCATTTGCAAATTGTCAGCAGCAGCAAAACAGACGACAACAACTTGACAATTGACAATTGACAATGCTCACCTGTCGCAGTGTAAACTCCTCCCTTCGGCTGCCTCCTGCCCCAATAGATGAATGTCTATGACTGGGATTGCTTGTGGATATTGAGATACATTCAGGCGGTGGCATATAGCAACGGGGCTACAACTCAGGGCAAACGGACGAACGCACTTTGCCACTTTGGCACTTCAGTTAACAAAGGTATCCACGGAAGATTGCTGTTAACAAGCGATTTGATGTTTGCACCGACTCTTTGACAGACATTCTGGGGGGAGTGAGGTTACTTTTCGAAATATGTGTTGCTAAACGTGCTTTAAAGAGAGATTTTAGCAGTGTATTTTGCTGTAAGAGAAGTGGTGCAACTGTTTATATAGACATGTTTATAATTAGCTACGATTTAATGTTTAAGACAGTTCGGTGCTAAGCATTCTCGATTAGACTACGCTTATTTGCTATAAATAATATTCTAATGCACTTTTCTCGCACCAAAACTGGGCTGCTTTTAATGTCTAATTAAGTTTTCCACTTGCCGCTCTATTTATTTGGCATTAAGAGTCGAAATCGTTTTTGGTAATGTGCTATAACATAATTTTTCTGTTTTTATTAAACACTTGTCAGACAAGAGAACGCACCCAAGTCTCCCTTGGTCCTCCTCCCGCCGCACATTTCAACACGCATTTCATTAAAAAGCGCTTATGGCAAAGCTGTGGGGAGTGGGGGTTGGAGCATTGAGATATGGAGAGGGCTTTCCACATTTTCATTAGCTTCGGTCCATCAACGCGTTTGATCTGTGAAATTAATGCAATGCCATGAGGCGCCGAAGTGGGAGCAACTCTTCCTCTCTTTGTCTCTGTCTCGAGTTCTCTATAAATAGCAACAGCTGTCGTCGCTGGGATGTAGCCTGGTAGAAGAAGAAGGGCAGGGAGTGCAACTTCAACAAGTTCAGGCTCATGGTTCAAGTTTCTGACCCTGTCGACTTTTGAGCCCCTTGGTCACGTAATGCAGCTGCAAAAAATGCTCAATAATTGAATTTTAATGCACGTCGACCGGGAGGCAACAACCCACTCCCTACCAACCACTCCTCCAGTGCATTCTCGCATTAGTGTCAAGCTGAAGCTAATCAGCTGCGGCGTCGACACCTGCAGGACATAATTTTGAAGCCCAACAAGTGCCACGATGTCCTGGCATGCCAGCCGACAATCTCTGTCGGGAGGTTTACCAGTTGTCTAGCCATAAAAGTAAATCAAAATGCAGCAGGGCGCATATTTCAACAAGCAGGCAAACCCGGGCAGACAGTTAAGAGCGAGTGGCGATTGTTGTTGTTACAGCTACTTGTAGGGGTTTGCGCCAACTGGACTCGGGGCACACATATGGTTGGCTGCCTAGCTGCCTAGCTGTCTGTCCTTGTGTCTGTTCTGTTTGTCTGGCTGGCTGCCGGCTGCATCCTTGCTGCTTTTATTTAATAACGCATTTTTCAATTCATTTGATTTATGGCTCAGGCGTGAGACGCTACCATTTTCCAGATTGCCACTGCGAATGCAACATTTTTTTTTAAAGCTCCCTTTAAACTAGCCGTATTATTTTCTGCCCCATCTACAATTTGGGGTTTTCCACATTTTCGTAAAATTCGCTGACCACATTGGCGGCGAGCAAATTGAAAATAAATTTCGCACCCAACAGCCCCGACATAATAAATACAAATTGTTTTTATTAATTTAATCAGACTCACTGAACCCGTAGGTCCTCCAAAATATATGTCCGGCCTGTCCACCTGCCTGTGCCACCTTTTCTAAAAAGGGGCTGTCCACTCGAGTGTTCAATGACGTGACCCTTGTGCCAATCGCAATTTGACATGCTTGCTCGCAGTGTTTTCCCCTCATCTTGTTATTTTTTGGCTACTCTTTTTAGTGAAGCGTCGAGTGGTGTTTAATGAAGCGTAAATTTTGGGAACAAGCTTCTGGGAATATTGATTCATTCACTTCGATATGCTTAAAACATATTCTTTATTTGAGTTGACAGCCGTTTCAGTATTGTTGCCTTTCACCGACTGCTCAGTATTAAGTGGATTATTGATTGTGTACATTGAATAAAGAATTTGTGAATAGAAAATAATGTTAAAGTTAAATTTAGAAAATGTGAATAAAATAAAGTTAACACATGTAAACACATTGAAACCTTTGCAGTTCGGGTTGAAAAGGCTTAAATAGTAAAAGAAATTTAAGTCTTTAAATTCAAAGCTTAACTTTCTTTCCTTTCGGCTCAAAAGCTTTGCTACTGTGCACACAATATGGAGCTTTTGTTGCACACAGAAAGCTCATCATTCCCATTTTATAGCATAGTCGAGACACATTTAGCCATGACACACAACCACAACGCCTTCAGCTTTTTATAGTACATTTGCACTCGAAGGCTATATATGTTTATCAATATTTCAATAAATACATGCTTAAATATTCGATATTTCTGCACAGCTGTTGCATTTTTTCAATTGATTATTTAATCTCAAATGAATCTGCACAAAAAATGCATTAGGCAAATAATAAAATACCATAAAATTGCAACATTTGTTCAGTTGCAGCTTAATTATAAAGAAAACCAGTTGCCGCTTTGTCATTCTCACTGGGCACTAGTGAACTGCAACTGCAATTGATAAGTGCAACAAAGCCCCCGCAATTTCCATGCCCTACCCCTATCGTTTCTATTGTTTCCTGCTGTGCAGCCACGCTGCGGGCCGATTAAAAGCGGCTCAATGCATGTGACGGGCATACGTAAGCCTTTAAGCCAAAAGTGACCTTTCCACATGCTGCCTGCCACACGTTCAACTAACTGGCATTCCTCAACGCCCACACACGTACACACACACACATGCACCATTGCAGCAATAGTGTGACACGAACATGACAAGAGTCTTTGGCTGGACTTATGCTTAATCGTTTTCCAATAACTTTGCCATAGCCGGCAGATATTTTTTATGTAATTAATGTGCACTGAAGCTTTTGATTGCTATACCCTAACTAATACTTAGTATGTTAGCTGGTTAATAAGAAAAATAATATTTCATTATTTTAAAAACATTTTCTTAAATCAAATTCAGTTACTTAAGAATAGAGAGATAATTTTTAAAGTCTATGTGTTTTTAGCTAATCTGTGAATCGTGATTCTTAATTTGTCATAAATACAGATTAATACGTGTGCTTATTATTGCAATATATCTTGCCACGTGGGGCTCAAGATCGGCGGCTCTCTTTTATAATGTGTTAGTGCAGTTCGATGGCTCGCTGATTGAGTGCCACCGCCCTGAAGATTAATGAGTAATTGGGTAACCAGGCGCTGGGCGCACTTCAGCGTGAGCCTGGCACTGGCAAGTGGAGCCAATTAGCTGAGTTGCCGAACAAAGGCTTGTGCCACAGCCAATCAACAACAACTAACAAATGCAACTACAACATTGAGAGGAACTTGTTATCGGCTAGTTTCGCTTTTCATTGCGGCGGCCTCGTTGAATTTTCTTGCGTGCAGTTAGTTGATTTTTTGTATTTATTTTGAAAATTGCAGCACAGACAACAAGAACTCGCCCGCCCTTGGCTCAATTTTTTATTTGGCTTTTTCTGAAACCGGGCAGCTGTCGAACATGCAGCAAGCTTGAGCAATTTTGACTGCATGGCAAACAACTGATTCCAAAGAGAGTTCCAACACATTTCGAAATTGCTTCACTCTCTTAAATGCACAGCTGTCGCCTCTGCGCTCTCGCTCTCCCTCTCTTCCCAATAGCCATTTGTTGCTTTTGGCCAAGAGCCGCCACCACCACCCAACAAAAATAATAAAGAGACTGTGTTGAGCGGCAAGTCTGTTGTGCCCCGTGTGGGTGGAGTATGTTTGACAATTGGCGGAATATTATCGGCCAGCGGAGGAATGCGAAAGATGGCAGAAATCAGAATAAAAGTAAACACGAACTGCAATCAATTGCACAGTTTTATGCGCTCACCAAATGAGCAAATAAAATACGCTAACATATTTAAGAAATTTTTCGTAAGGTACAAGGCTAATATAAAAGCAGATAGGCATTTTACAAATGAAAAACTGAGCTTGAATCTGGTATGTATGAGGAAATAAAATTTGTAATATGTGGAAATATATAGTATTTAAATTGTTACGAAAACTACAAACCCCAACATTAAATTTGTCTTTTGATAGTTCAACATTCTAAAAAATATTTTACAAAAAAATAACTTTAGTCTGTAATTTTTGTTAACGTCATTTTAATTTGGATGAACTTTTAAAATAATAAAAAAATAGTATAGTCTGTTTTAGTATGCAACTAAAATGGTCAAATCGTATCCAAGTGTTGCGAAACTAAAAAAGACATAATTCTTCTCATATTTCTGGTTACCGTAAAGTAAATTATTTGTTTGCATTCCCAGTTAGTTGGGGATATATCTTCATCTTTCAAAATACACTCCAAAGCCATCCGCTTCTGAAAATCCCTTTATCATCATAAAACCAGACAAGCTTAAGTGCACTTCTCTGTTTTGGACTGTATAATTTTGGCATGCTCTAGGCAACTAGTAGGCAGGCAACTACTGGGTAGACAACTGGCTGCCTAACCAATTGCGTGGCTATTCAAACAAGCCAAAAACGCCTAAAGTCTTGCGAAAAACACCGAGCCTATCAACTGGTTGTGTTTGCACACACAGGTGGGCAGGTGACGCTGTGTTGCTGCTTCCGCTGTTCAATGCCCCTCCTCCCCACCTTAACTACCCATACCCCTGCCCACAAGTTGGCCTTTTACTTTCAGCACACAACTCAGCCATGTGCTTCACACAGACTCTCTGGCGCTCTCTCTCTCTATCTCTATCTGTCTCTGTTGCTGTCTCTAGCACTTGCGTTCTCTTTTAACGTTTTTCAAGCGCTTTTTCGAACTCGCCCGTTCTCTTTGACATTTTCGAACTTGGCATTTTCCTATAGTCAAACCGTCAACTGAGCAACCCCAGAAACGCATTTGGACGTTCGGGCGTTGCGGTTGCCATAATAATATGTTGTCGCTCGCCGCAAAGTCGTTTAAATAAATATTTCAAACATTTTATTTTCGTATAGAAAATTCAATAAATTACTAAAAGTAAATGCGATAAATATATAAGTGAATCTTAAGTGAAGTGAAGTGCATATTAAATGAAATTAATATTGTGATTAGCCCTTAAGTCGTTATTGTGTGTTGCATATTTTGGGGCGAACTGCGGAGGAGTTCATCAACGACAACATGTTCTAACATAGCAAAGGTAATCAATTGAATTCTATTTGACGATACTACGGCAATAATCAACTCCTGGCTTCTACAAATGGCCATCAAATGGAGCCGTGTCAATGACTGCTACAGGCCATTAAACTTCCGGCCGGTTTTTGTTTACATCGCAAACTGTTTGTCCTGCAGACGAGTTCTATTTACAAAGGCTCGAGCGCAAAGGGTTGTGTTTGCACTGTAAACACAAACATTCGTGGACACATGGGAGATGTATCTCAGTGATACGATAATCACACACACACACACACATATACACTCATACACACATATGTTTGATAATAAGTCGAATTCTCAATAGCAGAGCAATTCAATTTTTGTCAGCCATGAGCATCGTCTCTACGGTTTGTCTCTCAATTTTGTCCATTACTTCCAAATGTTAGGCATTTGATCATAAATCTTCGTACCTGTTCCGTATACACAGACACACACACATAACCACAAATACATGGGTGTCAGCCTGTCAAGTCCTGTGGCCAGAAGGCAACAGTGCAAAAAAAGAATGGAAAAAAACACCAATTTGAGAAAAGGTTAAAATTTGGCCATAAAACAGCAACAGGCAACATGCGACAGGTTTGGGGCAACATTGTGTGCATATTTTAGATCAGTTTATAAACCAAGCTGACTCAACGCTACATAAATATTTCCCCCCTCGTTAGTTCTCCTTCGGGGGGGGGGGTTTAACTAAATTGTTTCTCTGTTGAGCTTTAGTTAAATTCGCAACGAGCTAAGCGGCTTTAAGCGCACGCCTAACGGCTAAAGCGAGGAGAAAGAGAAGAGAAGAGCGTTGTCCGCAGGGGGGAGGAAAGATTATGGCAGTGGTATTGTGTTAAGCCGTTGTGGCATGGAAGACCCACCCACCATAAGCAACATGTGTTGCAGGTGCCTCACAGACAATCAGAGGTTTATAAATCTAAGACAGGTAATTACAGTTCTGATTACGATTTATGCTTTGAATAGGCCAAATGGTTGGCGAAATAGTCGATTGGTGAAATAATAATAGTAATAAAGGAATTATAATAATAATACTAATGAACATAAAAATGATAAAAGAGAGATGTGCAGCGATAATAATAATTAAATTAATATTACTTTTTATATTTCTGCTTAAACTTCAAACCCTCCACAATCACTACTAAATAACAAAACAAATGTTTTGCCTTAATTTGAGCCTTGCCGTAATTTTTTCGAAGGATTGCTTTAAAGTTGCTTAAGGTTCACTGACGTAGCAAATTCACCATTGTAGTTGTATCGGATTGTGTTCTAAATAAACATGGTTAGTTAACATGTCCTTAGCGAATGCATCCAAGCAGACTATTAAAATTAGCCTTTCATTTGACAAACATGAGCACCGCCTACTTGACCATTAATTTGAGCTTGCTACAAGCTGGAGCTTGCCTCCATGAAGCAAAACTGTTTACTCTTCTCATTAATAAACTCACTTGTTAAGTTGTTTAGCTAGTCGGTACGACAGTCGAATGGCTTTTGAAGGTGGCACGCAACAGACTGTGCTGCTGCCACAATGTCACTCTGCCCCTCGGTCTGTCTGCCAGTTTTGGGCAACAGTTTTGCCAACTAATCACATTCACATTCGCCATCGATTTTCCCATGTCTTGAGTGTTGGGTGTTCTATGTTTGTTTCTGCCACTGCCTGTTCCACTGCCACTGCTGCTGCCACACCTCTCGACGCATGCATGATAGTGCTTATAAATATGTGAGTCACCCAAAGGTATGCCCATAGTCGTCTCCAGGCTCGTATATACTCTGCATAAGTTCGTGTATTGCAGTTCTCCTATGGCTCTAAATCATGCAAAGTGTTTGCGTTGCGGTTTCTCTGCGGCAAACTGTAACGTTTTTAGGCCAACTCGGTTAACCCATTTCCACTTTCACACACACACACACACACATTTATATATAGGCTTTTGCCTGTGCTATCCTGTCCTATCTGGTGTCTTACTCTGTAATAGTGTGAATCTTTTTGCCATTTCGATATAAAAGTGTTTATGTGTGGGGCGTTTTTATTAGCTTCGGACTGCCTGACATAAATTTAACATTAAATTAAGTGCCATTTACCTAGCACCACGAGGGTTGTTGCAAGCTGCCGACTGACCCCAAAATACTAACCCCCCACTTCCCTTGCCAATGTCAGTGTTATTTGTGCGCCTTTGGCACGTAACAAGTTCATTGCACTTTAATGAACTCTAAACCGAAACACAATATGCAATAGTCTTGCAATTTACGACTTCATCGAGTGACACTTGCAAACTGATAATGAGACTCAAATAAAGAATTGAATCGGGTTGCCATTTTTTAAATTATTCTAATAAAACTTACAAACAAAAAATCGAACCAGTAGATAAAGTGCTTTAATATATTAACGCGAAATTAAATCTACAAGTTATAGCCAGGAGTAATCCTAAGATCTTTATTATTACCAGACAAGAATACTTTAACTTGACTAACCCAAGAGGCTTAAAAAGTGCAAGAGAATGTTCGTCAAGTTGTTGAAAGCATCACTTTCATGTTGTAATTTGTACCTTCTTTAATTAAATGTGCTAACGGAAACTCTAGTCGTTAGGTTTTCGATGGTTATACTCGTCTTTTTTTTTATGTTTTTATATGGGTTGCTTAAAAGTTTAGCCTTAGCATATTAGCAAAGTTTGGTGTTTAATTTAATTTGCATTTGTTTTTCGCTTAACGCACGAAGAGTGGCAGCCACGACGTTTGCGTCTCGGAATTTTCATTGAAAAAACTTGTGCTGAAAGTTTGACAAGCAGAGAAAGAGAGAGAAAAAGATACAGAGATACAGAGAGAGAGAAAGGGATAGAGAGAAATTGGAGGAGTTCTCCACTTGGCTTAAGGCTTAAAGTCAACGCATAGTTGCTTTTGGGCTTTTGAGTTGCTTAACGTGCGGAGGAGCATTCCTTGGCCGTTTGCTTTATGGCCACTTTACTCACACGACTGCAAAAAAAAGAAGAAAAAAATAATATAAGAGTGGAGGAGAAGTCGAAGGAAGACAGAAATTTCCGTTTCATTGTTGTGAGTAAAGCATAATTTATTGCGACTGTGGGGAAGTCGTAAAAGGCAAGCAAGTGTGCGACAAGGAAGAGCACCCTGTTTGACTGTCTGTCTGTCAGTCTGTCATTTCCATAATTGATGTGCGCCTGCTAGCTACTCTTCTTTTATTTCTTTTCGACTTTTTTGCCAGCAATTAGGAGGCTGGCATATCTGCGTTGACTGCTTTTGCTTTGACAAAGTCCTTGACATAGTCAGCTGGCAAATGTATGTTGGCCAAAAGTGCTACATGTTGTTGTTTGGTCTTAGCTGTTTTGTTTTGCATGCTTTTGGGCGACGTTGCAAGGCCAAGCCAAAGGCCCATTTGAAGGTTGCGTGCGTGGGCAAACCGCCTGCCATTTCTCATGTTCGACAATTTTATTAATGTGTGTGCTTGTACTACTTGCAACGCCCAGCGGCGTGTCGTTGTCGGAATTCCATTCATAACATTTTATCACGCAGGAGGTGGAGAGTGTGTGCTTCCTGTCGCTGATAAGTCAACCTACTTTTACGCCTGTTGACAGTTTTAATAAATGAAATAGGCTAGCATTCTGCAACACAAAGACTGCCTCCTCGCTGGTTTGTGTTGCAAGCGAGTGTGCAGCATCCTACAATAAGCTTTTGTATAAAAGCAAAATTAGAGCTACTAGGTTACTAGCTGGTTACTTAACTCCATTCTCTACAAATGAATGATTTATTAAATGCGCTAGTCAAAGCCAAATCGGATTCACTTAACCAGCCTTATGCTAACTGGGCTATTAACTAACTAGTCTTTTATTTATTTACCTATTCAGGAAATTTTTAGTTCACTTTTCCTTTTTGCCTAAGCCTTAGTATTTGTTTTCACTTGTGTTATGCCTGCATGAATTAGGGTCACTTATTTTCAAAGGACCCTCAAATTACTTGCCTAATTGTCTAGCTAAAAGCCGAAATCCAAATGGCTGAAAGCCCCAGAGTCGGCTGTCAATTAAAAGCGGCTATTACAGGAACACGCCCGACAAACAGTGCCTGCTGTAAGTACTACAACTCCCCATCTGCGATGTAAACAGAACACGTGCTGAGAGGCACTGCATAAATTAGTGACTAAATTAAAAATTACACAACAAGAATTCAAAATAGCTCGACACGAAACGGCCAAAAACAGCCGAAACACTAAAGCGCACCTCGGCCAATTTGTTTATGGCCTTTAGCAGCTGCTGCTGTTGTTGTTGCTTTGTTTCTGCCAATGAAATTACATTTGGTGCATAAAATTAGTTTGCCACTGGGTCCGTCGTCCTGTGCCCCAAAGGATGGCAGCCTACAAATTGTAATGGCCAAAACGGAAAAACCGGTCTGAGGCAGACATGCATGGAATTTGTTTTCCACAGACCACTAAATATATTTCAAATGCGTTTGTGGTCCAATATGCGCCCAGGATAACACACACAAAGCTAAATGGACAAATGCACAGCCAGAGGGAGGGGCACTTGATGCGGACTTCCTTCGTACGAGAGTTGGTAACAGGGGTGGCGAGCTAAACCTATTAAGAGGATAACTGACAGCTGAGAGAAGGGCTGCAATTTCAGATTGAAAACCAAAAACAAAAAATAAATACAAATCAATAATTGTATAAATATGACACAGAAGAAAAGAGTTGTTAGTGGATGAAAAACAATTGCTTAAAATATATTTATATTTATTATATATATATATAAAATATATATAATAAATAGATATACTACTGAAGGACTTATTTTAACCAATTTTAAGCTGAGAGAAAAAATCAGCCTTAGTTTAATTAAAATTGTATTTATTTTTTGGTGATCTCGTTTAATATATTTTAAATATATAAATATGTTTTTTAATAATAGAAATATAATTTTTTTTTAATAAATATTTGATTGCTTTTGTTATTGCCTTCAGCAACGTGGAAAAAATACGTTTTCAATAAAATGTAAATATGTTTGCAGATTCACAATAATCAATTAAATTCCATTGGATTGCGTCCGTTCTGCATCGATAGTCCTTTGAAATATTAATCAATGCAGCTCTTTTCAATTTGCCCTTTTTCTTAAAGGATATTAACAGCCCTCCCCAAATTCTGCCCCTTTATTTGCCACGCTTCTGCTCATGACGTCTGCTGCTGCTGCTCCTTGTTTTTTCGACAGCTTTCGAAATTTATGCGCCAATTTTTTGCAATCGCTTCATTTGCCACTGTGCAACAGCGAGTGGAAAGGGTCAGTCGCCGGGTTTCCAGTGCATTTCCAATTGCAGTTTAAAAGCTCATGCAAAAGCATTTACAATACTTATAGACATATATAGCATATGTTGTCATCGATTTGAGCTACTAGGTTTTGCGTCAACTAACATGGCAATCGTTATTGATTTTACCGACTTAAACCACCCGCTCCCCCAATGTTCGTCTTTCATTCGTGCATATTGAGTATGCGACAATTTATGAGCTTTATGTGTCACTTCTGACGCTCACTTTCACTGTGCAACGCACACACATAGACACATAGCCATAGACAACCACCACAGTCACGCATATTTCTAAGGGCTGCTCTCCTCACCCTAAGACCAACTGGACGTCTCAGTTACAGTTGGGCTCTGTTCTTTTTTAGCAGCTTGTTGTTATTATTGCTGTTTTTGTGGTCCCCTCACTTGTATGTCTATGTGTCTGTATGTCTATTGTAGCCTGGGCATTTCTGAACGGTAATTGCTTGCTAGGGCGTAGTTGAGTTTTATGACCCAGACAGCTGTTTTTTTCTGTTCTTTTCCCCTCTCTGAAATCCTAGCACACTTTTCAGCGGCAAATGCTTGTCGCTTAAAGCTGCCAACGAACCACAATTATTTAATTTACATTCTAGCCTCGGTGCGATTGAATCAAAAGCGCATAGATCTAATCTAAAACACATAGTCTGCTTTAAATTGCTACTATTAAATTTTATGCGCATAAAAAAAGAAACAAAAAAAAAAAAAAAACAAAAATCACACGACAAACAAGCAATTTGCAGTTGGCGTTTTCATTTTCACCATTTGGAGTGTTTTGGTAAATCAAATTTTATCTGCCAATTGAGAATATGAAAGCAATTCTTATCGAAGCGCATAGAAATGATTCGAAAATAAAGCAACGAGATAAACTGAAATAGACAGCAAAACAATTTAATAATGTACCCAATTGGTCTATAAATATCAGCAAAAAATGAAAAACTAGGTAATCGTTTAGAGAAAAGTATTATTGATAGGAAAGATAAATACATAAAAGAAGTATAAATAAAGAAAATGTTTTTACAACATGGAATTGCTTGAGGAAAAAATATGTTATTAGAACTTAAATATGTTGCAGAGACTTAAGACATGGATAAGAAATTTGAGGAAACTGTATATGCTCTAACTCTTAATTTCACCGATTCTTAAAATGAAGTAAATACACCCATAGATCAAAATTTCTATAAATATTCATATTTTGCTGTTTTAAAGAACTTTAAGCAATATACAAAGTATAAACCATGAAAACTAAAGAGATGGTATAAACAATACTTCAAATCACCTTTGACTAATCCGAAAAATGCTCACACTGCCCGATAAGATCGTAAATTTAAGCGAATCAATAGTTATGTTGCATGTCAACGAGGTATTTATGCGTTAGATAATTTGACGCGCCTGTTTTTTCCATAAATTTTGTCTTAATTTATAGAGCATTTTGGGGGATAGGTATTTACCGCTCGGTGGACATAGGATATTCAAATAAATGGCAAAATTTATTATACCCCAAACAGCAGGGGCGACACGCCCAATTAGTTTTGATATATGGCCATAACGTTCTTGTTAGCGTCTTTGGTATGAAATTATATTGTTGACTTTTGTCCAAAGTCGTTGTAGAATTGTCGAAGGCATCGCCGAATCCTTTTCGTCAATAGCTCGAGGCACTCGAGTGTCTTAGAAGTTTTGTGCTCGTCCATTGTCATTTTAATTGAAAATGTTGGCCAGCACTCTCTCAGCGCGCTTTGTCGCCTCCTTTGTGTGTGGCGAGATGCAATTGTTGTCGCACTTTGACATCGTTATTTGCCCATCGTCTAAGCTCGCATCAGTTGATTCTCCATTGTGCACCACTGTCGATTCCCTGCCTGTCAGTCTGTCAGCCTGTCTAACTGTCTGTCGCGTTTCTTCATTCATTTCTCAATTGCATGCCTGTTTGCGCGCTGATTTTCCGATTGTTTGGCAGTTGCATTTAAGCTGAGCCTTGAGTCTGATGCTTTGCTTTACACTTGACTGCCTTTCGGTAAGGCACCTTCTATATATATTGTATGTATAAGTTATATAACAACGACAACGTCTACGTCATCAGCAGCAGTAATGTTGCGAGACTTACATAAATTACCCAAGCAATTAATATAAAATAAAAATAAAATTAAGTACTGCCACACTTGGCGTATGCGCAATATGCTCTTCTTGTTGATGCTATAAGGCAATTAGCGGCCAACTGACCAAGCCAAAGTCAACGGGCCATGCATCATTATTATTTTGGTGCTTCTGTTCAGGCCATCATCATTAAAAGCAGCTGACCTTTTAATTAGCAATGAAAAAAAATGTCCTTACATATTTATATCATTTTTATTGTATTTTTAAGGAGTAAAAATATATTTTTATAAGTTTTGTGTTATTTATTGTTTGGATTCATCTTTTATATTGGAAACATTAAACAAATTCAGGAAATTACGTAAAACATAGATTATTTGTAACTTGCATATGAATTTGGGAGCCACATTAATATTTTTGTCCATCTCTTTCTGTTGCAGCATTCGCAGCAGTCGCGGATCGCTTGATAGCATTGGCACCGCTGCCAACGGCAGCTCGGCGGCCAGCCAGGCCAGCTCCAGTGGCGGCTCCACCAGCAACAGTAACAGCAACAGCAACAGCCACAGCAGCAACAATAACAATAATAATAACAACAACAACGTCAACAAAATGGATGGCAGTCCAAACCATCGGCCAGGCTCACGAAATGGACGCGATAATTGGGGCAAAATGCCGGAACCACTAAATGGCCACAAGGCGGACAAGTCGGAGAAATCATCGCCATCTCGTCGTAACATTGGCGGTGGTTGCAGTGGCAGCTCCTCCAAGCAGGGCTCGCCATCATCCTCGTCACGCACCAAAGGCGTCCCACCCAGCTTTGGCTATGTGAAGCGAGCCAATGGCAGCATCGCCTCCACGGCGGAGCAGCAGAACATTGCCATGCTAATGGCAACCGGTGGTGCAACAGGCCTCGTCAATGGCTTATCTTGCGGTCGTACCGCTCACGTCTCCGCAGTGCCCCGCACTGCCAGCGGTCGCAAAGTCACAGGCGGCACCCAAACACTACCCAATGATATGAACAGTGAGTGGAAAGATATATTTATGATAACTTTGGCATAAGTCAAAAACAATTGAGATAAACAACACCAGATTCTAGGCGCTCGGCTCTAAAGCCATAAATCAGACCACAAGACTTAATTATAGATTTGTGTAATATAAAATATATATAATATACTAATCACTCTTCTTTGCTCCTTTTCAGAGTTGCCACCGAATACGCAGCTTCGGAGTTTCTCGCTAACTGGTCCGACGGCAACGCAGCTGAGCCAATCGATAAGGGAGCGCTTGGCCACAGGTTCGCACAGTTTGCCCAAGCCGGGCAGCGATATGCATTTGTTCCAGCACAGGTAAAATGAGCCCCATCTTATCCTTCTCAATATATACTTATTTATCTCCTTATGTCTCGCCACAGAATCTCGACACGCGGGGGCAGCACTCGGCATGACGGATCGCTGTCGGATACGCAGACCTATGCGGAAGTGAAGCCCGAATACAGCTCGTATGCCATGTGGCTGAAGCATAGCAATACGGCTGGCAGTCGTCTGTCGGATGGGGATGCCATTGATCAGCTGCAGATTGGCTCGCCAGCGATGACGCGCCATGGCCACAAGATGCTGCACAATCGGTCGTCGGGCGCTGTAGGGCAGGGGCAGATGTCCGTGCAGGGCAATGAGTCACCCTATGTGCAGAGTCCGCGCATGAATCGCAGCAACAGCATCAGGTAAACATTTGAACTGTATTCAATTCGATAAGCATGCACTCGAACCCTCTATGTCTCTTTCTCTCTCTCTCTCTCTCTCGCTCTGATTATCTTTCTCTTATTTATTCCCTCTAACTTTCTTTGAACTTCCTCACTTTTGACCTCGTAAAGCTATCTGAAAGAAAGGACACACCCAAGGTGACTTTGCCACACGATTCCATTCACTTTTGATGTGCACTTTAAGTTCTGCATTCTTCTGCATGCCACGCCCATTCGCCCACTTCTAACGTCGCACTCGAAAACAATCAGCTTCAGCCGCGCTCTCTAAAAGTGTTTGCCGCCTGCAATTTACATTTACATGTTGCACACTTTGACGCGTCGCCAAAAATGCAAATTCCACATAAGTGTCAAAGCTTGTGTGTAAATATGTGTGTGTTGTTGTGTGTGTTGTTGTGTGTGTTGTTGTGTGTGTTGTTGTGGGTGTCTGCGTTGTTGTAGACGTCTGACTTTAGACGTTGTGTTCATTATGTTCCCATATGCCCTGACAAAACAATTCATTGTTCATTTGGCTGAATCACTTTAGAAAGTTTTTAAAACTAAATTAGAGAAAAACTTTAGAAACAAATAAATATAATCTTGAAAAGTATTCTATCTTGCGGAACTTTCTATAAATAATACACATTTTGTTTACTATATGACATTTATATAAAGCTTATTAATTATAAATACTAGAATAACGTACGATCGTTTTTACATATAATATTTCAATAATAATCTCATTATTTAATTTCAATAAACTAAAACATTTTTTTTTTAAATTTAGATCTAAAAGCATAAAAATATGTCTATTATCCCATACAAAATTTAAGTGTTGAGGCTTGTAAATTGAAGAGTCTGCAGGTCTTCTTCTTGCTTTCTGTTAGCGTAATGAAATATCATCAGCCTTTGATCAAATTACCACATTATTCTTTGCCTGTCAGCCAACTCACACACACACTCACACACACACATACACACACATACACACACACATATGCATGTAATGAGCTTGGTTTTTACATGCACGCCTGCAAATATGCAAGCAATTTGTAATAGTTTAGTTTTGGTGGCAGGGGCAAGTCACCATATGTCTGCCGTAGTCTCCACATCTCGTGCATATTTTAAAGTGACAGTGGAAGCAGGCTTAAAGGGAAAAACTGAGTGTGTTGCCGGCGCGCCCCAAATAGTGAAGGGGGCACTTGTCACAGGGGGAACGTATGGGTGTTGGGGCTTGCATTATGGCCAACAGACAATGTGAAAGTTGTGTAAAACAGCAATGTGTGCAAAATAACAGCAAAACGAAGGGTACAACGAAAATGAACATGAAATGGAAATCCAAAAAAAAATAATAATCAAGTAGTGTGGGTTGTTGAAGGGGCAAAGCTTTCGGCTCGACATATAAGTGTAAATATCAGCAAAGGGGCCAAACAGTTGCTGACTTTGAACAGGGAAGCGGGACGGCGGGGATGCCAGATTATTATTTGACATGTCAATAGGTTTCGTGAACCTTTGACTTGGCCATGGCACAGCACAGCACAACACAGCACAGCACAGCTGAAATGAAGTTTGCCTCTGAATTGCCATTTTGGTGCTGCTTTTGTGGTTGTTATTTCATTCTGGCCACGTCAGCAGCTCGAGTGTAGACTCCAAAGTGCTTCATTAAAAATTTTTCCAGTAATGCTTATAAAAAACAGAACGAAACCCACATATGTATGTTAAGTTCAGTGCAGAGCAGAGAGTTCTATATGAGACTGGTGAATTCCTCAGGGAATTTTGGGAAAGAAACTATTATGAAAGCCATATAGGTGAAATCAATGAAGGTATCGCAAAAGTATTGATAATAGTTCAGCAACGGGAAGAAATATGCAAAATTTAAATTAGATTGATGTATGGTCTGCAAATCTTTTCACTAAAACATTATAAATACAGTTGTATGTAGTTCCAATGCTTTTAAGTCTGTTTATCTGAATAGAGTTACGGAATTTGGGATTAAGTAATGGTTAAACAAAGCTCTGTTCAAAATATTTCATTCATAACTTGCTCTCTAGGCCGCACTTTTAGTAGAATCTGCCTCAACTCACTCACATGAATCGGACCTGTTTGCCAGGCAAGCACTTGCTCTCAATGCATCAATTATGCAGTAGGAAATGGAAAGCGGCAAACGGAAGGGGTTGAAGTGGCGGAATAACAGCAAATGGGAAAACACTCGAAACCAGTTTCGGTGGCTTGTTATCTAATCTTACACCACAGCAGACGCGAGTGGGGCGGGACGAGCCACTCACATACAGAATAGTTGTGGAGAAATGCTCTAGAGCGTTAAGCAAACGCCCCAAAGCTTACCAAAAACCCAAACAAACACACACAATGCGGCACACACAGCCACATACACTGACACACACCCGCACACCCGCACACACACCACAGATGCAAACAGGCAGACGAAACGGAACGGAAGAACGGAAAGAGAACTGGTGGGCACACATGACGTATGCGTAATATTAGATTTGCATGCGAAATGACTTTAATGCCAGTTAGTTATCAGCAGTGCGGTGGGCAGCACAAGCCAACAACAGCAAGTTGGCCAGCACAGATTTGTTGAGCCGCCCCCTACACTTTCCTCTACTCTACTCTCCTCTCCTCTCCATATATGTATGTGGTCATTTTCTGAGCAATATAAGCATCGTATTTTATGACAATTTGTCGAGGGATTCGCATGTACATCGTTCACCCCACATCACTCACAGACATACAACACACACACAACACACACTCATATGTCAAATCATCGCTGACGAAAATTAAACGGAAATTTGCGCATCGGCTGAAAATATGCCCATTTTCAGATTGCCCTAATAAACTGCACAACCACAAACGGAAATTTGCAGGCGTCTGGCAAACACATCACACACACCTAATACACACTCCGCAATTGCACAACAACTACACCAGCACCAATACTAACTGCTTTGTGGCTGTGAGCTGTGTTGGCCAAAATTGTCAAGTGTGCTAATTGGGGCAGCTTGTGGTCAGCTTCGTCAGTGCTGCATGGCTGATTTAACGCCCTAGAGCATCTACAATAATCATCTTAAATCATTGTTTTCACACAGGAATTAAATTACTTTAATATAATTGCCCACATTGAATGCTTTTAATAGTTGTTCACGTATTCAAAAGCTACATACATATATTAGAGTGTTGAAATGATTTATTAATTACAAATTTGAATAAATATGTTAAGCAATTATATCAGAATAACAACAGCGTATAAGAGGCAATCAGTTATTTTCGATTCCATTGTTTAATGCATTTATTAAAATTTTTAATTAATAAATCATTTGCATTTATAAAATTTATAAAATCATTTATTACTTATTCAACACATGTTAAGGAATCCACAGTTCAAACATGCTGCCAAAACTAATCAACTGTTTTTTATTTTTGTTTCCCATCACAGATCCACAAAATCGGAGAAAATGTATCCCTCGATGCTGAGCCGTGGAGGAGATGTGGAAATCGAGCCCTACTATTGCCTCCCCGTCGGCACCAACGGGGTGCTCAGCGCCCAAATGGCCGCCGCAGTGGCACAGGCCCAGGCCCAGGCTCAGGCTCAATCGCAGGCGGGCAATGTGGCAGCTGTGGCCTGGAGCCAGCCTACGTCACCCACACCCCTCAATCGGAGCCCCTTTGCTGGCGGCGCTGCATCGGCATTGTCGCCCACACATGGCTCGGCGGCAGCGGCGCTTGCAGCTGTGGCAGCTGCAGCGGGTGGGGGACACAGTAGCGTGAATGCCTCACATCGTCTAACATATCCCAAGAAGAACGATGAAGGTGAGTGCACATGACAGTCGAAATACTCAGCTATATGGATAAATATTAAACAACCCCTCCATCATCCGTTCTCCCCCATCTCATTCTTATTGTAGTTCATGGCAGCGCAGCTTCACTATTGTCGGGCGGCAGCTCGTTGTACGGTTCGGCAGAGGAGCGACAGGCGCATGAGATCAGACGACTGAAGCGCGAACTGCAGGATGCACGGGAGCAGGTGCTCAGCCTGAGCAGCCAGCTGTCAACCAATGTAAGTAATACGATTGCGCCAAATCTCCAAAAACACAGTTGACTGCTTTCGAAATGCAGTTGTCTCTAATTTGTTTAGTAAAATGAACTTCCAAGTTGCTGGAGTTACTAAAGATTAATACTATTGGAAATAGTTATTCAGAGTATGGTTATATAGAATATAAATCTACACAACTGAACTTGATTTGGTTTCCTTCCAGGACTTAAGCTAATTAAATATAATTTAACATTTCGATTTTTTATACAACAAAATAGTCATCGTAAGTTGAAGAATTTCGCACTTAATACAATAATTATAAATATTTACTGTAAGTGTGTCTCATTTTGATATGAACTTCTGTATTTGTCTGCCCCAAAGTTGATTTAATTAATATGTCTACCTCAAAAATCCGAAATCCTTAGTTCCTCAGTCTTGTTTCAAATTTAACGCAATTAAAGAGCTGCTTATCTGAACATCTTTTGCAACACTGTCGCTAACTTGGCCAACTGCCATGGGACTCGTTCATTTGCTGTGGCTGCCTACTTGTGGCAGCCGTAAAAAGGCTGCAACATTCGGCGGCAGCTGCCGCAGTATTTTGCGCATTTCCATTGCCTACTTTCAGGCGCGCTTCAAGAATGCAATTGTAGAAAATAACGTAACAATGTAGCGGCTGCTGCTGCTGTTGCTGCTCCTGAATGTGCTTTAAATTGTTGCAGAATAGCTGAGGGATACCTGCTCTCGCTTCCCCCGAGCCCCCGTAACTCCCATTACTTTATCTGTCTGCTGTAACTGTCGGCGCACTTCAGAATTCATTCGGTTCGCTTATCGGTGCCGCAAGTCGAGACACATTTTTGTCAGCACAACTTTTACGCCAAGTTGCCTTGCATCAAATTCCCAGCGAAGATGTCGCCTCAATTTTTTCACCCTCCACCCCCCATTCCAATCCCCTGCCCGATGTTTCTCTCTGTGTGTAACTCAAGTTGTCAACAAAAGTCACGCAAAAGTCTGATAAACTTCCGAGGCAGTCAGACAAATGTACTCGAAGATGAAGTATGGAGAGAGTGGCACGGAGGCAGGCGACACAAAACTTTTACCTACTTTCGGATACTTTCGGGTGGGGAACGGACGAAAAAGAAAAATTGTCTGCATATGAGCACAAGTTGATTTCATTGTCAGTTTTTGTTGTCGGATGCGCTTATACATATCTCAAAATAACTCGTCAACAATTTTTAGTTGGGAGTCACAAATGATATAAACTTTGAAATTGCATATCATCAAATATGAGTAGGGGGAATGGGAATGGTGGGGAGTGGAGCTAGTTTTGGTCTGAAAACCATTTCTTTTACTTGACGTCTTGTAATGCTATAAAGTATTTTATGGCCACACCTTTTAAATACGTTGAGCCATCAAATTTATCGAGGCCAGCCAGACAGCCAGCCAGACATGCCATTAGACATTTCTCCAGACAACATAAATCTGCCCAGACTTCGCCCTAGCTGTGGGAGTGATCAGGGAGGTCTCGCCTCAAGGTCAAGGCGTACGTGTAAATTGCTCGATGTTGCGGCATTTGATGGATTCACTGTGGCATTGCAATCTATTTCAAAGAGATTGCAGATGCTGGCAGACGCTTTTAAATGTGGTTATTGATATCGACTTGCTCAAAAGGTCAGACAGAGATTATTGATATGATGAGGTCAAATGCGGTCTGCTCTAGCAAAACCTGCTCAGAGATTGGCCGAAATAATCAGTACTCAGTAATCTTAAAGGCAGGATTCTGAGAATACTTAAAGCTACAACAAGTAGTAAATAAATTCAACCACAAATAAACTTCTTACATTTTTTTGTAATTTATATAGAAATTTAATTTTATTTTTTTTGATATTAACTTAGTATTTGACAAAAGAAAAAGTATTTCCAAATAAATTGTTGTGTTTAAGTTGCGGCACCTGCTATTAATAGCCATTTATTGACTCCAGATCTGGAACCTTTCCGAAACATCTACATGTTAAACTAGGAAAGCTGTGGAGAGCAAGCAAAATAATACGTGGAACCAAGAATGGGAATAAAATGCAGTTTTCCGTTTGCTTGACTCTTAAACAAAAGTCAGGAATATGAGAATAATTGCACTGAAGTTGTGTCTGACAGCATTTGAGCTTGTTATGGCATTTGCAGCTGAGACTGAGTGGCAGCTGCTTCTTGCTCCGCCTGCCACTGAAATGTAGCTGGGGTTTTATGTGGGTCGATTGTGGCGGCATGCCACACAGTTGAGTAAATATCTTTCAAAGAGTGCACTTAAGCAGCTAAAGGGAAGCTGCCGCAAACTGCGAATTGCAGCTTATAGAAATGCATTCATATTTTTCAGAGTTGTTAGCTACTTAAGTTATATCTTAAGAATAAGTTAAGAACTTTAACTTGAATTCATGTGGCATAACTAGTAAACTTTAACTCTTTTTCATATTAATTATTATTACAGCAAAGTTAAATAGAAAAATTAAATTGACATACAATTCTTACCATTCAGTTTTCTTCTAGTGCAACTAGAACTATCATCAACTTTTTGTGTCAATTTAATTAAGCCGTCAAATAGAAGTCCTGGGGCGTGGCAGCTGTTAACTTTTTGCAAACTTTACCAGCTATGCCAATTCAAGACGTCGACGATTGCTGCATTAAAAACTTCAAATGTTGCACAATTTCAACTTTTTAACTGGTATTCTTGCTGGCAGATAGCACAGACAAGGCTAAAAGTTGATTGTTTTAATGAAAGCGCCAAGTGCCACGCCCTCTTCACTAACACTTCGACTACGCCCAGCGATTTTTGTATTTGAAAAACTTTTTTAATTGCCCATTCGATGTTTTCCCTCGCCTAACGCCTAACGCCTTCAGGCCTTTGGCCCCTTCCGGGCTTTCGATTGTGCGGCGCTTAATTAATTTTTGCCATGAGTAATAACCTCATAAATGCCAATCCGTCTCTCTCACTTAGTTGCCCCTTTCCCTTACCACTCTGTTGGTCTTCCCCTTGTCATTTAGTCAGTCAGCAGTCAGCAGTTTTGCGGCATATTATTTGCTATTGGCCTTTTTTATTGACAGACTTCGTCGTTGTCGTGCAATTTCACTTTGCGGTCGCACAATGCAGCATCGGCAGCAAAAGTGAAGCACATCTCTGCCCCTTTGCCACTATTCAACATCCCCCTCAGCTGCCGCTTCTTTAGTTGCCTAACTACCGGCTGCATTACTTGAATTGAGTTGAGCTCGCTTTGTCAATCTTCTTTTCCTTGTATTATTTAATGGTCCTCTCAGGCTGACGATGCCGTTATCTCCTTAGATATAAGCATGTTACAAGCTACTTGAAGTCAGGAAATAAGTTAAATACAGATATTAAAGGCAGTTAGACATGACGCCAAGGTTAAACCACAGAAAGTATATTTCTAAAAGCTAGGAAGTTTTTCTTAATAAGAGGCTATACATTCACATAAATGTATAATAAATATATCTAATCTGCAGGGTGTTTTACACTGGTAATCATGGTTTTCTTATTAGTTGTTTAACTTATTGTCATTTCTGCAATAAATATTTGTTAAGATCCTCTAACCTTTTAAGTAATTTTGCAAATACGAAAAAGCTTCACCATTATAATAATGGTCTTATTTTTGCCCTACTCAGCAGTTCTTTCTATGCTTTTATGTACTTATCAATGCCTTAACACTGTCAAAACTTTAAAGTGAACACCGATAAATTTGGCCAACCCCTCTGCTGAAAACTCTCTCTTTCGTTCGCTGTCCCTCTTTTATCGGGCTAAGCTTTGTGGCAGTTCATGTTGCACTCTGGGCAAAAGCTAAAAAAAGATAATAGTAAATCTCAAGCAAGAAGCTTATGAAACTTCCAACCTACATCAACTTTAAACAGCTTTGGCCACAACAACAACAACAAGAGCAGCTGCCACACAGAAACCCCAATTGAGCAATCTTATCACTGACCATAAATAATAAAGCACAGCTATAACAACAACAACAACAACAACATACACACATTCAGCACAGACCACAACCACAATCGAAGGCTCTCTTCACTCAATCCAAACTCGAGCCATGCAACGCTCCCATTTATCACGCACTCCAAATTGACCCAAGCGACCGCTGCTCGCAAACACAAACTCACGCGCACAAACACACACACACACACACACCCACACACACAGCGCCAGCTGCCCCTCTGCCCTAAAATCTCTACATGACTAGCGCGATAAGAAAGAAGAATTATAACTGTAAGAGACTATGAATGATCGCCTCAAGCGCTCAAAAAAATCAGCAGATGATACGCCCTCCAGGGGGATGGGGAGGGGTGTTTGTTGTGTGAGGAGGGGTTTATGTTTTGTTAGTTGATTTTAATTGATTTGGGATTAAACACAATTCACCGGTCAATATTTGCAGGCACTTAAAGCTAGCTCAACGAAACAATTCGGCAACCAAATGAGAACTTGAAGTACTTCAGCTCTTTGTGGCATGTGCCACATTTTATTTGTGCGCGGGGCGTCTGTGGCCTTAAAAAAATAATTTAATGGCCAGCTGCTGAAAATTGAGCAATTGCTGCTGTCGAGCGGATTGAACTATAAATCATAAATTAGCTTAACTCTTGCTTATTGTTTAACTAACGAACACTATTTTCTTGCTCTTTTCTTTTTAGGTAAGTGTTTTTCACATCTTTTGCCTATTATTAAATACACTTAAGGATTGGTATGTACAATTTTCTGTAAATTATCTCAATTATTTTATCCCAATTCACTTTCTGTAAGATAATTATTATAATAATTATTTAAAAGCTAATGTAACCAGCACACGCCATAAAATCAATTTTTGTTGGGGTCTTGGGCAATTGAGGGTTAAGATAAACTTTCGTGTTCCTATGTGCAATCATTTCCAAAGATTGTTATTTTCTCTCCGTATATATTTTATTTCTCTAATTATATTGCAAATTGTACTGTATAAATGCGTAAAGCTTGCGTTTTGAATGTATTGATTTAAATCTGTTCTCAGCATTGATTTGGCCATACTTAAGCGAGCTGGTTAGGCACATTTCCCTTTAGTATCATCAGTATTTAGATGTGCACATACGCATAATAAAAGCTCATCATCCAGGTCATTTCACTTCCCAATCCAAAGACCTAATCCATGCCAGCTTTGTGGTATCAGAGAATCAATTGATATGCCAGTTGCCAGTTCTTGCTAATAACCTATTTCGCTTATGTGTATTTGGCAATAAGTCGACTTAAACGCCCAACTTATGCCAGTCAATGACTTCCCAAAGCCAGCTCCTGTGCTCCTCTTCTCCCCCTGAAACTCACCACGCATTTTGCATGAGTCTGCAAAAACAGTTTCATAAGTCAAAGTCAAAGGCACCCAAATAAAAAGGAAATTTCCGCTTCTTTTTTGGGCAGCCAAATTGTTGCCTTGGCAAATGTAGAGGCCAAATTGCTTGTCAGCCCTCCCAACTCCCGCGACTCCTCTTGCTCTGAGGCTATTGGCCAACTGCGTCTCAATTTGAGATAATCAATCATTTTTTAGTTGCAACTCCCCCCACTGCTCCTCTCTTCCTGTCGCTCTCGCTCTGTTCGCAGACTCGTTAAGCAAACCCCAAAAGTTTTAACAACTTTATTATGGTGATGTTCACAATCTTCCATATACCATCGACCACTCAATTCCCCCCGTCGCCCCAATCAGTTGACATTTGTCGCTGGCGTTGGCGCCGCAGCGTCTCGCGCTAAAAATAAATGACGCCAGGACATAAAATTGCCTGGTTGCCTCCTTGTCTCGTTGCCTGTTTGCCTGTTCGACTCCCCTTTGGCTTGCTCGACTAACTACAAAACACAAATTTGCAATTTTTTGTTCCTTTACTGCGCAGAACTTCATTGCTGATTTCTCCTCTCCTCTCCTTCCGTCCGCCTTCCTTTTCACACACACACACACACATACACAGGAAGCTGCGTCTGTAATTTTTTCCCGCTGCTGAATAGTTTTTGCCAACGCCTAAATAAAAACGAGACGACGGCGACGCCGCTTTGGCGCCAGATACCCCGACCCGCGCGCCCACGTCCAGCCCCGCTTTGGTCCGCGACGCAGCTCAGATCCTTTGGCAACACCCGGCTATGCATCCTTTGTGATGCCCTGTAGGGCATTGGGTTATGTTGTGAAATTTGATAGACCGATAAATGGATTTAAAAGCTGACTGAAGTAAACACAAAAATCTGTATCTGAATCCTATTATTATGTCAATATTTATAAATATTTTCAATATGTTTTAAAAAAAACACGTTGGACAGTTTCATAATTTCTTTAAATCAAATTTAGACTTCAGGATAATTCTGGCTTGCTTGCAACGGTTTGTTTTTTAATTGTATTCTATGAAAAAGACAATAATAATAAAATAAATATACTCTTCGCATAAAATTGCTGGAAATGATAAATTCCAAGTAAGAGATTCCATTATTACTTCCCATTAAATAAAGATATCTTCAATGATAATTCACACTCCGCTCTTATAACTCACATACATACATATGTATATGTATACAGCGCATCCTTGCTGCCATTTGACCCTGCACACTTTGTCTCAATGTTATTCTCCTCCCAACCCCCTGCTCTGCTGGTGTGTCTGTTTGCCAGTTTTGATGCTGTTATTTGTTTTGTCGCCGCCGCCGCCAAGCCGCCGACGCTGAAGCTGACGTCGCGTCGTCGCCACCGTAGCTACTGCTGCTGCTGCGTCGCAGCAGGTCGCTTGGCTCCTGCCTGCTGCTGCTGGTTGCCTGCCAAAGGATTTGGCGTCTCGTGTGTTCAGTTCCGCATTTGATGCGACAGCAGTCGCCACGCACGCACCGAGATAGCAACATTATAAGTTGCTAGTTGTTAGACAACATGTTGCTAACGCACTTGACATGTTGCCGATCGCTAGCAGCAACTTAGGTCTTAACGCTCTCTCGCCGCTCTCACGCTCTGTCGCCATCTCGCTTCGTTGCACGCACAGAGCGCACCGCTCGCGCTGTCTCACAACTGATCTTGCTCAACATACGTTTGTTGTTAGTACAGCGCCAACTTCTTAACGGAGCGGATGTGCGCGTCGCTTCGCATTCGTTTCAGAGTATCTTCGAGTTCATCGCGTTAAACGTGAGAATCTATACGACAACTGCACGATCATGTTTAGTGTTTATTTATTTTACTGATTACTGAAGAGTGTGTATGCGTGTGCTGGTGTTTGTATGTGCTTAAGTGTTGCGCCAATTGTGATTTAAAGTAAGATTCATTGAGCATGTTTTTTCAAAGCTTAAATCTATAAATAAATCGTAAGCCTTAAGGGTTAAACGTTAAACGTGTTTTGTGTTGTTTTGCTACGCGAAAACAAAACAGAAAAAAATTAAATAAGAGCGAAATAAATATTTAACGCCAAACCGGTCGCTCAAAGTTCTGTGTAGAGTTCAGCTGGTCAGTTAACAAAGCAAGCAGCCCCCAAAATTAATAATTTTCTGTCGTATGTGTGTGACAAAAAATACGCTGACACAAAAAGATAACAACAAAGTGGCCCACAACTGTTAAAAAAAAGAGGAGAAGAGATAAAATTATAAAGCAAATACACAAACAAGTTGCCGCAACATTTGCGACGAGGAAGCTGCAGAAAACAACAAAAGAAAAATGTGCCATCCAAATAAGTGGAGTGAAATTAGTGATCCAATAAAAGGCTTCAACACTGTGCATACAGTGTTTGTCAACGCCGAAAGTTCCTTGCGACCATTGCTGGGGTATTCAATATCCAGCATAATATCGGGTGTGACTCGACTAAAGTTACAGAGACAACTCAACGCAAATGTTGCACAATCAGCAGCATTACTTGAGTTGGGAAAAGGGTGCGGGAAAATCTGCAACATCAGCTCGGACAATGGCAGAGGGAAAACCGAGGTGGAGTGTGACGATGCGCATGTCGCGGCTGTCATAATGAAACGCAGTTATTGTTTTCCATCAAATAGCAACAAATTAAAGAGACACGCGCAGAGAAGAAGGGCAAGAGGCACAGACAGCGAACAGACTGCGAATGGTAGAAGAAACAAAACACAAAAGTGCAACAATGGCAAATTATTTAATGGAGCATGTCGAAATGAGCTGGGCAAATTGTTCATAAGTTCATATGTTGCCAAAGGGGTGCATCCAAAAACATGCGAAAAGCAACCAAACAGTGGCGTAGACCAAAAAGGGGATCTGCAAAAAAAACAAAATATTAACCATAGAAGTGACATAGAAGACAGTTGCGTCAATTTTAAGTTTACCTCAGGAATTTCTAAATTTCATGTGGCCAAGCAATTAAGATTGTATCTTGCAACGCTTTTATAGCAGTTACCCATAACCCACAACATTTTCCTCTAACATTCGGTTTTATGTGACATTTTATCTTTTGATCTAACAAACCCTAGAATGTTGCATTTTTATGATCGCATCACCCCGCTTTCTAAAAAAATGCACAAAACAACTACGTCCCTGGAAGAGTAGCGTACTCGACACACAAATTGCCATTCGTAGGGCACTGGAAGAAAGGAAATTATCTGCTCGTGTTCCTCATTCATTGTGTTCAGTTTGTAAAGTTTTGTTTGCTCAATGGAAAGTGGCTTCCCGTTGTTCAGTTCTGCAGTTGAGTTTATTTGCCTTTGGATGATACCTGCTGCCAAATCTATCGAAATACTTCCCGCAAAATCGTTTCGATTAATTGCATTTTTTTTTAACTTGGCATTTATATGCTGTGCTAATGGCAACTGAAAGCCAGTGACAGGCCAATAAATCACAGGAAGAGCAGAACAGCAGAGAATAAATTCACCAACAACAATAAAATGAAATAAGAGGAAATAATCAAATTGGGTCTGACTGTACCCGATGGGAAGAGCCGCATTCAATCCAATCTGGCTAAAAATTCCCAGCACCATCGCATGTGTGCCCAAACAGACAGCTGTGTGTGTGTGTTTCTGAGAGTGAGTTCCAGTGCCTAATGGAGGTGTTTGGCTCAGCTCTGACGTTGTGTCACCCTCCCCGGAACCGCTTCCACTCACCCTCCATGCATCCTCACCCTCGCCATCACTTTGCGTGTATCGGGCGATCAATTAAGTAAAATTTGGCTGTTCTCAGTGTCAATTTTTATGTGCGCTATCCCTCCCCTGCACCGCGCATCCTGTGGCACTCTGGTCTCGAAAATATTTTTGTAATAAATTCTTATTAGAATTTGACGCTTCAGCGACTGTAAGGAATTTTCAAAAGGGAGCGTAGGGCGGGGGAGAGATTTATGAGCCTGTGAGCTTCATTTTAGAATGCTTAAGCTGCTCAAGAAAATTTAACTCGAGTCTGTATTAATTGAACAAATATTGCAATTAATTGAATGCAGCGCAGCTCATTTTCCAATTTAGTATTATGCGCCTTGATGAAGATTGATTTTTGACGGCTTTTCACTTGTGGCAAATGGAAAATTGCGTGCAGGCGAAGCCAATCGAAATTGAAATTGAAATTGTCGCGGCCTGTGTGTAAAATTAGCCTATGCATAAACGGATCTGCATATATAGGCGTTAACTTTGAAGTTGCCAATTTCGACAGATATTCGCTTTGAAGATTTGATGTGCAATTTGCGCACATGCATCGCTGGCAAAAATGGTCGTTTAAAATGGCAGAGACAACTTCCTTATGGCCAAAAAATATACCGTTTATATATGCGGCATTTAAATCAATTGCTCTTAAGTTGCAGGCAACCATTTTCATTGATTGACTTTCCTCAACTGTCAATTTCTGTTGGCTCTCAGCTCTAACTGTATAGCGTTTCTTGCGTGAGAGAGAGAGGGGGAGAAAGAAAGAAAGAGAGAGAGATAAATATATAGAGAGAGAGAGAGAGATGACAACAAGAAAAATGCATGTCAACTGCTTGTTTCCCATTCCCTTCCATTATCCCCGCCTTTAAAATGGAGCCAAACTGTCTGCCCTGGCAGCTGTGTGAAGTGTGTTTTGTGTTTTGCATTTATATGTGCTTTGCCCGCCATGTAAATGCTATGTAAATATTTGCCAAATACCAACAACCAACAACCAGCTAAGCGAAGACTCGTATTTATAAACAACACTTCGAGACTTAAAGAAACCCAAGATGTTGAGCCTCGGCTCGTCGCACTTAATTAAAAGGCAAAATTTTGATGAGCCTCAATTGCTGTCCCAAAATCGAACCCAACAACCCACACCCCAATCCCTCCGCCCCCCAATTGTTGTGGCAGCTACTGTTCAAACGTTACCAGAGGCTAATGACCCGTAAGCAGCGACAAATCCCAGGTGCATGTCTGGCATGCTTGAGCTTAGCTCCGGGACTGGGATTGGGTTTGGTTTTCTTTTTTTTTTATGGGGTTTTACCTGATGGGCAAAGGGTTTTCTCACTGTGTGTGTGGCGGCGACGTCTTGGGTTGTGTTTAATTGACGGAAAAGCGGCGACAGAAGGTCCCAAAATAATACTTCAATATTCTAAAGGAAATGAAATGTTAATTAACAAGGTAAAATACTCAAGGAAAAACCGATAAAGAAACAAGAAGTCTTTACAGAGCAGCAATTGATGTGAGAAAATGGCACTTAGAAAAGGTTAAATGTGTAAAGCATGAAAATGTCAAAAGTTAAGTTTCAGAAAATGCTGGAAATGATTGCATGAGCAACAAAAGAGCGGATATTATTAATGATATAATTATGAGAAAATGAAAATTACAAAATAATATAGGGGAAAGTTTTCTAAACGTTGAAGACTGAAGATATACAATCCGTATTCGTATATATCTGTATGTGTCTGTATAGTGACTTTGGTTGAAATCAACAAAATAATGCCTTTCTTAGAAAATGTAAAAGAAGTTACAAATTAGTCAATTAATTATTAAGCAATATATAGGGAATAATTCAATCCATCATCAAATTACAGCTGAACCAATAATTCCTCTAGCAATATGCTAATGTCTGTAATCCCCACAGAAAAGCAGAGGCATAGTGGGAAATAATTGGTAGGCATTGAGAACTAAGCACAAATGCTACGATATCATAATTACATTTAACTTGCAACCTGTTTGTGTGTCCTTCCTTAGTGCATTACACTAATTAGCCTGACGGACATATCAAGTTTGCCATTTTACCTGCATTGCAGCTCTATAGGTTGACTAATTGGCCTTGCTATCTCTCTCTCTCTCTCTCTCTGTTTCTCTGTTGCTGTCACAGCAGCTGCCGCAATTCCTAAACGCATGTTGCAGCCGTCGCACTTTGGCACTCAATAAACAGCGTTTATTTGCGGCTTTGCACTCGCATTGTAGAATGCAGCCTGTTGCACCTTTAAAAAAGGGCCAGGCTCGATATTTAACAACATGACGCAGCTGATTGCGGACGTGCCTCAAAAGACGTTGCTTGTGCCCCTGCATCAAATCATCAATCAGCTGCAACTAATATATTGTGACTTCTGTTGTTGCTGTTACAATTACGCCAACTGGTTGCACTTGAAAGTGCAGCTGCAGCCCCTCCCCCTCCCGTCTTTTCCTCCCATCTTTATCCCATTCTAATGAGTATGCCTGTGATTGCGAGGGATTCATCTGAATGCTTCATTTCATTAACTCATCCAGTTCCAGGAAACGTCAGCAGCAGACGCAGACCGTTGCTCTTATCTATGTGTCTTCCATTTAGCGACTCAGTTTCTCGAGAAGGAAAGAACGCTTGCTTTTGGTTGCTGCCTCAAAATTGTAATTATCATTATACCACATTTATCTGCAAGAGGTTCTGCGTCTACTTCTTGGCGTTGATTAATTTACGACGTTGTAAGCCTAGGCTATGGTGTGCGCTTCCACAGATGAAATATGCTCTTTTGATGTGGTAGTTTATTTCAAAAATAAATTCAGAGTATCTGTTGCATCAAATTGCTGGCCTTGGGGCACTATCTTGGAATAAAAAGGCCTTTTTAGATGTAGACTAGGCGACTAACAATCACTGATTCAACTTAAGATCATTTTTTTTTTAACTTAGCTTACAGCCTTGAGTTAATATTTATAAACTCAATGAAACTTGTTTCTTAAAGAAGCCCTATAAAGAATTTCTTGAAATTATCTTTTAGTTGACATCTCAAAATCATTAAGAATATATTTCGTTGTTTAAAAAACAATTGACGTTGAGACAGCGAAAACATATCGACATATGTTTCCGAAAAATACAAAAGAAGCCTTTCTGATGTTAAGATATCTGGAAATTATTTCAAAGCGCATTCCAACTCTTATTTTCATTTAAACTCTTAACTTTTCTAATGCGGCTTAGCTAAACACAATGTCATTTCAAACACCTTAAGGACAAACAACAGCTGTTTTTCTTTTAACTTGCTGTGAATGGTTTTGTTGTCGTTGTTTCTGTTATTGTTATAGTTATTGTTATTGCTCTTTTAGTGGCCAGTGTCCAAAGCGAGGCGCATGTTAAAGAAACATAAACACAGACTACGACCCCTTAACCCCATGCCTGTCTTCAGCACTTACCCGAAATGCATAGCCAAAAATAAAATTGGTACAACGAGAAATATAAAAAATGAAGAAAAACTTTTTCATTATTATTATTGCCCACGTTGGAAGATGGGGCTGCTGATATGACGGAGCGCGACGACCCAAAAAAAAAATAAAGGAGAAAAAACTCATCAGCATAATCAACAAAAACGTTGAGCGTCTGGAGGTTGAAAGGGAACATAGGGGAAGTCATCGAGGCAATGTTGCATGCAACATGCACAAGATTCGAGTGATTGTTGCCTGACAGCCCGTTGAGAGTTGCAAGACGTGGCAGCAGCGTCTCTCTGCCATTTGTATAGAATATATATAGAAATAATAATAATAGTAATAATAATAATTGTTGTTGTTGTTGTTGTTGTTGTCCGTCAAGTGGCATATGCGACTGCAGTAGGGTGTAGCTTGGCAATAGGGTGTAGTACCAGTTGTAATTAGTGCAACTCGAGTGTGCATTCCCCTCACCCCTCACAAATTCTCTTTCTATTTTTGTGCTTTGGCCCCCTGTTTGATTTATCATATGTGACCGTATCAAAGGGCTTATCAGCATGCAGAGACCCATCCCATCCACTTCGTGTTGCATGCACTATCTTAGGCATTCAACAGACGCAAGCAGCGATCGCATTGATAAATTGCTTGCTGACGTGATTTGTGTACAGACAGACCAAAATGTGATTCGATGCGATTAAATGCGATTCGATAAGATTTCTACAGTTTGTCGATTGCTGTTTTCTAGTCTGTGTTTCTCGGTTAGTATGCTAATTTATGTGACTACAGCAAATGAAAGCAAAGTTGTTGCTTTTAGTTGCCTGCTTTTCTATTTTCACATGCTCGAATTTGGCAGTAGACAGATGCTTTCTACACGATTAACACTGTCCGACAGTTTGATTTACTATATATGTGCTGATATCTAACATCTCGTTCGATTTCCTCGCTGCTGCTGCCGTTGACCAGTAAATCAAAATATGTTGACGCCTTGCACAAAGCTAATAAGTTGAACCCCTGCATACAAGTTTTCCATGTGTGGGCTTTCTTGGGCTTTAATAGATAAAAGTCGAGCTACGGCATGCGTTGTGTAACATTATAAAAAAAAAGTCTCTCTCAGCAAATTGCATCTAATATTTCAGCATCTTTTTTTATTACCCACTTGCCCGACTTAAGATACATTTCCAGCGCAATTCAATTGCAACTGCCACAATGGGCTGGCCTTAAATTAAATGCATTAAAGCGACTATATAGTGTACATATAGTATAAACAGCATAAATGTGTAATACGTAATGCTCGCCTCTCTTTGACGTACTAGGAACAATAAAAATTTATAGTTCCATTCACTTTACAGCCTGCTCTCCAGTTACACCACACATGTGGCTAATGCTGTTACAGATAGCTCTAAACTTAAATTAGCCTCAATTGTTTATAATTCTCGGTAGTAGTCAGTAGCAACGAGACGACGACTGTCAGGTCTCTTTGAGACTGTTAAGTGCGTCAACTCGTCGTCGGCCACTTGAGGAAGTGCCCAGCCCTCAGCTCTCGATCTCGATTCGGATCTCGATCTCGTTTTGTATCTCGATGGCTGCCCCTTTCTGGGTTTATTAAGAAACTGGTTGAAGTTGCTGCTGCCGCTGCTGTTGCTGCTGCCACCCGCCTAAATTCACAGAAAACTGTGCGGTTTCAAGGGAGTGCAGAGCAACAACTCACAGCAGGTTTCATGCCTAATTAATGCAACTTAATAAACATTAAAAAAAACTTACAGATTTTTTTTCATAACTTTTTTGGGTCGCTAAAAGTGTATTTTGTGGTCGCGCCCTTTTATTTCATTTTAGCATAAATATCTAAAAATTCCTGCATTAATTTATGATATATGCGCTTTGACGCCAGGCTGATAAACAACAACTGATAAACTCGAAAAATAATCCCAATGTTGTTTTCTTTAAAACTTAAATAAATTCGTCTGTATATCTATAATAAAAATGCTTTTATGACGTACATGAAATGTTCATAGTGTTTATTGTTGGTCAGTGATGTCACGTTTTTGTATTTCCTTAAGAAATTTATGTTTTATTGTTGCGTTTCAGATCTCGACACACCTCAAAATAATTATATTAACATTAGCTTTAAGAGTACGCCTGTTTTTTGCCACTTCTTCAGCAGCAAACAAAAAATGTGCGCTTCTAAATTGAAATAACAACTCGACCCAATTAAATGCCTACAAGTGCCTTGTCTCTAATAACTAAAAGCCAGACACACAGCCACACACAGATACACACATACACAAGTTGCGTGCTGTTGTGGCATTTACAAGTGCTTTTTTGGACATTAATTTTTTGGCTGTCGATTGTTGGTACCAATGACTTCATGATTATGCTTAGGCGTCAGGTTTTTGTAACTCACAAAATACAGAAAAACAAATGTTATAAGCAAAAGTTTCCACGAATATGAAATATATTTTGAGCTGATTTTAAATTATTAGAAAAGCAAAAAGAATACTTAAGCTACTTTTGAAGGAGCTTCTAAAAGTCTAAAATATATCTATCTTAAGCTGGATTTAAATATATCAAATATTTAATCCCTTACCAAAATCCCACTTACTGGCAAACACAAACATAAACTAAAATAATAAATAATAACTTGAACTTTCATGTTATTTGGTTCATGTTTTCTAAACAAATCTAAAAGCCGAACTTCACTAGAAGCAGTTGAGGCAACCTTGAAGGTAGCTGTCATGATCCCCGTCCCGCAGCTGCTGCTGCTTGCCACTCATTCTTGACACGAAGCTACTTAGCAATGCAGTTGACAGCCTCACTTTGATTATTTTTGCGTATTTCTGTCTTACTATTTATTCAACCAGTTTTGACATTGAATATTTAGAATTTCATTATTGCTTTTTTGAGGCTTACGGTTTGATTTCAACGCCAGCAATAAATTTTGATTTTGTTTGTTGTTTGTCAACAGCTGGGACAGGCTGGGCCAGAGCAATATCTAAATATATAAATATATATTATGTATGCATTTAGCTTGGGCTGATCAGCGTATAAATAATTTCGCAGCTTAACTCAGAACATATGTTGTCTTGATGGTCTCAAGTCACAAGACTTAAGTCTGAAGTTTCAAGTGTTTACGCTTTAATCTGCTAGCACGTTTTGAGCTGATGTTCATTTCCTGAAAAATGTTCATCAAATGAAGCCAATTTATGCGTTGGCTGATTTTATTTGCTACTTTTATTTCTATTATTATTTTTCTGTTTCTGATTCGTTTTATATATTTTTTTGTTTTTGTTAAAAATTATGGCAATTTCCTAGTGAGATTTGGCTCGACTGATAAGCAGCCGCGTCGTCTAGACTAGAGACCCTCTGCAACAGCAGCAGCAGCCCACAGGAAAAAGCACGAAAACCTCGACAGACGTCTGCGATAAGTTTGCAGGCTCTGCCTCATGCCCCATGCCCCATGCCCCCCTTCACGGCGCGTACCCAAAGGCCAGTGGCTGTCAAACTGCATCCAGTTAGCGAAAGTTTCGCCACAGGAAATTGAAATGAGTCCAAATGCGAGTGCACAAGACTGGCTTGACATTTGCCTCACACACAAGACAATGGATAAAATTCCAATTGCAACAGCTATTAAATGCCATTGCACAATCAGCCATGAACAATGAGCAAAATGCTAAATTCATAACAATTAGACGCCTACGTGCCACCAACCCAAAACAGCCACCAAACAGAATTTACAAACTTGCTTTGAACTGTCGAATTGGACAATTTATTTTGGCAGACCTTGAGTTGAGTTTTTGCTGTATGTTTTGTTATCGAATTATTGACAGGCAGGCGTTGCAGTCAAGAATTAATTTGATTTGTATGCGCTTTTTTCAATCAGCGCACAGTTTTACAAGCAGCGCAACTTCAATTCTAAATTCAATTCAAACTGTTGCCCTGGGCATTTCTGCCCCGTGTGACTCACATTGCAGCAACATTTCTAGTTGCTCTTCTCTTTGCTTTGTGTAAATTTAGCATAGGCCATAAATTCTCTAAGCTGTCGGATGGCCATAGCTCAACTTTTGTGTCGCAGCTGCTACATATTGCGGCATGCTTCCTGCCAAACTGTAGCTGCCACTAAAAGTGTCATTTTCTAATCGCAGTTTTGCCTTTGCCTTTGACACACGCAATTACAATTTGATTGATAGGTCTTAAGGGTTTAAGCTGGGCTCGGCATGCAAAAATTATTTAAGAACTTTAAAAGAGTATGCATATCAAAGCTCGACTACAACATACCCTGCAGGCAGCTGTTTAACTATGCACACTCAAATGTAAGCAAATGTAAGGCTTGCTTGTAGCAAGTTGCCAAGTTTCATTGTTGATTATTATTGTTTTGTTTTTATAATATTACCTGTTTAATGTGATTTCTAGATTTCTCGAAGTACTATTTTTTGTTGGTTTTGTTGACCCACTTCAAGGCCGCTCTATAAACAAGGCAGCTTTCTCTGCCTTAAGCTCGGCCCCCAGCATTAAATCGCTTCCTGGTTCTCCAACTCCAACAACGATTCCAACGTAGGCCCGCATATTCATTTTCTCTGCTGGGGCCTGTTAACTTTATGAGTTTTTAGTTTTATCAACTGTTTGACACTTGGACAGACAACAGACACTTAGTATCTACATATATGTTGTTGTTGATGCCATGTGGCGGCTGGCGACTGGGACTGCACCAGTTTCATGCCACATGCCTGCCAATTGTTGTTGTTGCTGTTGTTGCTGGTCATGCTGCTGTCAATTGGTTTGTTAGTTTGACTGCAGTCGTTGACACTTGAAAGGGTGCCTGGTGCTTGGGTTGTGGCTCTGGTTCGGGTTCGGGTTCTGGTTCTTGATTCTTGATTCTTGCGCCGCAGCATTTCGCAACTTGCTGACTCTGCTGACGAACGGATTGACTCATGTTGTTGCCATTGTGCAACAGCAACAATAATAACAACAACAACAACTGAAACTGGGAATTGCAATAAATAACAATCTTCTAATGTCATCAGCGCAGTAGTCTCTATGTCTCTATTTTTGTTGTTATTACTAGTCATTTCAGCTTCAATTTCCCCCCATTTTCCCCACGATCTTGCCATGTTGTTGCATTTGTTTTATAACGCTGCGTGAATTGGCTGTAATTGTTTTGATTGCAGTTCATGGCGTCGACTTAGCACATCTCTTTTTCTCTCTTTCTCTCTCTATGTGTGTGGCTCTCTCGCCCTCAGCAGCTGCAACTCTCTTGTGGGTTTTAGTGAACCGTCATTTTAATTGTTGAGACTGTAGAAATTTCCACTTTGCCAATGCTGAAGTTGTTCATTTATGGCTGGAGCTATTTAAAAATGTCTATAACCAGTCCAGCTTAAAAATCGCAATTTGAATACTTTGGTACTAAAAAAAAGTACATTTTTCACAAATTAAAGTATATTTCAATGCTAAGTAATCGGTATATTCCAATAGTTTGCTTTTGGTATCTCGTTAAATAGTTAACAGCCTGTCACAACCTTGAAACGCTCTTAGCCCTTTTTGTACATGCTGCCGGCATGGCATAAACAAATCGAACACATCGTCAAATTTATTAGACACGCTCTATTGTTAAACTGCTCGATTGAAGCCAAGTTTGATATTTTTTTGGGGGGCCCTCAAGCAAAGCAATCGACAGTCATGTGAAATGGACGCTAATTGGGCGTTAATAAAACGCTTACTCTAAGATATTAGCCAAGATATACAAATTGTATAGTTATTCAGTTAATGCTTGATTTGAATCTTAGCAAGTGGGCGTTGCGTGTGTGGCAAGTTCAATGAACGCCGCAATGCCCAGGCTGCAAGAGCTACAATTAAGCATGATTGATAATATTCTAGAGTCCCCCAGCAATGCGAGCAGCAGACCCCCAGGGTTGATTATAAATGATAAAACTCGATGCGAATGCAGCAGCAACAATTAATCAGTGCACCAAGTGAACCAAACGACAACCAATATGAAAATCCAATGAGAAACATTAAGTTAACAATCCGAGTGAAGCCAAGCTAAGGAGAGAGACCCACAGGGGAAAAACTGCCGAGAACTCTGTTAAGATACCTCCGCCCACAACGATGTCAGCTGCCAGCACTACCAATCGGCCCCCTCCACAATCGCCTCTCTCAGCACCACTTTACGATGGCTATGCAACGATACGGGCTCGTGGTTTGACCCGCTCCCGATCCATACGCGCCGCCGAGGCAACCGAGGCGGCAGCTGCGGCAAAGCCGCACGAACTCCAAGCAGCGGCAGCAGCGGAGGCAGGATTGCGCTCGACTCAACGCAAGCGAACCGTTTCGCTGAGAAGCAACTACAGTCAGAACTCGGAGGAGATCTATGCCAGAGCGAAGCCGGTGCGCACGCCCATCATTGGCGATCTGGAGCCGATATATGCGAGTGCTTCAGTGGCAACGGCAACGGGCACCGGTGCCTCAAGTGTTGGCTTTCGCCCCTTGTCAGATGCATCGAGCTCCTCGGGCGGCGGTTCCATGCCCTGTGATTATCAGAGCGTGAAGAAGAACTCGCGCTTCTCGCTGGACTCGCTGCAGAGCAGTGCGACTCCAAAGACGCCGGACTACGAGGAGGAGCACATCTTTCTATATACGGCGCCGGATAGTCCAAAGCGGAGATTGGACAGCGGATTGCGCAGCTCGTACGATAGCTCGGAGAGGGTCTGCTACTCGCCGGTGGTGCCCAGGCTCAGCTTTGTGGACATGCAGGAGCGCGACTGTCGACGGGGTGGTGGAACGCCGACGACGTCGACGACAACGACGACTGCGTTGCGTCACAACTCGGTCAGCTCCAATGGCTCGTCGAGGCGACCCATGACACTGCCGCTGAGCCTCTCGCTGACGGAGCATTCGCCGCACTCGCCCACCAATGGACTGCCGCCGCCGGCGCCTGTGCGCCGCGAGAGTCTCTATGCGAAGCCAAAGATCTACGCGACGCCTACACGACCGCCGACCACTAGACGCCTCAATCTCTACGAGCTGCCCATTGTGACGCAGCGCAGCAACAGCACCGAGCTAATGGAGCGCTCCTACACCAGCCAGAGCCTGGCGACCATCGATCAGGATGAGATGCTCGTCGTGCCAAGGGCCATGCCAATGCTGCCCAACGCTGTGGATCGACGCTATCACACGCTGGGTCACATGCGGGTGAAGAGCATGGGCACTGGACTGCATCGCAGTCTGGATGTGCCAGTGGGCTCCATGCTGGACATGAGCGCCACCCACAATTGGTCGCAGCAGCACCAGCATACGCATCACGGCAACCACAAGTCAGCTGGGAATATCTATGCGTCTGCCGAGGCAGCAGTCAGCGATCTGAATCGCATGGCACCGGAGTACATGGATCCGCTAGACTTTAAGATCGGTTGCCAGACCACGTTGCGGAGCAAGCCGCTAATTCCCTGGTACGAGCTGGCCATACGCAGGGACTTCAAGCGGCAATCCTGTCCGCCCATTAGCAGCGGTGCTCTGACATTGCCAGCAACGCCCCAGCTAAATGAACAGGTGAAACAAATATTAACTTTAAGCACTTATCGATTATTACATCATAAGTTACCCTTGTAACTATAACTTCCTGACCTGATCTGTAGTCTTGAGAGCTGCCTTTATAATTCCAAATGCGATCTTAACATTTTCAACTATGTCTCTGACTATCGATACTGCTGCATGGTCACCAAGCCAAGCCAAGATATGTGACAATAAAAGAAATGCTGTAGTTAAACTTACAGCTATGCCATGTGGCATGTTCCTTGTTCCTTGTCTTGTGTGCTTATGCAGGTTACATGTTGCACGTTGCAGATTGCAGTTAGCAGTTAGTAGTCAGTCGGGCTGGCATTCCTCATCCGGCTTTGGCCATTACAAATGCAAGCCAGCGCATAAGGTAAGCTATGCGAGTGGCCATCGTCCACACTTGCTCATTTCTTCAATTCTTCAGCTGTTCAGTTCCTCAGTTATTCAGTTATTCAATTGTTCAGTTGTCAGTTGCCGTTAGACGCGTTGCCCACTGATTGATTTAATAAAACTTGCATTTCTGCGTGCCTTTGGGCGAGAGAGCACTTCAGCATATTAAATAAATGAGCCAACGTCTTGGCCATTACTCTGAGCTTTTGGCTTATGGCTCACGTATGTTTATGCCTGATTACCGTTTGGGGAGCACTGGGAGCGGTCGCTGTTGTTGCCGGTGCTGTTGATTTTAATCCTGCATCCGCCTCAGGCTGGCTCTTTTTTGTCTGCGCAGCCGGCGTACAACAACATCTGTTGACCATGTCCAAAACTGATGACCTGATTCGCAGCACATGTAATTGATATGTTTGTCCACGAAGAAATCAGCTTTGATTCGAGCAGCAACTGCAGCTGGCAAATGCCCTACAAACGGGTGCAGTTGCTCTGCCTGTGTGCCCATAAGTTTCCACTTGAAATTCCTTGCTTAAATCGTCTCAGCGATATATCCATATGAGCCACTTGCTTTGACTTTACTGGAATTATCAGCCAGCAAATGCTCTAGAAACTGAGATTCCTATTGAGATTTGGCTTTATATACTTATCGATATCTAATTATATAAAATCAAATACTAAAAATGCTTGCTTCCAATTAATTTCGGTAGCTCTTACTCTTAGTATATACCACATTGTTATCGATAAATATTTATTTTAAAATATAGTAAACTGAAAAAATTGTTATTTTTTATGCTAGCTCATAAAAATAGAACTCAAATTCTAAATATACTTTCCGGCTGACTTGGCTTATTGTAACCTTATGTCAAATTCGTCACATGTATAACTCAGTCAACTCACACTATCTGATATACCCTCTGGTAAACACAAGTAGCAGTAATTGCACGACATCGACTACAACAACACCAACACATGTAGCAAAGGCTATCGCCAATTGCGGGTCCAATCAATGTCAACTTTCAAAACAAATAAAGTTGCCATTAATGCTGCTTGCCGCTTGTCGAGCACATTTAATCATTTTTTATTTTTTATTTTTTTTGCGATTAAGTTTTCGCTGCTATTAATTTGGCGCGTTTTTAAAGCCTTCTTTTGGCTCAGCAAGCTTTAAAACGTTTTTCATGTTTATGTATGAGGCGGTGAGGAGCTCAACAGCTGCCAATTTAGTTGGTGTAACTCGAGACGAGGCACAGCTCTGAAAGGAAAGTGAAATTGGTGGATTGAGAGGCAGGCGTGTGAAGCAAGCAAATGTCGATCATAATTACAGTTTGAGCAGCATTGCGCTACACTCTGATGACTTCATAGCAAAGGTTCAACATATCAAGGTGAATATCAAATGTTGATTGCGTTTAATTGATTCCATTTCCAACGAAATTTACATATTTGGCAATTAGCAGCACATGCCATTAATAAGCATCAAGAAATGTTACAGCTGATTGATGTGATTTTGATTGCCCAATGCGACCCATTCATTTTACAAAGGTTGCAATTAGGCAATAAATTTAATTGAATGACTCTATTGAACGTCAAATATTGCGTATTTAAATGCTTCTCACATTTATGCAAATGGAGCAAAAATATGCCTGCTATAAATAGTAAAATATTGCGAGTGCTTCAAATAGTTAAAATATGTTATTTAAGTACAAATAATTAACACGTTCACCTTGCCGCTGACACTTTTACTTCCAAATAGTAATACTTATGGCAATACTTCAATGCAGCACAACAGAACTGTCAGCTTAAGATTGTGTCTCAGTCTATTTCAGACAGAGTTCATCATTGGTTCCATCTGCAAGGACAGTTTGTCAAGTTGTTGCTCTAGTTTTTAGCAGATACTCGTTTATGTGTTCGCCTCTCGTATCACATAAGAAGCGTCATGCATAATTAACAAACATATATGTCTGTACATATGTGTGTGTGCACAACTATACAAAAACATAAAAAAAAAGGCAAAAACTGTAAGCAACGTTGAGAGCCGACAAAATGCCAACAAATTGGCAAGTTGCAAGCTGCAAGCTGCAAAGCTGAACTGGGCTTAAGTAACTCGTTAGTTTTCTTTATCTTTTGGGATCGCTTATTAAAAACAATTTCTGTACGATAAACGAGATGAGGAGATTGCCGACAGGCGACAAGCGGCTTTCAGCTGCTGACTGACTGTCTGACTGACTGACTGACTGCTTGACTGACTGACTGCACATGCAATATATTGTATTTGTATCTCATAGATACCTCGTTATAATTGCAGCCCACTGAGAGCTAAACGACTGAATAAATGAATGACTGACTGAGTGAGTGACCCCCTCGTCAACTCCCCAACCCTCTCTCCCTGCCTCTCTCTCTCTCCTCTGACTCCTTCCTGCTCGCTTTTGGCGGCTTGTTTTTGGTTTTTGTTTGTCAAAAGCAAACATGACAGCAACACCAGATGTATGTATGTGCTGTTATTTGGTATTCAGTATTCAGTATTCAGTATTCATTATTATTAGTTTGTGTCTTTGAACATGCTTTCTGAATTCTTTGTCGCAGTGGGGCGCACAGTTTTTCATATTAATTTATGACAAATGCAATTTGTATCTACTTAATTCATAAATATTAATGCGACTACAGGCAAACGGGGGCACGTGAGCCCAGTTCACAAAGTCACAGGTGTCTCGGCCAAAAAAAAAAAAAATAATAAAGAAAAAAAACCCGTTTGCAGTGCTGACTGCTCAGTTATAGCCACAGTGTGCCTCAAACTCGTTTCGGGCCACTCTTAATAGAGACAAAGACTCGAGTCGAGTATTGGACGATGATGAAGCTGTTCGGGGGCTCAACAGTCCACACTCCACAGTTCACAGGACGAGCGCGTCTGTTTGACAGTCTCCCCAAGGAAATCAGCGCAAACGAAAACAAAACTCAAGCAAACAAGAAACCAGAATCAAAACAAACAACAAACAACAATGGATAGCTAACAAAACGAGCAAGAAACTGAAAACTCTCCGACTCATACTATTCTTCTTCTGTCTCTCTCTCTCTCTCTGAGTTCAAGAAGACAACAAAAAAAAAAAAAGAAAGAAGAACAGAAAAATACGTTTTTTATTCGGCTCTGTCGATTTAAAATTTAAAGTAAAAAGCATTGCATTGAAAACTGGTTGCTGGACGAAGGTCTGGTATCAATTCTGGATTCTCTGCAACCTCATTGTGCATCAACATCTTCATGAGTTTTATTTTAAAGCACACACAGATTACATTCTGTTGTTGTTATCCTGAACGTGTGTCTTTTTTGTGGCTTCCGGTCTTGAAATCGAATAATCAATAAATGAAAAAAAAAAACTGAACACGGAGCGCTTCAATGGACATTGATCGTGTCACTGGTTGAGAAAAAACAAATGAAAGAAAAGAGAAGTCATTGTGTGGAGTTGGGGGAAAACTTGGGGCAACTTGACTCAAGTGAAGAGAGAATGTTGTAAGTGGAAATGTTTATGTTGTTGTTGTTTAGGGGAAAACTGAAATGGGATCTTGAGCGATGGTAAATAAATGAGTAGAGGGTCTTCAAAATGTGCCTTATTCAAGTGGAGTCTTGGGAATAAATTAACAAAATAGAAATGTTTATGTTTTCAAAAGAAAACTGAATTGGAAATAAATAAGAACTTAAAGATAAGAGCGCTTTAAGTTCTTGAATAGCATTTGAAAAATTGCATAAATGATACACGCTTGGGAATTATCTATATTTGTTATAATGCCTGTAAGACTTGATTCAATTATCTTACTCACTATCCTATTAACTGTCAATTAGCTTATTGTGCAATACCAATCCTTAATGTCATCTCTTGCAATTTTATTGTTTGATGTGTAGATAATTTGAACCGCAGCTTAAATTAACAATCTCTTTTTCTTCCTCTGCTTCTTTACAGGTAAGTGCCAGAGCTCACATCAATTTAATCCACACTTGGGGGTATCGTAAGTTTGTTGTTCTGGCCATTATCCAAATGCCAAATTTATCTAAGCCACAAATTTGTGAAATGCCAAACGACCCACAAATTTTCAACCTCATGAAAATTGCATAGAGTCCGAGAGAGAGAGACAGAGAGAGACAGAAATAGATGAGAGCTGCATAGCTGGAGAATTGTTGTGTAAATAATGGCAACTGCAATCTTTTGTCTTTCGCCAGCCACTGTCCAGAATCGAGAGATGAGAATCGCTGTCTCTGTTCGGCTTGTGGAGCGGCTCAAGATCAAAGACACTGGCTGCCTCTGACTGTGACTGTGACTGTAGTTCCCGTGTGGGTCCAGTGTTTGTATGTTTGTCTGTCTGTGGTGCGGTGGTGCGGTGGTGCCGTGGTGCCGTTTCTCTCACTTCGAGCGTAATCCGAATTCCCCCCAAGCCTCAGCTCTCTGCTCACACAAGATCTTAATGATGATTTGCTATTTTTGCGCCTGCCCGCTGCTTTGGCCCCAGTCCGAACTCGTCCAAGTGGAAACGATGCGCATGTCGCATCTTTGGCTTCATCTGGCCTCAGTCTCAGCCTCGGATACAGTCATCTCAGTCGTAAGCAATCGCAATGGATTAGTTTGTTAATCATTTTATTATGTGGCAGGCAGCTGTGCTCTGTTGTGATCGGTTCAGGATAACTGGGGGCGTTGCCAAATAAAATACGAAAATTTAGCTGAGCGGCAAACTGCAAAGGAAATCAATGAGCACAGTAAAAAAAAAAAATCAAGATATGCGAATGATATGTGGGAAAAATTTCAAATTAACCTGCGTAAAATTCCACATATTCATAACAAATTTAAATAAATACTAATGGATTTCTGATTCTTGTTATTTATGTATCCATTTATTTCATTCTGAGCTGACACTTACCAGAAACTAAGTTAATGATTATGTAGTAGCAGAAATAGTATCAATAAATTTAAAAATACTACACAATTTTATTACAACTTTTTGATAAGAGTGCATGCGATAAGATCACCAAGAAACCACCAGCAATTCGCGCAAAAAGTATCTTATCTTATCTAAGGCGGTGGCTACTGGCGATTATACAATATATTCTTAGATAACTGCTTGCATTTATCTACATCCATTTTACAAACTTAACTCTAGCCAATTTCAGATGGAAAATACTCGTTTAGATTTTTTACCTTAAACTAATGTCGAAGTAAATAGTTGACTGAATTTCTATCCATATTTGTTTTGCTAATCAGTTTTCGCCAAATGCCATAGAGGTCATTATATAACGGTCATGATATAACGGTATGCATCAATCATATTAAATGGAAAGATGTCTTCATCTATGGCATTAGGTCAAAGCCATCAGACCTCTGCACATTTTCCGACTTTAAGCAGTCAAAAGATAAAATAAGAGAGAAAAAATGTTAATTGGCAACTAGCTTGAACCCGGCAACTTGCATTAATCATTAATAATCCAAACGCCCCCGTTTGCCGTTATTCAGTTGCTGTCAAACTTTCACTGGCCTTGGACAAATAGTGAACAAACATCGGATGTCATGCCACAAACGCCCCCCCTTCCCCAGCATAATAAATCGCAGAGAAACAGTGACAATTGTTACAGTTCTTTCCGCTGCATCTGCAGCAAACAAATGTCAAGTGTTGTTGCAGTTATAGTTGCAGCTGTTGCTGCTGCATAAATCATTTGAAAAGGTCAAAGTGCACACGCCTACGTAGCTTGCCACAAGCAGTGGCACACATATGGCCGCCCGATGTCTGCAGCAGTTGTCAAGTCACTGCTGCTGCTGCTGTTGCAACATGATTTATTCATGCCAGAAACTCGAAACCGTCGCTTTTGCTGTAGCTGCTGCTGGCGACCCACTTTAGAGCTGGCTGAAACTAACTGTAGAGCTAATCGAAGGCCGCTGGCTTATCACTAGCTGGCCCTTATCACTAGCTAGCCGTTATCAAAAGCTGATACGATGGCTATCTACAGCTGTAAACTATTGCACTTAGTGTCTGCAAAGTTGCTGACCAAAATACTAAACGAAACAAATTTGACACTTTGAAAGTCATTGTTGCTGTTGCTGTTGCTTTGAGTGTTGCTGCTGCCATTGAACTTGAACTTTGGGCTGTTACGGTCTGCAAATTGCAAGCAATAAATTCAGCGAAACAGCAAACAAAAAACTCTGACAGTCAAATTAAAGTTGGTAATTTTTATGTCGTTGTTGCTGTTGGGCAGTTGGCAGCCGTTGTTTGTGGAGTTATTTAGCATATGCAACACAGCAAAAGCAGACTTTCCATGTGCCACTCACTCTCTTTTATCTCTCCCTCTCTCACTCGGACTCTCACTCTCTCTCTCTCTCTTTCCGTCACCCTCTCCCTTTAAATTTTTTCTTGCTGCTAATTTTGCCCGTCGATGCGTATCGCATTGCTTAACGCTTCGTTGCCGTCGCAGTGTGCTAATGAAGTGCAGCAGCAGCAACAGCAGCAAATGCAACAGCAACAGCAACAGCAATAGCAGCAGCAACAACAACTGCAACATTAGCCGCAATTGTAGTCAGTTAGCCCAAGGCAAACTCACGCAGCTCGAGAGCAGCTTCATAGTTTTGCTGCTACAAGTGAACTTGCAACTGTTGCTGTGCTGCAGGCAAAAGTTGCAAGCAAATATGGGTTGCTGCCACTGTTGCTTTTCAACTTTATGGTATTATTGTGCCAAAATGTTGATTTTGTTTGCTTGTTGCATGTTTTGCTTGCCATTTGTAATATTTTTCTTTTATTTGAAATGTAGTTCCCTTTTGGTGTGGATCCCGAAACTAAAGCTAGAGGCTTGTTGTTCCTAGTTCGCTTAATAGGTTTGAAAAGATGTCTTTAAAACTGTTGAATTTTAACTTGAGTTCTCATTTCTGCTCTCTAATTTAGCTTACACTTACTTTGTCTTTAAATTAGGCAGCAGACGTTGACTAATTAAATTATATTTAACACGCTGCAAAACGTGCTTTGGGCATGCGCCAAAGACACCTTCGCGCTATCTGCCACACTGTTTTTTTTAGCCACTCACATTACAATCAGCAGATTTAAATTAAAAGCCACGTACGATTCGCAGTTCTCAGTGTCAGGATCGTAGGTAACCCTTTTGGTGGCCACAAAAAACTCTTGCCAACTTTTCACATTATTTTGTGGTAATATTGTGCAGCCGCCTCACGTAGTGGTTACAAACATAAAAATTGATTACGGTACGTATGAGTAACGTGACGGGCTTGCGACAATGCCACACACAACGAGGTGCTTCATTTAAACAGGATATATATACATATACATATACATATACATGTATATGTTGAACTGAAGCCCACTCTTTCAACATTTCAATAGAGTTCTATCGGAATTTTGACTCGCAATGCTCCAAAGTTGGGCAAAGCAATTAAAGTGAATTATCAAGCAATTTATAAAAAAAATGGGCTTTTGTGGCAGCGAATGGGGGGAAAGGTGATTGGGGGTGGCCTACCACAAATAGTAAAAAGTCGCATTTGAAAAATGAGCTCAGCCTCAGTTCAACGGGCATTTTAAGTGCCGTCCTTGAACTCTGTGTAAACTAGTTAACTTATAGAAGCGGGCAGCAGTTTTTGCTTTTGTTTTTAGATTCGCTTCTGTTAACTTATTTTGGTTGTTGTTGCTGCTGTTGTCGTTTTTGTTGTTGCAGTTGAGCGTGTCGACTTGACTTAATTTGCATAAGCGCTACGCAAATTAAAATGTGAAACGTGTTAGATGCCTATCAATGAACGAAGCATAGGCACGTAAGACGGCAAACTCTAGACGGTAGACGGTAGACTGTAGACTGTAGATACGAGTAGTTTAATAAGTAACTACGATAGCATTTAGTCAGCTTTAGTTAGCTTTCGATAAATGCATAGTCTTCCTACTTGTTTTTTAATTGCAAGAGACAGAAACGGGGCGTATCTCCGAGTCGATAGCCAACTAACTGCGATGATATCATGCATTCATCATTTTATCGTTTTATTCGTATGTATTATTAAATTTTCTCTGAAATAACTGCATACCAATGCTAATTGTATTTCATTAGCACTCGAATTAATTTTTGAAGAGCGTCGTTTGAATTCTATGAAAATGATGTTAGACTCAAATTAAGGTGATTCAGATTCGGGAGTCATTTAATCAAAAATTCTAAAAGATAAACTACATGGCAAAAGCGACTCTAATATCTTTAATAGTTTTCTAGAGTTATATACAAAAATTTCAAAGGTTAACCGCAAATTCTGCAGTCCAAAAAGTATTTTCAAAGTAAAAGTAGTTTTGTAATTATTACATATTTCTGACTACAATCTTCAGACACAGAGCTTGATCGACTATTTAAACATATTTAACGCATAATCTCCACAAGCAATGCCCTTATGTACATATGTACTGCATTTTGATAAATTATAGTTCCGGTCAGACTTTTTATCCAAGTTCAAACAGCAATTGAAGCTAATGAATGAAAGCGCTCAACATATTCTCCAAGTCAATTACTCGAATAAGTTCAACTGCAAATGCAACCCACTGGGATAAGTTGACTTCATTATGCATTTCTTTGACCCATCTCGAGATGTATGCAACTCGCTCATTCACTCGGTTTCTATTGATGCCACTTTTACAGCTTCTGCTTCCGCCTGCTACAAGTCGAATGCCCTCCCGTCTGGCCAGCAAATTGCAATTACAACTTCCGCTCTGAGTCATTTCGCTTACACATCTAAGATATCTATATATACATATGTATATATTTTTTTTTTCACAACTCTAATGGCGGTCATTAGCTTGGTGTGTAGTTAGTCGAGTGCTGCTCTTCTCTCCAACGAGTTCACGCTCTTAAAAATGCTGACAAAACGAACCCCTCCAAAAGAACAAATCAGTTGTGCTTCAGTCACGTCGCATCATAAAAATATTTCGTGGCAAGCAACACAGTTGAGCAGTTGAGCAGCTAGTTGCCTAGCTGCAGGCTATGTTGTGGCACTGCTTCTAATGCTTGTTTATGACACAGGTGTCTGGACACAGTTGAGGCTGACAAAAAGACAACCGAGCCCAGGCGAATCCAGCATTGTGGGGGCGATGTTTTGAGGCACGTTCTGCAGCAAAAGTTTTTAAAGCTGCGCCTAAAGGCTCCGACCAGAGGAGTCATGAGTCATCTGCGTGAGTCCAGCCCAGACAGTTATGCAGCGTCTTTTGTAATACCCTGTAAATGCAGTCTTAGTACTTGAAGGGAAGCAACGATGCAAATTTATATTTACATTTTATAGTTTTGAAGAGCGTAGATATAATATGACAACTCCAAGCATGTTACACAGTATCTGCTAGTCGGTCATGGTCGACTAGAGTGGGCTTATTTGCTGTTACTTTTGTGGTTTGCTGAGAAGCAACTTGCATATAAAACAGAACTTGAAATGCGCTGCACGATTGCGACGAGCGGGCAGTGGTGCAGTGCTGCAGTGGTGGAGTGGTGCGGGGGTCAGGTCGTAGAAAGAAGCCACTCAATTGTGATGATAAATTATCGATGCAGCAAGTTAGTAACCAAGCACCTACTCTCTCTCATTCTCAGGCCCATGTGGTTTCTGCTTTTGAGCAGTCGCTGTCAAATATGACGAATCGCTTGCAACAGCTGACGGCGACGGCGGAGCGCAAGGATGGCGAACTGACGGACATGCGACAGACGATTGAGCTGCTGCGCAAGCAGTCCATTCAGGCGGGCCTGACCACCGCCCATATGCAGAGCATGGGTGTCCAGACGCAGGGCCAGTCCCAAAATGAGCTAATGCTCATGCAACAGAAGCCGCCAACGGGTAACTCGCGCAGTATTCACAATCTCAATACCCATCCTAATCCCAATCCCAATCCAAATGGAAATGGCATGGGTGTGGGTGTGGGCATTGGCGTTGGCATGCAGCGACAGCATAGCACGGATTCAATGTGCTCGCTGAACTCGATCAGTTCGGGCTGCTCGGCGGCACAGGACAAGAACAAGGCGAACCAGAAGAAGAAAGGCTGGCTCCGCAGCAGCTTCACCAAGGCGTTCTCGCGTAATGCGAAGATCTCGAAGACTAGTCGCCATGCCGGACAGCATCATCAGCATGTCCATCAGGCGGAGCAAGGCTCCCACAAGCAGTCCTCGCTAACAAATGGACATGGTGAGCCATTGGGTTTGGCTGCTCTGGCCACACAGCCGGCACCTCCGCTACCCGTGGCGCATTCGAGCAGCAAGCAAAGTAGTCCGGCCAAAACGGTCACACTGATCGACAATGCGAAACCGATCGATGCCATCGATCATGAGGATCACCAAGTTGACGATCTAAAGAAGCAGCTGCGCGAAAAGGATTTGGTTCTGACAGACATACGCCTGGAGGCGCTTAGCTCCGCCTCGCAGCTTGAGAGCTTGAAGGATATGATGAACAGGATGCGCGCCGAGATGATGTCACTCAAACAGAACAACGAACGTCTCCAGAAACTGGTCACCACTCGCTCCCTTGCCGGCTCCGAGGCGAGCCTTGGCCAGGCCATCAGTCCAAATGGTTCGCTGGGCGGTGGTGGTGGTGGTTCAGATGCTTCCAGACGTTATTCGCTGGCGGATGGCAATGCCCGGCCGCCCATGGAGCTGCCGCCACGTCTCACCGAGGAGCTAGAGGAGGAGGTGCCCGCCACGGAGCCACCACCGCCACCAGCGCCATCCAGTGCAGCGCCCGTTGCGCCACTCAGTCCCAATACGCACATTGATTTGACGCCACCCCCACCGGCACTGGAGTCGTCACAGCTGAGCAGTCCGGTGCACATGAGCAGCGCCGTCGCCGTCGAGGAGCTGCCGGATATGTGTGACGGCAAGAAGATTGCGATTGCCTGCTATCTGGGACAGCCCGAATCCTTTGCCAAGTACTGCGAGGAGCTGCTCGAACTGGATGACTTCTATGCGAATGGCGCCATCATAGCCAGCCACGAAGCAGAGCAGGATCAGGCACAGGCACAGGCACAGGCGCAGGCACAGGCCCAATCCCAAGCGACCTCCTTTAACAATGCAGCCAACTGCAATGAGTTCATCATTGCCTGCACTTATATATCGGGCAAGACGACCTGGCAGAATCTGGATTATATTGTGCGCAAGACCTTTAAGGACTATGTGGCACGCATTGATCCCGGCACCAATCTGGGCCTCAACACCGACTCCATCACATCGTATCACCTGGGCGAGGCGAAACGCGGACCCGAAATGGGCTTCCCCGAGCTGCTGCCATGCGGCTACATTGTGGGCAATGTGAAGACGCTGTACATATGCCTGCAGGGCGTGGGTAGCTTGGCCTTCGATAGCCTCATTCCGCGCAGCATTGTGCATCGCTACATCAGTCTGCTCACCGAGCACCGACGTCTCATCCTGTGCGGCCCCAGCGGCACAGGCAAATCCTATTTGGCGCGACGTCTCGCCGAGTTTCTTGTTGCACGCGCCGGTCGCGGCAATCCCTCCGAGGCCATAGCCACCTTCAAGTGAGTTCCACATATCGGCTTTGTGAGTGTGTGCCCATTTTGTAAGTGTTCCTTTTGTTTTCAGTGTGGACCACAAGACGTCAAAGGATCTGCGGCAGTATTTGGGCCACATTGCCGAGCAGGCGGCCATTGCCAATGGCGTCTCGGAGCTGCCATCTGTGATCATATTGGACAACTTGCATCATGCCTCTGCCCTGGGCGATGTCTTCTCCTGTCTGCTCAGTGCCGGCCCAGCCACCAAGCTGCCGTGCATCATTGGCACCATGTCCCAAGCCACCTGCAACACGACCAATCTTCAGCTTCATCACAATTTCCGATGGGTAAGTGAAACTCTCTTTAGCTTTAAAGTGATTGATTCCAAATTGAAGCACAAAAACGAAAAGATTTTTTGGATTTTAATGGAAGGTTAATAAAAACAATTAATATGATTTAAATCGAAAAGAAAGAAATCGAATTATAATCAGATTACTGGGCTAGATTTATAAACTTGAATTAATAAAGATTAAATTTTCATATTACAGTTATTTTCTACCTCATTTAAGAAAATTCTATTTTTATTTATGATTTATTTTTTAACATGATTTATTTGTTTGTTTGACAGGTGCTCACAGCGAATCACATGGAGCCGGTGATGGGATTTCTGGGTCGCTTCCTGCGCCGTCGCCAATTCCAGCTGGAACTGCAGACGCAGCATTTGCAGCCGGAGCTGGCCGCTGTGCTGGCCTGGTTGCCATCCGTGTGGCAGCACATCAATCGCTTTCTGGAGGTGCACAGCTCCAGTGATGTGACGATTGGGCCGCGACTGTTCCTCTCCTGCCCGCTGGACCTGAAGGACTCGCAGGTGTGGTTCACGGACATTTGGAACTATCATCTGTCGCCCTATCTAATCGAGGCGGTGCGCGAGGGCGTTCAGCTCTATGGGCGACGTGGTGGCGCCTGGAACGATCCGTCGGCCTTCATACGCAACTCATATCCGTGGCCCTATGGGCCAGACTCGGTGCCCCCCCTGCGTCAGATCAATGCCGAGGATGTGGGCCTCGAGGGCGTGGCCCTCAGCAATGGTGATCAACAGGATCCACTGGTGAGTGTTTCGCGTGTGGACATGCCACATAAGATGCAATAGCTAATAAAATTTTGAATCCCTGCAGCTAAACATGCTGATGCGATTGCAGGAGGCGGCCAACTACTCGGAGACACAGGATCAGGAATCGGATTGCGCCAGCCTCGACTCCAATGTGACGCCCGATAGCTCGGCGGGTGCCGAGTGAAGCGTTCATTCCTAGTTCTTGTTAACTTCTTACATGCCAAATTTGTATTCTTTTTGTTATCGATTTTCTTGTTTTCCTCTTCGCTGTTGCGTTGCGAGCGAGAGCATCTTTGGGGAATGCCAAACACGAGAAAAACAAAATAAAATCACAATCAACATTCACAAATGTAATTTCTTGCACTACTTTCGCGTAATTGTTCAAAAGCAGTTTCAAGAAGTTGCCATTTGCAGCACATCTATCCAAGTATCATTAGTTTCCTAGTCTCCTACTCTTTCCCTCTTTCTCTTCCTCAAAAATCTGTAAAATTGCACTTTTTAGCGCACTTGTTAAAAATGCAAATTGCCCAAGATCAGTAAGAAAAACACGCATTTATTTATTCACTAAAATCCTGGCATCCCTTTGCTTGAATTCAACGCAACTTGAAATGGAGAAAAACAAACATTAAATGTTTAACAAAAAAATTGAAAAAAAATAACTTTTTTGTATATAAAAACCAAAAATCCCCCAAATTATATTTATAAGTAACCAAACTATACACGGCGGTATCAGCATTTTATACCATGGCAAAAAAAAAGAAAGAAAAAAATGAAACAAAATGAGAAAAACTCTATTGTAAATGTAGCCGTAAGATTTTGCTACTACCAATTTACAAGATGTACATTTAAAGGAAAAAGCTTTCACTTTAGTTTAATTATTTGCATAATTATCATTAAATATTGTTACAAACATATTACATATTTATAAATATTTATGTATATTTAAATAATATGTATATTAATATGCCATACAGCGCTAAGCACAGCAGCATACAGTAAAAGCAGCATAAATAAACAATTGCGAGAAATTATATACGTAAATCCCAAATCAACATAACAAATAGTAAAATTAATATTCAACAATACAATAATTTCTAAACTACAAGCGAAAGAAACAAAGTAAAAAATTGCAAATCAAAACCGTAAAAGCAGCAACATCAACATTTAAACTAACAGCTTAATATATATTAAATACAATATTGAAATTATATGTCCTGTCTCTGTCTAATTTAAATGTTCATTTATGAGATCATTATGAAATCGAAACAAATCAAAATAAAAACATAATATAACATTATTTAAATCTAAATTTTTCTAGTTTCTTTTGGTTCGCTTGTTGAAATCTACATTGTGTGACCAAATTCGAATAAACCCTGCACGCGCCAAAATTCAAATAAGCCGATAGCTATCGATGGTTACAGCAGTGCATATCAACAATATATCGATACGTTCTGACATCATATGTTCACAGATGAACGACAATCGTTCAGTTCAGTGGTTCGCTCAAACGAACTTCTTTCCATCGAATCGATAACAACCCCATCCAGAACAAACCATCAGATTTGGTAATTGTGATATAGTTTATACATTGAAGGTTAATATTTATTGCATTTGCTGTGAAAACATGGCTTAAAACTCTTTTAAAAACGTGATCTGAGCTCAGTTCAAGCTGTTTATTCAGCGATGTGCCCGTCGGCAAATCGTGTGTAAAAAGTTTTCGATTACACAACAGTTGCCACAAGGGGCGCATTTTAACAGTGAAAAATGGCAAAATTATACAAATCTAAAAAATAATATAACTAGCCAAGCAGCTGTAACTATAAATGTGGCTATTGTATTATTATTAACTGCTCAATGAGCAAATCACGTACACCGCTTATAATGTTACATAACCTTTATGTGTGCGTCACCCGCACTCCCCTCCCGCTAATCAATATTTGAATGCTAAGAAAAATAATTTTAATTCATTTGCATTTATTGCAGCTCTGAAACTATGGCACTGCGACTAATCAACAACGCTCTGCGCCGCCAGCTGGCCGCTCAGCTGCCGCACAATGCGCAAGTGGGAAGCGTTGCCTCCATTCACACGCTGGATAAGATTGGCAAACGCGAAATTGTTGGTTTTGGCTGGAACGGCACCGCTTGCTACGCGGATCGTGCCGATTACCCAATGCCTGCCGTTCGCTTCCGTGAGCCGACCAACGAGATCAACGCATTGCGTGCCAAGGAGCAGCTCGACTGGAAGAAGCTCAGCCCCCAGGAGATTAAGGCCTTGTACAGGGCTAGCTTCTGTCAGACGATTGCCGAGGTGCAGGCGCCCAGTGGCGAGTGGAAGTTGCACTTGGGCGTTAGCCTCATCTTCGTAGCTGCCGCCATTTGGGTTGCCGTGCTGATGAATCTGTTCGGTGAGCGCATCCTAATTCCATTTATAGAAAATATTTAACTTTATAATTAATAAACCTAATTGCAATTTGCAGTCTATGATGAGCTGCCCATCACCTTCGATGAGGAGCACCAGAAGGCGCAGCTGAAGCGCATCATCGATCTGGAGATGAATCCGGTCACAGGTCTGACCTCCCACTGGGACTATGAGAACAAGAAGTGGAAGAACTAAGCTACTAACACACAATGAGCAGTAATTTAGTGAAAAGTGAGGCGGCGTCTATGTTTAAGTGGCGATGTATATCCAGCAACCCCAGCAACAGTAGTTGAAATTAAAGTTATGGCCACAACCAAAGCGGCGACTTCTATTTCTTTCAATATCCCCACAAGGGTAGGAATTGAAGTTCACTCACTCAGAGAAAACAATTATTTTGTGATTTCACCTGATTCCTTTGCTGAATTTTTTGGTTTTGGTTCTTATATGACCCAATTATCCTGGAATGCGGTTGGATAGATATTGAATTGGCGATTGTAACGCACCATTTCCTTTGAAAATCTGGAAGGATTTGACGGAGCAAGAGTAGTTTTTGAGATGGGTCGTCGGTTGTGTACCCCCACTAGAGCACTTTAGCCAATGCAGCAACCCAATTTATTATTTGTATTTGAATCGTTCCTCAAGCAAGTTTGCAAGCTGCACACGACAATAAGCGCCACCTGTCGGAAAGAAGCTAGTCGACGGAGTAAGCAAAACGATACGAATAAATAAATGCAAACAAATGATTAATTCATGTGAGAAGTAATTATATTTAATATGAAGTCTATTGATTTATTTTCATTATTTCATTTTTATTTAATTTATAATGGAGCGCGAAAATGCATGCAATGCATTCTAGCCCCCGTTGACCTTGTTAATTAGTCAATTTATATTTATTATGCTTGCTTTTGTGATGCTTAACCTTATCAAGCTGACGTTCCTGTACTATATAATTGTGGGCGTTCCCTTAGGATTTCTCCTTGCCAGCGGCAGCAGGCAAAATGTCATTAGGAGCATCAACTGCAACAGAGAATCCATCAGCCAATTCCAATTCTACTCATTCCCTCAACGCAACTTGCTTCTGGCCATTTCAATGGTTTCGAAAATAAAAACAACAAATGTCTGCGGGATTTGCCATTTTTATAGCGAAATTTATTGGCAACGAGTTGGCAAATTTTTAATGAGCAGAGCAAATACGGTAATTGTGACAAAGCCGTCTTCTAATCTGGCATAGTTCTGAATGCAGCTGGGGAAATTCTCAGCTGACGCCTGCCCAAACTGACACATAATCTTTGGTCGGGTTTTACGCTTTTTTTTTAGCAGCATCGAAAGTTCACGATTAATTGATTAATAATCTCTAATTGTAGGTTGATCACTTGTTGGGGAAGTATAAAAGCGAGCGCTTACTCATATCTAGTCAACAGTTTGCGTAGGGAACTTGCAGGTAGCAGTTGCCGTCGAAGTTGCATTTAAGTTCATTATGTACTGTATAAAATTATTGCTAATCAGCCAGGTAAGCAATGCATTTATATGCTTATGTAAATGATGCTGATCGCAGCTCATAACCACATCAATTCCCTTATAGCTTGTGGCGCTCAGCTGCATTCAGGTCTGGGCCTATTCGCACGATGATGATGTCGAATCACTGGAGGATGTGCATCATCCACCAGCAACGACAACAACTCTGCCACAGATTGTGCCAGAGAATTCAGCAACCGCACAGCCTGACAGCGGACTTGATCAACTGGATGATGGATTTGCGCTGCTGAACAAGGCAACTTCTTCGCCGGAAACAACAACGCCAGCACCAACAACGCCACCACCAACAACGCCACCACCAACAACGCCACCACCAACAACGCCACCACCAACTCTACCGCCAACAACAACAGCAACAAAAAAACCGCATGCTCATCCGCATCCCTATCCATATCCACAACCGGGCCCGCATCCCGGTCCATATCCGTATCCTTATCCTCAGGCTGGACCCTTGCCGAAAAGCATGCCAGAGAGTGCAAACGAAGCTGGTTATCCAAGTTATCCGGGCCATCCTTATGCATCATATCCGATTCCGCCACGAGCCTACTCTCCCTACGGCCCACCCCCTTTCCATCACCATCCGTATCCACCCCGATTCCCGGGCTATGCACCTGGCCCGGTCGACAGCTCGGAGAAGCCCAAGCCAGATATGGATGATGCTTCAACGACTGACATGGGCATGATGAAACCCACTGAGGAAAGCCCCAAGCTGCCTGAACAACCCCATTTTGGCTATCCACCCGTCTATGTGATCCAGCGGCGTCCTCAGCTGCTGCCCAGTTATCCATATGCTAGTCCTGCTCGTGGCTACGGCTCTTCTTATGGCTATGGCCGCTATTAAGTACAGTAGCCGCTCGCTAATAATTATGTAAATGATTCACAAATAAATTAATGTAAATCTACCTTTGTAAATTATAAAAAGTTATTGATAAACAAATGTAAAACTGCAAATACGAGAAATATGACAGTTGTGATTTGTAAGTAGTTTTAGACAGCGGTCGCTACACCTATGTACAACTTATGACTACAAGCTTGATTAAAATCAATCGTGTACACAAAAATAAAGATGCATATAAAAATGAAATCATGAAAGAACGACTTTTTTAGTAACATCGCACATTACATACCCTGGCAGGCCGGAGAACAAAGGGCGACACCTTCAATTTCACTGTACAATTTTGAAAAGAAACAGATTATTCATATAAAAGCCATTTTATGTATTCGGACTAATATTACTGATGATTTTTTTCTTAAAATGTGAGAAGCATATTTAAAAGCATCTGATTATTTCTATGGCAGCTATATTGATTCGATCCGGTCGACTACGACAGGAAGATAAAGTTTCAGTTTGCTCATGATATTTTCAAAACTAAGGGACTGTCGGAGAAGGCTGTACTCGTCTAGTGGTGCTGTTGAAGCATATGTATACCTTATAAGGTTGGAGACGTCTCCTTCAATGCTTGACGTCAAAATGATAATACCCTCTGCAAGGGTATATATATATATGTATATATAGACAGCGGTATGTGTGCGTGATCAATAATAATTCATTGATTGGCAAGTCGTGGACGTAATTGTGTTTTCCCGCCTGCATTGCCGATAACCCCGAGCACAGTTCGTTTATTTATTTATTTCCAGTTAAACGGGTTACTCGTCATTTCAGTAGTAAAAGCTACTCGTCTACGTCTCGAGATCGTCATACTTCTGGGAGCTGCCAAACAGATCGAAACGGTGTCGGAAATGTCGCCCAACTCGTGTCATGTACAAATTGTTGCAGGCCTGAGCCTACTGCTCATGGGGCTGAGGGTAAGTAGCAGCAAAGACTACAGAAATAAATATATATATATTTAGTAAATTTATATATAATATATCTATATATATAAATATAACCAAACTGAACTGAAATCTTTACAGGTCTGCCATAGTGCCACATTGCAGCGGGTAAGCGGAGTTTATATATTTATAATAATATTTTGCATATGTTTGCAATATGTTTCACAATATGCAATTTGTTAATTATTTTTTGTTAGTTACGCATTCAGCGGGATACACGCAACATTCCCTCGAATATGTTTAAGCCCATAGAAACATCAACACAAGCTACTGCTCAGAATTACCCAGAAACAAATAGCGATTTTGCGATCTCTCAGGTGTGTTCTATATACTCCAATATATATATATATTTATACATATACTTAAACCCATTTGTGGTTTTTATAGCAATCGACTGCCAACTCTTCACGCCATTCGGAAGAGGAATATGACTCTGATAGATATGACAATTCGTTTCCAGTCAATTCGAGAATACCCGATCGGTTCAGAGTTCCCACACGCGTTCAATTCAACCCCGGCTTCCGTCCGGTATGCAATGTTCATCTACACACAATTTGAATTATTATAATATTGAATATTTTACAGCCAAACTACAATGATATATATAATGGTGATCCGTCGGGCTTTAATCGTGGTAATATCGGACCGCCCACATTCTCCCGTTCTTCGGGCTTCCCTTCCAGTGGATTCCATGGACCAGACTATTCGTCAGTGCCCTTGAGCATTCAGACGGTATGTATTTGCAATGCATCCTATTAAATGTACATTGACATTATATTACTTTTATAGCGACCTCGTAACATCGATTTTCCGGAACATTTTCAAAGTTTTAGTGGACCCAGTGGCTCCTCCAGTAATAACTTCTATCGATCTGAGTCGTATAGCTACAGTTCGGATGGCATGGGAGCACCCCAAATTTATCAAAGAGTGTTCGACTCTCGCCTGGGACATGGGAACATGAATAGTCCAGTCTTTTAGAATTTGCAATTTCCCAGAGCATTGCTGAGCACAGCAAAAAATTAAACCAGTACAAGTTCAATTCTACTTTGTTAATAGATTGTCAGATAGACTTAGCTGTTATTGTTAGCTTGCAGTTTTTCCCATTTCCGCAGTTATTGACGCTGTATCAAGTTCAAAGTCTATAAAAATAAGCAATGCGTCTTACCAGGAAATAGTTCGTCATATATGCCATATATTTATATATTATGCTTACAAATTCCATTTCAAATGTTTTTCAATATTTTTCTATGTTAATAAACTGTATTTATTGAATACTTAAATACTGATAGATTTTTTCAATCTAACAATCAAAGTTTTCGAAGAGGTCGTCCAACATAAATAATTTCTTTTCAATATCGGTTTCATTTTGGAATTTTATAAACCAAGTTGTCATTTTCGAGTCTCGGAAGCCCTTCTCCCTCATCAGATAGGACTCGATGTGGGATTCAGTTCTCTTCATGAAGATGGCCAGCTTCTTTTCCAAATTTTGCTCAAACATATCGAAGCCGAGCTGACGCAACAATTTTGTGATCAGATCCTCGATCATTTCATCTGTCTGTTCAGCGCTAAAATCGCCCAGGTCCAGCAGATCCTCTAGCTCATATAACAAGTCCTCCAATTCTTCGGAATCATCGGCGTGCTTTGAGTTTTCAATGAATTTGGCCAACTTATCCATTGCAGCTCGATCTGCAGTGTTTGGTCCCAATACTTCGGCTTCTTCCAAAAGGCGCTGCAAAAGTTGAACGCCTTCCTGAATTGCTTGCCGTGAAAATGATTTGATCTCTTGAGCCAGAACTGCTTCAAGCTTATCGCAGGACGTGATAGGATGGGCGAACTAGATAAAATATCATAGATTATTATTGCAGGTATAACTTGGATGTGCCCGGTAATTTTCAAGAATTAATCGAGAGTTTCTCTCCCCATGGACAGCTCTCATTCGGAGCAAAGTATTTTGAATTACCTTAATCTTTGCAAATAAAAATGAATCCGATTAGACAAAAACTACACCTATATACCCTATAATTTCTTTGAATATCGCCTGTCAGTTAATCTAGCAATTATCCAGTTGGCTTACCGATGAGGACAGCAGGGCAACAAGAAGAATCAGAAAGCGCCACATAGTTGCAACCAGTTGAGAGATCTTTAGAAGACTGTATTACTGAATCCCAACTGCGATTCCCTCTTATAAGCAACGCGCTTTGGCAGAAACAATGTGAGATCGCTGGGAACTGGTGGTGGTTGCCAGTCTATAATCAGTGCATTGAGTTCCCTTGGCGTGATAAGAACGTTCAATTTAAATGCTAAAAGCTCGACTAATCAATTTGCTGCCGCTGCTGTTGCTGCTTCTGTTGGGCGTATGTTACATGAAACGATTACACGATAATTTAACAATATCCAAGCCTTATAATAGATGACAGGTGCGCCTCCCGCTGGGGAGAGTTTGCGAGAGTTGCGTAAGCTGCTGAGGCAACAGCAACAGCAACAGCAGCAACAACAGGATGAGCAGCAGCTGCAAGTGCGGCAATTCAACGAGGATATCAATTTGTGGGCGCAGTCATTGGAGCAAATGGGTCTCGACTTTCTATCATTCGTGGAGCAGTGTCGCCCACTCGCCACTCGCTGCACCCAGCGAAAAGTGCAGCGTCATCTGCGAACCCTAAGACGCAGCTACAGCGATCTACACGCTCAGCTTGAAACATTGGAGATCAGCTACGTGGGCAAGATTAGCGAGGAGGAGATATTGACGCCCACATTGCGAGCGGTGCGGGGAGTGCTGCAGCAATACGATCGCATGTTGAGACTGATATATGTTGAATCATATAAATTAGTCGAACAATAGAAATGTTTTCTTAACGAATACTACAGATAAATGAATTTAGTACAACCAAACACTAAACAGTTAGAGCGATATAGCTCTATAATTTTTGGTATAACATCTATTTTCAGAAATAATTTTGTGTGTTTTCGAATACGTTTTATTTATTTCTATTCACTTCCTAGAAATTCTTGAAATTCTTCCTTTCCGAAAATCAGGAAAATATAAAGTTTTGTGCACTTTGGAGTTTAATTTCTGCAGATGTGAAATTATAAAAATATTTGAGAAAAATATGCAAATGAACATTTAAAAAATTAAGTCTTTTGATAACTTGTAGACCATAATTTAGGCTAAAAATAATTGGAGACATATTGAAACACAAAAACATTTTAAAACAATTGAATGACATACTTAATATGAAGAGCATTCGTTAATTTGTGAATGCCTGAACAATTGCATCGACTAAGCCTTTTGCCTGCTTCATGTAGTCCATTAATTGTAGTTCGGGCACCTGATCTTGAAGTGTTTGTGGAAACTCCAAATAGGAAATCAAAAGAGTGTCCCCAGTTTCAGTTTGCCACCGCGTCACATTAGTGATCAGTTCCAATTTGTTTTGATGGGTGAATGCAAAGTAATTTAACAATTCTATCTTAACTTTGGAGAAAAAGTTGCGTATGGAGATCTTCTCGGATGGCAGCACTTCCAGGAGCAGTTTGTCGGATTCACGCTGATTGAACAAGGAACGATTGAGTAGGGCAAATATAAAGTAGGCAGTGCTGTAGTAGTTCTCAGTTCCCACGATTGCATCCAGCTCATCAAAGTATTGCTTGTCGATGGCATTGCTGTCATTCAAATGATCTAAACGCGCTCGAGCGTTTTGCAGACTAGATTGCAGCACCTCGTTGTAGAGCTGCTCAATGTCCTTAGCGGTCTGTCTGGCATCTCCTTGACTCTGTGAATGATGTATTTCAATTAGTTAAGGTTAACCTTGCCGGCCTTGCAACTAGACTCAGCCCACCAGAGAGATAAGACCACTGCTGATAAGCAGAGCAAACCACAGAGAAAACGACATGCTACCGTTCACGATCAATGTTGATTATTGACTAGTGTTTAGCATTGAGAATTTGGCTTCAATGAATAATGAATAATGAATAGTGAATAATGAGTGTTCACAGGTCTCGCTGATAACTCGAATGCTGTTTGTGTGTTAGATAAGTTTAGCTTTTATTTAGCACTTCAGCAAAGGCAGAAATCAAAAGTATATAGTTTACATATTCATTCAAATTTTTGTAAAATGAGCAAAAATTTCAAAAGTATTTTTCATTCAAGTTACTTATCATAAATAGATAATTAGTTATTTAAGCTAACTAGATAAAGAATTGAGAGCAGCTAATTGCCATATTGTGTATAATATATATTACAATTTTATTATATATTATATTATATTATATTATAAATAAACTGAATAAATTGATTATTATTAATTGTAACTTATTTAATTTATATTCTACTTTACATTTGTTAGCACAGAATTGGAGAGTATTTGTTGTACTAACATTTCATGTTTAATATTACAATCCCTCTTGGGAGCTTACTTTTCAGCAATATTTGAAGTTTAATTTGAAAAAAAAAATAATATTTAACAACCTTACATACAAAACTTGAATCATATTAAAGGTGTTTTACATTGTTTTTTTTTGCAGAAGTCGTTTACAAAATGAAACTTATTCAAATGCCACACATAATGAAATTGTACTGAGGTCTGAGTTCTTTGGCATGTAAACAGCTGAAGTCATTTTAAATACGAAACTTATGCAGATCCTATGGCAAAGTGTTCAACTAGATACATTCATATTTTATTTAACATTTACAATATATATGTACATATGTAAACACTTAGTTTATATTCAGAATAACACGCTTTGTATCTGAGTACTTTAAATACATTCGAAATGCTTTTTGTACTCGTATTGACAAACTTATTTGAGCTCGAGGGATAAATTGACAAGGGAATTGATTTGATTGCTTAATTCAACTTATAACTGACATTGAAATTACGTATTTGAAATTTTCAATATTGTACGATATGCTATTTAGGTGAAAATGAAACGTTATTTGCTGTGGGGCTATCATAGGTACAACAACAATGTTTAGGTACTCGGATACTTTTTGAAACTTGTATGATATTTCAGATAATCACATACATATCTATGTATATCTATTATCTTTGTATATATAACTATTTCAATATTGACATCGGTTGAGCATTGTACTTTGAGTTGATTTAGTTGAGAACTGGAGCAGCCATTGTTTAAGATATATTTAAGGCTGTTACATATATTCAATACTTAACTTACATTTACCATATAATATATACACATACATAGATATATATATATATATGTATATACATATATATATTGTTATGTATATGTATATACACTTAAATATTCTTAATATCTGCAAGGTACACATGACGTTTCAACTTGTCGGAGCGCAAGGCTCCAAAGTTTATAACAATTTCAAAAATAATTGAAAAATTTCAACGAAAATAAACTCTCAGTTACTTGATTAGTTCGGCTTACGCTAATCCAACATTAATTATTTAGATGAGTTTATTTATATTTTTTATTTATAATAATATACTATTTTGTTTTTTTATTTTGTAAAAATATTTAGCTGCAAATTTAAGTAAGAAAATATATGTTATGTATATATTTTACTCGATTAGTTACACGTACAGCTTTCTTGCACTTAAATTCTGTTATCTAGAAGACAGTCCATGGAGTAGAGCTTATAACTAAGTAGATTTTGGTTCAAGTGAAAATTGCGGTAGCTATGCCAAATTAGGAAATTGTTGATCGTTTAGAAAATTATATTGAAACTACAAGCCCTTATTATTATGCATGTTAGAAACACTTATAAGCAAATTTGGATTTTTAATTTAATTTAATATAAGTAGTAATTATTACAAGTCGGTGATCTCGATTTAGAAGAACATATGACTAAAATATATACAAAGCTAAACAATTAGTGGTTGTACATTTTCTAACCTACTTAATTAATTAGTTTTCACCCAGATACCTTCTCTTGTGTATATTTTAATACCCACCTCTTTGAACATGTCGTCTTCTCATATTGTCCCATTTCGATTTGTAGTTGTCATATATGAAATTTTTCATACGCTTCTCGTGCAGTTCATTGATAAACAAATAATATGCAGTGTATTTTTGTAATGTGTATTTATTCATGTGAAATGATATTATTGTAAAAGTCAATTTGAAATGCAGTTCCTTTCATTAGAGTAATGTAAATCTAAGTGTCAACATAAAACTAAATTAAATTAAATGCCGAGTCAAAGGACTTGGCTTAGGAAAATCAGTAGAGGAAACAAATGTTACAAAAGAGCAAAAGCGAGGGAGACAAACAGAGAGAGAGAGCGCGCGAGAGAGAGAGGGAGAACTTGTGAGCGAGAGAACAATTTTACTTTTTATCACAATTGCGTATGAAAAATTTCTTTAATTGCTAGAAGCCACCACGGCCAGTGGCACCGCCCCCGCCCACGCTGCCTCTGGAACTACCTGCCCCGCTAGCACCCAGTACCGATTGCGGCACCAGTATTCGTGGCAGCGTCAGCGAACGCTTGGGTGCACTGTGCCGTGGCGGCAACTGCATCTGTTCCGCCGTCGAACCCGAACTGGAGCCGGACGGAACCGGAGCAGCCTCGGCAGCTGCCAGGTGATCCATGTGTCACGCATACGATTGCGCCGTCTGGGGCATCATGCCGGCTGTGTAGCCGGGATCGAGACCGGGACGCTCCACCAGATTCTTGAGGCGGCCGCGCAACTCCTCGAGACTCTTCGACTTGGCCTTGTTGATGCGTTTGTATTTGACATCCTTGGGTTTTGTCACCGAGCGATGATTGGACATCACCCGATTGTATGTGGTCACTTGCGATTTCCCATTGAGCTGGTCCAGTTGCGGCACCTTCACACTCAGCGTCGTACACGGTGAATCGTGGCTGGGCGATCGCTTTAGTGCACCCAGCTGGCGACGTGGCACCGGCATCGCCATCACTGGCGATATGGATGATGAGTCTTTGGCTTCCGGCGCTGCTGGCGCATCGATCTGACCCTCCGTCGAACTCGAGCTGAGTGCCTTGTCCGAACGATTCTTAAACTTGTCTCGTTTCTCAGCCACATCCGGAGTCGGTTCCGGATCCTCCTCGACGGAGTAGACCGTCTCCAGTATGTCGGGGCGTCGGAGAAAGCAATTGTTGCGCCTCGCAGCGCCATATTTATTCAGATTCGTCTCAATGGCATCCGATATGGAGCGCACAATGGTGATGCCATCGCTACCCAGAACACCACCCAAGCCACCAGCACCACCGCCGCTGCTCTTGCGACGCGTACCCAGCGTCATCATGTTGCTGTCCGAATCAATGTCCTCCAGCACCACAGCCGAATCGGAATCATTCAGCGAGTCCAGCTCATTGGCATAGCTGGCCTCAATGCTCTCTAGTCCGTGATCCACCAGGCGTGTGGACAGCGTATCGATGATCTTCTGCTGCCGCTGTATGGTCATCTCGCGGTGGCTCAGCAGGCTCGCAATCTGTTTCTGCTTGCGCTTCAGTCGCGACTCCAACAGCAGCAGCTGCGAGGTCAGCGAGTTCATCTGATCAGATTTCTCCTTCTGATAGCGATAATGCTGCTGCACCTATTAAATAAATATTGTGTGCGAGAGAGACAGACAGAGGGAAGAGTTAAATATTGTCTGCAAGGGTTTTACAGTTGTCACTCGCAAAGAGAAACCAATCTCTTCTAATTGGTAAATAATTATAATTTCTAATATACATTTAAAAATAATTCTGTTTTCTAATTGAATGCTTTTCGAAATGTTCTCATCTGCGAGTGAGCACTGTACAGTTGTCTTTCAGTTACGCAACCCACCTGCATAGCGTAGGCCTTGCGCCACTTCAAAATGTGCTCGGTTTGGAATCGAACCTTGGAGCGCAACTCCTCGATGATGGCGCGTGCTGTGTGCAAATCCTTTGGGTCCTGGTTCATCATGTTCAGGCGCAAGTTGCTGGTGTGGCTGGAAACGGGCACCGGTGGCGGCCATTGGAATTCCAGCGGTGGCTGATGCGCATCCGTTGGCAGCGAGCCCCTTGGTTGGGCCGACTTGTTGATCTTGGGCGTGGAGGGCACTGTGCCGGCACCGCTGGCCCCACTTCCAACTCCACCAACACCACTATCACTTCTGACTCTAGCTATGATACCAGTGGCCGTTGTCATTGTCATGGTTGCCTCTGGTGCTGCCTGCGAGGTTTGCTTCTGTATGCTGCACGCCATGCTGCCGATGCCTTTGGCAAACTGCGTGGAGCGACTCGCATACATTTGGCACCGAGTATCCGGGAGAGTTGGGAGATTTGGGGTTTGGCCGGGGATGAGTGGGAGCGTTCTGCTATCCGCTAGACGGCCAGCATGCGCGCCACCCGCTGCACCTTGACGAATGACCCCTGCTGCGAAAGTTGCTGAAATGCACAAAGAACATCGCGTTTTTTTTATTAATGCCAAATATTTGTTGGGGGAATATTCAATTGTGGCTGGCACTGTAAACAGCATGCGGCTCTCAGTGCTGTGCTACGCTGGATTTAGTGTTGGACAAGTGACGAGGTTGACAGTTTTGATTGATGTGCAGCAAAGCTCTGTGAAAACATGTCGAAAACTGCCGACTATAACAGAACAGTGCAAAAATATGTTGTAAAATCTGGATTATGGTTATGGAAGTGGACTATATGTGGCATGGCTGTTTACATTTTCCCAGAATTCATTAATAATCCACCAAATTCAATTTAGTGACATTTTGAACTAAGATTAAAACAAAATGAAAAAATATGTATTTCATGGCATTAGCTTTAATAAAAATGGATAAATTAGATTTAGAAAAGAGAAAACATTGCAGCAATTTTCAGTTAGTAAAACAGAATATTCAAATTGCTAGCCCCAAGCACAGTTGCACAGTTAACTGTCACAGTTTAAAAATCACAGTCTGTGATCTCATGACTGCTGCCTCTAGGTAGCAAGTGGCAAGTGGATTGCCTGCTCGCATGTTTGCATATGGGTTGCGCAGATGGGCTTGCACATTTGGCAAATAGCCGCAGAAAAGAACTGGGGGCACGCCCACAAGTTGTGCCACAGGCCAGAGCCACACCTTAACCCTGGTCAGGACGGCAAATGAATGAGGTGGTAAAAGGAAATGTCGGCCATGTTGGCTGTAATAATATGTATGAGTCGCATTAAATTTTTGTCAGAAGAACAAAAATATTACACATACGCCATAGTGCTCGCCAGCTGTTATGGAAATTAGCAGCAAAATGAACATTATGCTAAACAGGCGCAACATCAGCAACAATGATTATTATACAATGCATAAATTAGCTTCGCATTAAAATGTCATTCGGCGCATTTAATGCATGGTTATTCCCATTCAGCGCGCCGCTTTAATCAAGCATAATTATAATTACATTTATTAATTTATGTGCATTCTGATTTAATTAGTACTGTTTTTTGGTTCATCGCGAAGCTTTTTGCCTCCAACACATTATGTAATTGTTAACACAAAAATGATTCGGCTTGCAACCTGCTTAAGTGTTGGCCAGGCATTGACTAGTTTTGGTCCAGGCCTGATAAGAAGACCCATTATTATTTTATGACACTCTACTGCGCTCAGTTATGAGTTTATTATTGCTTTTCTGATTAACAGTGTCTCCCTATAAGGAAAAAAGCAGTGACTGTGCCATGAGCTAGTTAAATATGAAACTGAAGTACAAATTTTATGAAAATAAATTAAATTTATAGGAAATCTCAATCTCAAACGTGAAAATCAATTTAGTAAAGTATCTGTTGCTGGCAGAATTTGATTTGGTTTTCCTATCACGAATTTTGATAGGAAATCGCAAACGAAAATTAATTCAGATTTCACAAAGTTATTCTAGGTGGCAAGATGAGAAATTGACTCAATAAAAATTGCGGGCAACTCAATTAAGGCAATTTTGTTGGGCGTTAAGCAACCTGTTGGCCAGGCAATAAATCCAAGTTGCCAATTCGGTTGTGCAGCTGCCATAAAATAGAGGGGACAAGCCCTAAGCAGCAGGCCAGGCTAAGGTTATTCGGTTGCGAGCAATGCCATTAACAGCTAATAGGCACGTGAGCGGCATTATTTTCTCAGGCCGGCTTTTCCCAGGCTAAGGCTAAGCTCTGCGAGGAGCAGGCAATTGTCATAATTAAAAATGATGAATGAGTTGCCAATTGTGCAAAAGAATCTGAAGATGCCGATGGATTCGACTATGATCGGTGCTGGCTCACTCAGCAATTTTCATTTGATGAGACAGCCAGACAGACAAATTGCCAGACAGCCACACAGTCAGATAGATACTCAGAGCCAGAGGAATTGCCAACTGCAACTGCAAACCCAGGCAACCAGGCGAAGAAGTCGTGCGTGTTTTCTGTTCATGGCCAGAACATATTTGTTAATTGTTTGCAATTGCGTGTTCCCCACTTTGGCTGCATTCCAGTTGCTTCACTCTCGCATTTTTTGCTGTCATTATTGATGCCAGTGGAAACGGAAGTTCTTAAGTCATTCTTCCTCAGCGCTGTCTGTCCCAGTCTCTGTCTCTGTCCCTGTCCCTGTCCCTGTTTCGGCGTTCTGCTTTCTTCTGCTGATGAATTGCACAAATGAAGTCTCAAAGTTATTTTAAATGAAAATGCTAAAAATGTTTCGTGCTCTTCTTTCGCTGTCTCGACTCAGCTTGTTGACTTTTGTTGCCCGGCTTAAGCTGCTTTGTCCATTGTGTCTCAGTACATTTGAAATTGCCATTGCCATTGAATTTGTATGCTGCCAATCAAATGACGAGTTGCAGCTAAACAATTCAACTTTATTAAAAGCATAAGAAAGTCGTCTTTGAAACGAATACTTTGTTGAACGAAGAGTATTATGTATTTGCATAATTATGTAGTACAAATTTATTGTCGAAATAAATCCTGAAAGCAATCATGTCTAAGACTTATAATTTAAGTTGAATTGATAATCATAAATTGCTTACAAAATGTTTAAATTTTTTTTCGCATTATTTTATAATCGTTGTTTACCACTTGAAAATCACTTTATTCTTTTTTTCAGTACGTTTTTCATCGTCTCTTATTCGTCTTATTCGATGGTATTAAATGTTTATTACTTACTCATCGCTTGGAAGTGCGTCCAAGTTTTTATACAGGAATAAGCTCCTGTCGGTCACTTAATTAGAGGCGAGACTAGCTTACAGACGCAGGATTAGGAGCGAGACTTGTGGCATGTAAGTACCTGCCTTTCAGTGTTCTAGTTGAAGGCAATCACGAGACTTTCAATCCATAATTACGGGTGAAACAGTGGCCTGAACAGCGCTCAACTGCTTTGCTGCTGCAACAGCTCGTATATGTATATGTACTCGCCGTAATCACACTTAATACTCGACATTAATTAAACTGTTCCGGAGTTTGGACTTCTGCGATGTTGCATTTGAAGGATGTGCGCGTTTGTGTTTGTGTTTGTGTGTCGGCTTTTGCAAATAATGAAGCCAAAGGATGTCAAAGTTAAATGACTGCGCTTTCACGTTGTCATCCCCAATGAGTGAGTGTCTGAGTGTTTGTGTGTTTGTGTGTTTGTTTGTTTGCTTGGGTGGGTAGCTGTGAGTGCGGATGAATGTGAATTAAAGTTGTTGCCAAGTGGCTGGGCAATCAATTTGGCGTTAACAGCTTGCCACAGACTGTGTGGCGGCCGCTAAGCTGTTGCTGTTGATAGCCTTTTAATTCAATTTTAATAACAATGCTAGCACACAGCCACAACAACAGCAACAACATCAACAAAGTATTAACGAGAAGAGCAACAGGCACAAAATTGTACCACTGGCAATTTTAATTAAATTATGCACAACGGGCTTCCTAATGATATAATCTAACACAGTTGCATGACAACACAAGCCATGCCCCAAAAGCAACAATAACAAGGTCAAGAAAGAGAACGAGAACAAGAACAACGACAACTTTTGTCTCTCTGCAGTGTTGTCCACTCAATGAGCATAAAATCAGCAGCTCTCTTGCTGTCTTTTGGACCGCTCCCCATTCATTTTCATTTTTCCCTGCAGCTGGTTGCGGTTCATAATTAGCATTGTTTTCTCTCCCACTCCCCACTGGGGACTCTTCCTCGAAGCAGCTGAAACTCAAGCTGAGTGTGACAAATTTGAGGATTTATGCTTAGAACATTTGCTCTTTAAACTTTAACCTGATGATCTGAGTAATCTGTATACCGAGTAATATTATTTAGAAAGTGACAAATTACATGTGGCCAAACAGCAAGTGATTAACTATTTTTGGTTATAAGTATTTTAAATTTAGTAATTGTAAATTATGCACAGCTAAAATGTAAAATAATAATGCTTAAAAGAAATACATATATAAATATATCATAGCATTTGCATTATTTTTGACTCATATTGGATAAATTGAATTCTATATTTAACATAAGTCATCCACTTTTGGGTGTACAACACCCAAGTAGTGGTATCAAATCATATTTGGCTACTCACTCATAATTTGAGCAACAGAGAAGCCCACATATAAATATGCATGTATATATATATATAGATATATCTATGTATATATATATGTATATATACATATATATGTATATGCATTCAAAGGAACAACTACTTTATGACAAGTCGCAAGAATTGATTTGCGATTTGAGAGGCGAGATATTTGCCAGAAACCTAATAATTTATTCAGATTTCCTTGAGGGGCCGACCCTCCGTCCAATATAACACAAATTCCGACGAACTTCGGTTTCAAAAGAATGTGTTTGTTGCCGCTTACAAAATATGTAAAGTATACCAAGGGAAAGTTCGGGTTGCAAATAATAATCAGAGGCTGAGAAAAAAATGAGATGCTTTATTCTCGCGCAGGTAATTGAAACTTGTTCGTACCCCAACACCCCCCAGCTAATTCCGCACCAAACAATTTTTTTGTTGTATTTTTGACGAAATAAATAATTAATGCACTTTTGGATTGCCTCTCGCACATACATATATATTTATACATAAAGATATACATATATTTGCTTATATTTTTCGTGTGAAGCAGCGTATTACGGTCACGTTCCGCCAATAAAAGTTAAGAGCAAGAGCCGCGTCTTGCATAAGGCTGCCCCATATCCCATCAGACATCAGACACGGTCTGTCTGCCCGCCCAGCGAAGGATTAAAGTGGAACTGAAGCACCTGGCCATCTAATAATAGAATAAAAAACCACTCAGAAGCGCTATTGTATTTCCACCGGACAATAATGCCTGAGAATTTATGTAAACTCCGCTTGAGCGTCCAAAGGCAAAGGAATTCCATTTTGTTGAGCCACGCTGTTGACTATGTATAGAATTTCAAATTTGAAAATTACCGTTTGCAGCATTATGTTCCATCATATTCCAAGTGCTGCAAAGAGACTACTTATTAACCTGACTAAACAAACTGAACACAGCCAACGTGCCACAACAGAACTTCAAATTCTTCTCTTAAATAAGATTTGAATTCAGATTCATTTACAAATAATTCAAACAAAATAATTGGAGATATGTATTTATTGAGAAGAGCTTGGACTTGGATAAACAGAATGTTGATTGCAAGTTATTGATTTTTAATTAAGATTTGCATTTGTATTTGCATTCATTTAATAGAGAAAGACCTTCATTAAGAAGTGCTGTTACTTAATTTAAGCTACATTATAGATAAACAAAATTTTGATTGCGAGGTGTCATTTGCTGCTATTAGTGTTTCATGTCGATAGTAGAGTAGTAGTAGCATACAGCTGAAAATCAAGGGCATCTCATATATGATTCATGAATCCTTACCAGGCAGTTAAATATGATGTACGACAGCGAGTGTTGCCCTTCGCACAGGAGAACAGCATTTAAACGTGTCCTTTCATGCTTTTGGTGGTCAAGGCAAACAAATGAAGAGGCAGTGCCTCAAATGTCCCTGGGGCAGCGCCACGCACGTGTTAGTTCAACGGGGCAGCGAGAGGGGGAAGTAAAGTGGTCGCTAAAGTGGTGGGTACCAGCTGCAACTGTAGTTGTAACTGTAACTGTCACTGTGAATGTGGTTTTGTTTGCAGTCGCCTCCTTCGTATTTTACTCGCATATGTCGCCTGTTTGCCAAGGAAAAACGGTGTAAAAATCACGTTTAACCCATAAAGCACGCCAAAAAGCAGACTACAGTGAGAGAGAGAGATGGAGGAGGCAGGGAAAAGAGAGAGCGGTAAGCAAACACATGCACATCATTAATTAAGCTGAAGCATAGTTGGTTCAGCAATGTTCATGCAACTTATAAATACTCCAAAATAAGCTCAAAACCCCTGCGGAATTGACCAAGTGGATGGGCAATAGCCAAAAATTTCTCTGCTTTGAATATAATTAGACAGCAAAATTGCTTGCGTCGTTTTATATGCCAAAAACATGCATGCAAATCAATTTATGAATGCAAAATTGCGGTGTGTGACACTAAAATTGCCAACTACAACAAGTTAACGGGCAGGTTATGGCTCTAAGAACGAACATATAGTAATTGCATATAAGAGCGATGTTTGGGCTATACAGGTCTATGACATACTTAGGTTATCCTGGAGTGCTCTTGGCGTGGAATTCAAGGCTTTCGTTGAACAACACTGTAATAAATATATCGAGATTTACAACATAGATCATATAGGACTGCACAGGCACAGACTAAACAGGTATTTTACTTAATCACTTTCATCTCACTCCATCGAATGGGGCATTCTTAGTACTTTCGCAAACAGCTTCCCTAAACTCACAAATACCCTTCCGTTGCTATTTCAAACAGATTGCTGAGCTAAGCGCCAAACAAAAGCTTATCAGCACACACCAAATAGCAAACAAGCCAAGTGAAGAAAAGGAAGCCCAGCCTTATCCTTGCCACAGCTGGTTGCACGTGCAGCAGCAGCAACAAACAGAGAAAGTGATTTTCCCTTGCCATGTTGTTGTCCGATTCACCTGCCAAAGTTGCTGCTGCTGCTGTCATGCGAATTGTGCATTACGTGACGAGCAGCTCAATCTTTGGACTCAATGTTGGCCAAATTGCTCATGTCTGTGGCTGTATTGCTGTGGCTGCGTTGCCTCAAAGTGGGCTATACAAAATTAGAGCCAACAGCGCCAAAGAGCGTAAGATGCTACAAGTACACACTTGACATGATTATGCTGTTCAGCTTCTGTCTTCGTCCTAGAATCGAGCTTCATACATTTATTGCTACATCGAACTGGGTCACGGCCAGTAGCAAAGTCCTGGCCAGAGTCCAGAGAGTTGCCTGGCTGTCTCCGCAATTCAATTTTATAAATTACCGGTATGTGGCTGAAAATGGCTGCACTAACCATATATGATGCAATTAAGCGACAGTTAATGAAATCAGTCGTCAGATCAATGGCAATGGCCCTAGCCAATGGGGCCTTCCAATTAGCCTTGGACATTGCATACTTAATAGACAATCACAATCACAATCACAATCGCAATAAGCTACCATGCTGACTGTCGACTGTCATTCAGTGCTGCAGAGCTGAAACATCAGTTCGGAGGACATTGGTTGGAAATAGGCAATAAATATATACCTATAAACACACATACATACATCGTATGTTACACTATACAACAGCATTGAGTAAGTATTTTGATTGATTTCTATTGATTGACTTATTTTATTTTCAAATATACATTTATGAAAGAGATGAATAGTTTTCCCAATATAATGCTTATGCGTATATATGTACATATATTATTTTGTATTTGTGAACATCATTTAAAATATTTTCAGGGATAAATTGAAAATGCTTTTCATGGACTTGTTGTTGCTTTGTTAGATTGTGTTTATGTTTAGGGTTTAATTGGGCATAAATATTTGATGGCTGCGCCAATCCACTACAAATACAAAACTGATCAATGTATTTACGTGATTGTCCTACAATATGTGGGCCATTGAGGCGTATGAGTAACATTTTTGTTGCTTTTATAGGGGTGGAGAACTATTTAGCCAGCAGCAACATAAACAACAACGAACACACATCCAAAGGCAATCGATGCAATGTCAAATCGACGTGAAATCAATAAACCAAAGGCAGCAAGAGATAAAGAAATTTAAAAGGAAATCGAGTTGAAAAAAGTTAGAAATAATGGAGCACGGCTTGGCTGCAATGTGGTATATTGCCCAGCTGGTCACCAGGCTTGGCTTTGGGCCACTCCTTGGACGCGTTGACACGCCCACACATGCTCTTAACTCTTAAAGCGCTTGCAATTCCAGCCAAAAGCCAAGTTGGCTGATAAACGACCAACTCGACCAGTTTGCAGCACTCAGCTCTTTTTGTGCGAACTGCATTTCCATTGTTTCGCAGCGCACAACAATCGCTGCCTAGTAAAAGCAAATATTTAAGCAAAAACAAAATGCATTCAAATACAACAACAATAAAAAAGTCAAACTGAAAAAAGTTGTACAAATACTTCTGCTGCTGCAGAAAACTTGTATTTAGTATGCGGCTTTCGGCTTTCGACGCTTGAACAAGTCATCAAGTAAAATGGCACGCAAAGGCTCTTAGGTCGACACAGTGGTTGTTCTATGATTGTGGTTTTAGTGGTTTTTCCGCATCTCAATTAATTGAAAGCTTCTCCAAATGCGCAAATATTTCTACTCTTAGCCACATTTGCTAATACACAGTGAAATTTATGCTCATATTTATTTTGTTCGGCTAAATATTCTCCACCTAATTTAAGCACCAACATTAGCCACATCCCTTTTACTTATTTCCTTTTCTGAAGAAAATGTTTTGATTTGATTGCGTTTTTTAACAGCTGCATATTAAACAGCACAAGATATGCTTAAGGTCAAGTTTGTCTACTTAGCCCATTTTTTACAGCTGGTTCCTCACTTTATTTGATTCCTGTGCGCATCCCTGAATGCAACTGATTACTCCCAAATGCTTTGGTAATGGCATGTAATATTTTACTTATCTAGCATTTCGCAGTTTCTCCACCCTGGGCGCATTGCAAATCAATTGTGCACCGTCATACCGGGCGTATACGTGATCTGGCCATCATTTTGGGCAAAACTTGGCTACGCTTTCAGCTGATTAAGTACACACAGCATACACACACAGGTCCGCGGAGCTTAAGTGGAGAAAACAACTTGGCACGAATTTGGCGCTTTTGTTGCGGTCAAGTTACTTTAGAATTTTAACCAAATAAACAAGAAAGCGAGAGAGAAAGAGTGAACAAGAAAAATAAAGAAAGAAATGTAAACAAGTGCACTGCAATGAAATAAAGAACATCTTATCGACATGAAAGCGAATTCTCTAGTGCGTATTTAAGCCGATTTGCTCATGAGAGGGCGAGAGTGAGAGAATTACACAAAATACTACAACAAGTTTCAAGTTATTTTTGCCGCATTTAAAATGTGTTTGCAAAAGAAGTTAGAAGGGGGCCAAGGGAAAACATATAAGTACAGATTCAAGCACTGCAAATGGCAGTGTGATTAACTACTAAACCTGTGATAAATATGATGCTGAGTGTAGCCACTGAGATCAGCTGGCCATGTTAAGTCTAACTTAGTCCGTTGGTTTTTTAAGTCCTTAAGCAGATATTTAAACACATGAGAGAAATTCTTTAATGAGGATTACTTTTGCATTATTGCTGGGTGTTTTTATTTATAGCCATTTATGCATAACTAGAAAAGCATAAATATATAAGTGACTTCCAGTACTTGCAGCGTTCTGTAGACCAAATAGCTTGAGCCTTGAAGAGCTGCCACTTACACTTTGTTAGTTTCAGCTTAGTCTGCTTGGCTGGCTGTGCGATAACATGAATAAATCAATCAGCTTTAAATGTAGTGTGCCATTGAGTGACTGAATGCCTTATTGATTGATTGACTGATTGATGAATTGGTTGATCAATTAAGCGTGCCGTGTGGCGAACCAATAACTTTACACACTTTCCACCCCCCGCCAACCAACCCTCTGACCCTCTGACAGACCAGCAGTTCTCACGCTACTGTGGCAACTTGCAAGCGGCTCATCGCTTGTTGAGCTGTGTTTCGACTTGCGGTATTTGGTTTTTAATGAGCCCTCAGTTGGGCCACTTTCTGATAGAACCAGAGAGAGAGAGAGAGACAATGAGATAGAGAGACAGGGGAAAGAGAATTTTGATTTATATAGCACAGCTGAATGTGAGTGTTCCGCTTTAGAGCAGTACTGACATTAAAATTGTGTGAACGTTGTCACTTTTATTTATTTTTACATTTATTTATTTACTTTTTGTTCATTCAAACTCGACCTTGAGCAGGCATTGCGAGCACGCCGAGCTCTGATGTCATCCCAGAATGAAAATGTGTGTTGCTTTATTTTTTCATTCCGATTTTAATTTTTTGTTCACTTGGCATGATTTGCATTTTGCTGTTCTGGCATTTCAGCTGAAAGAGCAGCCAACATTCGTAATTGGAAATTGAAATGCTGCCAAAAATCAACGTGATTTACTTAAATCTATGTTGCTTTAGATTTACAATATTTCCTACATGCCATATCTTACTTTATTGCAGAGTATTCACCAGTCAAGCACGCCATGAGCCGAATTATTCTAACTAATATATTTACATATAGACCGTGAAGTGCTTGCTTGGATATTCGAATAGCGACTTCTGTTGAATTGTCAGTTAATTTGGTAAATCACATGAATTTACAATGACCATAGAACACGTCAGCCAAATGACCTTCGGCCAAACGCAGGCATTGGCCACAGGCAATGCAGTCCGTGCAAATGTCAGCCTTGTTTTACTCTCTTTCTTTCTTCTCTCCATTCTCTCTCGTCTTTTACTCCGTGGTAGCAGCTAGAGATGACACCGCGTTGGCGTGAAAATTGGCACAGAATTATTGGCCCAGGCGACAGGCGGCCAGAAACAAAAGAGATATACACACATATGCAATCAGGCAGATAGCTACCTGAATAAGCTTCATAGCTAATGCATGTGGTGTGTGTGGAGGGGGCGGATGGGGTGGGGCAGCAAAGAGCATGTAAAATCATCAGGCACATAAAATGACAGAAAAATAGTACAACATGCAGCAGCGGCAGCAACACGGAAACAAATAAAAATCAACAGGATTAAATATGCAGGCGTGTCTCTGTCTCTGTCTCTGTTTGGCCAAAGCTACCCATCTTTCTCAATCTCTCTCTTTCTCTCTCTCTCTCTCGCTGACGCCCACTCACCCTCTCGTAATTACACACTCTCATTCTCGCTCGCACACTCTTGCAGTGAGCTTTGCCCGGGGCTCGTTCAACAGCCTTGCCCGGCTCTAGCTCGGCTCCGGCCCCAGCTAAGGCTCTGGCTCCGGCCAAGCTCTGCGTCTGGCTCTTCTTCTTCTTCTTGTTCGTCGTGTTCTGGCCGCTTTGGCATCGGCCAATCTGTAACATTTTGTCATGGATTTTTATGCAGTGTTGTCGACGTCGTCGTCGTTGTCGTGGTTCTTGCTTTTGTTGTTGCTGTTGTCGCTTCGTGTCTTCGCGTCCTTGGAAAGTTTTACCTTGAGCACAGCACAGTCAAATTCAACAAGTAATAAAATTGCAATCTGCAATGATTGACTTTAAGATACCCCGCATTCAATCTGCTCATTGTATGTAACTAATGAAAGGACTCTCAATGAAGATGATATCCAAAATAAAAACTTACAGACATAAGCATAGAAAATGTGGATAGTAAGAAGAATATATAGTATATAATATATTATATATAATTTAATTGGTCAATAGTGCATATTTAGCTTATGACAAACATTATTTTTTAGTTTTTTGTCTAGTAAATAATTATACTCTTTTAATTGTTTTATTTGTATCTCCACAAAATCTCTGTCAGAATGCTCGTGGTTCAAGCCTGGCCATGTGTGTTTGTAAATCCTGTCGCCAGCACTTACATTAACTGCGTATACCCTACAGGTACAGGGCTTATAGCACGTACTCGCAACACGGTTCCATTTGCCAGGCCTTTGGCTTTGCATTTAAAACATATATTTCTCACGTCTCGCTCGGCTACGCTTGGCAAAAAGACATTTGCGGAAATGGGCCACGTTTTGCCCGGTCGGGCGTCAAATGAGTTGGCACGGTTGGGTATTTTATCAGGCACTGTCCAGGAGATGTCCGTTCGCAATATTAAATATTTAAAACGCCAGCAGCGCTGACAAATAGAGAGGGGCAAAATTCTTGCAGCTGCAATTTATCACATACATATATGTGGCGTATAAATTCAAGGTGGATTCGGTTTCCTTTTGCTTGACACAAAATGGTAACGTTTCCTGTGCATAAATTCAATTGAAACCACATGCCTCAAAGATGCATATAGAACGAGCCAACTTGCATAATTCATCCGCTTACCAATGAAACACACGGACACAGACACATTCATGCACACGCAGCCACTGTGTGGCAGTTTTGGCTTATTCAAGTATTTGGTGCACGTGTAGTCGATTCCCTTGCCCCGCCACGCCGCAACTCACACAATTTTACGCGCAACATAACCAAATTAGAACTTTGCCTGCGCTCAACAGGGCGTATGCACGATATTTGCTCTACATGCAACCTCTGCGCCACCATTTTAAACGGTGCCGCCCAACGGAGCGAGAATATAATTGAATTATCCGATTACAAAGCTTAGGGGCTGGCAAAACTAAATTTTACTGAATAGCCCCAAGTTTTTGTTAATACGAGAGAAACTAGAAAAAAAGCAAATGCTGAAATGAAATGCTAAAAATATCCGACTATTGCATTGGCGAAGAGATCAAATTAAAAATTTAAGAACTGCACAAGACTTTATCAAGATTGGAAAAGAAACACTTTAAATATATGCTCACTCTCCGATAATTTATACTTTTTAATGTACATACGTAGGACTGAATGTTCCTCAATTTGTATCGTTTAAAGGCTGGTTCAGATGCACCAATTATCATTGTTTGAATAGTAGACCAGCACAGTCACAAGTTGAACCTGTGTCCTATCCCAACCACATTCTGCGTCTCTCTCGCTTTCTATCTCTCTCTCTCACTCTCTCTCTCTCGCTCTCTCTTAATTGGCTTATCAATATCCACAGATTCATAGTAAAGCCTGTCAAAAGCCTTGACGCATTGTGCGTTTAGTTAAACTCAAAACTTTTTTTTGGCAGTGCATTTGTCCATCCGCACTGTAATTAAGCCCGAATGCAACATGCAACATGCCCATCATGTTCAGAAGAGGACAATGAAGAGGCAGAACAGAGCCCGAGCACATAAATTAATTACACTTCAGACAATGCTCAGTAACTCAATTCCTATATACGCCACAACATTTCTGTGGGTGTGTTTGTGTGGGTGTTGGCTCTGAAGAGTTTTCCTGAAAATGCTACATATACCGACCATGTTGCCTGTTGTTGTTTGGTGATGTGCACAGTGGGCGGTGGGTGGTTTCTGGTGGTGGGAAGTGTATGTATATGTGTTGCTTTGTTATGCGCTATTTAACAGCCCTTGCATTAAATTTGCTCAAAAACCATAACTTTTAGCACGACTACATTTCGCATATCAATCATACGCACCGTTGGCACAGTGTACAAAAAAGTGCTAGCAGTTGTCGCTGACTCTCAGTTTGACTCTGCTGTTGCTCCTGACACCGCTGACAGCACAATTTACGGTAGATTAATCCAAATATTTCACGAACAAATTCAATTTCCTTGGCTTTTGACTCCTGTTCGCGTTTCTCCTTTTACAATGTCTGGCAAAAGTTGTTCTGTAAGCAGAAAATTCGTGGAAATTTTATAAGCAGCATTTAATTGTTTTAAAGCTACTGCTGAAATAGGAGTTTTATCTGAATTAGTTAACTTTATTGGGTATTAAATACTGCAAGTTCAGTTAATTAATATCAGAAAATCTACATTCATATGTAAAAATATGTAAATTAATTTCACGTTTGCCAAAAAATAAACTTTTACACATATATCGATATTCAATTATTAAAACGACCACAAATGATATTCAAGCGAAGTAATATTTTTGTATTATTTAAAGCGAAATTTTTGTAGCTCAATAGAGTCCGCAGTCGGTAATTTGTAATATTTAAGCACAGTTTAAATACGCAACATTTGTTACGCTAAAAGACTGAACAAACATTCGGGCAAATTATTCAATTCCCTTTCAACTGCCTTTACAATTTTTGCATATTGAGTAAACGAACGAGCAGCAAGAAGCAAATGCTGCTTTAAACGTATATAAATAATATAATAAAGCGTCGAGGGCTGCACAATAAACGAAATATGTGCCAGGCCATTGCATTTGGACAAAGGCTCAACATAATTTGCATGACAGGATTTGCGGAGGACAACAAACCAAAAACCAAAAAAGCAAAAGCAAAGCAACAGCAACAAGCAGCTCACCGCTGGCAGCCAAAAACGACTATCACAACAATGCCAGTTGCCATAAAATGAAAAACCCAAACATACTGCAAACAGCAACTCACAACAATGACAACAACAAGCAAGAACAACAACAACATCAACAACAACAACAGAAAGCGAACAAACAACAGACTGCGACAATTTTCGTGATTTATATCGAGCTGCTCTTTGTTGCCATTGCTGTTGCTGCTGAAGTTGCTGTCTGGAGGCTGCTGGCTTGCCGGTTTGCAACTTGATTGAAAGGTGTATTTCCTGACCAAAGAACCGAAACCGAAACCATGGCAGCAACAGAAACAGCAACGGCAACAGCAACAGAGACCGAAAGTAATTTACGAGCCAAGCCCAAGTATGGTGCTACAACAATGTGGACAGCAATCTGATTAGGTGTTCTCTATATTCCTGGCCAGGACCACGCTGTTTAGAAGCCCTTTGCACCAATATCAGGCAAATTGAATGGATTTTATATCCACATGGTATCAAAAAAAAGGGATATAAGTCCTTTGAGTTACTATTTAGTTTCCTCTGCCGATTATTGATGACTGCATATCAAGCAGATTAAAGGATTTCTGAGCACTGACACTTCCATTGGACAGTTTGAATAATGCCGGATTTGGCAGTGGATAAAGCAGTAGTATGAGTAGTAGTATATTTTCTCGTTGTTGCATTAATAGCAGTAGAAATAATAAGAGTAGACGTACTTTTATAAGTAATATTAGTAGAATAAATTAGTAGTAGTACTAGTAAAGTATAGTAGTAGTAGACATAGTACGTGTAGTTGTAATAGTAGTATAAATATAGCAAGCAGTATATTTTCAACTATACACCCATTTCTATTGTGATATAGATTGTAGAAATAATGAAATAAATAGTGTCATTACCCTTTTACATTTTTTTTTATTTATTTTGTACTTTATTTTACTTGTTTTATTATTCATTTAATTGCACTCTTTCTATTTTATATAATTCAATTTGTAACTGGACCTTTTTAACTAACTAAATCATTGCATACTTAATTTGATTGTGCAACGTGAGGATCAAATGCGTAGTTGTGAAATTGAATAGTTTGCGTAACAGTTATTACACATGTAACTATTGCGCCATTAAGCTGTATCCTGATGATGTCAATCATGTTTTATTTTACGCAACGAGTTTCACACATTCCAAATATCCTCATGCATCCCATAAGCGGAGTCATGCCGAGCAGGACGCCTAGGATACAACATCCCGAACACGTGGTACTTACCAAGAACATGGCACTTGTTGTTATTCAATACTTTGGGGCAGCTTCACGGTGAACAAATTGCACAACATTTGTACGCTTTTAGCGCTTAGCCATTGTCAGTTCGGTTGGGTGGGGGAGGCGGGGAGGAGGTGGGAAAAAGCAATTTAGTTGGCAACTTGTCAACTTCGAGGGTTTGCCACTTGCTAAAAGTTTTATGCGCTTTCCTTTTTTTTGATTGTGTGGGGCGAAAGTTAGTGGCATAGAGAAGCTCAAAAGCAATCAGCATGTAAATGCATTTGGGGACAACCGATAAGGCCAACAGCTAAAATATTGAGCACAAAAAGCCAATGAAACTGAGATGGCTGCAAGAGGGACTGCCACAATGACAGTGAGTCTAAAAAGTATGCAACATTATGCACAAAGCGATTGTTTTCAATAACGTTGCAGGCCACACTCAATGCCAAAAAAAAAGAAGAAAACAAAACAAAAGACTTGCAGGGCCCGGACAGCAAGGACATTGTGAGCCTGCACAGAATTCATCAGGGTTGCCAACACAAGTACGATGCATTGAGGCCAGTCAGTTGGCTAAGGTGGCTAAAGTTGTGGGGGATGAGCAATTGTGGCAAGGTCACAGGGTTGCGGTCACGCAAAAGTAATTCCACTGTGGCAAATGACTAAAGCGCAAGTTATGAAAATGTGAGCGGCATAACTTGGCCTAATAATAATAATAATGCTTCCCATAATAATAATGATGGCACGCACAAAATATGCAATGCGACACACAAGTTTTTCAAATTTGTGTACAAATTGTGAGCAAACAAGAATCCGCCCCAAACGCACATAGAGGTAGAGTCCCCAGGTAGCAGATACAACTTTACCAAAACTCGACTTCAACGCTCACGTCTCAAATACTTTGGCATCCAATTATGGCCCTGGTGTAACAAGTAGTAGAAAGGTGTCTGCTTTGGTTCTATTGAGAGCTATGAAGTGAATGCTGCCCATTAGATTGGGCAAACAGAATTGTAGTGTAGTGTCCAAGAGAAGAAAAAAAATGACTGCTGTTTGCCAAACGGTGTGAACCGTGTGAATGTTGAGCAACTACAAACCATATTCATTTATTATTCATTAAGTTCTCAGGCCAAGCTACTTTACTACCAGCAAATATTGTCTCAACTTCGTGGGATTGTCAGAGATTGGTGGATTGCAAAGGTGAAGTTTAAAAATCTGTTAAGCTGACCCTCAACTGAATTCAAACAATCTAAGCTTAAGTATTCATTTAAAAGAATCTTAAGATGTATACGGAACAAGACCATGTATATGATATTATTTATTCTTATTATTACTTTGCTTTCCTAGAGCTATAAGCTTAAGCTTATTATTATTGATATTAAATTATTTCAATTATGCCATTAAAAGTTATTTTTAAGTGTAGTACTATTATATCCCACTATGAAATTTATTATGGTGTTACCTAATAATAGACATATTTTCGCCAAAGTTATTTTGTCTATTTTTAAGGTAAAAGTATATTAAAAATCTGCCAACCGATATGCGAAGGTTACCTGCCATTTCCTCCCATTTTTGCCAATTACAGATGCCATCCTGCCAACATCATAGCCAACGTCATCATCATCAACATCATTATGACGATGACGATTTGGACATTTCACGCACTGTGGGCTCCATTAATGGGTCGAGCTAACAAGTTTAGTCAATGGCAATGGCGTCCGAACCCACCGCTCGGACTAAGGACACTGGCACAGGAATTCCTGCGAAGCAATCAGCCCGAGACTGTGACAGTTTTCTATGTTTTTGGCTGCTTTTCATTTCCTTATTTATTCAACAAGTTCCGCTGTGACAGACCAAACTCAGGGACTTGGAGGCACGCACCAAACGGAACGACTTGGCATGCCAACAAGGGACTGGGGGGGATTGCTTGCCACAGTTTCATGGGGAGGTTCGTTCCAGTGGCAGTTTTATGCGCTTATAATCACACACATATATATATATATCTTCTTTTTTTTTGTATTTAGTGTGTGTCGTTGGGCGGCATCGATTTGTTTGGCATTTGTTGCATGCCACAAGGACACGCAAAGGACCTCGTCCTTGTCCCAGCTCTATACGCGCCTTGTGCCATTGCTTTGACTTGACTTTTGGGCCCCCTTATTTTAGTGGCATTTATTTTGTCACATGTTATTTGTGTTGGAATGCGTTGTCTAGGCAGGGGGTGGCATAGCGATGAAGGGTGGCAGGTAGTGGGGCACAGAACTAAGGAGTTTGAAAGCCTGTAAGTGCGTGTTTATTTGCTCTGTGGGTTGTGAGTGGTTATTGGGGAATGGCTTAAAGGTATTTTCGTTGCGGCACCTTATCGAAATCATGCAGCAGCCGTTAAAAGGAGCCCAAACTCTGGCAAGACCTTGGCATCCTGCAATTGGAACAAGGGTTTTCACAGCTTTCTCGTTCTGTATATGCTTATGACAAACTCATTTAATATTTATTAAATTTGTGCGCTCTCGGGTTTTATTTTCATTTGGCACGTACCAAAACAAACATTTAGTGATGTTGCTTTATGGGAATGCTCTTCTCTTTCAGTAAGTCTCATTAGCTACTCGTTCGGTGTGTGCTCTCCGCCAGTTTACCTACTTTTGAGTTAGCATTATATAAATACTGTAAAATAAATATATCTTTAAATTTTGAAAGCTCCTGCACATATTTGTAGTTAAATTGAGGTTAGTTATGGTTAAGGTAGAAAATTGTCTTCTGCGTAGAAAAAAGTGTATAATTTACTTCGCTCCATTCAAATAAATGTAATTTCCCATTGCCTTTTGGACAGTGCTGTTATTTACCAACACACATGAATCCTGCAACAAATTCGAATAACCCCTCCCCCGCCCACCCCCTACAAGCACACGCAATGCTTTATATGCCCCTGGCAACTGAACTGTGTAATTAAAATGTTTGTCCAAAGCGGTTTTAATTTTCCCAATCTATCTTTTTGTTGCTTCATAATTTAACACTAATTAAAAGCATACCAACGGCAGCAATAACACACGCAGTTATCAAGCCAATTTTAGCAAGTGTTTTTTTTACGTAAAACTCGTAAAAAAAAAGGGCTAAAAAAAAACACTGGCCGTAAAATGCGAGGCATGACGCCGTAAATTTGTTTTCATAAATTCGATTAAGGAACGGCGATAAACAAAGAACCAGACAGCAAATGACGAGCGTGTACAACATTCATGAATGAATATGAATATGAATACGAATACGAATAGCCACAAATGAATGTTGCGTGTGTGCCAATGTTAATAATGAAATAACCAACTGATGAATATTACTATTGCTGCTGAGAAGGTTCCCAGGCAGATCGGATCGCATTTCGGATTTTGTGCTTGATAACTTGAACTTTTTGTTTTTGGCATTTTTCTCTCTCTCATTTTTGGACTGTTGTGAACTTTGCGATTTGCGAGCAGGGCAGCTGTTATTGTTTTTAGTTGTTAAGTTGTACACAGTTCATTCAACTTGCAATTGTTGCTGGACAAGATTTTGATCATGAAACCGACACTTGAGAACAACACTTGGGCAATGAGTCGGACACGTGAAGTAGGCAAACATACAATTAAACGAATATTTTAAATAAAAATTGTACTTTAATTATGATGAATATTGTTGTTTAAATTCCAAATAATATCACTCTTATTTCTCTATATTAAAAATAGTAAAAGCTCAAATTTTTAATTAATTATTTTAAGCTTAATGGAATCTATAAGGTGTGGTACATAAAAAGGAGTACAGACTGTAATTTCTTAAATAATTAATTTAAACTTAATCGTTTCTATCAAGTGCCTTGTCCAGTGTTATATGTTTACATTTGAAATAATGTTATTGTGTTCCAAACTCGTAATTATGCATTTTAGACTAGATTTAAATAAAGATTTTCCTAGAACTTTCAAATTAAATCAGCTATTGTTTGCTTAGTTCATATTCCACATATTAAACACATGCATATTATAATTGTGTGGGAGGCAACATAATTTGCATTTAAATAAACAATAAGCAGACTTGCAAGCCAGCTAAGCCGAACCAGGCCAAAAACAAACCAAGCCAAAAGCAAACCCATTCAGCGAACCAGAACGAGAAGAGAACAAGTGCAACAGGCAGGCGGACCATAAAAACGGGCCAACAAAACAGCAGCAGCAAAAATCGTTAACAGCTGCAGCCTAACAGCAAAGACAACAAACCAAAAATAAAATAAAAACTGAAGTAAAATAAACTCGTTGCACTCGACCAAGTGCCACAGTCTCGATTCGCGATGCTAACTTTGTCTTTTGCTCATTTGATTTAGCTGCTGGCTCCTCATCTCCACTCTCTCTCTCTTTCTCCATCCCTCTCTCTGTTTTTTTCTCTATCTCTCTTTGTCGCTCTATCACTCTGCGTATCTCGACTGTTGCGCAACAAGTTGGCTCTGTGCTTTTTAAGGCCAAGACCAAAAAGTCAAACAACATGCGAGCAACGGTTTTATCAGCTTCTGCTTCTGCTTCTGCTTCTGCTTCTTCTTGAATGTTGCTGCTGTTTATTCACTTGACTTCAAATGCACTCAAAGGAAATGGGGCTACCAGTGGCAACCGGCATTGGCAACAGGTAACAGCTAACAGTCAACAGCAAGCAGCAAGCTGCAAAAAGCAGACAGCTTACATACATTGGCAACGGGCATAACGATAACACCGGCCACAAAGTATGACACAACAACCAACAACAGCAACAGCAACAACAACAACAAGAGCAACAATAACAACATCAAGAAGAGCAGCAACAACGGAAGCAATAAGATTCTGTCTTAGCCTCAGTCGCAGTCTCTTATGTGGAGCAGCAGACGAGTCGAGTCAAAAGTGCAATGGGATTATATTTGTAGGCAAGCATTGGGAAGCTGGAGAGGGGTGCAGAGGTGGAGTGTAATGACAATGGGCTCGTTATGTCTATAACGGATGTGCGTGCATCTCTCTCACTCTCGCTCTCTCTCTCTCCCGCACAATATATTGGTCTCGCTCCCACTTCGTCTTCAAGTTGGAAATAAGCAGCTTTGACGTGCGTAAAAAGGTTTCGAGCACCTATTTTTGCTCTTAAGTCAGGCACTTATTGGGGGGTTTTTGTATGAGTTGCCGTTATAAGGCAAACATATTTAACGGATTGCGTCAGGCAAAAATGTTTTTAAATTCTCTCGAGAGTTGAATAAAATAAAATGTATACAGGCAAGCGCAAAAAAATAATTTTATAAATCTAGTACAAATTATTTGATCTGTGTAAGAGAAAAATGTAAATTAAAAAGTTACATTAGATGTAATTAAATTCAAATACTGTATCAAATTATTACTTAAAGTGTACACATTTTCATTGAAATTTGTTTAACTTTCTAGCTTATTTGAAGAGTACATCTCTATTTTTATGACCCTTATTAAAGCTTTTGCTGTTTGTTCTCTTATCGCACTTTGTCTTCCTCTACCTGTCCCTGTCCCTTTCTTGATTGCTTTCATGGGCGCTAAAAGGGTCAAGCGCACAAAAAATTAAACGAGACGCGCTTTGTTTGCTCTTCTTTTCGTTGAGTTCTCTCTCGCTTCCCTATCTCTTCGCATCACATCACACTCGGATAGGCTGTTAAAGCACTAACAACATAAGTAACAAGAATAACAACAACAACAACATTTAGATAGTCGCAGCTCAAAGCTCAAAAAGTAAAAAAAAAAGCTGCTTAGTATTTTGGTTTGCTTCTCTTTCATGTTCTGTTTCTGTTTCTGTTTTGGTTTAGGTTTTGCTTGCCGAATTGTGTGTTTGATTGTGTTGTTGTTGTTGCTTTTCCAGCTTTTTTCTAGTCGTTTGCCCAACATGTCAACAAATTTGTTTGCTGATTAGAGCGACCAGTTTTACAATATGTGTGTACGTTTTTCATTTGTTTGGAGCTGAACAGAAGGGGGCTTTGCGGGGGCTGCCTTACAGTTGCATTGCACAGAGCACAAAGCACAGCAGCCGATTTGTTTTTGTCTCACAACAACTACAACCAATATTTCTTATTTTATTTGTGTATGTATTTTATTTTATTTTTTGGAGCGACGGCGACACGACGCATTGCATAATCGAGACAGCTCACAAGCAACAACAATAAAAATAAGTCCAACATTTATACACCCACAAAAACAGTGCCAAGCGGCAACCGGTTTCCTGTCTGATTTCATTGTGCCTCTTGTTTTTGTTGCTCGTGGCTTGTTTTGCTTGCAAATAAAAATAATAATAATAGTTATAACTGAACCCAAAAACTTGAAATGCGCAAATAAAAACTCCAATTGCAGCCACAGACGATGACGCCGCTGCCGTTGCCGCCAGGGGGCGCCACGCACATTAACCCACTGCCCTCGGTTTATTCGCAACGACAGCGCTCAATAATTATACGACTCTCATGCGGCGGACACACTGAGTATATTGAATACTGGTCTGTTAGCTGTCGCAAGATCTCAAGAAATGATCTGACGACTTATATTCATTTTGCTAAAATATTTCCAGTTCAATATTTTTATATATAATATCTATAGACTCAATCGATCCATTATAATTTTTATTATTCCTATTGGTGATCCACATTAGACTACATCTACTCTTCTAGTTATAATTTAGGAGAGGGTATATAATGGCCGAAACACCCATATTCTCTCTGTGTCCGTTTCTCTTGCCCAGCCGGCAGCATATCTAAGAGACTCAGTTAATCTGTGGTTTCTTGTGCCGTCATTTGTACGGCACGTTACAGTAAACTTTGGCTAAAAGCAAGAAACAGAAACAGCAAAGAAGTAAACAAAAAACTCGTTTGGCACTGCAACTTTTTTTGGGGTGCTTGCCTCAGCGTGCGGCGAGTGCGTGCGTCCGCAATCAGCGGCGGCATCAGCATCAGCCGGTCTCTCAACTTGTATCTGGGCTTGGAGAACCCTCAGGCCATCTTCTGACTCTTGGCGGTTGCGGTTTTTATCTTTTAATTTGCTCAACAGTGCAATGAAGCTGCGGAAGAATTTTCTAGGGCTGTATCCGCTGTTGCTGTTGTCGTCGCCGCCTTTTTGTGGCATCAACTTTTGCAACTTTCACAATTTGTGCTAAGTGCGTTTTGTGATTTATATGACACAAGCAAAAAAAATAGGGAGTTCGGTTGCCAGGGAGGTGCTCAAGAGAAATACGATAATGTCAGTACAGCTGTTGCAACATCTGCCAAAAAGTAGATAAATTTCTCTGTGTGGTTTGTGTACCCGCTAGATGAACACGACTTTACAAATGGGTACTTGAAAATTCTTGCAATACAAGCAATTAAAGCATTATGTTTATGCAAGTGATTGTAAAAACTTTATGAATATTTCGTGCATTAAAAGCTATACATAATCAACATTTATAGTGCCAACAAAATTGAGTGATGCAAAGTGGAAATTTTTTAGACAATGTAAATTTGAATAGCTGTGCATGGAAACCAGCAAAGCAGAAAATGTATTTTCTGTTCCCTTATGAAAAACTCCAAGCATTTTTAATGCGCCAAACTTTCACTCTTAAAGGCCGGTTCTGAAACCAACGGAAATGTGGAAGCATTTCATTTGCTCAGTCACTGTGAGCAATCATCTGCTCCTAATTGCCTCATTAACGCACACAATGCGAATGAAAGAATAAAGAGCTTATCTTGACCAGGTAATTAGAACATGAAAACTCATTTCATTCCACCAAAGAAATAACTTGAAAAATGCGCTCAATTATGACAGAGGTCTGCCAGAATATTTCCCCAAGAACTATCTAAAATATTTCACAACTTGTCACACACACAAAATACAAAAAGCAACAAAAAAAAAAAAGAGAAAAACAATCCTATTAATTGCGTTGACAATGAAAATAAAAGTAACCATACAGAATGCCTGTCATAATGTAGTGCAGACTGTGCTGACTTTGAGCCGTGACTGCAATATCAAAGTCATGTGTTTCCGCTTATTAAACAGACAACGAACAGCTCATAATAAAACAAAATAAACTGCTCGGGGACAATAACTTTCAACACTTTCTTGAACACGCAACCAAGACAATATTTATTTTTTTTGGTTTTTGCGACTCATTAAAACCACGCAAGTCTCATTAAAAGACAAACAAAAAAGATATAAAAGTAAAAAGTTTTCTTTAGCCGCCTGCAGCTATGTATAATAAATATATATTTATATACTATAAACAATTGCACACATATTTGGTGGGTGGGCCCTTTGTCAACTGGGTTTTTTTTGTATTCTGCTGTTGTTGTTGTTGCTGTAAGCCGCTTACATGCAATTGGGTAACAGACGCAAGTGGGCTCTCAAAATTGGGCAAACATGAAACACAAGTCAGCATTTTGCAATTGCAATTAGCAAACAGTTGATAAAAAACGTTTATATTGGGATTTTATATTTATTTTTTGGCAGTGCCAACTCGCAACTGCACTTTACGTAAGTGGTAAGCCCCTCAATTGCTGTGGCGGGGGTGTGAAGGAGGGCGGAAAGGAAGGGGGTGTGTTTGTCTCGTGTATATATTTTCTTGTTGGCGTGCGTGGGTGCTGCTCAAGTGCCTGCCACACTCATTTGCAACGCTTTGATGCTTGCCCCAGAGATGCGCAGTTCCGTTTCGCGGCATTATCATCAACATCATCAGCAGCAGCAGCAGCAGTCACATCGTCATCATTACACATCCACGCCTGTCACTTGGCATATGCTTTAGAAAACCAAGATGTGTCCACTCGATAAACCAGCTTGTTGATTATATGGCTTAACTAACATCCAACTGCCAGCTTGTGTTTATACTTACAGCTTGGGTGAGTTCTCATGCGAATTCCCACAAATTTCTTTCTATTAAAACGTGGGAAAGCTCGCTTGTAGATACACATAGCGACTGCATTTTTATAGAGTAGCGTGTATTACAGTTCAACTAATCAACTTTGAACTCAACTTAAAACTTGTCTTGCCCTTGACTACATATGTATGCACCTCGGACTGACTGTGTTTCAACTTACTCTTTTGCCTCTGTAAGCTTGTCACGTGCTTTTGTGGCACTACCTGCCAATTTCTATGCAAAAGCAAGACATAACTCTTAACTTTGGAGTGCCGAAGTTGAAATCCTCTCACAGACATTTAAAAGAAGTGATTCGCCTTTTTCGCAGACATATCCGAGCTCTCTGATATTCGACCCATGGAACACAATGCCTGCATAGCTACATAGCTTTGTACCTCTATACAGTAATAGATACAGCAGAAGTGGATACAAGCTGGTGCGGCATCACAAAGAGTCAAATCATGGCTCAAGTGGATCAGTGGAGGAGTCTAGTCCATGTAACTTATGCTTCTACACAAGCCTTTCCCATATTACGTGACAAAGTTATGGGACTCTCTGTAAGAGTATGCAAAATGATAACAAGGCGGTCAGCTATGAGCCATCTGCCGCTGTCAAATAGACAAGAAACCTTGGGTCAAGTTGCAGTTGCAAATTGTACACAACTTTTTATATTTCGTTGACATTTTTGGAGGTCGGACGTGGTCCATAAATTCTAATTACATATCAGAGCACTCAACGCTGCGAGAAGTGTCACAGTTTGCTTGGCAACGTTGATGGGGGCGGGATATGGAATTAATTATGTAAATAGGTGCTCAGAAGGCGTCAGGCTGGAAGCTTAAATTTAAAATAATACATTTCATAATGCCCGAAAAAGGTCGCCCGATTTATGAGACGGGTCCGCGTCAAGTTTTAATTTTTCTGTCTTTTTTTGTTGTGTTTTGTTTCTTTGCTTTTTTGTGCTCGGCCGGGCGGCTAATTAAATAAATCTCGACGAGCTGCATTACGCAAGAAAACTTCTTGTCCGACCAGTTTACCTTTTACGGGGCGGCGATTTACATAATTTTTCTATATTATTTCACATGATGATTATGATTATGATTATTATTATTATGATTATTATTTGCGCCTTGTTTGGCCGTCGGCTATGCGGGCACATCACATTTTGACAACGCCCCATCCCCCCAGCCCTCCCTCCGTTTGCGACCTCGTCGCCGACTCCGCGGCTAACAAAACCGGCTGTGACCATTACGTTTATTGGCATTAGATTTGGCTCTTGGCCATGGGCCAAAAAATGTTGCCAAATGCTTAAACTGGCTAAAAGGCGGGTCCGGCTTTGTTATCTGTTCTTCTTCTTCTTCTTCTGCTTTTGAAATTCTAATTTCATAACGACCAATATCTACCAGATAATTTATTTGTTGTTTGCTGCGATTTTGACCATGAATACAATGTTAAACAAGAGGCAGCCATTTGTGTTAATTTCTGAGAATGGCTAACAACAATTTGCTAACTAGGCCCAAAAAAACCTATTCCTAATTCATTTCTATAAAAAAAATAAGTTCTTTGTAATTCTTAATGAATGAATGAATTAAGAAATTTCTACGAATTTATATATATTTATGATATAATTTATAATAACCTAAAATATTAAAATAATTTCTTGAATTCCTTTGAATGCAGAGGCGGAAGGGTCAGCAAAAGTTCATTTAACTTGTTGATAAATGCAAGAATGACCAAAAATGATTTATTTAATGACTGCCTCAACGGATTTTTAGCGGATAAATTTTAATATTAATAAAAGTCATAAATAATAACGAAACAGTGATAAAATAAAGTTTATACTTTAAAATTCGAAAGCTGTTAACTGTGATATTTTTGTTAATGTATCTCAAAATGTACACATTTCTTATTATTATTTATTCAGGTTATTTTGCAACATTTTGCAGCCACATGCTGCTTTCTGCTTTCTGCTTGCTGCTTTCTGCCGCTGGTACACGTGCCAATGGAAATAATTTGAATTTATTACACTCGCCAAATAATGCGGGCAAACAAAACGAGAGCACATTATGTATACGCAATGTTTAACGGATGAACAGGATGGGAAAGGGGGGTAAACTGCCCGTATCGCCAGACTGCTGAATTGAGTTTGCCAACTCGCATTTCGTGCGCTAATTTGCAGTTGAATAGCGCTTTAATGCAGCAGCGTTGCCATGGTGGCTGCAACCCCACAGCCCTGCAACAAGAGCAACATTATGACGCTACGTGACATGACAGTAATTAACATAATAATCCATTTTGCGGTTGCAAGCCGTTGAAGAAAGAAGCTGCAGCCGGCTGAGAGGCAGCGCCTGTTGCTTCTGCTCCGGCCTTGTTTGAAAATTAATCCTCTGCTCTATCAGTTGTGGCTCTGTGGCTCAGTGGCTCAGTGTTTCTGGGTCTGGTTACGCTGACTGCATTTGGGTTAACTAGCTGGGCGTTAGCAAGGTTAAGCCGCAACATCACGACCGAGACCATGATTCTTTGGCGCTGGCACGTTCAATTTAATCGCATATTAGATGATGCTGCTGCGCCAATCCCAATAAATTGGAATCAAATCACGCTTTCCTCCTCCTGTCCGCCGCTCTTGATTCGACAATCTCAACGAAGATACTGACAGCATTTCGGAAACCACTTGACTCGAAGCCCTGACATTGGACAGCCACCCAGACCAGTATTTCAAAATGATAAAGTCACATTAAATGCATGTTCGGTATAAAATACGTCAGTTATTTTTAGACAATTTTCTTTTTTAATCTTCAAGCACAGCTTTGACGTTTCCATGCCCTTCAACTCAACATTTTTTAATACTTCAAAATAATCGCAGCTCGCTTTCAACGACCAGACAAAATTTTGTTTTATAAACACAGCTTTAACGTTTCCTATCACTTAGAAGCAAGTAGTATAAAACTTTTGTTTAAATAATTAAAAATAATCGCTTTCAGCATCCCATAATTAATGTTTTAAAAGAATAAATGCTGCTGCTGCAAACCAAAATAGATAATAAATGACTTAATCAATAATTTAATTGCCAAGCACAATTTTTCGCACATAATTTTCGCGCTGAGCCATTAACTTGATTATGCCAATGAAAAAGTCATAAACAAATAAAGTCAACAACAAAAACACAACATAAAAGTTAAGCTTTTTAAACACCAATTTGCATTTTCGAGTTAGCCGAAAACAAAAACAGCCAAAACCGAAAAAAAACAAATTCCAAAAATATAAGACCTAACCAGCGACCATAAAAACAACAAAAGCAAACTGGCTCACTCTTTGAGGCCTGGTGGTCTCTGATGGCTTCCTGTCTTGGTTTTTGGCTTTGGTCGTAAACAATTTGCAGCCAAGCTGGCGACACACACAGAAATACGCACGCACACACACTGCCAGCCAACAGTTGACTATGGCAAAGACCGAAGACGAAGTCCCCCAAATGGACTGTGGGAAACAGTCGCCGCAGCGTCTGCAACTGCGTCAGCGTCTGCGGCTGCGGCTGCTATTGATGCCGCTGCTACTGCTGATGCTGTGGGTGCGTGTCTGGGAGCTGTGGGAAAGGCCACCAATCTATCGCATACGGCAAAAGACAGACACACTCTCTCTCACGCACACACACACACACAAACACAAACACAAGCACTCACGAACACACAGGCAGCTGAGTGTGTACGTTGGCATGAAATTAATTATTGGCATGCCACTTGGTGTTTGGTTTTTGGCAGTCGCCATTGTTGCTATTACGCTTCCGCCGCTCAAATTGGCCAAATTAATAAGAGCGCACGGCCAAGGGCAGCCAACAGGCGCCCAAAGAAGCCAAAACAGCGTTGCCAAAACGCAATGCCGTTAATTGCTGGCAATACCACCAATGAAAATACTCGACAACGTTAGCGCAAGTCGACGCTTAATTAAAAAATACAAAAATCAAAAACAAAATGCCAAGAAAAGAATGTTTTTAATATAAGATTCATAAATTGAGCAAATATGTGTGGATATATATGAAATCTATAAATTTTAATTAAAATAACTACTTTCAGCTTGTTAAAATTTAATTTTCTTTTTTTTTTTAAATTATAGCTGACTTTGATCAAATTAAAATGCTGTTCATATATATGATATAGTTAAGCTAACTCTTTTGAAAATGTCGAAATAAGTTAAAATAAATACGTTGTAGTAAAAAAGATTTTAATTAATGTTTCAAACAAGTGCTCTCAAGCTTTTATACTGAACAAATGAAAACTAATCTTGTTAAATGGAGCCACAATCAGCTGTTAAATAATACGCTTGCCTTTTGCTTAGTTCGCCGCTGACAAAAGGCAAGCGTCCTTTGTAAGGTTAACTTTTTTTTTTTGCTGTCACCGCTTTTATGACTAAAAACAATTGCGAAAGGCGGGCAAGCAGAGGAACCAAGAAGGCCATAAGCAACAAAACTGGCTGAAACTGGCAGCAGTCAACGGAAGACCACAAAGCAAAAAAAAAAAAAAGAAGACCCGTCTCAGACAATTACCCGCAGCAATGTATCTATGACCAAGGGCCAAGACAGAGGATAACAGCTAAAGGCAGTGCTTGCCTCAAGCAGCTGTCGATCTGCATAATGAAATAGCTGCACATCAAGTACAGTTACTTTTTGGCTTAAAAAAGAAAAGAACAAAAATTGCAGACAAGTAGAGTTGGCCAACCAGCGAGAGAGTGGCTGCAACTGCTGCTGCAGGGCAATAGGCCGCCATAAAAGTAGAACCTGAGAAAGAGAACTTGAGCCCAAATGTTCAATGTTGCTAGTGTTGCTATTGTTGCTATTGTTGTTCTTGGAGCTCGACACAGTGACGAGACAAACTCCGGCTGATTGACTTGCTGACTTACTCAAGGAATGAAATGCAAGCGCCCCTCCCAGACTGACTGAGTGCCACACTGCCTGCTTGCTCAACAGATTGCCTGACTATGTGACTGTCTGACTGACCGACTAGCTGATTGACATGTGCGGGGCGAAGGGAGGGTTGGGGGCATAATTGATTCGAATGTGCCTCTCTTTCTGCTCGTGTATGCAAATCAGTGGGCCTGTGGCAGTCTCTACAGCAATTTGCCGGCAATTTTCGCACATTTGGCCAACAGCTGCTTTCACATTTGCAAAAGCAGCAGCAGCAGCAACAACTATACGACCCGAAATACCCCTACCCCTCCTCACCCATTCTACCTACCCCCTCCAGCCTCATGCATTTACGTCAGTTTAAACGGAGAAACACTTAATTAACTGGGCGATTGCCGAGCTATTTGCCCATTTTAAAATGTTTTAACCACTCTAATTAATTTTAATTAAAACTCTCTACGCTCGCTGCTAATGCAACCCAAATATATATACCCGTTGGGTTCACATTCAGTTCTTTTATATAATCATTTATAATCATCAACAAAATACAAATAGAAGAAAACTAAAAGGAATCCAGAATTGCTTCAAATTTGTTATAATATGTTCAAATTTTAAACAATATAAATTGTTTGTTTGTGGCATTAATTAAATTTGCGGAATTTGGTTTAAAGATGCTTAAGTGCTGACAATATTTATAATAATTAGTGAACTTAGTTTAAATAGTGGACAAAATGAGATTACTTTATGTTGAATATATTTTAAATACTGTTGATAACCAAATCATCTTTATGACAATTTTTATGAATTTCAAATTAGTTCTATCAGAACTAATATTTGAGCTTGGTTAAAGTTTCGATAACTGCATAAATCAGCTAAATCTATCAGATGAAATATGAATATAATAATCATAACTTTCCACCAGTGATGACTTCTAGTATTTATTTTAGTGCGTAGTAGAGTTTATAGGATGTGGCTCCGCCATCATAATTATGATGATAACAGAAAAGATAACTTTAATTCAAATCCAAGAATAAAGTTGGGTTTTGGAGTTTAATGTATTCTGACGATACAAGGAGTCAATGACATTGTACATAAGCAGTTCATCATATTTTTATGACCATGTTTTGTTATTTGTTTAAATCTTTTTAGTCCAAACTTGAAAAACTGGCAAATGATCAGAGCACTTTTATGAATATATCAAGTCAGCATTTCATTATGAGGCCGTAAGACCCTTTTTTTTTTGGCCCGACCACCGAGTTAAAAGGTAATACAAGGGAAAAACACCTTTTTTCTTTATTGCAGTTTTATGACTGCCTAGATTTATATTTAGCATGGCCTGTGGCTTTTGTTTCGTGGCCCAACAACAAATGAAGTCAGCCAGAGCCGCTGACTCACAGTGTTGTTGTTGTTGTTGCTGTTGTTGTTGTTGTGGTTCTTTGCTGTTTCATGTCTGCAATTAATCAAAATACTGTTTGCACCTTGCTCAAATGTATATAGATACACGTGAATGCAAAACAAGAAAAAAGCAAAAAGAACCGCAGCAACAACCGCGACATCGCTTTGGCTACGGACACGTATGGCATTACGCACTTCCGTTTCCGCTCCGTCCGCTCGCCGTGCCAAAGCTGTCACGCTCCTCTCACCCTCCCCAGCCCAGCTCTCAATCCCTCTTACCCTCTGTCGCCCCGCCCGTCTCGTGTGTGCGGTCGTCAGCTCGTCTGGCTTTTGTAATTTTGTTTGCTCACCCGCGCACACACAAATAAAAAGATCGGAAATCAAAAACTTTTTATTGCGCTTTGCTTTCTGCTTGAATTTCTGTTTTAAACCGTTCCCTCTGCGCCGCTCTCTCTCTCTCTCTCCATCTCTCTCTTTCTGTATCCCTCTGTCTGTTTCTCCTTTGCCTTTTATTAATTTTGCACGCTCAAAATGTTTGTGATTTATGAGTCGCAAAACCAACAGCAGCAGCAGCGGCAACAATAAGAACAGCAACAATATCAAACAGTGCGACAAACTCGCATTTTGCAGACATGTCGGCGACACACGTTGGCACCCACATCCCCACCCCCTCAGTTCCCCCTCAGATCATCATGTGACGAGGGAGGTTGCTGACATGTTTATAAACTGAGTTAAGCGCTTGCTTCGACTAGTTGCTTAAGCAAACTTTTCCCAAGACGCATATTTACAAAAGGTGTCGACTCTAAGCCAAGCAAACGCTTAACACTTTTGATTTCTTAATCCGTTCGATTAATTGGCTTGCTTGAGTTGAAGAAATTATGTGATTCTCACTCAAAGTAAACAAATATTGTTATATTATTTTTAATAAAATTAAAAAAAAGGGGTGAAAGATACTTAGAATATTACTTGAAGACCACAGTTATTATGCTGCCAATTAACTTTTTGAGGTCTTGGCTCTTAATTGACTAACCCAAATTTATATAGTTAAGCGTATGTATAAAAAGTATATATCGATGAGATGGCAGCTATATAACACAGCGAAACATTCCGGTTATCTCCGACTTATGTACTACCTTCAGCAAAAGTACTACCTTCAGCAAGACGGATATATACTATGGCTATATCAACTCAGCCCGTGATGTTGATCAAGAATATATATTTTTTTTTGGGCTATAAATTGTAGCTTTAAAATAGCAAAAATTTTGTTTATTGCTTAGTTTTTGGCAATCACTTAATATAATTTAGAAATGTTTTCCGCTGGTTAATTTCGTTTCAATATTCCTTATATGTATGTATGTATATGTAGGGTAAACCTAACAAAATTCCAACAGTTTCACATTCTTTTGAAGTTCTTAAGTTCTTGCAATTAGAATGTTAGCCAGCTGTCCTTTCCTTTGCCAAAGTCAATAAGTGTCATTGTCAGCCAATTTTTAGCTTGTCATTGCAAACAGAGCAGCACAACCTGCCCCATGCCCATGCACACTCACACACAACTGTTAACCATCGCTTCTGGCCACGTTTGATGACCAACACGTCGGTTGGCCAACGCTGACTGATTAATTAATAAACCAATTCGTTGGTAATTGGGTTTCAGTATTGTATTCTGCATAAATTAAGATGCGATGTCAACTGCAGTTGCGTCAGTGAGTCTGTCCCTGCCTTCTGTTACACCCGCCCCTGTCCATCAGGCGACACGTGTTGACAGTTTTCAACCAACGAGTGTTGGTTATTAATTCATCATGGACATATATTGATTTTATATATTTCATATATTCATGTTCATAATTTGATATGACATAAATGGGATTTGTGGGTTTTACCACTACGCCTCATATGTGGGCACATTTTAATGGGCCACTGGCGTGTCTTTTGTTGTTTTTTATTTTATGTAGATAGCCGTAATTATTGCGGGTTTATTGAGTATATTGTGGTCTGTCATTATGCTAATGTCAAATCAGATAGGTGAGACTTAGAGGCCGATTAGCTGCAGTGTTAAGAGCTATCAACACCTAAATAAAAAGCACAGCTCAACTCAACTCAACTCAACTCAAAAGGAAGAAAGAAACACAAACACAAGTATGTATTTGGGGTAAATGTGCGTTTGTTTGTCAGCGAGTGACATGCAATTATTTATACATTATTTTCGTAGCGTAAATATTGACAAGCGACTTTGCTGCCAGCGCTACAAAAGCCATCAAAAGTCCAAGTAAACAAAACACAACAATACAGCAATTCAGGTGGCATACGTTGCGTATACATATTGTTAGAAGGCAGCCGTATATAATTGAAGGCCTGCTGTTGTGTGATAATGGGGGCAAACCATCAAGTTGTGAAATGTCTAACGCCAAATTGCAATAGACTCAACTTAAGTTGTTAAATTTCCATTTTGATAATAAAGTTACTCTGGGAAATACATTCGATTTGTTTAATTCAAATTATCTTCAGTTTGAATGTGGCTTATCCGCTAGTCATTCAACTAACAAAATAATTTATTTATCTAAGGCAAGGCAATCAGAGAATGCCATACTTCAATCTCAATTGCTTTTTGGCCTACACTACTCAGCCTTAATAGCCGACAGTGGCAGTCAATCAAGCGTGGAATCCCCCCACATCAATTGGCCGGTCATCCAAGCAAATCAACAGCTGCTGATAGGATGCCTGTGCCTCTGCTGCTGACAACGCATGTAAGCCGCAGGCAACAATTTACAAAAAAGTAAGCCAGTTTTTTACAACTAGTATTGAAATTGACAAATGTCTTTGTTCCTAGTTTCAAGAGTTTAGCTGGCATTAAATTCTAAACAGGCTTACACGATTTAATTGAGTTCAGAAGAGCAGGCATTCCGCGACTATTATAGTCATGAATATAAATATTAGTTGACAGTCATTAGTTTAAAAGTATCATCTATCAACTATCTCTGAAGTTTAACAGATCAATAAGGAATTCATAAATATATAGTTCATTCGGAAACCTTTATCATAATCTGGGTTAATAATAATCTAAATTCGTCTGTATGCCTTTATCAAAGTTTTAGCTGGTTAACGTGTCCAGTAATAAGTTCTATATTGTTTCAATGAGTTTTTTTCCCCTTTAATCATGGGGTATTCCCAAGTCGCATAACTGTTTGTGCAACCAAACCCATTTCAGCTCCGTGTTGCTTTTTTTTTGCCACTTTTTTCGACAATGTGCCTGGTCGGGTACATCTACTTGTTGCTGTTAAGCGCATTTCAACGCAAACATACCCCACACACACTCCAATGGACACACATACCCCACACACACCCCTGCCACACGTACAACTCGAGTACAGGTGTGCTGCAAACATTTCAGAGATCTCAAAAAGCCTACATTTAGGTGGCAAAGCGCTGCTGCAAATTTATGGTTAACTCTCAGGGGAAAGGAAACACACCCATTTATATGTTTCACGTTTGGCAGATTTGAAAACCATTCAAACGGCGCCATAAAATCACTTAAGTGTGTTTTGCAGTACACGGTTTTTGTATTTTTATTTTTCTCAGTTTTTCTCATAGCATATTTACGAGCCTTTACGCAATGTCAGACACGTAGAATTGCCGAATTTCACAATTCAGACACAGCAAGGTCAGAGTAAGGGTGCGAGGAAAAGAAGTGAAAACTCAAGAGGAAAAAAAGAAAAACACTGAGCAAAGCGTAGCAGTAATCAACCACCAACCAACGCCCCCAAACCACACCCACATTGCACATTTGCATGAGGGAACGAAGCATATGTTCTGTCTTCATGTGCTGGGCTCAAATCCTTGGAGATATTCGGCTCCATTTTCGGGCGAATCGCGATAAAAACAACCATATTACATTTGATATAAATTAAGATTGATACGATGGGCCCCGGGGAACGTACACAGAACATAAGTGAATTGCTCTCGTTAAAGCATTGATGCATGTTTGGTGTCACTTACCTCTCAATATGAAATATGAATAGCTGCAGAGCTGCAAAATAACAAACAAAAATTAGCCATTAGCAATATGCAGTCAAAATTAATTATACTTAGAATAATGCGTCATACTTCAATAAAAATTAATAACTCTTGCGATGTATGTGCAGCTCTAGATTAATGGATAATAACATATATATATTTATAAGACAGTTTGTGTAAGAATCCTTAAATTTATCTAAGGGATATTTACAAACCTTTATTTTTATAACATGAACCCATATAAAACGGGTAAAAAGGTTTGTGTAAAAGTAGCATATCCGACGCTATAAAATAAATATATATTTTCAGAGCAGAATATAGAACCTCCCAAGTGCAGAACACTTTTCATACTTTCCACAGAATTTAAATTTTAAAATGTTAAATTTCTTAAAGTATATTCCAATATTTAAGCACAAAATCAATAAGCAAACAAAACTTTTCATCTAAAGCTAGTTAAACTTGGTTTGCTCAGTTATACCCAAGTCAAACCAATGTCAAGGTCCTAGTTTCATTTTTCAATATCTATCCTGAAACTTTTGCACATTTATGGCTGTAACGTTTTGCTTTACAAATAACTCGCGGCTGCTAACATTGTTTTCATTGTTATTGGGAGCCGCAAATAAACGGAAAAAACAACATTAAAGCGACTGCTATAAAAAACAACTCACACAGCTGCCAACCTCGGAAATTAATTCCAAAAACAAAAGACCAAAAATGAATAAAGAAAAACTTTAGTAAATTCGTTCATCAATTGCAGCAACGAACTTGAAACTTGCAATTGGAGCTGTGTAGCAGCAACACCAGCAACAACAACAACAACAACAGCAATACTAACGGGGCCAGTGTTTAATCAAGTGTGAAATCTTTAATCAAGTCAATCTTCCCCTCACCCAAGCACCCCACCGAAAAGCCCAACAACGAACTGAATGCGAGACCAGCTGCTGCTGTTGATGCCAGCGGCTCCACAATTTCCTTCCACTCAATGCAACGCAGCTGTCTGAAAGGCCTTTCAATGTTGTGTGTTGTGTTGTCTTTCGTTTATACCTCTTCTGTTTTTTTGTCTACCTGGACTGACCTTTTTTGTTCCCATCGCAAATCACAGTTGGAGGCCCTCCCACGATTGAACTGACCCCGCTCGGCGAGCCTGTCAATTAAAAAGCCGTCGCCTCCATTGGCCCAGGCCCTGAACAGCACGATTTGTTGCCTGATGCCAGTTGTCTTAAAGAAAAAGTCAGCAAAAAACACTAAATGTACAGTTGAAAAGAAAACGCTTTCCTTTAGGCTGCTTTCGAGTGTAAACTAACTGAATTAGCTGGAGTCACTATTGCAATTAACGGTAAACAAAAAACGCTTAAGGAAGCTGTCAAAGCCGATCGAGTGACAGAGAGACACATTCGCTTTGAACCCAACTAAGGTGAAACTATTGACTGGAAATTGAAAGAACGAAAAAGGGATAAAAAAAACAGTGATTTTCTTAACTGGAAACTAAACTGAAAGGTTTAGAACTGCATTCTAAAAAGAGGCTTTCACTCTTAATTAATTTTAGTTATTCATGCGCATTAACCATTTTTGATACATATATTTAATGTATTATGTATCATTTTGTATAGAATAAAAAATAAAGTATTAATAACATATATTTAAGTCTAAATAAATATTTATGATGGTTTGTATTAACGATAATTTTATATAAATTTAAATATATATAAACTTAAATAGTATTTATCTGAATTATACACTTTACATTTAATTCATAGTTAAGTCTAGCTGAATATTAACGTTAAAAATATCAATAAATTTGTAAAAGTATCCTTATTTTTCTGCGTAATTCCCACTCAACGCCCCTTGTGCACGACAATGAAGAGTAAACAAGCCTGGCCAGCGGGACAATAGCCACAAAACAGTTGAGTGAATGACTTTAAATATTTTAATAAACAAACATAACAATTTAAACAAAGCCTCTGGCTGTCCATCTAGTTGTTTTAAAACCAAACAAATTGCACAGCAAAAGTTGAAGGCAGAGAGCAAATGCAAAGACTATAAAAAAAGGCGCAACAATCAACAAACTAAATATAATAAATGCCAAGAGCTTAAAGCAATGCTAAAGGAACACAGCAAAGCTAAAAAAATGGCAACCAACAATTGTTTGGAATCGTGATCCCGGCACTATAACTGGGTCAAATCTATGCATGATGCCAGGGAATGGGAAGGTGGCGAATGGAATTGAAAGCGCACAAAATGTAACCAAAAGATATTATTGTAATGGCCAACAGCAGCCGAGGCAGCAAAAGGCAGCCGGAGCAGCAACAGCGAGAAAATTTAAATGAAAATGTGACGTGAAAAAAAAGTTTTGTGGCTAACTTTTCGAATGTATAAGCACTAACACAGACTCTCTGTGTCTCCCACACACCCAGCCCCAGCTGCTTACACACCCGTACGTGATACAAAAAAAAAGGGAATGCAGCTGAGTGCAAAGTTTTAATCTTATGCCAGAAAAGCTTCATTAATTTGCCGCCAACTTTCAGCACTTGACTTCGGCATTGCCATGCCGCAAATAAATTCCATTAAAAATGACTGCAAAAGGGTTTAAAAAAATTCCAGGAAAGCGTTATGAAAACCAAACGATGATGAAAAAATGAAGAATGTTTCGACTCCCAGATGCCCATTAAACTCAAATTAAATTTCATTGATTTTATAAACAATGTAAAATGTCTGTAAAATTCTTACGCTTAATGAACAATTAACATTTTGAAGTTTCGACCTACACCCATATACCGATTTTCAGGCTATAATTTTTACTTGTCTTCCGACCCAAAATCACGTTTTCAACTTTAAATGTACGATTGATTTAGGGGCAAAACTATGATCAAAAAGCCCTCGCTTTTTAAAATCAGTTGAGTTTTGACGAAGTTATGGCATTTTGAAGTTTCGATCTATGCCCATATATCGATACATCGATTTTCAGGCTATAATTTTTACTTGTCTTCCGACCTCAAATTTCATTTTCAACTTTAAATGTACGATTGATTTAGGGGCAAAACTATGATCAAAAAGCCCTTGCTTTTTAAAATCAGTTGAGTTTTGACGAAGTTATGGCATTTTGAAGTTTCGATCTATGCCCATATATCGATATATCGATTTTCAGGCTATAATTTTTACTTGTCTTCCGACCTCAAATTTCATTTTCAACTTTAAATGTACGATTGATTTAGGGGCAAAACTATGATCAAAAAGCACTTGCTTTTTAAAATCAGTTGAGTTTTGACGAAGTTATGGCATTTTGAAGTTTCGATATATGCCCATATATCGATACATCGATTTTCAGGTTTAATTTTTACTTGTCTTCCGACCTCAAATTTCGTTTTCAACTTTAAATGTACGATTGATTTAGGGGCAAAACTATGATCAAAAAGCACTTGCTTTTTAAAATCAGTTGAGTTTTGACGAAGTTATGGCATTTTGAATTTTCGATCTATGCCCATATATCGATATATCGATTTTCAGGTTTAATTTTTACTTGTCTTCCGACCTAAAATTTCATTTTCAACTTTAAATGTACGATTGATTTAAGGGCAAAACTATGATCAAAAAGCCCTTGCTTTTTAAAATCAGTTGAGTTTTGACGAAGTTATGGCATTTTGAATTTTCGATCTATGCCCATACATCGATATATCGATTTTCAGGTTTAATTTTTACTTGTCTTCCGACCTCAAATTTCGTTTTCAACTTTAAATGTACCATTGATTTAGGGGCAAAACTATGATCAAAAAGCCCTTGCTTTTTAAAATCAGTTGAGTTTTGACGAAGTTATGGCATTTTGAAGTTTCGACCTATGCCCATACACCGATATATCGATTTTCGGGCTATAATTTTTACTTGTCTTCCGACCTCAAATTTCATTTTTAACTTTAAATGTACGATTGATTTAGGGGCAAAACTATGATCAAAAAGCCCTTGCTTTTTAAAATCAGTTGAGTTTTGACGAAGTTATGGCATTTTGAAGTTTCTATGTACACATAAATCAAAGCTGAATAATAAGGTGAGTTAGGCTTGGCGACATTTCCTAAAATTCAGTTATGATTTTGGCGAGTGTATCTTCTTATCTTTTGCATTTTATGACTACAGGGTATGCAGAACAGCAACAGAAAATCAACATTTGAAACAACCGCCGCAGTCGATGCACATTTTATGCAAATACCAAGTCCAAGACGGGGGAAAAGCTGCTCGCTCTAAGCGTTAATAAAGACATGTAAAATGGGGGCGTGCCGACCGAAGCACAACCATCCACTACCCCTTCCCTTTCTTTCTCCCCTTGGCATGCATATGCAACGTTTACGTATGTATGTGTAAAGCACAGACCGACAATAAACTGTTATGCGGCGAGGGCTGCATTGGAATTGCAATCTGCAATCTACAAGTGCCCTGGTTATGCCAACTGCCATGTGCTGCATGCCATCCCCAACCCTCCCCCTCACCAGTCCCCCACAGACCTTTCTCTAGGTATGTGTGTGTGTGGCGTTGATGCTGCGGTTAGATGTGTGTTTTTGTAGGGAATCTGAAATTGATTTTTCATATTTAATGCTAAAGTACTGAAGAGCGGTAGGAGGGGGTGGAGGCCGGGGGCTTTTCTCTTAAGGGCAGTGAAAAGTGAATAAAACGTTTACGTTTTCAGAGTGGGCAAAGAGAAAATCCTCATGTTAAGATTTATGTTTAAATTGTGTTTTTGTGTCTGTATCTGATTAGTTTAGTTATTAAACATATTTGCATTTGTCATTTGTATTTGTGTCTGTTTCTTAATAAACAAATATCTGTATTTATTTGTGTGTTCTGTGTGCATTCAGCTCCATCTTTGTAAGTGCATTTACATAAATATATCTATCTGCACATTATTTACATATTTGTATCTATATCTATTATTTATAGACGTATCCATATCAATTGCTGACAGCGCTTTGATTGCTTTGATCAGTGCGGTAAGAGAGTAATATTAACACTCTCAACTGGTGGCAACAACCTTAAGGTACAATGACACAAACAGATACAGATGCAGACAGATAAACAGACAAACAGTCAGTCATATGCTGTGTTTTGCTACCGTACAGACTCATGCATAAATACAAAGGTAAAAAGTATCTTACAGATACAAATGGAGCACAGCTAAATGCATAGCATTTGGATTGTTGCCTTTGGTTATGCAAATCATTTACAAATATGCGAGCAACTCGTCTCGTTTTATGTATTTATGCGCCAAGTTGGCAAGTTACAACGGCCATGAAGACAGACCGACCGGGGTAGAAGGGCGCATGCGGGATAAGCGGTTAAGCTACATGCTAAGTTAAGTTAGTCGAGCAGTCAATCAAATCATGGCAAACATCAAACGCGGATGTCATCATCAGAATTCTCGCTCCCTGAAGCTACTGCCACAGTCACTGCCACTGCCACTGTGGGTTGCGTCAGTTCTTCGAAAGGAGAATATCAGTTCAATGGCATCGCCTAACCGCAGTGTCTGAGGCGAATCAGCGGACAAGACTAGCAGTAAACCCATAGCCGTAACGGAAACCTCGAAAACCAATTCAATTGCTTGATTGACGCGCTCCAGGCATTGATATACATATCTGTTTCCAGCGAGAGTTACTCAAATAGTTTGCCAGCTTCATGAAATGCATTTGGTAAAACTTAAACAGCAAACAGTTTTCAGTTAACTTGTTTACTTTTTAATAATTTGTATGGAACCATTTGGTAAATTTACACAACAAACTTTTTGCTTTACAGTAAATGTTGTTTGTTTGATAATATTTCTATAGAATTTAAAGAAAACATTTCGATGCTCTAACGAGTACCAAAACATTTGAAAACTGAAGCATGTAGGAATTGTACATAACATTTAAATTTTAATTAAAGTAAAAATATATTTTAAGTGCACTTCTGTGAACCATTTCGTTCTTAATTAGCTGAGATCTAAGTAAATCAATTTTAATTAATGTTTACTCGCAAGACAACTCTCGCAATGAGTTGCTGCCTCGAGGCGCGTTCGCTAACTGTTTTTGTCGCATTTACCGAGGACGTGGACCAGATGGATAACAAGGGTCGGAACGGTGACGGGGACGATTACGGGGCGAGGACAATGACGAGGACGCAAACTGTCTCCGAAGCTCGCAACTCGCATCTCGTTGTTCATATCACTGAGCGCTCAGTGCGTGAGGCTCGTAAAAAGCTCATTAAACAAAACGTTGATGCTGCCTCACTGCCTGGCTGTCTGACTGACTGAGTGACTGGCTGACTGACTGACTGAGTGAATGACAGAGACACAGACAAACAGAAAGGGGGGCAGACAGACTAAGGGGCAGCTGTTGCAGGATCGGCACATCATTATGCAAAAATATCATCGCAAATCTTGCCAATATAACTGTAAGTGTAGTGTACGTGTGCATTTGTGTGTGTGTGTGTGTGGTTGTCGTTGTGTGAGTGTGGCTTATGTTGATTCACAAATGCTGAAACAACAGAAAATGCGCTGTCAAAATAATTACAAAGCTGACATTGCGGCGACATGTAATTAACATAAAATGCGTATCTCTAAGATACACAATACACAACCACACACACACACATACACACACACACACATAGGGATGGGGCTACCGTTACAGCAACAGTTACAGTTGTGTGCAGCGGCAGTGGCCAAAAGCGAGCATTGCGTTCTCATAATAAGCATTACGCGCGACACATGTGAAATGTATCCACAAGATACAAGATACAAGAGACAAGACACACACGCACACCACACAACACACACTCCACAACACACACATACACTCGTTACACGGCCTGAGCACGCAGGTGGCTTAATGCTCTGTGCTTGTCATTGCCTACCCCTCTCCACCCCACCGCTGTACATGGACATGACATGAGTTTTATGACGCTACAGATAACGACCGCCACCGCGACGCAACACCAGCAGCAACTAAATTTGATTAACCCAAATAAGCGGGCCTGCCCCGCTACCTACCCAACCAACAAAAAACCAGCTGATGCGACGTTTTCGCGTTTCCCGTTTGTCTTATGGCGTTTTCATTGATAAATTTAAGTGTGCTTTTTTTTTGCTCTCTGTCTCGCTCCCCTTCTCTCTACATCTCTCTCTTCTCCTGTTTTTCAGCCCCGCCCACATTTAATGAATTAAACGCCTTGGCGTACATCAAGTTATTGGTTTCCCGAGCTTTCCAGTTAAGCCATCAAAAAACACCCATATAAGTTTCATGAGCTTTGCGAGAGCTCTTCACTTGCCGAAAGACAGGGATAAACACATACATATACACATACATGAAGATATATATATATATATAAATATATGTACGTTTGATAAGTGTGTGTTTTGTGTTTGAGGCCTTGAACTTGTTGGTAGTTAAAGATAAACTATTGTGTGGCTTTTGGGGCTGTAATTAATAAATCAAATTTGGGATTATTGTAATAAGCTTTGATTATGCCAAATTTGGCATTTAATTGCCCAAGGCCAGAACCAGAACCTGCTTAAAATAAGAATACAATAGATGGCTATAATGTGTATATTTTGTGTGTAGTGTGTGCTATAAACATGCAATTATCTTATTAAAACTAGCAAACGCTGTTGACCTGAGTTTTTCTTACACCTATACTTATCAATTGCTCTTTAAGCCAGTTATATCTAGTTATAATTGTCAATCTAATGCATAACTACGAGTATAATATCAACCTCAACACTGCTCACTTTGATATAGAACAGCCAAAAGTTTTGCATGTGCTCAGTTCTACAGATAGTTGTGTGAGTTTGAGTTGAATCTAACTTAATAAAGAGTTGATTATGCGGCATCAGTTATTGAAACTTTTTGAAGAGCTCTCTCTCAACTTGGGCATAACTTTGAAAAGCACTTATTTAGTCACATGGAAACATCATCAGTCAAAAGAGCTGCCTTGATAATGCTAGTCATAATCCATTTAATTTAGTCAATTACACGAGAGCAGAGAGAACTCCCAGCGGGCGAGGATGTAATTTAGAAAGCAATTTATATTTATTAAATATAGAACATGTAAAAGCCACTTAAAATGTATCATTTATTGACAAAAACACAGCTGTGACAATGTCATGCAAATAATTACAGGAGCTCTATGGTGCTGTAGAGGGGGTTGCAAGGGGTTGCTGCAGCGTCAGCCAAGCGCAAACAAAACATAATTAGAGCCACTGTCATATAGAACATTGTGCATAGGGCCGCTGGGCCGCTCTCTGGCTGTAGATACTTTCGTATCTATGCACACAAACACAAGTACAGCAAATAAAGAACAAAACAGAGCTACAAATGCTGGAAAAGCAATTGTTAACGACATGTGTAAGCCATGTAGCCACGACAACCAACGCGGCATAATGCGACACACAGTTCCGCTAGAGTGCTCAGGAAAAGAGGCACAGACCCATTGCCAGATACCAGTTGCCGGTTGGCAGTTACTGGTTACAATTTACCAGTTACCAGTTACCAAACTCAGTCCCAGGGCCCCAAATGAGACGTGTGAGCGGCAATGGGCACGACTGCACTTTTATCTCCAGCCAAATGGGCTGCGGGAGAAAGGTTCTTGGCCAACAAACCAAACAGACAAAACAAAAAAAAAACCAAACAATGTTTTTTAGTTTATTTTTGTTTTTTTTTTTGTAGTTGCTGTTTGAGTTTTGACTGTTTTTGCTGCTACTTTGGCTGTTGCTGGGTAATTGTTTGGACGTTGCCAACAAGCAGCAACAGCAGCAGCAGCAGCAATCGCAACTTTTGGCCAAATAAACTGCAAGTGCAAGCACTCAACTTGGTTTGCGCTGGCTCACGAGTTTATGCAATACTCTTTAAGTACCGATTGACTTCCAAATGAGTCGATAAGCTATATTAAAGAGTTGGAAGCTCAATAAATTCGTACTTCGACCATAGTACTCATATTACTTTAAGTATTAATTATCTGCTTCTAAAAAACAGATAAATTTATTATTTATATATATTATATAGTGTTCTAAACAAATCGTAAAAGCATAAGCTCCACTATGTTAGACATTTGCACATGATATATTTATATAGCTGTTAGGGTATCTCAAAGTCACTTGCTTAACTCAACTGACTGGGCATAGTTTTTGTGGAAATTGATAGATCATTTGGGACTCAACATCTTCAATGTGCAACGAGGCAATCTCAAATACTCAAGCAGTCACTCAGACAGTTGGGGAGTGGCGGGGGAGGGGGTTAGCGGGATGTGGGGTGCAGTTGGGGATGCATACAGGCAATCGAAACGTGACTCCTGCGCTCGCTATGAGAACTTTGTCTGACCTCACGGCCCTTTGCCAATAAAGCACTAGTCAAAAAAACCTACACGTCCAACTGTTGTATGTTTTCAAGTGTGTCTATGTATGTGTGTGGTGTGTGTGTGTGTGTGTGATTGTGTGCATAAATACCCTTTTCACTGGTGCACATTTTCATAAATTTTTAAGTAGCCTAGTGCAGCGTGGAAAATGTTTGCTTTTTGACATCGTCGTTTAGCCTGACACATTTCAGTCATTTTGCAGCCAAACTCAAGTGTTTGATGCCAGCGACAGGCAATGATTTGACAGCATTGCAAAAAGTTAAGCAAATACATCAAGTTGAATGGATTTATTTCAATCGATAACAAAACTGAATTTTCCTAAAATATTTAATAATATTTTGTTCTGTTTTCTACTCAATATATGTATTTATTATTTATGCGAAACATTAAATGCAAAGTATTTTTAAATAGTTATAGCAATTATATATGTTTATATGATATTGTTTTTATATATCCTAAACATCTTATCTTCTTATGCTTTGCAAGATGTAAGTCTTCATGTAAGTTCGCCTTTCGAATGCTTTCAAGCGTTACAAAACTGAGTCTAAATCTCAACTGCCCCACCCAACTCTGAGGCAAAGTTTTTGGGGCTCACTTGGCAACTGGCATTCAAGCAGCGAAACTCGAGAATTATGGTAAATGCATTGCCTTGGATTAGCATAAGCGTGTCCCCAAAAATTCTTTTGTTTGCCAAAGAGCAAAAAAACCAAAAAATGTCGAAGCGGAAACCAAATTAAATTAATGAAGCATAACAAGGAATTGAGCAAGCGTACAAACTTTCGGCTACTTTGTTTGAGTTGCGATTGAGCCGCAGATACAAGCAAACAGAGGGGCAGAGGCATTGAGGAGGTGGGCAAAAATGTCCAGGCTAAAACCACAGCCCATTCAGCTTACATCGGCGCAACTGTTGCTCTGGCCCTAACCAATATTGATGGCTTATCAATTTGCGGGTTACGTGCAAAAAAGGGCAAAACTGGGAAGGACATCAGCAACAGAAGGCAGCATTTCCTTGGGGGGCGTAGGAGCGTAGCAGATTCAATTAGCAGATGCTCGAAATCGTTGCCTTTCCTTTAATAGTAGCTGCCCAAGGCACAAATTACGCATACGCAGCGTTATCGATTTCGTATTTTCTTTATCGACTCAAGTTAATAATTTGCAGAATACATACATAAATTTTAATTAAATTCCAAGCCTGGCGTTAACTTTAATAATTTTCTGCTGTTTTTCTGCTTATATTTTTTGCCATTTTTTGCTGCTGCTTCTGCCAGCCCCAGCAGCACTTTTGTCACGTTCTTCTTCTTCCTGCCACTGCTGTCCAGCGGTGCGGCAATGTGTAAATAAATAAATGTGCAAAAGCCAGGGGGAAGGGGGTGGCAAGGGGTTTGGTTAACTGTTTGTCTAGCTAATTAAAGTAGCCCTTAAGAGTAGTGCCTTTTCTATGTGTGTGTGTATCTGGCAGATACTGTGTGCAAATCAAAGTGTTTCTCCCAGCAGGTGAACAACAGATAGTCAAATTTTGGGGCATAGAAGAGCTTGTGTGAACGAGACAATTCGCTGTGCTTTAATAATGTTAATTGCTTCTTGGCTGGCCAACTTTCTTTGAGGAGCCTAATTGGTGTACCCATAATATTTTTTTTTCTTGCTTTGGGCTCGGCAATATCTTGACCTAAGCTAATTAGCTGATGTTTGGCATCTGCTTTTACATGTGTTTATTTCAGCAGGTAAATCCCATTGTTTATTTACAAGTTGTGCGAGTGTTGTTTGCCAAACAGGTTGTTTTTGTTGTAGACATAAAAACTTGTGTTTATTGTTTCAGGTATTTAGCTTGAAATGAATATGTGTGTTGATTATCAGCACAAACTAATTATATTATAATATTTGAGAGTTGATCAACATGATACTGTAATTTATTTGTCTAAAAATTAACAATTTTAAACTCAGATTGAATACGCAATTCGATTATTCCAATTCATTAGCTCAGCTCGTTCTCAATTAGTCAAATTCTCAGCTAATCTGCATAATATACAGCCAATTTGCTAGCTTAAGCCGCAATCCAATTTGATCTACAAATAAAAGCAAACAACTATTGAGCTCTCATTTCAGCAGCGTGCTGATTTTTTCAGTGAATTAATTAACTATATTTTGCGATTGCAGTCAATACAAAGAAAGAAGCGACCAATGTCAATACCAAAAATTTGCCAAAAGTGGCCAGCTGAGCAGGTGAGCAGCTGGTGTGCTTATCGACTGTCTGCACTTATGTAATTGAAATTGTCAATTGCGATTGAAGTCATAAAATGTAAAATCAATGAAGCCAAATGACGTTTAAAGTTGCAAACAGCAGCTGTCGCAGCTGAGAGATATATATGAAAAGTGAATGAGCTGCCGCGAAATCGAAGACAACAATTGAGCGACAGCAGCGATGCGGAAGCGAAAGCAAAATCAAATCGATTCACCGTTGCGAACTTTCTTGCCACACTCGCTACATCGATGAGTAGCATGCTGCGTATACGTAATATTTGATTATATCTTTGATGACATGCGTCTGGCATCTTTGTTTCCTGTTTTTTAATTTTTTTAGCCCATGACTGTTAACTGTGCATCGTGCGTCGTGTGTGGGCGTTAACTTTGTTCTGTACTCTTGAGTTCTATGCCGTCTGCCAGCTAACCCAGTGGGCTGTGCAGGGTTAACCTGAACTCTGTTGCCAATGCAAAATTTAGACTGGCATTGCTGTCTTCTGTTTTATCTGCTGCACCCATCTGCGCCTGCCAACTTGTCTCCACTCGACTCGCATCCAAGTCACAGACGGCGTCGCAGTTGCACCATGGGTCGAAGTCGAAGTCACAGTCCCTGTTTCTTGGTGGAGCTCAGTGCGTGTCTGCAACTTTGTATTAACAAGTGATAAACTTGTCGCTTGTCGTCAGCCTTGTGTCCGTCTGCAACTGCAACTGCATCTGCGTGCTGTTGTGGGCTTAAGTCCTTGTCCAAAAACGCCTCTGCAGCGTGTTTAGTTAGCAACTGCAACTCTTGCTGCAGTTGAGCAACTATTGCTGTGCCCTGTGGTAAATAGTTAAGTGCAAATTGCATGGCTAATTTGAGCTGTTGCACTGTTGACAAGCCAACCGCAGAGCAGCGCACGCATTAGACAGTCAGAGGTGTGAAATGAGCCAGTGTTGCATGAATAATGTGCAGACCACTTCCACCTCCCACTCTTATTCCACCATTAGCTACGCAATTATATGGCTAAGCTCTTACACTGTTTTTTTTGCGAGCACAGTCCACAAATTCTGGCTGCTGTGCTGCTTGCAACGTGCACAAATTCAAGTAAATAAACATTAAATTATAAACAACTAAATTGTGCGAATCTGGGTCAAACCAGAAACACTAGTTGTGCACATAGTGTATTTCAAGCATTAAAAGCCAAAGAGATTAAAAACAGGACTCTCGAATAGCGAAAAGCAAAATATCAAAGAATATCAAATACCAAATTCAACAGAAGAAACAGTAACAAAATCAAAAAATAATATATAACAGAATGTTCCGAACTAAATAACCTTCTAAAGTCTTATTGATCTTATTATTATTATATATATTTAGTTATTATTTCAAGTGCTTAAAAATGCATCTGGGAAAAAGTAAAAAACAAGTCTAAATGGCATCTTTAAAAATGCAAAACTAATCAAGAGTCGTAAACATTTAAGTGTTAAACTTAAAGTGCAGTAAAAATTAGGTGGGGAGAAAATGAATAAATAAAAAAACGTGAAATGAGCACTAAAAAGGTAAGAGCCTTGGCCAATTGTTGGCTGTTAGCCGCATTCAATTAACTGCAGGCTATTTTCCCACCCACTTGGTTGAATCTGAGCTACTATTTAATCGATTGATTAGCATCCATGAATTAATATTGATTCAAGTAATGAATTTGAAATGCACTCAAGTGTGCAGCTCCCCGACTTGTCACCCTCTGCCCTAGAAATGAAATCGAGCTTGATTTTAAATAGTTTATCATTTTAAATTTGTAGCGTATTTTAGTATTTGAAACATACATTTTTCTTCTCACAACTCCATTAGCATGCGGAGCAGCTGCAACTTCATGATTTGTTTATTTTTGCGGCCTATGCCAATTAATTTGCAACTGTTAACGTTTCGCACGTTCTATAAACGATTTGGAGCAGACCGCACTCCTCTCTCACTCCACTACACTCCACTCCACTCTCTCTCTCTCTCTCTCTCACTCCACAGCACTGCACTTCAGCTCACACCTCAGTTATGCATTTCTCAACTTTGCAAATAATTTGTTTAAACAATATTAGCGTTGTTGCAAATTATTTTTATTTTATTACTATTATTTTTTTATTATTAATAGCTGCGTTTCTATGCACTACATAATTTGTTGTTACATTTCACATCATTTAAAAAACTGTTCACGAAACTCAAATTCAAATCCAAGCTGCCACCAAATTGATTCAGTTAGTTGTGGTTTTTTGGCCAAGTTAAGCGAGCGCTGCGTGAACCGCGCGCGACGAGACTCGTTTGTTGACTGACGCTCGCTACAACTTGCTCGAAGTCAGCTGGCCGGGCTGGCTGGCCTGGTTGGTTGGTTGGTTAGTTGGCTCGGTAGTCAACAAGGTTCGAAGGCAGCGCAGCAGCTGCAGACTGCGAGGGCGGGCTGTCGGCAGAGGCGTTGAAAGTAAATTAAAAACAAATCGAGATTTGCATTATTTTTGCTCACAGCTCAATAAAAAGCTCAATCAAAGTTAAGCTAGTTTTTTGTTGCCAGAAATGTGAATCAATCAATAAATTATTTTTAATGAATTAATTAATTATTGTAATTGTCACTAAATTTTATATATTGATATGCCAAATAGAAACTCAGATGCGCCAGAATAAGTAAAAACGCTGGCTTTTTTGGCTGATTGAGAAAAGCTGCTATTTTGGCGCAACAGGCGCTGTTAGACATCGAGCATGTTGCATTGGTGTATTGTTGAGTTTGTGCGTTGCAACAGTTCCAAGAGATTTTTTGTTTCATTCGAAAAATAATATAAAATTTTTAACTCAAAATGCTGCGTCTTTTTTGAGTGAAACTTGCAGTTTTTAAATTTGCCGCTAAATCTTTGAGTGAAAAAATAAGCAATTATTTTCTTAAAGAACAATTAGGTAAGGGAATAAATATTGTTGAGCCTTTATTTAACGAGAAACAGCACGACCAATGAGCTGGGGATTATGCTAACTAGAAATACAACAATAACATTAGGAATATAAATAGTTTTTGCTGATTTGTTGGCGACTCGCAACGGGTTTTGAGTTGTTGCTGCCGTGTGGGTGGTGGCAGCAGCAAGCTGTTGCTGCATGTGTTGCATGTGCCTCGTATTAATTGCAGTGCTTACGACTGAAATCGCCCACGCAGCAAATAAAACAAACAGCACAAGTTGCATCAGTTGTCGACCCACTTGCACAAAGTCAACAATGGCGAAGATGGAGATGGAGCTGAAGTTGAGGCTGCTGGAAATGGAAATGGTAAACGCCTACCTGGCGAACCACACACGAGCGTGTCCAGCTGGACAAACCCTGCACCTGGAGACCTCTGGGCACCTACCTGGGCACCACTCTAACTAGTATGACGACGAATTTGCATTTATTTACATTGCCAGGCGAATGATTAAGCAATAAATTCACACGATCTGGCAAAACTGTGGCTTGTGGGTGTTTGCCTTTGTTGTTGTTGTTGCAACTGTTAACGGTGCATGGTGCATACTACTATACTACTATTACTACTACAACAATAAATACTACTACTGCTATTATTATTCATATTTGTATTTCCAATTGATTTCGGCACGAATTGTGTTTTTGGACGGTTGCCAAGCGGAAGCCGTTAGAAAATAGTGCGACAAATTCAAGCCAAAGGAAAATGAGTTTCCAATTGCTGGGTCATTGCACGGCCAGATGGGCCTGTGGTGCTCAACAGGTGTGCCCAGAATAAGCAGAGTCATTGCTTGCATTCAGTTATAACGAGAAATGAGATAGTTTTGACCTTTCCCTTTGGCATAAGTATGCAAAATACCTTTTATGCAGTAAGCAAAATTGAATTTATTATGCTTGAGCAGCTTACAATTCCTTTTGTTTCTGGAAATAATAGTGACGATTCCCTGGTCCTGGTATAAACAAACGCTCGTGTTGTAAACGAATTCTTGATCGCTTATATGGGAGGAGGAGGCCCTCGAATATGCTTCGGGCACTGGTTGAGCCTCTGGTTTCTTAGCACCCAGCACTGTCCAAATGTCCAATTCCTCCTCCTCCTCTTCCTCATTGACCTCCTCCTCGACGATTTCCTCAGTGGACAGCTCGGGTAGTCGATTCCTGATGCACTCCTCCCGCTTCGCCTGCTCGTACTCTATTTTGCCAATAATGGGATGCTTGAGACTGGCCAAATAATCCAAAAGGCTTTTTTCCGTTTGAGTCTCGTCGCCCAAATAGGGATGCTGTTTCTCGTAATTGTTGCGACGCACGATGAGATCCGCTTCGAACTCCTCGTCTGTGTCCAGATCGCAAGCGCGACAATCGAGGTGTGTGATCTTGTGATTGGTCTGTAGACCGCAAATGACCTCGCGGCCCACAAACGGATTCAGCTTAATCGCCGCCATATCCAATCCACGCAATGGACTGTGATTGCGCAACAGATAGCTAATAACACCGGCGATCCGGCCTGGCTCACCCATGGCGCCATTGATACTCAGCTCCCGCACATGATGTGTGCCAACGATGTCATGGACGAGCAGATATAGGCCATATTCCCCGATTGGGTTGTGTGCCAAGCCCAGATACTCCAGTGGCTTGCCCTCGGGCTCCTGCAAGGCTTGATACCTGAGCGCATGTCCTATGGCCTCCAATGCGCCACGCTCCAGTTTATTGTACTCCAATTCCAATGCTTTCAGCATAGTCCTTCGCTCAAGGAGCATTTTCAAGGCAGTGGCACAACTATCGTTTAGCTGATCATAGCCAAAATCAACGATCTCCAGATTGTCCAATTGTTTCAGGACACGCACCAAGATCAACATCTTGGTTTGATCCATGCAACTGTTCCGCAATCGGAAGACCCTCAGCTGTTCCAGGGTGCGCAATCCCTTGGCCAAATGCACCATGTCGTCATAGGAGAAGTTCAGGTGACGCTTGTGATAGTCCAGCCCCATTTCGGGACCCAGGAACTCGACGGTCAGTGAGACCAGCCGATCGAAATATCGCACGAAGCTCAAATCAATGTGATGGCAATGCTTGGCCGGATAATCGTAGCGTTTGATGCGACGCAACAGTATCTCTTTGTTGCGGCCATCCGCTATTTTGTCCACACCATCGTCCGGCTCTGGCTCCACAGCCAAATCGAATACGCCGTCGATGGCCTTCGCCTTCTTCTTCTTCTTCTTCTTACCTTTGGGAGCCGGCTCGGGTGGCTGGCGCCGCTGTTCACGACTCTGGTTGCGCCTTGCGTGCTCCACCCTCTTCGCCTGCTGGAGGTCCCTCAACTGCTGTCGAGCCGCATTGCGAGCAGCACGCGCCTCTCGGCGCTTTGCTTGAAAATCGTCCTGAAAGGTATCCACCATGTGAATAACCCTTGGACTGGACTTTTTATGGGAACTGTTCAAGCTGACCCGTGACTCAACATCAACTACTTTCGGCTGGAGCGTAATGTGCAATTGGGTTTTCGGCTTGGCCGCTGGTGTAACCGGTTCCGCCTCTTCCTCTTCCTCACCCTCCTCCTCCTCCTCCTCGTCAGCTGTATCCCTGTACATGCGACATTATATTAATATCAATCATTTTCAATTATCTTCTGTCTCAATTCTAACGGAATGGAAATTCACAATAGTCTCAAAAAATCTATGCATGTTACCTTTCATCACTGGATATTTCGGATAATACCGATTCGACAGATGACACATCCAGTTCCGATTCACTTTCAACATAATGCAAAAATGCATTCTCCGTCAGCGATTGCAGATGGCGAATGTGCATCGTCCTCACATATTGGCGCACCAATTGGCCCAGCTCAGCCATCTCCTTCTCGGGCCAGTAGGCGGCTGGGCAGGATTCGACAAGCTCCACATACTTGAGGCTGATGCCCTCACCCTTCCAATCGTACTCATCGTGCCTCTGCAGCGCCAGCGATTTGTCCGAACTCTTGGCGAGCACCACGCGACGCCAGAAACGCACATCGTCCACAAAATAGCAATCCTTTAGCGGCAGATTCACGTCCAGGGCATCGTAATGAATGCGCAACTTCAGTGGATCCTGTTTCACGGACGGCGCAATGTATCTGGTGCCCAATTTGGCCAGGGCACGCACACACAGATTCGCCAGGGTGCCCAGGTGTTCGTTCTCAATAAATGCCTCTGCGTAAACATCGCGATTCCCCTCGCTGAGGAGTCGCCTTGTGCCATTGGAGGTGCGGTACAGCTCATATTCCATCAGCAACTCCGGCTCATTGGGTATGGCAAAGGTATTTAAGTTTGCCGGTGGCAAACCCATAAACTCATCCTCATCATCCATGGCGATGAATCCTAAATCCTGTAAATTGTGTTTTTTACCCAGTTGAAAAATTACCTTTTGTTGTTAATTTTGGTGTGTGTGGAAAATTTAACTGACTCCTGCAAATTCTGTGTTGTTTTTGAAGTCTTTCTAAATGCAGACTTGACCAGGTTTTAGAAAAAAAATAAATAATACAACAGAAATATTTTCAGAAATGCTAATGAAATTTTAAATTGACCAGGTCTTGATTATGAAATGTAAATAAATATCTATTTGTAAGAGCTTTATTTAATACAAATGTGATAAATATAGCATATATGCAAATATACTTTTGAGCTGAATTGCAATTTAATCTATAATTTAATAATTACTTATTCATTATTAGCATTTCTATTTTTTCGAAATATTTTCTATTATTAAGAAAAGTATTTCAGGCAAAATACAAAAAGAGTTTTTCTACTTTTGAGAAATTGTTTTGTTATATTTGGAAAATAGTTATCAGAATCAGAAGATTTTTATTAGTTTTCAGAGCGTTTTTCATTTGAGGCGGTTTTTTTCGAGTGTACATAGCAAAAGGAGATTTTCTGTCTGCCTCGTTGTCTTTCTTCCTCTCTCCAACTCCCAACCTCTACTTGTCCCTCTTTGTCTAAATCCCAAGTTGCTCAAATTGTAAATACTTACATTCTAAATGACTTCATTGCTTGGCCTGGCGAATAACATCTTCGTTGGACTCCAAATGAGCTGCCCCTGTGGCGCTTGAGAGCTTGGCTTTGGCGCTGGCGCTGGCGTCAGACCCCGGCCAACCGAGGCCCAAAACCCAAACCAAAAACTCAAACTCGAACCCGGGTCTGACCTCGAGGCAGCTTTTGGGCACGCCAACATCGGTACCATCGAAAACTTAAACGACAACGACGCATTGTTTCCACCACAGATGCTCTCTGCTTCCTCCCTCTTCCTCTCTTTCTCTCTCTTTCTTTCTCTCGCTCTGTTGAGGGCCTTGTCTCTGTCTAACTGCGTATCAGTCTGGGGCTGCAGTTGATGATGATGACTTAATCGCTGATCTGAGTTCGCATAGGTGGGCGTTATAGTGATTTATTATTCCGCTTGGACACGCACTATAAAAAACGGACTGGCTCAGCCATAAAACACGAACTTCAACGAGTTCGCCATAGCAACGAATTGTCGATGCACTTTAGAAAAAAAAGGAAAAGTAAGAATAAGAAGAAAGTAAGAATGAAATTCAGTTAGAGTATTTTGTGCGGGAGTCTCTGATTTATGTAGCATTAAATAAAATAACTAACCTTTTTATATATTTCTATTCGAAAAGGGGATTATATTTATTCATTCATTCTTTTGAATACTCATATTGAGACTCATATTCATACTTATGCTCCTTGACATACTCATATGCATATCCATATTCATTTTAAATTTTATGTACATCTTAAATTCCATAGTCATATTCATATTCGTATTCATATCCATATTCATATTCATATTCTTATTCATATACATCATATTGCGATTCATATTCATCTTCTAATTCTACTTTATGCTCATATTCATATTCAAGTAGATACTCATATTCATATTTATTCATTCTCCTTCCGCATTTCACATATGTTGCATGCAGTATTTCCAACATGCTGGCCAAGTTAACATGCAAACGCATAGGCAAAATAACAGTGCATTTGAAAACGGTATGAGGTCTAGGTCTGAATAAAAGATTTAAAAAAATATATAAATAAAACCAGTTGAATGTGCGTCGTTTTAACTGGGCTGGCGTTGCTGTTGGCGTTTGTCTTTGTTTAAGTTTACTTTACTTTTGCCAGACTTTAGTTTGCCCTACTGCTTTAATTTCTCGCTCAGTTTGTGGCCTCCTGATTGCTTCCGAGCTGGGTGGTAAAAGCGTCCCACTTCTCTAGCCCCTTTGGTGCCGGTGTCGCTGTCGGTGTTAATGTCGTTGGTGTTGATAACTGGGTCCTTGCTGTTGCCCAGAACCGTGCGTTCAAATTATAAACATATATCACAGATGGCGGTCGCAGCTGTGCGCCAGTTTTCAGCCGCTTAACGCTGCAATGCCATAATCATCATCATCGTCATCCTTCTCATACAAGAAAGAGACGGGGACACACACCATTTATTTATGCACTTGACTTGCGTGGCGCGCCGCCAGGCCAATTGGGTTGCCAAAGCGGGGGGCTGTGGGGGATGGAGGGTGGAGGTGGCAGCATGTGCAAGAGGGCCACCCTTAATGAGCGTATCATATTTCACACATGTCTGCGCCGCTGCTTAAGCAGTCAACACCTTTGTCGCCTTTGCTGCTTCTTCTTCTTCTTCTTCTTCTTCTGCTTCGTCCTTTTTTGTTGAGTTTTCGAGTGCAACTTAAAATGGTTTGTGAGTGCACTCAGTGCAGACAGCTTCAGCAGCAGCAATTGAATCATCAGTGAATCATTGTTGTCATGAATATTACATTTTTTAACTTGTCTTTTGCTTACAGTAAATATATAATTGCTAACTGGCTCATCGAAAAAGTTGTGCACAAAACTTACTCCGACGAGCATTAAAAGTTTTTTAAGTTTTTTACAACTTGCTTAAGTGTATTTATGGAGTATGTGCAACAGAAAGTTAGGTCTGACTATGAATAATATACTTTCATAAACTTCCATAAGCCAGTTAGAAGACAAAGTTCTAAAAATTATATTTTTTAGTTCGTTCACTAGGCAGACAATACACACAGGCGTCAATTCGACAAAAAGTGCATTAGGAATAATTATGAAAAATATGAAAACTTCATTAGAAATACAAAATAATTACACTGAAAGAATTTGCTTATATTATTTATTTTAAATTCTACTAAAGCTATTTTTGAAGTACTATATTATTTATTTAAAATTGTAATTGAAATTATACTTTATTTGAAGAATTTTTGTGGTTGCAGAGATTCTGTCTAAATAGCCACTCAACTGTTGCTAAAACAAAAGTGCCACTCAAATTTTGATGAAGCCTAAAACCTTCCAACTCAATTTTGAAAGCCACTTAAAGAAGTTTGCCAAGATTTCACAAATCATGTTAATTAGTTTGTGTAAACAGAATAAGTATAAGTATTATGTAGTTAAAAACTTGAGCAGCCTATGAAAAAATAACCTCGAAACGCTTTCCGTCTAATGAGTGAGGCAACAATTGTGGCAGGTGCGATTATGAAGTAACCAAGTAGCCAACTACAACAAGCGTAGCCTTGAAATGAAGTCATAAGCAGCATAATTGCTGTAAATGGAGCGTTCTCAAGAATACACACACACACACACACACTCATACACACACAGGCAAATCTAGCTCCAGCTTCAACTCCGCAGAGCACCGATGTCGTAATCATTAGGCACGTCAGCAATTAGACTTGATGTTAAATGAGCTGCAGCAGATATGTCAACAAGTTATGGCTGCAAATGAGATGAAGATGTGGCTAAAAGAGATCATAAGGTGAACAGTGCAAAAATGATGTGGAACTAAGCAGATTGTAATGTAGAAAATGAAAATCAACGCATCAGATGTGGCCACAAAGACATGGCCACAAAGCAACAGCAGGAGCAACATCATCGCAAGCGCTGCTAGCTTTAAAGACACGCACATTAATTATGTTAATGGAACAATGGAACTGTTGCACACTCTGACACAGCGAAAGAGACAGTAAGAGAGATAGCGACAGATGGAGAGACAGAAAGAGAGAGGGAGAAAGAGAGTCAAAAAAGTCACATAACTCATAATGCCATTTCCGCTTAATGTCTGAAGTCAGAAGTCTTGGCCAGACATAAGAGCACTAGAACTTTAAGCACGACTTCATTAAAACTTGTGCAACATTTTGTCTTCTTAGTCAGGACAGCCAGTCACAAGACAGCCACAAGACAGCCAGCCAGCCAGACAGCCAGCCAGCCAGCCAGCCAGCCAGCTAGTCAGCCTGGCCAAGGAATCAGGACAAAGTCGCTGCCAAATCCAAACAGAGAAAACAGGCAAACTGGCAAACTGGCAAACTGGCAAACAGACAATCTGCAGCCGTGCCTAATGACTACAAAAATAGCCAAATGCAGTTTAATTTATGACCCAACGCCAACCACTGACCATGTGAGAACTGCAACGTCCAGTTTTCAGTGTTCACTGTTCACATATCCCAGCGAGTGGCGCTTAAAAAGTTTGCTAAATTATCACATGAAATTCATTCGATCTCTTAAACTCCATTTAATTATTGTTTACAATGCAAATATTTCTTTAAAAAAGTGTTAGTTTCAGCGCTTGTGTGGCGCCATATGTGGCGTTCTCGCGTCATGCGACGCAGCAGCAACAACAGTAGCAGCAGGTGTAAAATGAGGTAAGCGAGACGCAAGCGCAAACAGCACAGCCAGCTGTGGCCAAGAAGACCAAATTCTATGCGGGGCAAACCTGCGAGATTTGTCAGTTCAAATTTGTCAATGCGAAAACGCTGTCCAAGCGTGTGAAAACAGTGCACAACAAAATAAAGCCGTTCATTTGCAACGTGTGTGGCAAGGCGAGCCTGATAATCCACATCCATCAGCACACGGCTGAGAAGCCTCTCAAGTGTGAGCAGTGCAAATTCTCCACGAGGGATCCCAGCTCGCTTGACAACCATCGCCAAGCGAAACGGCAATCCAACAGTAGCCACATCGAATACTTCCCAAAATTCTCCATCTTAAGTCTTCAGTTTATGTATTTTTCCGCGTTTCAATTTAAAGCTTCATTTATTGAGTTTTTTTTTTGGTTTTACTTTTTCCATTTTATGCTTAATATCATTTTAGAATTTGTTATAATTTTATTAATTTACTTTTAATATTTAAACAAGTTGGTTAATTTTAAAAATCTAACCTTAAATGCTCTTTCAACTTGTTTTTTTGTTTACAGTGTCTTAGCCGAGTCAATAACTGTTTTCGAAATATTTATTTTAAATTATTTGATACTTTTTTAACATAAATCCAAAATTAGCAATTATAAAAATGACTTAATTAATTTAACAAAGTTTTTAAACATATTTAATATATTAAATGTATACTAATATATAAATATATTAAAACATATTTAAATAATACGATATCTTAAATATCTTAGATATCTTAATCTTACATATAAAAGTCATGTTTGTATCAGAATATATAAAAACAATTCTGATTTATGCAATATTTGAAATGTAATGATTTCAATTCAAATATGCTTATCGGAAAATGTTTACTTAACGGATAAACTGTCAAAGTTATAGATTTGATGTCCACTTTATAATATTTTGTAAGTAATTTTAATATCGTTTATTTTATTTCAAAAATTGTAGTTTTCTCTCAACACATTATCTGCTGTTAATCTTCCTTTCATTGATACATTATTTTTGATTTGAATATGTATTTAAATAGCACTCACATTGAAAGCTGCTTAATTGGATATTTAATGCGATTGCTGCAGCGTCTGGCTTACTCTGGTTTCGCCCCTCCACTGCCACCCCCCTCTCCCCTTCCACCACACCCCTCTCACATGCTGCTTGTAGCATGCATAAAAGTTGCATTGGGAGAGTGTGGCAGCAGTTGAGTGATTTATGCTGGCAACTTGCTGCGTTGCCACTAACTCTAAGCCATATTTTTGCTATCAGCTGATTCGGAAATTGCTTGAAACCCGCCAAAAACAAGCGCAAATAAAGCAAAGATTGCTGGAATTTTAAAGAGATATTTCGAGATATTATATAATTTATGTAAACTTATTGTTCATGCCTGAAAGTAGGCCATAAACGGCGCCAATCCCTTGACAATATCCATCACCTTTTAGCAACAAAAGTGATATTTTTGTATCCAACTATTTTTAAGCATTTATAAAGTGAAAGGAAAAACAAGTGTTTTTCTCTGTGACTACAAATCGCCAGTTAACGGATATCATCTTCCCATTTTCAAATTGTGGCCGAAAGACGTCTGCCCCGCTGCAAACCATTATGAAATATGAACGAGATTGAACCACTGTAGATGCGCTGTGGTTTCGCCTAGGACTAGGACGAGGTGTGCACCCAGAGTCTATTAATACACAACAAAATATATAGATGGTCGACAGCGGGTGCAGTTCAAGGCCAACTGCAATCAGGCAATCAATCAAAACATAATATAAAAAATAAAAAAATACCGACAAGGATTGCCTTGAAAGCAGCCAAACCTCAAAACCAATTTGCTGTCCTGCGAACAATGCATAATTACTGATAATGATTTTGTGCATTGTTAAGGTTGCAATAGGCCGTCTATTGTTCTGGCCACGAATGGGAATGCGAATGCGAATGCGCTTATGAATTGGGCCTGGTTGGCAACTCCTGCGCAATGATTGCCCCTTGCCAGTTGCTGGCTTAGTTATGAGATAGACGCAGTCGGCGTTGGCAGTTCTTGGCCATTTTCTGTTCTCTTTGATGATAAAATAATAAAAATTGATTTGCGCGTCAGAGGTTTTGGACGATAAAATTTTACAACAGTGCGCGTCATGTGAAATTATCATTAAACACGAGCTCATCCTCATCAACAGATCACCACACCCCCCTCCCCATCCCCCGCCCTTAGCCACAATAGCAGGAGTTTGGCCTGTTGCAGAGATTACAAATCATAGTTAACGACTTGTTGTTGAGCTCACGACTCCCAGATTCCAAATCACAGATGAGACAGGTGAGGCACGTGAGGCAAGCGATGCAACAGATGCAAAAGGGGAACTGGGGCAGAGGCAAGGTGTTGCTGTTGTTGTTGTAGTTGAAGAGGCAGCTGTGAATTTCAATTAAACTGTTTCGATGCAATTTTTCACACCTTGCCCCTTGTTGCGGTTGCAAGCCAACTAATTGAGCAGTCAAGTTGCATTTAGGCATTAGGGTGGAGCAAATAATCAATTACAACAATATTCACAGAAATTAAATTCCACTATGTGTGGCAACATGAATAAAATCCAGATGTAAACTCAATGAAGAGCAAATTGGTATTCAATTATTATCAGAATCGATTCGCTTTTAAAATTTATAGCAGCAGTGCGTTTTGGGAAATTAATAATGATTTCTTATTTTCTTACATTTACATTACATTTGCCTATGCAATTTTCAGCAGCTTATTTTCAAAATAAAACAAGAAATCAGCAAAACTTATTGCATGCATAAGCGCTCTCTACCGTCAAAATACAAAACTACTCTGATAATTGCAAGCAACAATTCTGATCTGGCTAGAAAAAGGCTAAGTTGTCACTACTGCTGGGTGCCAGCACGAACCGACGTGAAGTTGGCTGTGCGTGCGAGTACATGAACCAAAAGAGCTGCTTTCATAGCCATCAGTCTTCAACAGTCACCATCCGCACATACAAAATCTGAGTGGCGCCAAAAGCGCCACCTATTCGAAATAAACGTTAAGCGCAAATATTTTCTAACGATTTTATTTAAACCAATATTTAAGCAATTATTTAATTAAACAAAAAACCTAAGGGGAAAGAAATTCCAGATCTGATTTTAATACAGTGCGTTGTTCATGTTTTATTTGTTTTTTTTTTTATATTTTAAATATAGTTTTATATATGCAGCTATAATAGTTATTTAAAATTTGAATACTACGTTGTTTAATTGTTAATTTTCTTTGATTTCTTTAAACTAAAAGACCTTTAAGCTACGTTTTTTGTTTGTGTTTGCTCCATCTGCTCTTTCAATCTTCTCTCAATCGATTCTCTCAATTTGATGATCTCTTGCTTCTTTCCACCTGCGTTTCTATTGTTTGCTACTCTAATGTGCTAGATACGTATATTTATGTATGTATATATAAAGTTATTTATATGGTAGTTAGTCATTAATTTACAATACATTAATTATAGAATATTATAAACAATTTCATATTTTCATATTTTTTGCTGCTCGCGAAGAATTGTTGTTATGCTTGTTTTGTTGTTGAGATTAATGTTAAAAACTATATAATACATTCAAAGTCTTGGCATTAAAGAATAATTGTTGTTTTTTTTTTCTCAAAACAAAATAATTAAATTATTTTGCGCTGGTTTACAATTTTGTCTCACACACATACACATACATATAAATAAATTAAAGTTGTTACTTTATGTTGATTCATTTGATTTTCATTTTTTTTTTTCTGTTTCATTCTTTGTACTCAAAACTGTACGAAAAACGCGCGCAAAACGCGCTTGCGATTCCGCAGCGTCGTAAAACGCGATAAGCCTTTCATAAGAAGCCCATGTCGAGGGCGGTGTAAAGCGCACGAATGTCGCTGTGTGCGGAGATGCGCCAGAACGGAAAGTTCATGGCCTTGGCAGCGGACTCCTCCTCGGCGCCATCGCCAATCACGACGTAGGTGCTCTTCCGTCCAAAGCGCGTCACAATCCGCTCATAACAAGTCTCCTGACCTGTGGGACAAAACAGTGAAGATTATTATGGAATTTGGAAATTGGATAATAATTGGTTTGCTGTGCTGTGCGGTCAGGTAACTCACCAATCTTGTGGGCACTGTAGATGTTCTCAATGTTGAATATGCTGCCCAGGCCGAAGAGCATCACTTTGGCCAGCGCCGGCGCCAGCTGCGTCGAGGTGACCAGCACATTGACGCAGTTCTCGCGCTGGGCAATCATGCTGAGACACTTCAGCGCCAAGGTGGCCCAATTGTCGGTGGCCACCTCGATCTCGGAGCGGATCTGCAACCACACATCCCGCTTGCCAGGACCCAACAAAGTGCCAACACTAAAAGAGACAGACAGAGAGAGGGAGAGGGAGAGAGAGAGAGAGAGGGAATCCGATTAGTAAAGTGCTTAACTACAAGTACAATAACATAATTAAATTAAATGAATAAAATTAAATCAATTATTAATGGATTATTCTGATTAATGTCCGCTGTAGTACTTACTTGCCCCTGTAGCTGTTGTAGATGTCCTTGATCTTGCGGTAGCGAAACGCCAGCTTGCGCATCCAATCCACACCGCCGCGAACGCCCGTCGGCAGGCAGAGATTGGGTGGCGCACCTGGTGGGTTGCCCGTGTGGAAGCCATCGGTGGCAAAGTTATAGGTGCTCAGATCCTGGCCATTGTCATCGGAGCTGACGTCGTCGATGTGCACCTGGTCGCACTCCTCGATCTCGTTGAAGAAGAAATGCGTATCGGCCATGTTGAAGACCATCTCCTCCATGCGATAGGCGATGGTCATCAGGGTGCTGTGGTCTTTGGTGTAGCGATTGGCATAGCTGCCCGACAGCAGCGTGTGGAAGATGATCAGCGTCTCGTCCAGATCCCAGACGAACACACGTTCCGGCGGCTTCACCGTCTCCCCATTGCCCGTATCCGATGCTGTGCTGCGCGTCGGACTCGGCTGCTGATGCCGTCGCCCGCGCGCCCTGCCCGTCTTGCCCGTCGGCGTCGTCTTGGCTGCTGTCGCTGAGCCACCACCACCACCTGCACTGCTGCCACCGCTGGAGTTGAGCGTTGCGGATGAGGATGTCGCCGTCGCTGCATTGACAACCTGAACGCCCGCATTCGGTGACATCGAGATGGGCAGCGGGGGCGAGTGCGGCGAGTGTGTGGCCGGATGTACGGGTGTCGTTGAATGCGTGTCTGTTGGACTCTCGGAGAGATTCGATGAGGCGGTGGCCACATGAAAGCCATGACTGGCACTCGAGCTGGGCGAACTCACCGCATACGGTGAATAATTGGCCGGATTATAATAGTTGCCATACTGTTCGTTATAGTATCCGCCATAATCTTGCTGACCAAAATTATTGTAGCCCGCATAGGGATTGCTATAAAGCTGGGAATTATTGTTGCCCCCACTCGCATAGCTCGAGGAGAGATACGCGGCAGCTGCAGCGCCCGGCTCCATTTTGGCGCCACGTGCCGCACTCGCTGCGGCATACGGTGTCCCATAGCCGGAGTAGAACGGCGGCGGCGTATACTGCTGCATGCTGTTGTAGTAGTAATAATCATGTTTGCTATCATACACAGCGGCAGCGGCAGCTGCCACAGCTGACGAATTCACGGACGCCGTGCTGTCAACACAGCCGTAGACTGCAGCGGCGGCCGCAGCAGCGGATGCATTGTCCAGCGGATGAGAGTGGATCGCCTGGCCGGGACTGCGGGACTCGGATTTGACGGCGGGCGCAAGGCTGCCGCTGCTGCTGCTGTTGCCGGCACCGCTGCTGTTCGTCTCGTGCGCCCAATGCGACATGGCAGCTGGATGGGCCACGCCCACGCCCACGACACCAACGCCGACCTCATCGCTGGCCTGCTGCTGATATGTGGAGAAGCTGCTGCCCGACGATTGTGCAAAGCTTGAGCCGGCAGCAGCCAGGCTGCAGCTGCTCGGATTTGGATTCGAGTTCGAATTCTGGTTGTGGTTGCTGTTGTTGTTGTTGTTGCTGGCAAAGTGATTGCTTAGCGCGCCAATTGTTGGCTGCAGCGGTTGGATTTGTGGCGGCAGTCCGAGTGGGCTGCACTGCCCGGCCACGCCCACGCCAATGCCAACGCCCACGCTGGCGCCGGCACTGCTGGGCCCATTGCTGGTGGCCAACACGGCGCTTGAATGTGTCTGTTGTTGTTGTTGCTGCTGCTGCTGCTGCTGTTGGTGTTGTTGCTGTTGTTGCTGCTGCTGCTGCTGCTGTTGGTGTTGCTGTTGTTGTTGCTGTTGGCTTTGGCAGAGACTAAAAGCACATAAAAAGAAAGATAAGAATGAGTGAGAATGTTTTCAAGTCATGGATTCTTTATGTAATGTATTTTAACTATGAATACAATTAAGCTGATTATATATATGCTTCTGACCCGATTGTGTCCCTTGCTCTTTATTTTTAAGTTTCTTACTTATATTCAACAAAAATTATACATAGCACAAGACAAGAATAATTAGCAAATACATTAATTAAATATATATTATTACAATAATCCAGATAATCGTGGGAGATAATATTTATAAATAAATAATAACCAAAAATAATGATTAATTATAATATAAAGGTGATTTTATTAATTAATTACTGCATTAAATATTTTGCTAGTCTGTATAATAATAATAATAATTTGCAAATTCTTCATTTGATCTTATTAAACCAAAAGCTGCCCTAATAAATATGCAGATTTACTCATACTTCCAAGGAACTGCTGCTACCTATGCTTGTACATAGTTACTATATAATATATATTTCTTATCCATAACCATAACCAATTATCCTAGCTCAACCGGCGACTACTCCGAATGCGGGGACACAAACGAAGAAACATGGAGAGAAAGGCGGAGATGGAGAGAAACAAAAACGTTTTGCTCGTTAAGTAAACTCATAAAATAATTTCCAATAATCTTTAAACAGCCATAAAATTAACGGCACGTTGTCGTTGTTATTGTTGCAGTCGTCGTCAAAATCGACATCGTCGTCGTCGTCGTCGTCATCGTCGTCATCGTTTGCTTAGAACCGACCAAAAAAGTCAAGTGTGTCGCAGTCGCTCTCAAAATCTTGTCAAGTGTTATAAATATTGTTCAGCGCTCTCTCTCTCTCTCTCTCTGTCTGTCTCTCTGTTTGCTTGGCATAAAAGAGGAAATCATTTGAAATGCCTTTTGAAAGGCACTTAAGAGGCCCATAGCTCTGCATCTCATGCCCCTTCCCTTTGCCAAACCCAATCCATTGACGGCATGTGCGGACAAGTCCCGTAGTCCGAAGCATGTGTGCAGCAAATGTTTGACTGCTTAAGCATCGACAAATTCTTTGTTGTTATTCTCTTACTCTTCCTCCTCCTCCTCCTTGTTCTTCTTCTTCTAACTCAGATTCTTCATCTTCTAATTCCTATTTAACTAGCCCGAATTGTTGAAACAAATTAAGTAGACTAATTTCGAGGAGCCCAATAAAAACCAAAGTCCAATAAGAAATCAAATAAATCACCGCTCGAAAAATCAAAACAAATGAAATATGCGCAGTCATTCAAATATTGTTGAGGCCTATTTCGAAGCAGCTGGTAATCCAATCCTTCCCGTCTGCAATTATATGAAGTTGTTCAAACAATATGCCTCCGGGCTCCCTCCTACGCCTGGCCCATAACATAATCTGTTGTGTCTGTGCGCAATTTATCAAATATTATTTATTTATGCTCTCAAATCCACAGAGAGCTCTTTAGTTTCAAGTTTATGGCTAAACTGTGTGTGTGGGTTGTCGCAAGTTCAGGTGCGACACAAGAACTTTAAGAATGTACCGTTATCTAGCTCGATAATAATAATTTAAGAAATGACTAAACATTAAATGTAATTAATCAGATCAAATTAGTTACTAAATGTGAAAAGAAATAGGATTGCAATATTCCAACACATTTGTGTTGCCTCTTAAAGAGGCAAGTATCAAGTTTCATTAGAGTAAAGCAAACTATTTGGATAATATTTAAAGCTCAGCCAGTTTACACACATGATAATTTTCTCTATATTTCTAGCCCCTTTTTTTATTGTTGTATGCTTTCCAATCCCATTTGTCGTAATTTTTCATATTTTCTTTTTAACAATGCAATCGACCAGGAAGAGGTAAATAAAGTGCCCAATTTCCTTGGGAATTTGACACCTACAGACTTGGGACACTATTCCCTTGGCAGCAGCCTAAAAAGGGCAACAAAGGGATCCACACAAATCGGAGGGGGGACATGAAGTGTGTGAAAAATGAGGCGTGTGCTGCATTTTGGGGGGGCAGGCAGCTGATGTCAGTTTCGATGGCAACGATTGAGTTCATAATATTTGGTGCTTAAAGATTTTCGATTTAAGTGAAATGGGAAATGAGCAAGCAGCAAATGTGTCTTATGAATGCCACACAATTTAAACAAAAGGAGCTGCATTTAATAGGCCTACGACCTGTTTAATAACCGTTAAGCCGCCCTAAGCCTCTTAAGTAGTTGGGCATGGCTCGTTATTTTCTTCTTCTTCGTCATTTTTCTTTTTTTTTGGTACTTTGTGCCAAGTGTTAAGTGCTCTGACACTCTGCCGTTTCTTTTTAAATATTTCTCAACCCAGGCATGCGGGAAATTCTTTGAATTCTTTGCGAGCTGAAAAACGTGGCATGTGTTGTGCCGAAATGCGAAGGGTCCACATGCAAAATGCAATTGAAATTTGTCAAAATTTGTGAACACTTGTTGTTGTTGCTGTTGTTGGCGGCAAGTGTGAAGCGGGATCTGGGACGTTACTGTTACAAATTGTCTATGCTTACAGCTGCAAGGATGCCCAACACGTGCACAAATACTGCATAGTCCTGCTCAGACAAATTAGAGAATGTTTTTTAATGATTTAAGCAAGTGCATCCAGTCTTAGAATACTAATCGGTCTCTTGAGAGGACTATAAAGTCGCCTAGCAATCTAGTTATAATCAGTAGCGAAAACTGTAGACTTTGTGCCAATGACGAGGCATCCTCAAAGCAAATCATGGAAAATTATGTCAAAGGAAAATGCAGTATCCTGTAAAAACATGTCGTAGGCTAGAAAATCATAGAACGCCTCAATCCAATCCAAAATGATTGAATCCATGCAATTATCAGGGTTGATGGAAGAGCTTTAGGCTCAGAAGGGAAAATATAGAAGATCTCTATCTAATTCAGAAACTTAAAGACATAAATAGTCAGTTAAGTTATTCACAAAATTAAAAAACTATTAATTATCTAAACTACCTACTTAAAATTACATATGAATAATAATGTTACAAGCTTAACCCTTAGGTATTTATATTTCCTTTGTTTATTTCAATTAAGATTTAAGCATATAATTTCCATTATCTCAATTCAATTCATTGAATTTTTAGGATTGTATAATAATATAATATGCCATAACTATAACTGCCTATTAAGCTGATTTTTGCGTTTATAACTACAAACTTGTTGCATATAATAAAAATAAAAAATAATATAATAATATAATAACAAGGAATGCTCACCGATTGCGCTCATGTGTATCCGTGTGCTCTGTTTTGGGACGTTTAACCTGCAAGAGAAGCAAATGCAAATAATTAACAAAAATATACAAAGGCCCAATTGGACATTATATAAATGTCTCGAGCATTATCATTATTTTGCTGTTGTTTATAAACAAAGCACGTTGTCTTTTTTGGCGTCGTCCCAACACCTCAGCGGGTTTCTCTGCGGCTGGTTTCCGCTGAGGTTGGCTTTTCTTCATTCTTTTGTTTTGCCTGAAACTCTATTTGACTTTTATGCGACGCAATGAAACACACACACAAACACACACACAAACAAAATATAAATAAATGAAAACAGCACATTTTACATAATTTGCACTCGCCATTTGCTTGGCCAGCGAATTCAACGTGCGTGGGAAAAAGTTTTACTGGGTTGATGTTGATGTTGATGTTGATGTTGATGGGTTGCAAGAGCCGCATTCGGCGCCATTGCCAATTGGGGTGCCAGGCCATGTGACGAGTGGCCAACAAATTGCCGCGGAGACACAGCAGGTGGCTCAAAATGCTGCCTGCAAAGTTGGGAGTGCCACCAAAAAGGAGCTAACGATAGAAGCAACAGAAGTCAAGCTAAGCTGATGAAGGAAACTCCACCTAAATGAGACAGGCCAGGAATCACATTAGCCAAGATGTTGATTGGAACTGGCAAAACCATACCAAGAAGAACTCAAAGAGAGGCAACCACAAGGACCTCTTAATAAGGATATAAATAAAATTAATAAAAGCCAAGACTTAACGCCAGAGTTAACATTTTATAAGGAAGGAATTTTCTAAGGATTAACCATATATGAGAAATACCAATTAAATTACATATTAAGCAAATGTCTCTAAGACTTCAGATCGAATAAATATGATATTAAGAAAGGGAATAAGAGGGTTTCAAGCACAAGTTAACGTCAGAATAGTCAAAGCCAAGGCAAATAGAAAAATGAGTTTTCAACACAGAAAACTAAAACCAAAATCAAGTTTTATGTAAATTGATTCCCATGAATCAACCCTTTAGGTTGACAAAATGGTAAAATCTGAAGATCATTCAGAGAAAAGAAAAGAGACAAATGAAATTCAAAGGAATTTCAACAAAAGTTACAAGCAATTACTCAAAGCACAGTAACGACCAAAAAGCAGATGGAAGTTGAGGAAAAATTGCGATTATAAATTCCACAAGTTATTAGCCAATAAGCAGTTCAATCGAAGGATGCGATTATGACACTGAAACGGAAGCCGGATGAGGCAGGAAGGGAAACGAATGCTGTGATTGGTGACCTACAGCAGGCAAAAGCTGCATGAATTTATGGCCACGAATTTGACATGGCTGCATTCGTGAGCCGCTTTTGTTGGCCACACACACGCACACTCGCACACACACACACACACGCACACCGTGTTCATCATATTTGTGCGTTTGTTTTCTTTTTGTTTTTTTTTGGCAAATTTGTGCTCAACGGTAGCGCTTAATGACGCGTTGCTGCAGTTTTGGGAGTCAATATGTTTGTTTGTTTGTTTTTTTTTTTGGATGGGGCTAAAGCTGAGCTTGCGTGTTGCACGGATTATTTTGGGGCATGGGGTAGCCGCAACTGAAACCGAGACACGAATGCAAAACGAATGCAACGCAACCTTTTACTAAACTAATTTATGGCACAAACTGACAACGTAAACATTAACACAGACGGACAGAGAGAAATACACAACAAGGAGGCGATGCTGGGTTGCCTGGCTGGCTGGCTGGCTCATCACGAGAGAGTCCAAGATATATATATATATATATATATAAAGACCTGTTTTGAGCATCTTTAACCAAATTCCTGTGATCGTAATCTTTTGTCTCTCTGCTGCTTTAGACAGCAGATTAAAACAGACAAGAGAGAAAAGGCTGCCAGCAGCAGCAGCCACACACAAACAACACACAAAAGACAACACAACGAGAAGACGGCGACAAATTTTTGGTTTTTTTTATTTATTTTTTTTTATTAACTTGCCCGCCTGGCTTGGACTTCAGAGTCTGTGGCATCAGCAGCAGCAGCAGCAGCAGCAGAAGACTGGACCCTACTAAGCCCCTAACAGATAAACATCGAAATAAACAACAAAAATTTGTAGCTCCCTCGCGTTGTTGTCATTTGTATTTCGATGGTTTGTTGTTGTTGTTTTTGTTGTATTGTTCGATTTTATTGTTGTTGCTGTGGTTGTTGTTATTTCTTTTGTTGTTGTTGCTGTTGTTGACTGGGGGCCACGACCTATGCGCCTTAACACTTTGGCACGTTAATTACGTGGGACAATCAACAATCGCCAAGTGTCAATCGCTGCGGCCATAATCAATATTTTGACTGCTTGCTCAGTGGTGGCTGAGGCCCAAGCAGAAGGAGAGGGGGTAGCGGGGCATTAGGCAGGGGGCATGGCAACGATTCTTTCTTTTCATTTCTTGGCCCAAAGTGGCACATAAATTACATGCAGCGCATTGTCGCAGTTGAATTATGGCGTGTTAATTTTTACGATTACGGCTTAAACTTAATTAAAATGTGATTAATGTCGCCAGTTGCGCTTTGGGCCTTTTGTATGCCAGGCTCCTTAAATTGTCATAAAACTGCCCCAGTACGAGTACAACAAAAAAAAGGGACCTGCTGCACTCGGCTGCCTCAGCTGCATCAACTGCATCCACTGCGTCAACTGGTCAAACTCCCTCAACGCCATAATTTATGCTCTATTAATATTTCGCCTTAAAGCACACACACATACTGACTCACACACACTCACACACACACACACATGCTTTTACAATATTCCTCATCCGAATCTTCCGAGTTTGTTTTAGCCAAGTGCAGGCTCCCCATAAAAGTTGTCGTTTGACGTTTGTCGATTTGTCGTTTGTCGATTTGACGTTGGCTGTGGCTCCATTAAATCGGGTCTGTTACTTCGGAGAGAACACATTGAGCTCTTGAGTAATATATGGAAAGTCTAAGGCTAAGCTATTAAATATATTATATAATCAGCATAAGTAGTTTGAGAGACTTACAAAAAAGAAGTGAAAACTCTGGCTTAAGATAGCGAAAAAGTCTCCTTTTTTTGGCACATTTTTTTGTTTAAAGTGCTGTCAGTGAAATAAGTGCGTGTTGCATAAAGTTAAGAAAACTTAAATTTACTTATTAATTTTTTTTGTTTGCGGAAGGTAATGTGATAAAACTAAGTGCTATAAAGACTTAGCGCAGCAATCAAATAATATTAAATCATTGAAGTGCTATATAGAAAAAAGTGTATATAAATTCCTCAAACTGTAATTGGACTTGTCAGACAACATGGTTTAATAGTTTATTTTGAGTACTGTGCTCAAAAAAGTCTTTGCTGTTTTTAGACAACTTGTATAAGCTTTAAAATAGAATTGTTGTCTTTACAACATAACTCAACGCAATTGGCTTAAGTTACTGACTTTAATTTGCCATTAATTTCCAGGTGTAGCCATTTGATAAGTGGTTTGCATGCCTAATAAATACATCAGTTAAGTTTATTTATGTAACTCCACTTTTATGAAATAAAGTAAGCTGAGTATTATTTATATCTGTCTTATATTATTCACACAATTTTGCATTTAAAAAAATGTCAATTAAAAATGTATTCAAATTAATATTTACCATTGCGAATACTGTGAATTAATCTAATTGAGTATTTGCTGGATTATTGTCATAATTTAACTAATTAAACTTCTTTATTATGAAAGTAGAAGGACTCTTGACTTTTATTAATAGAACTGTGCATTTAAATAAATGTCAATTCAAATGCAATAATAATTAATATTGTGATTACTATAAAAAAAAGATTAAATTGACTCAATTCGTAATGAGTATTAGCTTGATTTCATTCTGGATTAACTAAAGTGATTTAATTGATAGGTTTGGACTAGTGTGTATCCATAATCTTCGTAGTTTCCACACAAACCTATCTCAACCGCATTCTCAGCTGGGGGAACTCTCCTCAAAGACAAAGTGTCTCCAAATGTTGGCGAAGCCATTCAAAGAAACCACAACATCCAAATCAACAACAAAACAAAAAACAATAATAATATTAACCGACGGCAAAAGCCGCAGACATGATTAAAACACAAAAAAAGTTAAATATTTGTGGATTTGTGAAGCGAATCAGCGACTTGTTGGCACTTTTAAGGCTTCGCTCAAGCTAAGATTTATGAGGCGACAATTGTTGTTGGAATTGTTTGTTTATTACCTTTGGTTCGATCATTTTATCAATTAATCCGCAACGCGGCGCTGCATAGTTGTATGGCATTAGGGTGACCATTTTGCTAGGATTGAGTCAACTACAACACTTTTGGCAGGCAGTACGTAAAGATGTTTTGTTATTCAATGCGTTGTCATTTGATAAACGTAGTATAACACACACACACACATACACATGCACAGCGCGTATTACAAGAAATATGTATTGAATTGATGTTTCAGTTAAGCGAGCTGCGCTTACGTCGTAGCGGCCGCTTTGAGTAGCTCGAGGGAACTGAATGAAGTGCTGCTTGCGTTGTCGGCTGCCGTTCGAGTGGACTGAATTCGGTTTTCGATTCTGAGTGAAAATCTCGGCATTGGGCGAGTGCCGCAATCGCTCAAAACGAGTTTGCGAGCGAGCGCTGGAGCGAACAGTTCGGCATGCGCCGACGCCAGCTATCTCGCTCACGCGCAGCAATGGTGCGCCGGGGCCCCGCCCATTTGGCTCAACGAGGGTGGGTTGCCCCGTCGCACAGTTTCACGCTTTTTCATCTATGTATTTATTTTAATTCTATTTAAGTTGTACGTTTTTGTTTTCTCCTTCTTCGTGATGCGGGCGAAAACAAACGAATTGTCAATCAAACATTTTGCCTGATTTCACAAATGTTTTAATGCGCATCAATTAATTAATAATTCAATTTAGCGTCGCCTCATTATTCAAAGTAATAAAATTCAATCCCATGCATTTTAATTGGTTCAATCTTCAGCTTGCTAACGTAGACCTTACAAAATCAAACTTAAATTGAAAAACCCGATATCAAAGTGGGCCTCGGCTCGGGTATATGGCACTTATTTGTAATTTTATAGCCATAAACAAGATGATAACCGATGCTGAGACACACTCAATGGCGAAATCAAACGTGAAAATAATATGTCTATATATCGTAGTCGATCTTACTCACATACAATAGAAATCACCATCTAAATTACAGTGTTTATTTGATGTATCAGCTCAACAATTTTAAATGCGGGTGCCTGATTATTTCCCTACCATAAATTTTGTGTAAATTTGCTAATTTTGTGAAATCAATTCATTTATTGAAAGCCAACTGGATGCAGTTCGCAGTAGTAATTTGTTAAGTTATTATGTATTGTAAAATTATCAACAATTAAAATACGTATATATATACATAAATATATATCATAGTTTTAGCCAATCAGTCATCTATTGTAATTGTTTCTTAGCCTATTTTTCCTGAAAACAAGTAAATTTCCCTTCGCAATATATATATTTGTGTAATCTGAAAGTGGTGCCACAAGGCAGTATGTAAACCACTTTATTTATTTAACGCTTAAATTAGTGAATAAACTTTCAAGTCTTTGTCCATATGGAATTACACGTAAACAAAGCAGACTCATAATGCCAATAAGAACAACAAGACGATACAGTAAATATAACAAGAGAACACAACTGGCCAATCGATTCATGCACCGGAATTCTGGCTAATAAACATTACCATCCCACAAGTGCAATTTCAGGCGCCAGTCGCCACTTGCCAAAACAATACAAAAGGCATGTGTGTGTGTGGGTGTGTGTGTGTGTGTGTGTGTGTGTGTGTGTGTGTGTGTGTGCTTAGAAGACAATTTAATCAGAACATACACAAAACAAACTAACTAAAAGTACTTGTTCATTAAATATTTAACTTATACTGAATAAATTCCTTGACTAGGTCAATTAGATTAGTCAAATATTTGTAAAATACTTTTTGGTTATATATTATTAGCATATAGAATTACGCTTAATATGTATTACAAGGTAATTTAATCAGAAAACACATAAACTCAACTAATGAAAAGTTTCTTGAGTACTTATTGATTCAATATTTATTACACGCAAAATAATTGCTTTGACTAGAGAAGCCAATTAGATAAGGTAAATATTTGTAAAATAAATATTATCAATAAATATGCTATTGATGAAAAAGTGTGGCTAATTATAAACAATACAAAACAAATTCATTGACTAGTTAGGCCAATTAGAAAATCTAAATAATTTTGAAATAAATTTTAATAATAAATATGCTACAAATGAATAACCCATATTTATTTTAACATGTATAAAATATATTTTTCTCATTTGCTTGAATTGTTTTTATTAATTCCAGTTCATTGTTATTATTGATTGAATTAAGTTGTAATTTTAATGAATTAAATATATTAATTATTATTTATCAATAAATTAATATCAATATAAATATATAGTCATTTTGAAAATACATGAAATGCAAGTAAATATATTTCTAAAAGAGAAGAAGAAAAAAAACGAATAACAATTGGCATAATGCAATTGCTTTTGGCCAGCTGCAATTTACAAATGCCATTTACAAGTGAAATTGTGCAAGCAATTCCGCAATTTGCTTTTGGGGCGGAAGTGCATGACACACTTACTTAAGTAAGCAAGTTGAGGCGCACTTTTAACCCAGCGCTGAACCCGCAGCTCTGATTGCTGAGCCAGCTAAAAGAAATGCAGCTGAATTGCCAGAGTTGCGAGTTTTGGGGCATTAAATATGCCTTAATCGGTTTAGCACGATCGTGAGACAACATGTCGTCAATTATATCTACGCGCGATCATCAGCCGCCAGTTCAGTGATCAGGATGCCCAGTGCCCAGTGCCCAGTTCGTACTACCCCCTCCCAACTCAACCCCACTCTGCCCCCAACTCCTGTTCCCCTTCCCCTGCGTTCTGTGTTTTGCCATTCCGAGTTGGCCGGGGCTGTAAACAAATCTGCGCACAATTTGCTGCATTTGCAGATATTGCTTCGTTTCTGTTTTTTTTTTTTTTTTTGTTTTTGTGTGAAGCTGGAGCCGGTTGCCTTTTGCATGTTGCTGAGTCTCGCACATTTGTTTGTCGGGAGTTGGGGAGCAGTTGGAGCTGGCTAGCTGGAGTCGTCGTTTACCGGTCGTCTGTCGTCCGCGTTGAACGTGCTGATCGTGCGCTCGCCGAAGGCAGGCGCACAAAGTGTTTAAGATTTACGTTCAGTTTTGATCGGCCTGGACCTCCCCGGTGCTGTAGTATATGTATATGTATTTATATATACGTACTTATACATATATATATGTGTGTATGTAAGGCAGCAAGAGGTGCACAAAACTGAGCCACAGAGTCAGAGAGTAAAATACTTTGATAGCTAGCTAGTCTTGCGCACTCAAGATCGGGCGCCATTTTGCTGCCCCCGGGTTCAACACCTGAGCTGCCCACACTCTGCCCCTCGACTCTGCCTCTCTTTATCACTCTCTCATGCGTGTTGAACGATAATCGCGCGCATTTTTACAACTTGATCTGAAGCTGGGGACTCGCTTGAGCATCTAGATAAGGTCTTGGCTCCGCCAGACACAACAACCAATTGCTGTTGTTATCCTCGTCGTCGTCGTCGTCGTTGTTGTTTGTTGTCATTTGTCGCCGGTTGTTGCTTGTCTTGTAAGCTCGACACTCTGGAAGCATTGCCGAATTTTACAAATAAAATAAAAATACAAACAACAGCAAAAAAAAAAAGGAAAGCAAAAAATAAATCGTGATGCGTCATGCAGTGCTTGAAACTTGGCCTACAATTGGGTCGAGACTTATTAAGCTGATACTCGAATTTGGATGGCTCCACAAACATCGTTGTCAGCGCATGCCAAAGCTCTGATTCGCAGGCATTTCAAGCTGATATCCATCGAGCCACACGAGCCATATGTATAAATTACACAGCCAACAGGCTGAAGACTTCACATACTCTGCCATTGTATTTTCTATGCTAATTTCAGAGAAAAATGCGCTGAGGCATGCAGCAAATTGCACTAACCACAAGATACATAAAATAGCATAGCTGAGCACATCAAGAATTCAACATGTCTGCAGCAAGTGTAAACTTTGCACACTGCATAAATTACAAAATGTGCCAGCCTAGCAAAAAACATTTCATTCAAAAGTAACTCATAGAAATTTCATAATATTAAAATTAAAATTAAAGTGATAAATACAAATATTACTTAATTTATTTATGGATATATAGATTTATGTCATTAAATAGGTGCAAGAAATGAATTGATATTGCAGATTGTCTTTAAAGTACTTAAAAAAATGTACAAGATAATTGCTTTTAAGCTAAAGATCAGTAAATTTGTAGAAATAAACTTAGAATACCAAAATATTAATGAGCAAATGCGTTTTGGAATTGTATTCAACGTGATTTTTTTAAGTCAAGTGCTATAATTTATTATGGCAACTCAAATAGCAATAAACGTAATATTTAAAAATATTATGGTTCAGCTACTGCAGTTTTGTGTAAAATTTATAGGATTTAATGGACTTTTTTTAATGATTACAAAACATAAACTCGTATAACCTAATATAGCCATAAAAGTAAATGCTGAACCCACTACTGTGTGACTGAAAGCTAATATCGATGCTGAACTGAGCCCAATAAAAACATTTTGTTGTTTTTCAGAAACGCCTTAAGTGCCACACACAGGGCAATCAAAAGAATTTTTATGAATCAAAATGCATATGAAACAATGACTTGGACTATGTATGAATGTAGGCGTCTGTGCGTTTTGCGGCCCCTCAGAGACGAGGCGAAAATAAACCGAGCCATAAATTGCATTTGCACTCGATCAGAAAGAGGCAGAGAGAGAGAGAGAGAGAGAGAGAGAGAGAGAGAGAGAGGAGCTCGTCACTTGCTGAGTCGCTGTTGCTGTCGCTATGGATGACCACCGGGGTTGCCACGGAACGCCTCGTTTATGCTTTCATTCTGCTGAAAATTATGCGGAACCCGTGTTTGTGTTTGAGGCACGCGCCAATGCCACTGCAGCACAACAGCGCGGGAGCGGAGAGCTTGATAAGTGGCAGTTGCTTCAGCATTGCTTGCATTGCCATGGTGACCTCAGCAAAACAAACATTGGTCAGGAATTTTCATTAAAAGCCGACCCCAGAAGAGCACTCCTGCATGCACCACACCATAGTCACCCCATCCACCCAGCTGCCATTGCCCGGGCAACCTGCCACCACCCACGTAGCCCGAGCTGGCAGCGAAGTGTGTCAACTGTCACTTGGAATAGGCATCAAAACCGATGAACACTCCCGCTCATAAGCCAAAAAGGATGGGTGGAAAAAAAACACCAGCAGGTTGATACTCGTATACCCCATACAAAAATATCAAGCGATGCGGGTATAATGTGCGGACACCAAATTTAAGACACAAATTACATAAAATAGGTCAATAAAACAATATTGTGAGAAAAAATACTATATTATTACAAATCTAAGTATAGTTAAAAAACTATATATTATTTATATAATTTGATTAATATAATTTCCATTCATCAAAATTTGACTACATTTTATTTTTTTTATTTTCTCAAACCGTGCAATAAAAGCTTTGGCATTTTACATTTTAGTAACGTCCGATTTATTAAATACTTTTTATATATTGTAAATTTTTAAAACAATTACTTCCTTCTAAATTATGCTCTGTTTCGAGTCCACAAATAAATAAATAAATGATACTAGCACAGAGCCAGCATGCACAGGGTATTGCCCGTGTCTAATATGCACATATTAATGGCATAAGCAGCGTGTGGCTTGTTTTACCTGTGGCTGCGACTCTCTAATTAATTTAATTATGCGCTCTCGACTTGCGCGTGTCAAAAACGACAGAACAACAACAACAATAACAGCAACAACAACAACAGCAACAAATTAAATAGTCACGCCTGGGCGAGCTCTAATCAAATGCAAACCGTGTACAGTGAACACCACGCACAGCCGCCCGCAAGTATGCAGCATATGTTTCCCTTGGTCCTTGTTGTTGTCGGTTGCCAGGCCTATGAAATTTAATTTGCCAGCAGTAAAAAAAAAAGGAGGAAGGCAAAACGCACCCCTCGACTCGAGCATCGCTGACAAATTGAATTTGTAAAGTTACAGCAACAGCAATAACAAATCGTTGGGGAAATGCTGATGCGGATGCTGTGTGGTAACATTAGACCACTTTCTCTCTCTCTCTCTCTCCCCCTCTCTCTCCCTCTCTCTCTCTCTCTCTCTCTCTTTCTGTGCCTCTGGCCATGTTACGCTCGTCTGGGCGGCCTTTCCAACTTGGCCAGCCCGCGAAAGTAAAGTGAAATCGTAGCCCAAGGGTTGGCTGCTTGGCCAGTGGGCACAGTTATGGGCGGTGGGGCGTGACAGTTGAAAAACAGGCTAAAAAAAACATACACACTACACAATTATTAACACTTATTAATGTTGAGGTTTTTATAGATGGCACCCAGGGGCTTCAATTAAAGCTAAAAGTGCGAACAGCTGCCTCAAACGCCAGTCGCACTTCAGTTCAGTTCTGTCGCCCCTGGGGGGGCGTCGGGGTTGCTTTAAGTAGTCATTAAGATTGAGTGCGATATGATTTTTAAAAAGCGATAATATACATAACACACACAGCTGGCACTCGATTGGAAGCGCAAACTTCCCTAAGCCAATTCGCGTACATCCCCCCCTCGGGAAGATGTTTCCTTGCAATTAGCCGCAAACCTTTGACTCTCAATTCTCGACCTAGTTTTAAGGACGATCTATTGACAGCTATAGTACTCTAATTAAACAACAATGTTGACCTATTCTCAAGATGTCACGGCCAAAGTTCAATGCGAATTTATTTAATTTATTTTTATTTTTTATACCCAAAAAAAAATATGTCAAAAATTGTGCCAAGAAATCGGAGGCTTTGTTTGCTAATTAAATCTGTAATTGGCAAGGGAAACAACCCTCAGGAGTGCGTCTTAGCCCTTTACATGTCTTAACCCTTTCAATCTAACCCTTGGATAATCAGCTGCGTCCTAGTTAAAGTTTATGTTGGGAAAATTGTGTAGAAAATTGCCCAAAATGATAACAATAAAATTATTTTCCCTTCCACATCTTTTTCAAACCTTTCAAAAGACACAAAATCAAGTTTGGGAAAATGAAAAGAATTTGTTATTATTTACAATTTAAATCTTAAGAATCTCAGTGCCACGGAATTTTTTATTCTAACTTGGAGATTTTGTGGCGTTTGAAAAAAGAGCAAATTTCAAAATAATAAAAAAAAATTCGAGCATAATCAATTATGGGAACTCCATCTGATCAAGCAACTGGATAGAAATTGAGACAAATATAGGCATCTTAAATGCCATCTCTTTATACAGGTTGCACACGAAAATACTTAAATTAAGTAGTAGAACAACACTACTTGTAACTAGAAAAGCACAGAACAATGGCTAGTAACCGATTCACATTATGAGAATCGAAAACTGAAGCAAAAACTGTGCCAACTGCGACTGCGACTGCGGCGCTGGGCAACTTGAAGTGAGCAACCCAATACCACAATGGTCGTCGCTATCAATTACTCAACTCTCGAGGCAACCCTAACGCTCGGATGGATCAGTTTCAGTACGGACCTTGGCCACATTAACTCTGCACAACAAGAATAGAATATGGTATGTACACAAATATAAATATGTATAAAATAGAAATAGAAATAGAAATAAAAAATATAAATAGAAATAGTTGATTATTTCCGTTAGACTTAATTACTTAAATCGCAAGGCCGTTGCAAAAGATATCCCATTACAAATATACCAGCAAAAGTACAGTAAAAAACCAATAAACCAACTGTTGTTGTTTAAGTGCAAGTTTTAAGAGAGGCAGGCCAAGTTTCGCTGCTGCTGAACAGGTGCTGGGATTTTATTATTATTTTTTTTAGGTACTCTGCAAGCGATCGAGGAACTATCGAATTTCGCCAATCAATGAGAGCAATGAGCCAAGGAGGGAGAGAGAGAAAGAGTGAGAGAGAGAGGGAGAGTTGTGAATGTTGGCATTTTGGCTGCCAATTGTGTGGCTTGCAATGCAGTTTTTGTTTTCCATTTCCCAGGGCCAAGCGCTGCAAAGCCTGCGAGAAAAATGTGCATCGGGAAATTTGATATTTTATGCTGAGTGTCCGGAAAAAGGCCGTTGCCGTTGTTAGGGGCGCACGGCAGAGACAGGCGGCAGCGGCAAAGACAGGCGGCCATTTCGTGGTAAAATTTATGAAAAAGGAAAAAAATTATAAATATATATAAGAAGAAAAACTGTCACGACTGCTAACGAGCAATGCGATCGCTGGCTTCAAGTCAAAGGTCGCACGCTGATTGCCGACAAATTTGTCTCGAAAACTTGCGAGCCGCTTAATTGCAACAAACAGAAAGAGAGAGAGCGAGAGAGAGAGGGGGATAGGGTTGCCATCCAGCTGACTGCCTGTCTGCGCCTTTTGATTGACAACAGCCACACCTAAGTAAACCCAAAAGATAACACGGCAGCAACTGCTCCGCGCTTCTGCTCCTCGCAGCTCCAACTGCCACTTGATTGAACCGGAAATGAGGCGCAGCCCCGAGACCGAAACCGCATTTTGTTTTCACAGGCTGCTCCCCACTTGACCCGCCGCGGCCCGCTTCCCAAAATCAAAGTGCCGTACCATTATACGGTTATATCGAATACCCCTTGCCCGGGGGGCATGCTCCTGTCAAGCATTCTTCTGTCTTGCAACAAAATGTTTTACATCAATTTCAGCGCTTCCCAGAATGCAGCAAGCAGCAAACTGGAATTATCCTCTTCCTCATCATCATCATCATCATCATCTGCAACATCATTAACGTAACTGTCAAATAATTATGACAAGTTCATTTCGTTGTAGTTTCGCTCATTTGTTTAGTTTCCCACTTTAATTCTGTTGCTGTTGTTCCGCTTTAACGAGAATTGCTGTAAACGGAGAGGCAGCGCCCCCACCCCAACTCCCGCCGCCTCCTCAACCCCCTACCCAGCACCAATTAACGGGGCGATGTGAATGTGCGCGCTTTTTGATGTGACAGTTGCCTGAGGTTGCGTATCGGCGGCGTGTCGCCTCAAAAAGCTATAGATGCTGATGCACATCATGGAATATCAATATGCTGTACCCCGCTGCTACACTGCGATAAAAATCAGCCTGAATTCCAATAAGTCAAGCTATTTACTTATATAAACTATTAAGCATTAGTAATTAAACATTTTACATAAGCCACAAATTTGAAGATATATATAGTGCGCTCTAATTTTAAGTAATTTTGTTTCGTATATTTGCAAGTTTTTCTAAAAACAAGAACATTTTTCTATATATCAATGTGACTTCCATTTAAGGAAGTTTTTCTAAATTTCAGGACGATTTTTATGTCTGAGTGTATATATATTTATATAAACTGTTTCGCATTGAGCTGTGATCGACAATTTGATTCTAAGGCTACCAAAAAGTATGCTATGATGTATGTCAAATATGCTGTGATTTGTTGATTGTTTGATGAACTTTTTTTTATAATTTAAATATCGTTTTCTGTATAATCCGATATCCGCTTTATATAATATCTTAGCACAATATTCAGCTATAAAGCTTATCAAAGTTATCTATAACTCAAAAATGGGTATTAAATTGAAAGCTATTCTAAAATACTCAACGCTGCCACACAAGTGGTTATTATTTATCAAATAAACACAGATATAGCACCTTTAATTTAACAAACGCTCAGACAGCACTCAAGAGCAGCTACTACCCCATCAGTGAGTTGGCCATTAGTGTCGTGACCAGCTCTTGCGTCAACTGGCACTTTCACCCCATCTATTTTGAAAATGATGAAATTGAAGCAATATAAATATAGCTGACTGGCGGCTATCTATAGCCTAGACGCAGCTCAAAATATGCTGTCGAATGTGACAATTGATTGTGTGCAGACCTGTTCGACCTGTCTAATGCCTGGCGAAGCCAGCTATTTGTGGAACTGCTTTTAAATATAGAACTGTGCCATTTGATGAGTCAGAGCTATGCAAATCCTGCAAAATGGCCACAAGAGCTGGCCAAATATTTGCAGTCATTAGTGGGCATTAGAGGCTAAATCCGAACTGAAAATAAACAAACGGATGGACAGGACAATGAGCAGAAGCATCACGTGCATTATCCGGAGCATCATTCAGCAGGCAGGTTGCTCTAATTTACGCTCAACAGCACTGACAGGCGACATAAAACAGGATAAAGGGGCTAAGCGGCAAGCGGCAGACGCCGTTCTCTCGGCAGTTGAGCGGATTATATGTGCCTGCCACGGCAACAGGGGTACGAACAGGAACAGGAACAGAAACAAAGCAGCTACCTCAACCCATGGGCTATGAGATGTCCTTCCCCCCTCCCTGCTTTCTTGTTGAGTGGCATTTGAGTGACTGCCTCGTTGCATATTATGTAATCCAAGTAACTTACATGATAAATTTCATGCATAAATCTTGTGGTTTCTTAGCCAAGAATGACGTCAGCTTAAAGCTGACAAACAGTATTATTATTATGGCGGCAGCAAGGGGAACGATAAGCCAAATAGCATGCAACAATTATCTTGATGCAAGAGTTGTGTTTAAAAATCAAAAGTAGTTGTAAAATCTACATCTAATCTGAATTTGACTCAGATTTATGAAACCCATGCAATTATTTATAAAGAGGCATAAATTACCTGGAAACTTTTACTTTAATATCCATTTCATGTTGAAATTGAATCAGTTTTAAGTAAGAGTTAATTTGACAATAATTAAGCTTAAGGTATAAAGATTCTTACTCAAGCACAGTAGAAGCACAATATTTTCATTTGATTTGCTTATGATTGATTTCAAAGAATTGCAAAAACGGCAACTTAACTGACAAACTTCAGTCGATTTCGAACAGCTAACCCACAAATGACATTGGCAAAGAACCTGATCCTCGGACAGACGCCGTTCGAGCCCGTGCCTATTGCAAGTGCCCCTTTAAGCTGGCTGATATTTGATTATTTGTTTGTTTATTTGAAAGTTTTGTTGTTGCTACTGTGAAATACGGTTTCAAAGCAAAAGAAAAAACAAACAACTTTGAGACGTGTAAACAAACAAACAAGTTTATATCGCCACTGTCTTTCAGCTCTCCCCTCTCTGTCACCCTCTCTCCGATTTTCTATCTTTGTCTGCTGAAACAGGTAGCTGAAGTGCAGATCCCATCTCTTTACTCTGGCTGCACTTCCTGTGCCACGCCCAACAAATATCGAACAGAAAAAAATACCATTTGCCATTTAAGCCTGCTGTTGACCCTTGTGAAACACAAAACATAATAAGACGGATTAGCAGTGCACAGATTGCAGATTATGCTGTAAAAATGTCGCAGGACATTAAGCCGAAGCTGTCCCAGAAAAAAAATAAAATTAAAATATTTAAATGCTTTGGGGGCGTGGCATGTAATGGAGAGTGCGCTCCACAGAAATGAGCAACAACCGCATATAAAATTAAAAAACCCGCAGCGTTCAAATCCTGCGGGGGCAACACGGCCAATGCTGCTGCTGCTGCTGTTTCTGCTCCCTACTCCAGCCATTGCTGGCACTGCTACTGCCACTGCCACTGCTTCTGCTGCTGTCTGCATTGTTTGTTGTTATAATGGCGCGCCCGTAGCGAACAGCAACAACAACGAAAAGCGCAAGGCATCTGCACGGCGTCCTTTTGTACATTTTGCTGCTCCTTTTGACGACTCAAATTTCAATGAAATTATCCTGACGGCATTTGTCTGTGTGTATATATGTGTGTGTGTGTGTGTGTGTGTGAGCACAACAATGCTGAATAAAAATTTCGCTGAAATTATTTGCTAATGGCTTCAACAGCAGCCAGCCTGAAGCCCGAGTGCTCAGCCCGCAGCAGCGGGCAACGAGCTCGTTCCGTTGCTTTGGCATTTGCATTTATGAGATTGACAAATAGACAAACAAAATGGCGCCCCACAAAAAAGCACATCGATGGCCGCCATTTTGTAGCGCAGACGGCTCCACAAAAACATATACATAAAATGTATTTATGTGTTTGCCTGGCAACAGCAACAGCAGCAGCAGCAGCGCAAATTGCTTTGCTCCAAAACTCCGCTCAAGTTACGCCAGAGGCAAAAGCAAACGTAACGGTAATGAGTCTTGGCTGTCCAGGCAACACAGCAAAAGAGAGCGCAGGAGACAGAGAGAGAGAGAGAGAGAGAGCGTGCAAAGGAACACACTTACACAAACAGACACATACACAAACGCATAATAACTGTCAATCAAAAAATAAATCAACAACTCAATAGTTATCTACACAGATCTACACCAACACACACATACACCTACACACACACACTTATACACATACATGCCTGACCTACTGGCTTTGCCTTGGCATGTAGCTGGCAATATTTGCTTTTGTGGTTTCTATTTCTGGTCAAATGATTCGTACTCGATCGACAGGATAAACAGGCAGTTCTTTGCCCTTTTTAAGCTGAAATTTCCCTTTTGCCTTTGCCTGTCTGCTGCCATTGTCTGCTTTCTGGCCGCATTTAAAGGCTCATTCTATTATTTTGCTTTTTCTTTGGGTTTTTTGGGCAAAATGCGCAGTAGCCAAAACAGTTTGCGTTTTTGATTTCTTACAGCACGCTGCCAGAGAGATCAGAGCCTTGGCATCTAGGATCTTGGATCTAGACGGCGCATTAAAGGCTTGTAATTATGCGCAGTTGATGCGGAAAATAATTCATCTTTCCCTGTGAGTCGAAGTCAGATTTGAAGACTTAAGCGCTGCAGAAGTTAAAAAGTTGAGTTCGTAAGAGCTGAAGAGTTTAGAAATTCTCGGGCTAAGATTGTGCGCATTATGCAATATGTGTGTGGTCGACAGAAATTGTATTTAACACAAGAATTGGCCACAGCTGCCAAAGACAGTTAAATCACAAAGTTTGGAAATCTTGTGGTAAGATCGTGCGCATTATGAAAGTGGTCTGCAGAAATATATGAAATATACTTTTACATAAACAGAAAAATTGTATTTTACCAACACTTTCTAGATTAGCAGTAAAGTTCTGGAAACGGTTTTGTGCGGTTTTACGTGTATCGTTATTATAAGTGACATAAGAAGATGAGGAACATAGATAGAGAAAACTCGAAGCTCGAAGAGAGAGAGAACCATGGAATGGTAAATAATTCCAGAATTAAAGGTCGGGGCTCTGCTCACCTTGTAGTAATCCAGCGTTGAAAAGTTTTGATAGCACGGCACATTATACAACATATTCCAGGCGTTATTGTTGCTGTTGCAGTTGCAATTGCAGTTGCTTATCAAATGGGCTGCGGCTGCGCGTGCATCACATTCGTTTAATCGGAATCACAGCAATCAATTAACAATTTGAACAAAAATAAGTATGTGTAAAATGCACTGTGTAAAATGCACTAACAAACTGCAGAGAAAAGCGTGTTAAATTGTTGAAAATATTTTGCAATTATTTAAGAATAATTTAGCACTGCACGCGCGCTGCTTAAATTTGAATGGCTCTCAACATTAACATTTTAATTTACGCTTTTACTAATGAGCAGTTCCGTTACGCAAATTAATTTGTGCCAAATTAATTTTAACGATGCGAATTGTGTATGGTTTTTTTTTTGTTTGCTTTTTTTTAATTTTTAGTTGTCATTTGTTTTATGGAGCCGACGGCGCAAAGCTTTTTCCGTTTTTTTTATTTGCTTCTTGTTTTATTGTTGTAGCTGTCGTCCGCTCTCCCGACGAGTGTCACATAAAGCTGAGTGTCAACTAAATTTGCCCATTTGCCCATTTGAAAGCGTTGGCGTCGGCAACCCGAAGAACGAGAAGTGAGCAACAACAACAGCGATGTGAAGCTTCAATCCACTCAAAGCAATTGTCGTCTCGCTCTGCCTGCCCTCTGTTGCGCCCGCTCTCTCTTTCGACCTCTGCCTCTCTCTCTCACTTATGCGCCGAGTGCCGAGCGCTTGAGTGAGTGAGTTTTGTGGTGGATTGTTGAGTGCATTTATTGTTTGTTTTAGGGCGGCGCCAGGACAGCTGCTTTGCTGGGCATTAACGGCATTTGCAATTGTGCAGCAAGTGGGCAGCACTCAATGCTTCCTGGAAGCGCTTTCGTTTCCACGAACGGGGCTTGCACTTCGTCTGTTCTTCTTCTTTTTGATTATTTTTTGGGTCCCTTGCGGTACAGTGATCTCTCGGCAATTAGAATGTTCCAGCCATAGAGTTAATGCTGTCATAAAAATAATGCTGGCTCTTAAAACTCCAACAATACTTATTTGCCACAACATTTGAAATGTATTACTATTGTTAATTGATTCATTATTAAATATAAACAAGGACTATTCACAGCTTAAACGATTTGCGTGTTTTCTGAATAGTTCCCCTTTGCTAGCAACCACTGTTAGCGCTTAACCCAATTTGAAAACACTTGATTGGGCGCCAGGCAAACTGTCCACTCGCATTAAGCAGCGATGCTGGAGCATAATAGGGATAGTCGTACAATATAGACAGCTACCAAGCCGCTGGTCTTTAGCCATAAAATAAAAAAAAAGAAAAGAAGCAAATAAAAATCAGGAACCCCAAATCGAATTCGAATCGGAACCAGGGCAACAGACTGTGCAATATCTTTTTTTTTGGGTATGGGGGGGACTGGCGTCTGGCGTCTGGCAACTGGCAACTGGCGACGATCCCAAGCAACTTTGGCAAGTTATCCCTGCACGCTTCATCGCATCGCGACAGTTGTTAACGTGTTTAATTAGCCCTGCAAATTCAATGAATTGCGACAGTAACAGTTAGGCTTAACAGCAGCGCCAACAACGCCAGCGTCCCCAGACGATAATCAAATATTTGCGCAGCCATTTTGAAAACTCCGACTACGTCCTGCAACCCTCGTCGCCCTGGCATCCAGGCGCATGCGTGGGCACCCAAAACACACACAACAACAAAAATTGAGTTGAAATGCGCTCAATGCGCGCGGAGTGGGGGGATGGGCCTGGAGGCGTGCCCAACTCCTTTGCTGCTTGGGCGACAAGTGAATTTAACTTAAGCGAAATTAATAGCACTTTAAATTTGCTTGGCATTTGGTTTAGTTTAATGCGATTACAGAAAACAATTAGAAACATTTGTGCTTAAGTTCTGAGAGACAAATTTCAATTATGTAGATGGAAAACTTTTAAGGATTTTAATTTAAATTGTTGCTTACTTGAGTTGAAGTAAGTGATACTCTTGTAGATATATTAAAGAATTTCAAGTGAGAGCAAGATATGAATTGAAGTATTAAGGATTCAAATTTGAGATTCCTGTTTTATCTCACTTTACGTTGATCGAAAAATAATCATATATTTGGAAAATACTTACAATATGCTCATATTTAATTACTAGGCCTTTTGTCACAACATAAAGTGGCATTCAGTTATATTTTCTGCTTAAAACAATATTTTAGTTGCAAGTGGATATCGAGTTTGATTTCATGTGCAAGTCGCACACTTATTGCATCAACTGTGTATGCGCTGGCAGAAAGGTTCATTCATAAATTCGAGAATCGACAATCGAGCAACTCTTCTCTCTCTTTCTCTCCCCCTCTCTCTCTCTCTCTCTCACTCGGTAATAGGATTATGAGAGACACACGTGCTCAATGTCAGAGCTCAGAGTCGGGCCCCATTCTCCAATGCAGAACTGCAACGGGCAATTGGATAGGGAGAGTAGAGGAGAGGAGTGGCGAAGGGAAGAGTTGTGTCAAGAGTGGAGAATCGCTGGCCAGAGCTTGGAATGGAATGGAAACTCAGCGCTGACGTCTCAAATGCTCGCTGCCTTTTATAGCCTTGGCTTTTATTATTAGTGACGGATTTCCGAGTCATTAGACAAAGTTATGCTTTGGACCACCGCGTATGTTTAAGCTACTTAAACGCGCCGCCCGCCCACGCCTCCTTTAGATAAGTGAGGAAGGCGATGGGAGACTTGGGCGACCTGAATGTGGTACGTGACTTGCTCGTGTCGCAATTGACAGGCGTCAGCTTAAAGCCTTAACAGCTCAGCATTTAATAAAAACAAATCAACTGATAAATGCGAGAGATTGCCACAAATGTGGGGCATTCATTTGTAATTGTTGTTGTTATTGTTGTTGTTGGGTGAAAGAAGGGACCCACAGCATTGCGCAGAGCGTTTCACCCACGCCACTTAAAACACAAATCAATAACTTTATTAACCATACTAAAGAAAACAAAAAGCAGAAAGAAAAAAAAACAACCACCAACTGAAACCTTTTGAGCCATGTTTTACGAGCTGAAAAGCGTCTTGTTTAACTGCCTCGGACAATGAGCACCCGCTGTGAGCGTTAAAAATCGCTGGAGTTGAATCGCTGCAGTTGGAGCCCGAGGTAACATTTAAGTTGGAGACGGGCTGAGGCTACGGGTCCTACTCCGTTTACATAGGCCGAGCGCCGTGCGCTCATACATACATATATATAATTTATGCCAACGGCTTTCTGTAGCGCCAGCTGACAGTTAGTCAGACAAAGGAAACTCAGCTGGCGATTGGCTCGGTAAACATTGAAATGAGTCAGTGGTGTAAGAGGCGTAGAAGGTACCGAAGGTACTGCGAGTTAAAATATGATCAAATAGGGTAGAACGAAGAGGCTGACAGAGTCACTTATCAAGTCTGTTTGCAGCAGATGAATCCCAGTTAATCAATTAATGCTTACAACCCCTCAACTAACTCACACATGTCCGCTAACAGACACAAAGCGGGTAGGGGAGAGATAGAAAGAGACACAGAGAAAGAGAGAGAGAGAGAAGGGATATGCAATACAGTTTTCTTAAAATTATATTTGAGATCGCTTTGTTTTGTATTTTTGTTTAGCATTTATATTTGGCGGGTATTCAAATATTTGCACTATATCATTTTATTTTTTTTTTATAACATTAACATTATAATAATAAAGACTTAATTAAAGAAACATCTACTGCGAAATGGAGTTTAGCTTGACAGAATTACATTTCTTCAATATCGGCCTTACTCGAATATGGAACTAGTTTTTTCTTTTGGATTTATATAACTTTATGATGATAAAGTCTTCATCGAAGATTATTCTAAAGGGAAATGTTTTTTTTAACTTCAAAACATAATTTTGTCAATATCAGTCATAATCTAAAACTTAACTGTTTTGTTTTTTGTTCAAAAAGGATCTGCAAACCAATAATAATAATAATAAATAGCTGATTATGGAAAACTACACAAATTAGAATCCAATTTAGAATGCTGATTAGTATCCTTAAGCACATCGTCTGCCGCAATTCAACTCTTTGAGCGACACACCGTGCGAATGAAACCCCCTATATATATATATAGATCCCCTAGCGATACCGCCCGCTGTCAACCTATCAGATTCAAGTTTATTGACTTTTGTGTATATGTATTTGGCTGATGTTTCTTTTTGTTGTTTTTGTTTTTGTTCTTCTGTTTAGCCGCTGGCATTGTAAACGGCGCCAGATTTCGAGACAGTCACCAATTCAGTGCCTGTCCAGTCATGTACACAAGTCATTATTATTTGATAGGGTCAAGTGTCGGGCAGTAGAAAAACACAACAAGAATACAGCAAAATAGCAAATTACACAAATGCATATAAATAAATGTCTGGAACGTCAAGAACAGAAAGAACACAATGACAAATTGAGGGGTCAAAGCATTTAGTGAATAGAGGAGAACATTTTAATTGATGGGCATCTAAACAATATTAGTCCACATAAGAATGGGATACGAAAGTGTAGATGTTAACTGAATTAACTAGAAATCAGTAGAAAGTTCAACTTAAGTGGAGTTATTCCAAGAATTACAGTCGTTATTCTTAAATTAGTTTCAATATTTTCAGTGTGTGTGTGTGTGTGTGTGGGAGGGAAAGTAAAGTTTAAGAAAATAACTTTAAAAAATTGATGTGATATATGTATATCACATGTGTAGGAGTGAAAGTACAAACTCATCATTTCAAATGCCACAACTTTGAGCCATAAAAAATGCGATAACCTTTCGACTTTCAAATTCCGTTAAGAGTTTGACCAAAGACAAAAAAAAACGCCACTGTTACTCCCAATTCCCAATTAGAATGCCCAGCCCAAAGCCCATTGCATACCAAGTCTTCGTTTAGATTCAGCGATTACACTTGGTTAATGAGGGACAAGATCAAACTCGAAACTCTGCCAGATGAGGTGGTTGGCCGGCTCATCAGTGTGTCGAGGGTCGCTTGGCACGTGTAAACGACACCCAAATTAGGAGGTAGATTATTTTATTATATGTCATGTCCGAGTAACGCGCGCAACTTCAACTATCTCTGATGGTTGGGTCTTCCAAGAAATGCGTTAAGCTCTCCAGCAGCTACCTTCCCAACGGACTGACTGACTGGCTGACTGGCTGAGTGACTGGTCATTTGATAAGCGGACGCGAGCACTCTTATCACAGTCAAATCATTGGCCAATTGGCTGCCGGCCAAGAATGGGACATTGTCATGTTAATCTCGCACCCAGCTGGCCAATATCAATTTAGAGACGTGGCGCCACATTAATGAGCCACAAGCCAAGGCGCAGCATGCACCCCAGACACAACAGGCCGACTTAATTGAGTTATAAAAATTATATACTTTATGCATACGATTTGCATTTTTATTAGCGTCAAATGCAACGTGTGAGTGTGGGGCATTGATTTATGGCAACTGCAACTAGCAACCGACACATATTCAATCTGTGGGCGTTTTTTCTTTTTTTTTTCTTCACTCTTTTTTTTTTTTGTTTTGTGTAAACTGACAAATGATCAGGTGTGACTTATGACATTTTGAACATTGCCCGACAAAGATCTTAGATTTATACTTGTTGCGTCTGTTTTTGAGTCTGTGACTAGCAAATCATCTCTCTCTCACACATCTACGATTTCAATGGTTGTTTCGAAAAACACTCAGATTCACAATTCCTTTTTACATTTTTTTGTTTTTGTTTTTTTTTTTATTTGCTTTGCTTTACTTTGAGGTGTTTTGTTTGCTGCTGCAAAAACCATAAAAACCGCAAGATCAGCAACATATCAACCTGGCCAACAGCAACAACAAAAGATACAAAGATGAACAGCAAAACTAATGCAAAAAACTAGCTATTTTTTCTGGTTATTAAGAAAATATAATAAAATGGTGGCTTATATAGATACTCTAACTTTTATATGGTGCATGTTGAATACTATAGAAATGTGGAAATAATATTTTAAGTTTATGCGAGTGCATCTAAAGATTAACATTTGGCAACTGGAAGAATGTAATGCATTTAGTCATCTTTAGTTCTATCAACATCATTATGTCCTGTAAACCCAACATAATTCTATCCCCTCAGTTGCAAAGATCTCCTTTAGACGATAATGCCGAGTGCTTTGGTAGTGTGACTTTGCTGCCGACTGCTTGACTGGTTTGTTCACTGGCAAAGCGTTACAATTTTTTTTTTTTTTTTTGTATATCATCTTAATATTAGTCTGGTTTTTTGTTGTTATTGTTGTCTGTCGCTAGATTTCTTTATAATTCTACTTTATTTGTAGCATGTTTTGACATTTTTATAGCTTCAGCGGCGAGCGTTGACGACATTGCACATTTCTGCTTTAATGCTTTGCTGCACAGTGCGACAGAGATGGCGAGACCGAACCGGGGGCCCTTTCAAAATGGCGTCTTGGGCTGTAAAAGCTTTGACATGCATATGTCAAAATTGATGGCACAACGCGAGAGAGAAGCAAGCAACATCGCTGCGTGCTGCTCACTGCTTGCTGCATGCTGCACGCTGCTTGCCGCTTGCCGCTTGCTGTTTGCTCCTTGCGTGCTTATCGGGGCCCAACACGTTTTGTATTTAAACGTTTCGCAGCTACCCATTTTAGGGGGCCCTCCTCCTTGTGCCTGCTGACTGCTGGCTGGAACACCCATTTAACAAGTCAACTTGAACGGCCAAGACCATAAATATTGGCAATTTAACAGAGTCAACAGTATGGCACTCGACGGCAACGTTGAATGCGTATCGGACCGGGTCCATAATACACCTTGTCGTACACGATGCTTATCTCTTGGAATTTCTCGTGCGTGTCGCCGTGCCAAAAACAAAAGCAACAACAACGTGCCGACTATCTAATCCAAGGTAACGACTTTCAAAATACTCTTTTCTAAGATACAATTCTTTTCAAGTTGGATTCTAGCAACAAATTGATCAATGCAAAAGGTATGGTATAGATATATAGTAATAGACAATATGATAGGGAATGATGACTACAACTAAAATATAAACAAGACTTATCCCCAAAGACAATAAGATACACAAATTGATTATAATTTTATATTTATTATTTTATTTAAATAAAATTCTTGGAAAAATATTTGTAAAAATATAACAAATTTGCCATAACAAAATGTATTTTGGCTTAATTTGAGTAACTGTTTAAAGGCTAATATTTCTGTGGGTACAATAGATAAACACATAAATAGATAAATAGATAACAAATATTTTCCTACACATACATATATTAACAAATCTATAGTTTTACATATACATATATATATATTATAGACTCAGATTTAAACACTTCTAAAAAGAGTTGCATACAATTTGAAAATATGATTGTGCCACAGTTGGGACAATTGAAGGGTATAAAAGGCTGAAGCCTGGCCAGGAGCTGTCGCTCGCTGTCGTTGTTGGCATTCAGGTTGGCGGGGGGGAAACGGGCATGTGGAACGTGCGTGAAAAATTAGCCGTGGAAATGCATGTTGTGCCTGTTGTTGTTTGTTTGTTTATTTGTTGCTGTTGCTGTTGTGGCCTGTCGCCATTTCTCGTAGTGCAGCTAATAAGCGCAACATGCTCATAAAATTTCGAAAGCTGCCACAGTCTGATTTTATTTCATTTTAAATTGTACACGCCGTTTCAATTTTTCACCCAAGGCGCTTGACTCCAACCTAAACTGGAGTCTCAGCTGCCTGCCAGCCTGCCCCGAGGTTGGGTTTGGTTTGAGTTGCCATTTGTTTTGCATTTACATGCATCATTAGAGCGTGTTGTAAAACGCTGCCTTATGACAAATTAATAACAATGACAATAGCATAAAAGACAAGCTTTCTATTTTAATGATGGGTTCCCAAAGTTCCCATAGCCATTCGCAAGCCAACCAAACCAACAACAACTGAAACCGAGTTGAAAACGAAGCGTGCCAAGCATAACTTAAGTCAATGTTTACCTTGAATGTTAACCCTTGTGTGCGTGTCTGTGCTTGGGTTGAGCGTCATTATTAAACTACTAATTTTAATAGTGGAAATATAATGAAATAAAAAGCTAAAATTTTTGTGTTTTGGTCTTATTTGGGATGTTGGAATATTGAAATGAAAAGTTAAATTTTGGCAGCTGTTTCATATTTTTTTTTATTTAAACATAATGCAATTCAAACAGTTAATAAAAAATATCTTATAGATTCTGTCAGGCTTAAAATGTAGTCATATCTAATAGTACATGCATCATATACATATATATAAATTAACTTAGGATAATCAATCGAATAAAAGCATTTCAATTAAGTTAATATTTCGCTCAATCACTCTCGACTAGAATTCTGCTTTATCCATCTTTATTTATATTCAAGAAGTAGCTTTAAAAATGTATTTAACACTCAATCGGATTAAAAAATGTGAAGCGTATAAGGGTTAAATAAATGATTTAAGCTGGATGCTTCAGCTGTATGCCGCTTACCTGTTAATTGATAGTTACATTCTTTCCATGTGTGCATGTATGTGTGTTTCTCTGCGTGTGTGTGTGTGTGAGGGGTCTTCCTCTATCTTTCATCCACTCGCTCTTTCGCTCCCACGATTTGGATTGATGTTGCTAGTGTTGCTATTGTTGTTGTTGTTGCTGTTGCTGTTGGGTATAAGATGCAGACGTGTTGTTTTTTATGATGCCCAATTTTTGACAATGAAAATTATTGTGATGTCGCACGTTTTGGTGGTGTAATTTAATTAAAACGATGTTGCCACAGACCCGCATCAAGCGGTGCCCAAAACCCATGCAACGACCACCGCCAAGGCACGCTTTTCATGCGGGGTTTTCCCGGAATTTCCAGCACAGGTGACAAATGCGCGAAGTAACTGTATAATTTACAAGCTAACTAGACACAGACGTGACGGGGGCGGGGGAGCGGGTGCAGTGGCGGGGAATATGAAAATGATGAATGGAAACGAAAACAATCACAGCTGCTAGAAAGGATGCCACTAAAAGTCAAACAAACCACTTGACTTTGATGATATTTGCACGGCGAGAGTAGACAGGACTATGGACGGAGCAGGGAGCGGAAGTGCAAAGGCAACAAACACAGCTGTTGTGAATTTCAGAGTGGGAAATTATCACTATCTCTCTTCCTCTCTCTCTCTCTCTCTCTCTCTCCCTCTTACAGAAATGAGCAAATGAAATTGCATTTGAATTTTGTTATTTGCTTTCGCTATTTCGCAGACGCAAGAAGCAGCAGCAACAGAAAGTAGAAGTGTAGTAGTAGGAGTAGTCGGTGCAGGAGGAGGAGCACGAGTTGGAGCAGGGGGGCGGAGGAGTGGGAAAAACTTGTGTGGCTTCTGTTGAGCCTGTGAACCTGTTTGCTGCTCACTGCTGACTGTTGACTGAAACCATGAATGAACGACAATGACAACGACAACGGCAACGGCAACGACAACGGCAAAGACAACGACGAACGTTGACTTGGACAGCATTGTGAATGTCAATATAGAAATGCACTCAAGGTAACTTCCTACTTGGCTCAGATCGTATTTCCACATAACCTCTTTTTACTTTTTTGCTTGCAGATTATTGCCCTCACATCGTATCCATAGTGCCCCCGATCTGGTGCCCTCTCCTCTACTCTCCTCGCTTCATCAACACTTAGCGGTCAACTCTGCAAACAAAATGGCGCCCTAAGCATGTGGAGGTGAAAGAGGGAGAGAGAGAGAAAGAGAGAGAGAGAGAGAGGGAGAGACAAGCAACGCTTGTGGGAATTTTCAATATTGATTGATTGACCACCCGACGAGTTGCAGCAGTTGGCAGTGGCAGTGGCAGTGGCAAACAGAGTTGCTAGCAAAGTTGTGACCTTCTACAGAATATATTCAATGTGCTTCTGACAATTTTCATGATTTTATTTTAATCTGCCTTAATCAAATAGATACATAATTAATATTTTTATATTTTATTTAATATTCTAATTGTGGAGACAGAAATTATAGTCGTAATTTGAATCGGATGGATTGAACATAAAATTCGCATTTTATATTTATTATATAGATATATATGCTGTAGCCACATATCATATTTAGCAATAGAATAAATATATACCTTCAGTAATAATCAAATTCTAGTTTAGATCGCTAAAGCATGTGATATTTTTTAGCTACCTCAAGAGATAAGATTACAGTCCTTGCATCTGGGTATATATCAATTACTTTCGTACAAGGATATTAAGTTGGGCAACTGTTTCTGGCTGCAGCTGCTTGTATTGCTCCAGAGAATTCAGGTTAGCAGTTCTTTTAATGCTTCGCTGCGATAAAAAGTAGAAATTTACTATCGTCAGTTGTTGGATGGTGTTTTTCATTTTTTTTTTTCGGGAACAGGACTCTCTCGGGCAAATTGTTTCTTTGTATTTTAGTGCCGCGGTTCCCCCGAGAGAGCATCGAGTGGCGATTGATGACAGCATTTGTTGTGACAAGCATTAACTAGCGGTTTCACACACACATCCCTCCCCGCCCCTTAACAGCCCCCATCGACCCACGGCAGCCGGCATGCGCCCCTAAAACTGGAAACAAATTGTCGACACCTAAATACTAAAGCCAACTAGCATGCCCCTAGGGATGGATGGTATCCCTATTTGGGCCACATATTAATACAAATAATTAATTGTGTGAAACGCATTTGCAGTAAACAATTTTTGTTATAATTTTGGTAAGTATATAGCTTTACTTCCCACAGGTTTTGTGTTACGATCCAAATGTTATGCACCTTCTGCGTAATTGAAGTAAAGTCTTAACCATGTCGATAGAGTCGAGAAAGGGGTTGGGTGTGGTGTGGTGTGGGGTGTGGGGTGCAGGGTGTAGGAAGAACGCCGGCCATGTTTGAATACGAGTCGCCAACATGTTTACATAAAACGGACTTGGTTTACAATATGCTCGAAAACAGTCAAACAAAATTCAAAATTCGCTGATTTTGCCAGAAAAAAATATGAAAATAAAATTAAAAACTAAAACAGAAACCGGAGAAAAAAAAGTACAATTAATGTGCCGAACATTAAATACCCTTGCAAACATGTTTTTAATATAGTTTCTTTGAGCAGATCGAGTTAATGCAAAAGTCATTAAATAAACTTAAACTTAAGAATAACTTGGCTAAAAACAAGCAATACAAAACCTCAATTAATGAACTATTATTTGTATATAACAGTTTATAACAGTTATTCAAGAATATGTATTCCAGATGTATAATGGCGGATTAGCGGATGCCTCCTTCAAGACACATTTCACCACAACATCATTCAAAGGGTATACAAAGAAAGGAAAAGAGCAAAAAACTTAGATGGAATGCGCAACGCTGGCTGGCTGACTGACAGACTGACTGACAGACTGACTGGCTGGCCGGCTGGCTGGCTGGTTAGGTGCTTGGTAATTGGATACTGAGCTGATATTGTGTCTAGTCCTCCGCATAGGGTGCATAGCTGCTTATCTGGCGCGCCACAATGTTGAGTATTTCGCGGGCAGGCATTTCTTGCTGCTCCCGGACAATGGCCGTTATGCGTCCGCACTCCTTCACATAGTTCTCCAGCTCGCGCTGGTTGAGAGAGCGACGCGATGGCTCCTTGGACAGCAGCGCCTGCAGGCACTGCCCGGTAATGTGGGCCAGCTGCGACCGGGCCGGACTGAAAGTCTCGTCCAGATCGAAGAGATCCAGCGGCGGTGCTGGCGGCTCACTAAAAATGGGCGGAAACGTGGCCAATTGCAACGGCGGCAGCGGGATCTCAAATTGTGGCTTGATAATGCGCAATGGTTCGTAGTTAACATGCAGCTGCTCGTGGGCATCAATGACATCCTTGAGCAAACGATTGCTCAGCGAGCACAAGGTCATGTCAAACATTTGCTTAAAGTCTGCGGGCATCTCAGTCCCAATGGAGTCAATCAAACAGGCCTTCGGCATATCCGCCAGAAAGGCCAAGTCCGTGAAGTGTTTATTATCGTTGAGCTGTAAAAAAAAGAAAAAAACAATTAACAAAAATTAAAATTAATAAAAAGTTTACTTTTTTTTATCAAATATCATTTATACATCATAATATAATTATATATATATATATACATATATACACACCTCCACATCGTTAAAGTCGAGATGTGTATAGGTAATTTCGCCAGTGCCCAGCAGCTGCAGCATATACTCGAGCAGGGCATCATTGGTCTTGTCCTGCAAATACTTATCATGCCACATATAGCCGGAGCCGAGCGCTAGAATCTTTCCACCCTTGGCATTGCTATAGTATCCTGCCAGAGGTCGATTGAAGGGGTAGACGACGGGTCCAGTGGTCAGCAGCACATTGGCTGGCTCTGATACATTGAGCGTAGCTCCATATGGATACTGAAAGTGTATTTTGTACTTCTCATCGCTGAAGTCGTACTCCACTTTTTCAATGTCCCGTTTGAGAAGGTGGCGCCACATGGACTCGCAGACAACGCCGCCACCCACAATGCACTCCTTGGGATGGAAATTCTTGTAGTAATGCGGACGCACCACATTATCGCTGTTTATATAGATGCCATACTGTTCCAGAAAGAAGTTGACATTCGTGTTGAACTCTTGTTCGCCACCTTCGCCCAGCAGCACCAACAAACTGCCGCCCGACTGTTCCACATACTCCTTGAGCACCTCGAATTCATCCTCGGTGAAGCGATCCTGGGGTCCAGCTAATACAAAGATTTTGGTGCGCGACAAAAACTCCTTATTCAGTTCCACATCGCTTCTGCATGTGGCAAAGATTTGTTGGTATCGAAAGAGAGTTTTTCGATTAGATTCCAATTATACTCACTGCTCCACATTCCAGTGCGCTTTTAGCTTACGATGGAGCATCTTGTAGTTATCCGTAATTTGAAAGCGCTCATTTTTGGATATATCAAAACAAATTGCCGGCTTATTTGTCATATTTACTTCAATTGTTTTCTATTCTTTGCACCAAATTTGTGTTTACTCTTTTCTCGTTGCCGGGGCAACAGTAGCCCAAAACACTTAACGGTAAGTTCACGTGCAGCATTTTTTAATTTCTTTAAGCAATTACTTCTTACTTATAGTTTCACTTCTGTAATCACACACATTAAATAAATTAAATAAATTTCATATATACAACGTTTTAAAAGTACAATTTTGGCGCTAATTGAAGTTAACGTAACAGCTGTTAATGCAGCGCAACCAACTTTACGTGAGTGCAAAAGTGCGCATGGCTCAGCAGTGAACTAGTGGAACTAGTAAAACTAGTTCGATAGCGCAGCAAAAAGTAGCTCTGCAGTCGAACCAGTTGCGAACTGGAATACACAACGCATGAACCGACACCTGCCCTGAGTCTCGCTGTGAAAAATTACGAAAGAATTCGGCTGTTCATCACTCCCAAGACCAACAAACTTTTTTGCAAACGAACAATGGCATCGATCTGTGGACGCATGGCGCTTCGTGTCGCCGCACGCCAAAATGTAACATACCACTCCGTGCGTACCTGCAAAAGTAAGTACCGAGGAAGCGAGAAAAACAAACGACACAATTGTCACGTCCGCCGTCTCCTTGTGGCAAGAGCCGCCAGTTGAAGCGCCTCCATGATACGGATTACATAATAAGCGCTATAGCCTCACTAGCTGCGCCCAGTCCAGCCTGCCTGGTTGCCGTGGGTGTGCGGCACAATCGCAGCGGAAATTGTGCCAATTTGAAAGATGTGCAAGTGTAAAGGGGAGGTTATGTAATAACTGAAAAAAAATTATGTTATGTGTGTGTTTTAAGGCAATGCAGAACGCTGCCTGCAACTGAAAAATAACTCAACTCGAGGAGTTAACAGAAGCCTGCTAGTGCGCTACTAATCAGTGAGTGGGAAAAGGGCATTTGTTGAGCATTAAATAATTTATATAACCAGTATGTGCGCACAGCTGATTCAGAAAATAGAATGCTCAGGGGTGAAGCGGCGAAGGGATGCAAAAAAGCAGTTGTACCATACAAGCACAGATAGATTAACTGTATATGAACCTTTTATAAATACATACATATCGTTATCGATTGACTGATTGCAGTGATGAACGATCCGATGGAGCATGCCACAGGCATTGAGAAGCGCGAGCTGCTGCTCAAAGCGGCCGGCGATGACAATCCCTTCGACATGAAGGTGTTCAAGCGCGGTGCCGGCACCAAGGAGAACCCCAATCTGATTCCATCGGCCTTCGATGCACGCATTGTCGGTTGCATCTGTAAGTGATCGTCATTAGTGGCAAAATTGGCAAACAGGAAATTAATCTTATGCTCCATTTATGTAGGCGAAGAGGATCAGACCTACGTGCAATGGATGTGGCTACAGAAGGGCAACCAGAAGCGTTGTGAGTGCGGACACTGGTTCAAGCTGGTTGAGAAAGCAGCTGTTTAAAGTTATTATTAATTAATTAAATAAAACAATTAATAACAAAAGGCAAACACACAACACACACAACAACTATTAAGCTAAAAGTCAACAAAAATAGTTGTTTAAATAAACAAACATCAACCCAAAAATTGAACCATTGTCAAGTTTATAAAAAGAAATTACCAAATGCAAATATGCAAAATGTTTTGAGCTGTTAGCCGAGAATTGTTGATGCGAACGAGAAGCGTGTGTAAAACGTTTTAAGAATAAATTAAATTAAAACCAAATAAAACAGGTATTGTAAATGGTGACAAATTTAAGTGCACCTGCTTCACAAAGTCGGCTATAGACTTTTTACGTAAAATGCCCCATTTGGATTTCGTCCTAGTAGGCATAAATATTCGAACTATAATTTCTTCTTGATTGACAGCTTTTCATTCCTCTCCATTTGCGACAAGGGAAGCGAATCCAATATTTAACTTATATCTACACTCTCAGATGTCGTCGTTTATATCGCGACTGCTCAAGTCTCCCTTGGCACCCAAGCGTCTCGTCTCGCAGCTGACACAAAGCGGGGCGGGAAAGTTCAATGAAATGCTGCGCCAATTTGGTCTCGAGCGGATTTTGGGCGTCTTCAGGCGCAAGTTTGATGTGGGAGAGCGCGCCAAATCCACAGCCCCAGAGCGCTATGGTAAGTTTGAAAGGCGAACGATTCATAAATGCGCATATATGCTGATGTCGGTTGCCTTAGAATTAATGGATGACATGGAGCTGGCCACGGGCATCTTCAAGCGTGAGTTGATGCTGCGCCAGGGCGGCTGCCCGGATCCCTGGGCCATGAAGCAACCCTTGAAACGGGGTGCGGGCTTAAAGACGCATCCGACAGTCATTCCGTCGGCGTTTGATGGCCGCCTGGTGGGTTGCTTGTGCCTGGGAGATCGAGGGCCCAAGTGGATGTGGCTGGAGAAGGGTGAACCCAAACGTTGCGAATGTGGGCATTACTTTGTTCTCAAGAATGTGCCAGGGGTTTAAGAGACGAAGTGGAGCGCTGAATTGACATATCCTAAAACAGATAACACACATTTTGAACTGATCTCAACACTCCAAGTTAGTGGACACTAAGAAGTTACATAAAACATTGCATGATATTATCAAAGAAGTCGTATTACAAGCATCATACTTAATCGATCTTTCAGGCATGGTTTGGTTTACTATCTAAACAATTAGTAATATTTAGTCAGGTGTACAAAAGGATCGAAAGTCACTCGAATTATTTTAATGTGTAGCCGGTTAAGAGGTAGCCACTGTTCCCACTCATGTTGACCTCGGGATGGGTGCGATTTGGCAGTATTTGATACGTGCGCAACCAGTTGGAGGTCACGTGCATATTGGTCACCTTCCCGGTCGTTTTCAGCTCCATATACGTCTCGTGCAACAGCTCCTTGCAGGTACTAAAGATCACCACGGGTCGCGACGGTTTCACCAGCGGCAGCAATGACTGCAATATGTTCGAAGGATGCTCTTTGGCGGCCATTACCAAACTATCGAATTTAGCATTCATAAGCGCTGCGGCCCGCTTGTTCTCCAGCTGCCAGCGTAAGGGCGCCGTTTTGTTAATAGCTAAAACAAAAAACAATATTTTAAATAATAATAAATATTAAATACCCTCATACGACAAATATCTAATAAATATAATTGTCACAAAATTACAATACAATCTAAAAGGGAAAATCAATTGATCTAAAATCGATATCGAAGATTGCTTACCGTTGAGTGACTCATCCAGTTTGAGTTTCTTGCTATTGGGCCCAATGATGTCGCTCTGCTCCTCCGTGGTCGCATCGTTATCCTCTGAGGGAGTCGCCGTCACCGTCTCTGCTTCTGTTTGAGCTGCTTTTGCCTCCGACTGTGTCTCAGCCGTGTCGCCCTGGTAGAATTCACGCAGCACAGAGTACAGATTAACCGAGATGCAACGCTGCTGCTGTTCCAGTGGTAGCTTGAGTGCAAGAAGCGCTTGTTTTTGTGGCACATTGCCGGGATGCATGTGCACGAGCGTTGCCTGCGTGTCAGCACCAATGGAGTTCAGCATTGCCGCCGGCAGAAGTCCATTTGTGCCGCTCTCGTACAGCAAATAGCTGCCAAAGCCAGAGACGCTCGAGTACGAAATGATTTGAGATAATGTGTCCACACGAATGCCCATTACCTTCTCCGCGTCCTGTCGATGGAATATGTCGGCCATGAGACGTATGCTTGGCTGTCGGATTTGCACAAACTCAAAGTACTTCTTCTCCTTCTTCAGCAGGTATTTGTCCTGTGAGTATTCGGTGCGTGTGTGAAACGTTTTTGAGTTCTCCACCAGTTTCTCAATAATCTTGCTGGACTCGTTGCACGCCTCGCGCATCTGTTCAATGTCCTGCAAAGGAGAGCAATTTATTAGCATAGGATTTTATAAGAAATATAATTTTCTTTGCTTACCTCTGATTTGAGTGCCTGAGCTTCGCCATTGTCGCTGATGTCGCGGTTGTCCGCACCGCTGCTGGAAATGTTGAGGATGTCGCGAATGCTGCGCAGCTCATTTTCGCTGCACAGTTCGAGGGTGTGTTGCCGCTGGGCGCCCCGTTTGCCCGCCTTCGACTCCTTGACGCACATCTTGAAGGTGGAACCGTAGGGCTGATCTAGCAGCGACTTTAGTTCCAAATGCTCCTTGCCCAACGTCGCAGTGGCATCTAAGCTGCCGAATTTTTGTAATTTGGTGTACTTTTGGCGCTGAATGACAATATAGTCACCCAATTGTATGTTCGGTGTGCTACCCATTGCGGCAAATAAACATAAACAAATGCAATACAACAGGTAACACGCTGTTTACAACGATAAAGTGCTGCAGAATCGTAATCGTTATCGATTATTGCATTGTTCCACACTCAACTTATTTGTTAAAAAAAACCAAAACATTTCATGTTCACTCTGAGGCAAAATTTCTTGCATAGCTTAGCAATTGCAAACATAAACTATAAAAAAATAACAAAAATACGAACAAAGGGAATTATTGCACTTTTAACTATCGGTATTTTTCTGCTCAAAAGAAATGAACCAGCTGAAATTTAATCGACATTTCAACTTTAAACGGCCCCAGCTGATAGGGCAGAAAATATCGCATATACCATGCGCTTGTTAATCCGTCGACATTTAACCTTAATCTCTGGAATGCATCTTTCATAACTACCATAGTTAAAAATTGATTTGTGAAATTAATCGTGCCTTGTCTTGCCTAGCGGCGACAGTAATAGTACCCTTGCGCCCAAGCAAAACCGATTCGGGAGAACCCGGTTTTCGTCCAATCCAATAACTAGTGGAACTGGTGGAACCTGTTGCTAATTAACTGTTAATTGAAGCCGCGCCCGCATATCTTCAACAACGCCGTTGCTTTTCAAATCACTCAACCGGAAAAAAAAATGGTTGACAGAAAAAAAGAGGAGCGTCCTTTCATTGCAAACAAACAGCCGGTGATATTGCACCCGTCATGGGAGTCGCAAATGAAAGAGGACCCCAATCGCAAGAGCTCAGGTTCTGTGATGTCGAAAATTGTGACGTCACTACAGCCGCCCGTGGATAAATATAAGCTGGTGTTCCTCATTTTTGTGCTGCATGGTTTGGGCACCCTGATGCCCTGGAATATGTTCATCACAGCGAAATCGTATTTTGAGGACTTCAAGTTGGGTGAAAACTACACGGTTAAATCGGAAGTCAATTATCGGGGCAACTTTATGCAGAACATGGGCTTTGCTTCACAAATACCCAACGTTCTCTTCAATTGGCTAAATATATTCGTCAATTTCGGCGGTGATCTGACCAGTCGCATTGTATATAGCATTTTATGCGAGATTGTGATTCTGATAATAACAGTGGTGCTCGCTATGCTGGATTCATCCGAGGTAAGCTCATTATTAAATACGTAAACATACGTTCATTATATTTAATTGTTTATTATCATGATATTTACAAAGTGGCCGGGCATATTCTTCTGGACGACAATGACTACGATAGTGCTTATAAATATGGTGAGTACAGTAGTAGATTATATTCATTTATTAATAAATCCTTAATCTAATCAATTATTTCATTTCATTATATCAGTGTAATGGGATTTATCAGAGCACAATTTATGGACTCGTCGCGTCCCTCCCTCCAAAATACACAGGTGCGGTTGTTTTGGGCTCAAACGTTAGCGGTTGCTTTGCTACCATTATGTCCATTCTCTGTGCCACGTTCTTCAGCTCGATGAGGACATCGGCCATATATTATTTTGTGACCGCTATTTTGGTTTTACTCTTATGTTTCGATACGTACTTTGCGCTACCTCTGAACAAATTCTTCCGGCATTATGAGATGTTAAACAAGTATAATGAAAAGAAATCAGATTCGAAAACTCAATTAAATGTTCCTTACTGGCAAATATTCAAGAAAGCCTCGCCACAGCTGTTTAACGTATTTTTCACGTTCTTTGTCACATTGGCCGTGTTCCCCGCGATGCATTCGGATATCCAGCGTTCTGAAAATTTTGTAATAGAAGAGAAATACTTTACACAAGTTACGTGCTTTTTAACCTTCAATTTATTCGCCATGCTGGGCAGCTTGACAACCTCCTGGCTTCAATGGCCCAGACCAAAATATTTGGTTGTGCCCGTCGTCTTGCGTGCTATCTTCATACCCCTATTTCTCTTCTGTAACTACCAGCCGAAAGATATTGCTAGAACTCTGCCTGTTTTCATTACGAACGAATGGGTATATTGGATCATTGCCATCATTATGTCATATAGCTCTGGCTATTTAAGTGCCTTGGGCATGATCTACACACCACAGACGGTCAATGCCAAATATCAGATAACCGCCGGCATGTTTGCCGCTGCTTTCCTAGTTACCGGCATTTTCTGTGGGGTATTGTTCGCGTATTTGAATCCGCTCATTGTACAACTTTGAAATTTTCTCTTACTTTCTCTTACGTCATTATCAAGTTGCGTACTTATACTCTGTTACCAAAGCCAGAGAAAGTATATTGATTTTCTGCCGTGTCCGTCCGTCAGTCCAAGCATATTTTACATCCGTCCGTCTATCCTTATGAGCGCATTTGTCTATTGTATTAGAGCCCGAGCCTCAAATTTTGTTACTCACACTATTTCTGCTTTACTTTGAAACAAATATATGTATATAAGCGATCAGCATGCACGTTGTTTATTCTATATATCTCATTTATATAAAGACTACATAATGCCGCTTTATAGACAAAATCAAATAATTAAAAAATTAAAATTTAACCAAGCTAACTTCTAACATCCAATCAAGTGGCCTTCAATTGAAGCAGAGTATCGCCCAGTCGGGAGCTTTCGACTGCAACGTTCTTTACCTATTAACATTACGTAAATAACACAACTAAAATAAGAGAAGATATTGATTAATTAATTTATTTTTGAACTTACGGCCAAACAAACTAAGTTATATTTAATTCACTTTTGTACTTTCGGCCGAAAAATCTAAATTATACTAATAATTACCTAATTCAAGTGAAATTGTAGAAGTGTTCAAATAAAGTTTTTAAACCTTTTGTAGAGAACTCATGTGTTTACAGGAATTTTAAAGAAAACAATTCAGCATGGCGAAGATTAACTGCGCTCAGATATATATATATATATATATATATAGGGGAAAACGTTTTGTCTTTTTATAGGTATAGTTTTTGGCAGCAAAGACTAGATCAGATGGTAAATATATAGGCAGACATGACTGCATTGAGTTTTAGGTGCTGATCATGAATTATATACATATGTATGCACCTTATGTACCCAAATTGCAAGGCCATCCTTCTATATATAAATAGTACTATTTACATTGGTAAATAATCTTCAGGAGCTCACAGAATTTGGGCGATTCGCGTGGACTACGCGTCTCCAGGCCCGTTATCTGCTCCAGAGCCACCTCAACGTCTACTACATTGCACAGAATTGATTGCAGGCGCTTTGGAAATTTTGCATTCGACGATCCCACCAATTCCCGCGTCGCCTCCAGCATATTGCTGAGGTCCTCCGCCTTAACGCCAATGTAGCTAACCACCAGTTCCTTCACCTCCGGCAGCTGCTCGGCGATGCGAAAGCCACAATCCTGTGCATCCGAGATGCCCAGGCGCTCCAATCGCATCAGGCCAGCGGCCGGCGCTTGCAGTATCGTCTCCTCCAGATTGTGTTTGTTGGCGGTCACGTCCAGTGTGGTCAGCTGCAGCTGCCCCAGCAGCTCCGACAAGTGTTCAGCCTCAATGGAGCACTCACGAGCAACAAGAGTCTTGAGGTTGTGCAGACCGACCATAAACTTGCCCGTTATATAGGCACTCGAGACACTCAAACTGCGCAGATGCGTGCAGCTTTTGGTTACCGTCTTGATCATGCTGTTGTTCAAATAACCATCGGTGACGCACAGCTCGCGCAGATTTGTGAGTTCAAGGCGCAGATAGAAGGCCAACTCTGGGCGCAACAGATGCCGCCCCAGATACGAATCGAAGGCCTTCTCGTGCACCTTCCATATGTACAGCTTCTCCATGTGGGCGCTCGTCAGCTCAAAGAAATACATGTAATCCTCTTTGCTCAGCGGCGACAGCGTTTCATCCGCAACGGAAACTTCCCGAAATTGCGACTTTCGCCAGACTATTTGACAGAGCAGCTGCTCGTAGCGCAACGAGTTGCGTGCCATGGCAATTTGATCGGGCAGTGGCAGATACTCGAATATAATGCACAAGCAGTCGTCATTGAGGTCGTCGATTTCCATTCTCATTCAGGAGAGATAAATAGTGAAGTGCTTAACACCTGATCCACAGAATAATAACAACAGTGTGACCGTTTGCGTCTAACGATGAAATACATAATTACATTAAAATACTAAGCATTTTAAATCGAATCATAGTAATACCCTTATTAAAAAATAAAGTATTTGTTTATACCTAATTGAAATATACATTAATATTTAACTTATCAAATAAATTTTATGGATAATTAAGAAGCAACAATGCACTTTAAATTAGTGGTTCCCAATGCTGAAATCCAATCCATTTGACTTCTTCCAAATCGGCTAATTCGAGTTTCCAAATGGCGCCATTCTTATTGGCTTCAATGGCTTGAAGGCAGCCACTGAGCAGATGTTGGCTATGGCTCCACCCGAACAGCCTTTGCGCTTATCCCAAAAATCAATAATAGCGCTAGTGGTGTTCACCATACCCGTCAAATTATTTATTTTAGTTTTTTAGCATAATAACCCATCTTCGACCCTTTCTTGACAATCTCGCGACAGGTGTGCATTCCAATACAGCCCAGACCAGCGACAAAAATGATGTTCTTGCCAGCGATTGCCATTTCACTTATACAAGAGATTCTTTTTCGTCTGATTCTCTGTTTGTTGCAGGTTTTCTCATTAAGTTCTTAAACTCTCCGATTAATCTTTCTCGATAAGGAAACTTGTCTTGGTTAGGTGTCAAGTTCAAATATCAGTCCCAGCAGTTGTGCCCTTTATAAACAAAGTCTACCTAGATTATTCGACTATGAATACAGTTAATATTTATTGATGTTTCTTAAACGATTATTTTTCTTATCTGTTTATTTAAACTTGGTATTATTTTGCACTCGCAGCCAACTTCATGGATTACTCATTTTGCGTTTGCCTGAAGTTGGCGGTGCTAGCGATGCTGGAAGCTCAAATATAGACACAAGCCCGCAAAAGCAATTTAGTAAGGACACTCACCAATGCGAACCAAAAGATGCCACAATTAAAATGCATTTATTTATTATTATTTTTATACTTATTAGTTATGCTAAAGTACGTACGGTTGAAAGGCTAGTGTAGCTGATTAGAGTTTCTATTTGAATGCCACCTAAATCAGATAAAGCCCAGTTAAAAGAGCGGTTAAATGCATAAGCTGTAGTTGGTAACTTAATCTGGTCAGGCAGCTGGCAACAAAATAATACTCATCAGCACATCACACATTTCTGAGGTGGGACAAACACTTGTCCATTTGTCCAACAACTGAAGCAACATTTTGGCCAACGTCTGAAAGCGTCTCTCGAACTGATCCGCTAAGTGCCGTTAAATGGAGACGCAGAGGAGAGCGGGCAACGCCAACTCTAACTGAAATTTATACTTAAACTTCAGTTGCGAGTGCGCAACGAGTTCTGCGTCCGCTGCGTCTTCAAAGATGCTTCCTGTTTGATAAATTCAATAATCAATTGAGAATGGCCGAAAGGCCGACGCTAGGCAGTCAAATAGACAGTTTCTTGGAAAAGCAGCTGGAAGCAGGCTACAATATTACAATGTTGTTGCCAAAAGCCAGCGATGGCCAAAAAACCTCCAGTGGCCAAAGTCACGAATCGCTTAGCTACTTACCAGGCATTAAGAAGCTAATATCGATTACGATCCATAATTAATTATTCACATTTATAATCTTGTAATGAATTCATATTCTTTAGATGTGAGTGAAAAGTTTCTTACCAAAACTAAAAAAGAATTAAAAATTACTTTCTTTAAAGATCAAATATTGTTTTCTATTTAAAAAATTAAATTTAATTAAATGCATTTATTTATTTTTATTTAATAATATTACAATTATTATTAATTTGTGATATTCTTGCTTTTCAAAACTTTCTTTCTTATAATTGAATTACTTTAAGCCGGTCAGCTTGTGGTCATCTCTAACAACATTGAGTAGTCTAGAATAATATTTTGTATAGCTATCTTTTTGGAGGCATGCCCGTTCACCTGCCTCCCGTTTTGACTGCTCCTTACCTAGTGGCATCCAATGGTCATGCAAATAAATCACTGTAGAAAATGCATTCGATGAAAAAAGCGACGCATAGTGCTGCCAAATAAATTTTGCAATTTATTTATTGCGCAGCCGGATTGGCTGCCGCTGTTTCCACTGCTTCCACTGCTGCTGCTGCTTCCACTGCTGCTGCTCAGAGTCTTCTCTTTGGCTGGAGTCCGGTGCTCGGGCCTCGGATCAGGTTGAGGTTGTTTATATCGGCAAAGTGCGCATACAAAGTATTTTATTTCATTGGCAGCAAATTGGCAATAAGTGAAATTTGTTGGCCAGCTCAACAGGTGTTTGTTCGATTTGCACGCCTCTTTACCGAACTTGGCATTTGGAAAACTGGGTTAGCAATGATCGGGGCGTGACTGGTTCCTACACGCTAAAAAAAAAATATATGTGCCCTTAAATAAAGATAGCAAACTAACATTAAAATCTCCCTCATAACTACTAATAATGATTGTCTTTGTGAGAACACATTTTTTTTACGAAATTCATATCATAAAAATACAGAAAAATATTTGAAACCTTCAAGTGCTTTAGATATATGAAAATAAATGTACTTATTAGATACATATATACCCATATTCTCATTTCAAATTTTAACAAGCATTCTTTTAATATTTGGCATCAATCTTATGCTTTTGAAATTATGGTAGCGATTTTCAAAAGTATTTTCACATTTGTAATTGGCTTTGTAGATCTTAATTTTAGATTCCAATTGTTGTTTTTTTTTATTTGATTTGTTTGTATACATTTCATTGTTGTAGTGTATTATGCAGCCCATAAAGTTAATGCATCTATAGTTCGATCAGTCTGCACCTGCATTGCAGATCCGACAAATCTGTGACCCATATTTTGGGCATTGTTCACATTCACTTTTTGGTATGCGCGGATCTCTTTCATTATTTATTGCAATGCCCTCATCGGTAATGTTTCCGCATATATAAATCAACTTGTCGCGAGCCAAAGTGCAAATGAATTAGCATTTTTATCCAACACCTCTAAGCCGTATGAGCTGCTTGGGCTTGTTGTATACGCATCATTAGCCCAAAAGGCAGCGTCAAGTGTAATTTAACCGTTAACAAAAGCCTATTGTGCGGCAAGAAGGCAGTACGCAGTCCGCAAAGGCTTTGTGGAAAGGCTCTTGGAAAGCGAAGAAAAATGCATGTGTCGCATAACAGACGCAAATTGATTGAGTCTGAAGTATCCCCAGCTACCTCCAGCTATCTCCAGTTACGTCCAGTTACCTCCAGTTACGTCCAGCTTCCTTCCAGCTTCAACTGCAAGCAAACTCAGTTTAAAAACTTGGCTAATGACCGCAAATTAACACCGAGAAGCAGCTGGAGACGAGTGTCATTAAGCCGAGTGTTTGCAATTTAAAAACTGTTGCAGAAGAGAGAAGGGAGCAGTGTGTGAGAGAGTGAGAGAGTGAGAGAGAGAGAGGGAGAGGACATTGACTAAGACTTCAAGTGTTCTTTGGGCTTTTAGCATATCTTCTAATAGATCGCACAACCTGGCAACTTGCCAACTTGGCATACTTAACTTACGAGCACGATCAGCAGCAGCAGTAACTAAGTTGGCTAACTGACCAACTGCATTCTATGGTCTTTACCTGGCCTTAACCACATGCACGTGCACACATATAGGAAGTTAGTCACAAATGCGCTTCTGACAGCCATTTATAATTCACTGATTGAGGAAATAGCCTGTAGGGAACGCTTAATATTTCAAGTTTATCATGCTTTCGAAAGTCACTTGACAATTTATTGACTTCTTGAGAAAAATATTTTAAGCGGACTTCAAGTAAATTGTTGTCTTTCGATTAGTTTTGCTAAATACGGTAACTCCTCTGAAATGAGAAAACATTAAACCAAATTTAAAAAATAAATAAAATATAAAATAAATTCATAACAAATTTAATATTCGAAAAATTCGTATAAATGCATAGAGAGAAACTTAAACACAATTTAATTTAAATATTTTTACTATTCCTAAAATAAAATAAAATGCTTTTTGTATAATAAAAAATGCAATAATTAAAATATACAATATTTCTACAGTTATTAATTTATACAATCGCCTAAAATAGAGTTCCAAATCCTTTAGATTTGAAGTTCTTCTATTGATTCTAATTGACTACCTCTGTGGGTATACTTGCCGATAACTTGCAATCTGATCATCAACCTGAGCTAACAAACCTCTATCTCTGAGATCAGCAGCAATTTGTTGTTGTTGTTGTTGTTGTTGGCTAGCTAGCATTACAATATGCAAATTGCATGGTCAAATGATCAATTGGTTTACTGTGCCAGAGCAAAAAAACTGTTTTGTATTGACTGCCACTGAAATCTTGTACATGACTGCAATGGGACAGAAGTGGTGCGCTCCAATTTTGTACTACTTCTTTTGCTAGCATATATTTCGTGTTGGGAGTTTCTGTTGCTCACGCACCCAGCGATTGCTGATCCACTGATCCGGTCATGCAAATCGTTGCCGTTGCGCCCCTTGAGTGCTCCTTGTTGATCCACTGGATCCGCCCAAGCGTGATCCGCCACGCTTGATGGCACTTGGAGTGGCTGGTGGAGGCGCCACTGGCTCCAAGCCAGAGCGAATCTTGGGCAACTTTCGCGTCCGGCCCATTCCCACTGCACTGCAGACTGCATTGCATTTGGAAAAGCAACTGACCCTAATCGATTGTCACTTGCTGGCTACCGCTATGTGGATTTCTTGAATGTGGGTTCATCAGAGCGCTGAAAAACCTTTGAAATGCAGTTTAACTTTTACTCAAACCAACAAAAAAAACCTGCCAAGTCATTTCTAATTGACCCACATATATTTATATGTGTGTGAGTGTGAGTGTGTGTGTGAGTGTGTGTGTTTTTGTGTGCTGGCTAAGACGAGTGTCTCATAATGCAATGATGATTGATGTTCTTCGCTGTTGCCCTTTTCTTTAAGCAGGCAGCAGTAGCAGCAGCAGCAGCGGTGGCAGCAGCAGCAGCGGTGGCAGCAGCAGCAGCAGCGGTGGCAGCAGCAGCAGCAGCGGTGGCAGCAGCAGCAGCAGCAGCAGCAGCAGCAGCGGTGGCTGCAGCATGCTTTACTAATTGGGTCATCTATTGGAAATTGCGGCATTTAGTCGCCAATCCAAAATGCCTTTGCACCGTGCAGCCTGAAGCCCCAAGAAATGTGTCAAGTGCTTACAACGCCTGCGGTTTTCAGCCTCCGTTTTTAGTTTTTTTTTTTTATTATCTATTTCTTTTTCTCCATGCAAATTACGAGTACATTTAACTAAGGCAACCAGTTTTCAGAATCTCTTTCAGATCGCTGGACGCACACTCCTTTAGCGAAAATAGAGATAACGACGCCACTGACCGTGTAACGACAACGACATTTAAATGCCGACCATCATTCACACCTATGGCCAGTTGTCAGTTGACGTTTAGAACTCTAAAATTAGACATTGAGTGCTCGAGGTGTTTCGAGAATCTGCATTAGCTTGATTTAAGGCATAGGTCGACCATATCTTAGTATCTTACCGGAAATTTCAAAATAATAATTGAAACAACTGTGAATATCTATTTAAAGAATAATTACAACTCAACTCTAAAAACTGTTCAAATATTTGGGATTGAAAATCATTTTCATCGTTTTCAAAAAGTTGTATCTTATCTGAAATTTCAAATTTAATTTAATTACAATTCTTTTCAAAACTGTCGAAAGATTTGACTTAATGGAGCTCACTCCAAAATGTGGTGCGTCTGGAGTATATGATCTGAATGCTTTCAGGGAAACAGCAGCAGCTCTTGCGCTCTGTGATTAGACTAGTTTTTAATTTTCATGTTGTGTTTAAATATTTTGTGCCACACCTGTGCCATAACAAGGAGAAACACAACAACAACAACATTAACTACAACAACAACAGCGGCAACAACAACAGCAGCAACAACAACAACAACAACAAGAGTGAGCACTGTGCTTGTTTGGAGTCAAGTAAAACCAGCTGGAAGCCAAACTTAACGATGACATAAATACTACATATAACGAGCAGGTGAGCGGTCTGTCAAGACCCACCCAAGTGCAGGACACGGTATGAGAACTGCCATAGAAGTGCGATTATAATATAATTATCCGACAAGCGACACTTGATTTTATTAGTGCTTAACTCAAATTTCAGATTTTGTGGTAAGCTAAATTTTAATTTAATAAAATTTAGACAGCATATTCAGAGTTAGAGAATTAATAATATAATGATTTATAATGTGATATATGTACATTCAAAATAAACTAAGTCTTGAAAGGATGATATCAGTTATTAGCCAAATATTTTTTATTATAAGAGGAATTTTTGCTATTGGCCTGTTAAGACTATTATGCCAATGCAATAATAGTCAATTTTGATCATTATTATTATATTCTAGGTTCAAGAATATATTGAGTCGAAACCTAGATGCACATCTATCTCATCTCTGTAGTTTTAAGAGTTTTATTTTCTTATCAGGCAATAAGCAGACTTCGTCCAACTGCGTTGCACCCAGAAGAATTTGTAGTCGAACACATGCAACTTGGCCCCTGTTTTAGAAGTTGCTAATGTTGTTTTTGTGTTGTCAGTGTTGTCAATGTTGTCGCTGGTAACTGGAGCAATAATCATGCAAACCACAGTTAAATGAAGTCACTCGGGAAGACCATAAGAAATATGTGGTTAAAAAATATGAAAGAAAAAAAAAATGGCGAGTGATCGATTGGGGAACACTCTGCATTTGGGCTTACATTTTCAACATATGTATGCTATATTACATACATATATAAGATTACTATATATATATAATCATTTTTCTGTTAATTTTTTGTGTTTTAAATTTTCGAAATCAAAACAAAGATTATTATTGAAACATTTACATACATAAAAGATGTATGCATATTATATATATAAATATATATACACATGTATAAAAAACATACTCTCAACAATGTTCCTTTTTTATCGGTACAGGGTATATGGTGAAAATGTATATATATGTATATAACGAGGGAAACATAGTAATTGCATCTTGAAGAATTTTCTTTGGAAATTATATTTAACAATTCAGTGAAAATGCCTTAGAATTAAGTTTGGAGCTGCGCGTTTTAATCATTGGGTGCATGCAACCAGCAACAGACTGCAACAACGGGAACTTGCTGCAGTTGTTGTTGCCGTTGCTTTTGTTGATGCTACACACACGAGTGGGCAACCACATGCAACCACATCCACTGGGTGGTTTTGGGTGTTGCTGGTCATTATCTCGTTCGACAGCATTAACTAGCGAGGCAAAGGAAAAAGAAACATGACAAGAGAGAGAAAGCAACACAGAGAGAGAGAGAGAGATAGAGAGAGAGAGATAGAGCGAATGAGAGCAGTAGAAGGGGATAGAAGCTGTATGCCAAACAGAGCGCGAAATTTATTGATGCTCAAAGTTTTCTATTCTCCCTCAAAGTCAGAGCAATAAGCGCAATTTGAATGTACAGCATACAAATACCTATATAAATATACATATATATATATATATATGTATATATTTAATTATAATACCTTACGATTTCTGTCAGCATCCTTTTCATTTTCTTTGATTTCGAATCTAAATCGAAACTCAAACGTCGCATGCAGTTAACGAGATTTTAATTTATTGCATTTCTATAACTCTAGAAAAAAATATATATATATACAACCATATATATATATATACATATATATATATATATAATGAAAATTTACATTGGCATTCGCTAGTCAACTGTTCTATGAAGATTTATGACTGCCAATTGACACCCGCCTCCATCTTTGCCAATGCGGCTGTCAATTATGGTTGTGTTGGGTGGGGGGATCGAAGGGATCGGGGAGGGCAAATTGAAATTGAGTTCCCTGAGACTGCTGCGAGGCTGTGAAAGAAAGAATTCCGCAGACAGGCAAGTTAACTGGAAATGGGTTTATTTGATGAATTGTTATTTAAATTATTTGCTAACTAGCCCCAAGGCACACCGAGCACATCTATGAACTTTGAAACTGCAATAACAGTGCGAACAATCGGGCGTATATATTTGTACATATATCTTAAGATAAAATTAATAAAAAGTAGGTATATTCCTGATCATTAGCACTAACTGAGTCTATATAGCCTTGTCTCACTGCTTCTATGCCAACTAGTCCCACATTATTGGAATAGTTCTTGTATGAAAAACTTTCTTGTTTACCAAGATATTCGATCCAAAATGGCCAAATATGCGTCAAATTATGCTCCCCATACTTGGGCAGAAAATCATTGAGATCAATCTGCTATATCATATAGCTCCCATCGGAAATAATGGTTGAAAGATGAGTTAATGTATGAATTACTTTTTAAAAAAATTATCGTTTAACACAAGACTATTATATCATATAGTAAAAAAAGTTGATTGTCTTCGTTTGGGCATAGTTCTACAAGGGTTATCTTCGGCGTGCCTATAAATTCTTGTTCGTTTTGGTTTTTTTCTAGATCTTCTAAGATTAAATGACTTTATCTTCGATAAACTTTGTGTAATTGCAATTATTTTTCAATTTGGCTATATACTCTTTATGTTTGATAATGGCTCATACATATATGGCTCATATATCGCTGACTCATTGATCACGTTAATTTCTTTATGCATCTGTCTTAATTGGCAGCTGCTTTTTTGTTGTTTCTTTCTTTGATAGTGGAAAAGAAAAAACAAAAAAAAAAAAACAGTTGTAATAGTAACAGTAAAATGCGCATTGTGAAAATGAAAGTAATTGTTGGCAACTTGGCCAGACAGTCGGCCCGAAACGCTTATGGACAAGCGATTTTCAACAAGTTTTTCACAGTCCGCAGATTGCATTTCCACACTTCATTTTCACAACAGAAAGACGAAAATTAATTAAGCACATAAATAACACGAAAGCGGCTTCAGAGCAAAACTGCCCCCCCCCCCCCCCCTTCCCTACCTCCCTCCCGTCACCCCTTCACACACCGCATGTGCCACCAATCCGATCAACTGTGACGCATCGCACCAAGTGAAAAATGTTAACTGTTTGTTGTCAACAAATTGGAGCGGGGCCTGTTACCGCGACCAAGCCTATAACCACTAAAAATACAATTAAAAAATCGAAATGGAAAAACAATAAAAACGGGGGAGAAAAAAAACCAAAAATAACAGAAAATGTGCAACTTGCAGCACGAAGACACACAAGGCACAAATATAAAAGACCAAATATAAAAAGCATACAAATATTTTACAACACTTTCGCTCGTTAGAAGCTGGGCGAAGCTGCTGCCGCTGCTGCTGCTGCTGCTGCTGCTGCTGCAGTTGTTGCAAGATGCTTATTACAACTCCCATTCGTATGTCGAGCAGCCCACAGTGCTGCACGAAAGTCTTTGTCCTACTACACTCTCTGTACCCATGGTCACCCATAATTGCCCCCACGGCACCCCAATGAAAATCTGCGCTCCACAATCCGCTTTTCTTTCGTTCGCTGCGGCAATGTTAACTCTAATTATACCCATAATAAGTCGATGACGATCCCACAAAACCCTTTGATTTTCAGCGATCTACAAAAAAGTGAAATTCAAGTGAAATGGATAACATACATGTGTTATATTTGGGTTGGGTTGGGTTGGGGGGCGGTATTTTGCAGCTTACTCCACTTGCAGGTGCCACAAAATACAGTGGGAATTTATTTTCAACATTTTTGTGCTTTTTTTTTTGTTGTTGTTTCTTTAAAAAATTAAGAAATTTCAAAAACGTTACGAGGATTATAGATGTCTTTCAATGTCTTTCACTCTAGTTAAAAATAAATAATAAGCTTTTTCAACTTATAAATATAATTTGTAAACCAAAATCTAGTTTTCGAAAACTCACAAATATAATTGTTGAAGTGTATTTTAGTTATTCCAAAGCATTACTTTTGTTTAACAATTATTCCAACTTAGTAAAAGCATTTCATTTTATTAATTATAAAAAAGATTAGTTTTGATTTTTTTAATGTTTCTTTTTTTTTGTTCAAGTCTTCGCATTGCAGCAAATTGATTAAAATAATATACAAAATTCTTGACTTCGTTAACTTGTTGGTAACACACAATAAACAATCTTCGTATGTAGTATATGTAAAGCAATCCATTAATCAACACAAAAATTCTGTGTCATTCGAAATCTGAGAGTTTAGGTGTTTGCGACAAACAAACAAACAACAATGAACAACAACAACAAGCCAACATCCAATTGGCAATTCACAGCACGAACCTTTTTTACATGACGATGGGTACGGATCGAGCCGCAAGCTCAAAGACCTCTCTCGCAACGGCAACAACAATGCCAATTTGTGCACCATTACAGAAGCATTAAAGCCAGGCTAACAACACTTCCAGCTCAATGTAGTTCGAAGCGGAGCGGTGCAATGTGGCGAGGATGGAGAAGGTGGAGAGGGGATTGAAGTGGAGTGGAGTAAAACGCTCTGCGCACTGCGCCCACGTTTAAGGCGCGGCTCTTCAAGCGCCCGAACCCATTTCCATTTTCAATTCCACACACACACACGCACACACGCACATACGCACAGGCATGTGGCCAATAGCTGCTGCTCTCCCTTCCTACCGCTCTCTCTTTCAATCTCTGTGCGGCACGCACCTCGGCGGCAACATTGAAAATTGGGTGCGCTTATGCAAAAAATAAAAGAAAACATAAAAAATGTGACAACGAAAACATATTCAGGGGGCCCCCTGCATTTCCTTTCCCCCCTAACCCACACAGCACACCCCACCCCCACACCCCACCTCAGCCCGTCCGCAACTTGGTTAGGTGAAATCGCTTGGCGCACGCCTCGGGCATATTTTCATGCGTTTATTATTGCTGCGTTACATTGCTGCTCATTTTTTTTGGACGTCGTTGCCAAACCCCTTGCCCCGCCACCCTGCCGCATTTGAAACATGTTTTAAATTTATGTTCAAGACACGTGCATTGGCATTTTGTATTGGGCTTGAATTCAGATTTGGATCTGGGCTCTGACTGAGATTTCTATTTGTTAATGTGAGTAATTTCTATATGCATATTTGTTGTATTCATTGTTCTTAATGGCCCGAGGAATGGGGTCTGGCAAATAGGTGTTGACAACTGTAGTTGCCAGTTTCTATTGTTTTAGCCAATATTTTGCATTATCAAACTAATGCATTAATTACTCAGCGCTGCACCTTTTTTATTTTTGGCATTTTTTTATTATTTTTTATTTTTTTTGCATTTATTTAAAAAATCACAAACAGGTAATTTTTTTTGAATATTTATAAGAAATATATAAATAATTTATTCAGCCGCTTCTTCATCTCTTAATAAGCGAACTTTCATGAGTTTGTTTTCACGTCTTTCACACCTTTTCAAGATATGCTTATCTAAATATTGAAAACATACATTTTTAGTAAGATCTCTTAAGTTACATAATCAAATTAAGTTTCTTCCGATGGCCAATAAATATTTCAATTTACGACTATCATCGAACTCTGAATATCTGATAACATTCATGTTTTCTAAACAATAATCGCAGAGGTCATAACAACTTGGCCAAGTGGCTTTTTGAATGCAGTTTACACAGGTTTTTGCCTATTGTTAGTGTTAGTGTTGTGAATGAATAATTTTATTGCTGTTTGGAGACTTGGGATCTGGGTGTGGCCGGCGTTTATGAGTTTTGATTCTCGACTCACGCCGCTGACAAGTGTCGAAAGCAAAATCCAAACGCTTAGTAGGTTTTTTATGATTTATTTTTGTATCAGCACACACAGATCGTTAGTAAGTTTCCGCTGCTGAAACCTTTTTCCACATAGATTTGTTGACGGGCTTGTGCGATAAATGTGTGTAAAATGTAAATGAGCCAGCGGCGGCGGGAAAATGCCGAAAAACTTTGCACAGTTAATTAAAGAGCGCTCAGGTCGGTCGCTCGGCACACCCGTCAGCCTGCCTGCCTGAATGCCTGCCTGCCATAAAAGTGGCTTTTCAAATCCCGCACGTCAACATCAGCATCGTCAACGTCACCCAATGCAATTTCATCTCAACGTCAGCTCTTCCCCCCACACACAGAAACACACACAGTCACACACACTCACACACACACACACACACACACACACAGTCACACACACAGACACACACAAATCACACTCGTCTATCACAAATGTGAGAAGGTGTTATGACAACTCACGGCCGTTCAAATCATGCAAACTCTTCATCGAAACTCTGCCACCATCGAGTAGCATACATTGTCGACTCCTCACATTTGTCGTTCGTCATGTGCCGTTAGCCATTTCAAATTTGAATTAAATTATAGCTGGTGCACGGCTCCTCCGCAATCTTCGTCAGCGTTGTGGTCGGCATTTTTTGGCGTATGACAGGCCCCAAAAGGCGAATGTTTAGCTGGCTACTGTTACTCATGACTACCTCACTTGATTCGAGTGGGTTACAGTGGCAAATAACAATCAAAACTCAAAATTGTATCGTGAATGGCTTTATTATCTGATTAGATATTCAACTATTTTAATTACTTTGCTACAGTTTTTAGTTTGTCTCCATTTCGATATTGGACTACTTTTAACTTTAAAGAACAGCTGCCAAAGATTTTGGTAGGAAGTTGCAAGAATTAATTAATCCACAAACTTGGTACATATATTCGTTGGCAGTTTTGCACAATTATTGCCTCCCATAAGGCAGGTTCAATCAATCAATCAGTCAGTCAAACAGAACACAGAGTAATATAGATTTGATTGTGGCATTTGAAATTTGTGTGACACTGTTCATCCGTTCTCGTTGTTTGTTGCATGCCTCAACGTTGAGCGTTAAACGCTTCTCCACCTCATTCTGTCATTCATTCATTCAATCAATTTGCACGTCTTCTTCGTTCGACCTGTCGCCTAATGGCCAAAGGTGCCAAAGAAGCTCTGCAATGCATTCATCATTACTTGTGTATGTATACATATATATACTATATATATATATATATATATATATCTATATATATATTTATTCATATTCAATATAGATATATATATATTTATTCATATTCAAGTTGTACGGTTTTATTGTTGTTGTTTTGTTGACGTGTGAAATTGGCCTCGTATTCATAGATATTGGGCGAACTGGACAAGTGAAATGGTCACGGCTTCTACAACAGTTATTGTTGTTGTTATTGTTGCTGTTGTTGCTGTTGTTGTTGTTGTTGCTGCTGCTGGTATTTTCACTTTGCCTTCGCCTATTCTGTGACGTCTGACCATGACGATCGTTTCTGGCACACGAGTCCAACAAATTTGAATTCATCAATCAATGCCAGTTTGTTATGGAAAAATGAAGTCCGATTCTGTGTCAGCTGCAAAACTGCAAAACAATTAGAATAATTAAGACCTGAGTCGTGTGTGGGGGGCCAAGTTGCATGTCTCAAAAGTCTCCACGTCAGCGAGTCTCCATGTCTTCAAGTCTCCAAGCGGTCTCTGGTGGTCCAGTCGACAAGGTCAATGCTGGCGACAGGCTCTCAATGGCACTTTACATTTAAAATCAGCTCCAAGTCGTTGTTACTTTTATTGTACTTATTTACAACTTCGTGTTAATTAAGTCTAGAAAAGCATTTGCCATTGTTCAGTTACAAGACTTCAGACTGAAAGACTGAAAGATTGAGTGACTGAAAGACTGTAGACTGCTAAGAATTTCAATGCCTCCAGACAGACGTAGACAGTTCCCAAGTTTGTTTTGCTGTGGCTTACTTTGAACTTGAAGCTGACGTCGCAACTTATTCTGCTTGACTTGGCTTGTTGTTGTTTGTTTTTGGTGTTGCTGTTGTTGTTGCTGTTGTTGTTGCTGTTGCGACTGTTGTAGTTATGCTTGTGGTTGTTGTAGGGTTCAAACAGCACGCGATTAAGTCGTAATTTGTAAACGTTTTTAAGTGAGGTGTTTGGGTCAAGTTGACGTTGTCGTCGACGCCGTTGATGAAAGAGCCAGATTGCTGGGTAAAAACAATTTTCTATCACTGATACAACAATTTGTTGTCATTTATGTACTACACCGCTATAACGTTGGACAAACAACACTCAAATGTCAATAACTATTGGAGAAAGTTACTCACGCGTATTTAGGCTATTGCCATTGATTCTGTCTCCATTTTGATACCCCCCCTTGCAGAGGTAGTTCTAAGTGCGAAGGCAGTGCAGTAGATACCTCTGATTCCATAAATGTCAGCTGGCAAGCAATTTATAAGTAATAAGTGTCTTATAAACCCATTCAACAAATCCGACTCAGTCAGGCGTATGTATTCTTGATCAGGATCAACAGTCGAGGCGGTCAAGTCCTGTCCGTTTTACAATCTCAGATACTATAAGAGCTAAAGACTTCAAATTTAGAATGTAAGTTCTCGTATAATCATCGCAAGTCTATTTTAATTTGATTTCATCGACAACAGCCGACTTTTGATGTAATAGAACTCAAATAATATTTTTAGCTGCTGCAAATCAGGGAATCTCGCTGTCGAGCTGATTTTCTATAACTATTGTTTCTGATTTCTTTTTACTTCAGCCGTGTTTCTTTCGCGTTGATAACCACACTGACTTTTGACCTATCTTGCTATTAAATAAGCCTTTGATATCCAACTTACTACTTACAACAAAATTTCACACGTGATTCAATCCCCAGGCAAAAAAGTGGGTTTTCTGTATTTTGTCTATTAAAAACTATAATGATGTACTTATAGGAGGTATCCACGTTAGTTATTGAATAGCACTGGCTAAGCCAGAGGTCTGGGGCTATGATATGCATACACTCGCCTGGGACTCAATGCCGGATTCTCATTGTTCAGTCAAAGCAAAATAATGTTAATTGAATAAATTAAATCAAATAAATTCCGTTTGAAAATCAGGCTGTGTGAGAAATTTGCTCAATGTAAATGATAAATAACTAAAGCTGCAATTCAAGGCGCTGAGCATTAGTGGCTCTATGCAACATAATAGATTCGTTGCCAGCTCATGTTGCACAGAAACTAAAAACTAAAAACTATTTTGGTATTTGTCTTTATAGCGTACTATATGCTATCTCAAAATCACACATATCAAATCATGCAAATGCATTCAAAATTTTTGTTTTTGGGGAATTGGTCACCTTTGGCGTTGTTGCAACTCGCATAACAATCAAATTGGCTGCTTGCCCTTTTTTTTATTGAACATATGCAACATGTTGCTGTTGCTGCTGCTGCTGCTGCTGCTGTTATTGCTGTTGTTGCCGTTTTGCAATCGAAAATGATCGCCGTTGCTGCTGTGGCTCTTATGAAATTACCATGCCCAACCGGCATCCCAGGCAATCATCCCAGACGGAGTTAGACACACGTGTCCGTTGGCCATTGCACCCATGAGTTAGCCTATTGTTGCCACACAACACAACACAACACAACACAACAACAACAACAACAATGGTAAATTGATGGTAAAAAGTGAAAATCATAACTGCTAATTGTATTCAAATGCCGTGTTGCCACATTGTGCACTTTGCTTATGTAAAATAATCAGAAGGTAATCCAACTATGGATTGCTCAAAGCATCTGGTCAACTGGCCAACTGGCCAACTGGGCAACTGGGCAGACAAGTGGTCTTTTCGTGTAGGTAGCTTTTTGTTTTTGTCGCTTTCCCAAAAAATTCGAAACGCAATAAAAATTCAATTAAATGCAGTTTTAGAGTCAAAGACTTTTACTTTGCATTTTCATATCGCTCGTTACTAAATTTAATTTGTTTTACTGCTTTTCGCATTTATTGCCTTCTACTTGGTGTTGTCATTGGTGTTTTTTGTGCGGCTTTTATGGACGCTTTCAGTTTTTTTTTTTTTGTTATCCATGACTCAGCCAGTCTCTATAGAGTGGAGACTCTAGACTTAAGTCTCAAGAATCTCAGTCTGCATCCGAGTTGAAACTGAAGTCTGGGCTCATCGGGTTAGTCAGCCTGTTGCCCCAAAATATCCCGCTGTGTTCTTTTTAATATATGATTTATCTGCAACCTCTGGATACTAGTTGCATGGACGCGATGCACTCACAATTCGCCTTAAGTTAAAAAAAGAGTGGGTCAAGTGCAGCCAAAAGTGAAATTAATATTCGATTCCTTTTCATAAATCTGATTTATTCATTTAACTATGTTGAGTGCAAATCTAAATTGAATGAATCTCTATATAGAGTGTGACTAAACCAAACAGTTTTATTGATCAGCAAAACTCCTTCATATTGTTGAGCTCCTTATGTAATAAATATAGAAATAAATTACATATTTTTGATTTACTTTTACTTTTTACTATAATATATAAAAATAAATAAAAATGTATTAAACGAAATGTTTGATAACTGAAAAAAGTGTATCTGAATAATGTTCAATTTGTATTTTATAAGTATAATGGTTGATTATTTGAACAGTAAGGTATTTTTGAAGGTTTTGATGTTTTATTTGTAGGTGATGCCATCAAATATTGACTAAATTTAAGCATCTGGAAATTAAGGTTTTTTGTTTTATTTGTAAGTAACGCTCTCAAATTTTGGAAATTTGAATCATAAGGTGTTGCTGTGTGCGCATAAAAGAAGACAACTGAGCAGAGGATATCTTCTAGTCGTACACTCTCGAAAAGAGTAGTCTGACTAGTTTTGCGTTTGCATCTGTGTCTGTTGCATTTTGATTTGAAATTGCTCGAACGATTTATAATTGATTTTTGCTTTTGCCAGCAGGTGCACAAATTGGAGCTGCACCACAGCAGCCCACATATGACCACATTATATATACACGTACTAATAATACCACATGCAACATTGAACTGGGCACTGCGTGGTTGGTGTGCTGTTGTAGGAACTGGGCGGCAATTGCGTGTCTCTGTCTCTGTTTGTGTGTTGTGTGTGTTGTGTGTGTGTGTGGCTGTGTCTGTGTCTCAATCTACGTCTGGCTGTTTGCTCAATTTGAAATGCCCCGCAACTGAACGGAAAATCATTAAAAATGCAGCATTGAAAAATAAATCTCTGTTCATTTGACTGTCAAGTCAAATAAATCATAAGACACGCCAAATGCCCGAAAAAACAGAAGAAAAAAAAAAAAAAAAGCAACGCCTTAATAGGAAAAGCAACGCTTGAGATTCGCATTTGCGTGCTGCGTTCAGTTTTTTTTTTATTTTTGAGTTGAAGAGTTAACGGTAAATTATGCTGTTGTCGCCTTGGCCGAATAAGAAAATTAAGTCTGTCTTCTGATTCGCTGCACTTTCCCAAAAAAAAACAACAGGCGAATAGCCAACCGGTAATGTCAATTGCCAAATAGATAAGCCTCCGACTCAGACTCAGACTCAGACTGAGACTCAGACTGAGACTGAGACTCTGACACCGACTCAAGCTCCGCAATACGTATACGCAATGTTAAATAGCCAAAAGTTGCTTAAGTTGCCAAAGTAGCTGTGCGCCAACTGCACGTCACATGTCAGCCAACGTTTTTATTTTTTACCTTTTTGGCCAACCATTTTTTGTTTTTTTTTTTGCTGCGTTTTCCATTTACCATTTACCATTTTCTATTTTTTTTTTTGTTTTTTTTTTCAATTTTCGTTTTTTATGTTAATGAAACGCGATTTCCTAACTGTCCGTTGTTTGTTATTATTCACGCGCTTGGAGTCAATTATCAAAGCAGCACTTCTGGCAAACACCAGGCTGCGACCAAACCGACCTTTAGATACTCTTCGATTTGTTAGCAGTTTTTTTTTTAACTGGTTCTTAAAGGTGGAAAAAGTAGATTTCTTAGAAACAGCTGCACTTAAATTGTTAACTTTTAACAACGATTAACAAACTTATGAAATATTTATGACTTTTATGCAAGATATTCTTAAAAATATATTATAAAAATAATAAGTTAGTTTCCAAAAGGCTACTCCTTTTTTTGAAACTTTTATTTGCTTAGTTGTATTTTTTAATGCGTTTTTTATTTTATTATTTAATTAATAAATCTTTTATTTAATAGCCGCACTTTTTTCTGTACACAAACTGAACTCTTATTTTGAAAGGGTATCCAAAATGTGAGGAGACTGCTTAAATTGCAGGACAGGGGAAACAAGGTAGCTGTTGCTGTCGCTGCTGTTGCTGCCGCTGTTGCTGCTGATGTTGCTGCTGCTGCTGCTGCTGTTGCAGTTAACGTTGCCGTTGCCAATGCTGTTGTTGCAGTTGCAGTTGCGCACACACTTTGCTAAAAAATTTTCACTTTCACAAAAGGTCTATGGACGCCTCCCCGATTACCTCTCGTCCCGCCGCACTTAGCTTGGCGTGAGTCGCGAATCGACGGCAAATTGGTACCAGCCATAGACTGTCAGCCGTCGATTTGCGGCGTTTTTCACGAGTTTTTGTTTTTTATTTTGTATTTTTTGTTTCTTTTTATTTTTTTTTTTATGGGAAATTGTTTGCAGGTGGCTGCCGTCAGACAGGCAAATGGTCAGAGATCGGTCGCTTGGTTAGTTTTACTGGACACACATACGTGCACAGCTTGTTTTGCCTGCTCAGCCCATGGCTGCCTGAGTTGGCTGAGTTGGCTGAGTTTAGCTGGTTGAGTTGACGCCCATGTCTGGTTATTGGACAGTGCTTCCTCATTGAGGAAGTGTTGCTGCCATTGAATTTCTGATAAGCCAGTTTTCGGAGTTGATTTTTATTAATTGACTACCGAAACCCAAACTGTAGTTTGATCTTTAAGAAATTTGAAATCTTATTAAACTAACGCTGAATTAATGCCTTAAGTCGTTTCATTTAATTTTATTTTATTCAAAAAACTGGAAATCAATCAAAAAATAAATGTAATATACCTTACAAAACATGAACTTAAATCTTACACTTAGATATAAAAACCAAAAAAAATTTTACAGGTGGTTCGTCCTAAATATCATGTTCAATATCAAATGTGGGTAACGGCTGAATTTATCTCAATTTTGAAAAATCCATTAATCGACAAATGAATACTAATACTTACTTATCAAATAACACATGGGAAAAAAATCCATTTATGGCTTGTCAATGCCGAAATTTAAAGGGCAGCTTTTGAAACTAACAGAAAATCAAAACGTGTAACCGACACTTAAACAAACCGATATATATGTGAAGCTGAACTTCACTTGAAAAAATAAAATATACCTTGAGAAATCACATATTTTTCAAAATATTCTATGAACCAAAACAAACCAAGAAATTGCCACAAAATTTGGAATTTCTAAATTTAACTGGCAGTTGCTTGACCTGAACTTACCTAATCCGATAAATATATGTGAAGTATAGTTAAACGCCAACTTAAAAAGACATTAAGACAATGAATTATTAATATGAATATGCATTCATAATTATTCTCGGCATAACTCATACTTTTATGCTAATATCCAAATGTAATTCAATAAACATATTCTCACAAATGTTCACTGAACGTTGGGAAAATGTTTTAAACTCATTCTGAATGGTGGCATCAATTTCGTAGAAGACTCGCAGCTATTTCCAAAAATAAGCCGCTCGAGTCACGCCCCATTTCCCCACTTTAATGGCATAATTCATTCGGTGGGGTTTGTTTTATGGCTGCCGTTTAATAAACATAAGTCGCAATTTTAACATAAATCATTGTTGTGCAGTTGTATTTTTAAAAATTCTCGATGCCTGTGTGGCAACAACAACAACAACAACAACGACAACAAAAATATACTTCTAACGATTAAGCCCAAAATGCCGACGCTTTGAGCTATTTTCGAGAAAAGGCAAATATTTTGATTGGCTTCTCCAAAGGCGGCATTAAAATTAAAAATAAATTAATCAAGCGGCCCTAACGTGACTAAAAAATTAAAATATAAAAAACTTGAAAAACAAAACAAGCGGCAACTACTATAAAAAATGAAAATTTCAAATACCATCAATGAAAGGTGGATTTTTTTCGAAAGTGGCAGCCATAAAAATTATATGGTAATTCATAAATCTGCAAAAGTCAATGCACCCAAAAAAAAAAACAACAAAAAAAAAAACAGAAAAAAAACACAAACCGTAAAAGGACAATTTCGAAAACAGAAATGCGCCTTATAAAAATTTGCTGTTTTTTTTTTGTGTTGGCTTTTATTTTAGCTCTATTCGAAATTAGCATAGAAAAGTGAAAGTGTGATTCAGGTCGATGTTTTGTGGGTTGCTGTCTGCTGTCTGCAGCTGCAATGAATATAATATGTAGCAACAACGCCAGCAACAACTTCCATCTGGGAACATGTGCAACATTTTGGCCTCGCCCGTTTGAGCCATAGCAAATAAATCAAATAAACCCAGTCAAAGGGCTTCGAGTGCTGTTCATTTTTGGCATGTCCAATCGAAAGTGTGAAGTTCAAATTAGTCTCGCTCTTAATTTGACAGCAATAGTATTCTCGGCAAATAGTTACAATTGGAGCTACAGTAGCATAAACAGCTAGAGCTACAGACTTAGATAAGGATCGAGATAAAGCAAGAGCTGCAAAAAAGAGAAACAGATAAAGATAAAGACACATTAACTGACGCAGATACAAACTGCGATACAGAGTCAGGGTCAGCTACCAAATATATACAACTGAAGTTCTCTATAGATAGGGATACAAATACGTATCTAAATACAGACCCCAATTTAGATAAAAATACATATGCCCAAAAAAAGGAACATTTAACAACAGAGTGGAAAATCATCACAAAATAATGTATATTTGACAAGTAGTAGAACCTATCAAAGTAAAGGTAAGAAAACTAAAGAAAATTATATGAATAAGCCCATAAAAAATGAATGTTCTAAACACAATTAGTAATTAGTAGTAAAAATGTATATAGTTCCCATTATACATATTCTGATGCTATATTCGTTTGCCTCAGTTGCAACATAGTTGCTCGATATGCACTCAGAAAAATAAATCGCTCTGATTTTTAGAAAAATTTCTAAGGACTGGAACATTTTTGTAGTTTTTATGACGATTTTCATTTTAGTAACATATTCAAAATTTCAAGTCGATTTATTTTATATTTTTTATGAATATTTTCTAATATTAATAAGAAGCCTTTCTAGAATTATTAATATTTTTTTGTATAATTTGTAATTATTTCTAAAATCTATACCAATTCGCTTTTCTAAATTTCAGGGCAATTATTTTTCTGAGTGTATATGCTTTGCATATTAAACAGCCAAACGGTTATCCCTTTATCAAATACCAACTCAATTTGCGTGCTCATACTAAATTACAGCCTTAAAAAGTCGAACATTTCGTAACAATTAAAAAAAAAAAAATAGCCACCTGAGTGGCTATGGAAATAAGTGGGCAAGTGGGTCTATTGTCTACCCCATTTAGTGTGGTGCACGGAGACGCGCGTGACTCGATTGACATTTGAATGAGAGTGCAAAATGTGCAAAAAACGATCGTCAGCCAACAACAACAACAATAACAGAAATAACAACAACAGCTTCCAGCCTTCCAATAGAAAAAATCAATATTCGGTAATGCAATTTGCAAAGCTACCACAGCAGTGCATTGGCCAAAATAAAAAAAAAATGGAATTCATTATCGTGAAATATGCTTTGGACACTTTGGACTGGAAGGCAAAACGAAAAACGAAATATTTACAAAAGTGAAAAGCTTCCTGGCAATTTACTTAAAGTTAAAGCTAAAGAATATTTCCAGGTGGCCAATTTTAATGTTCCGATAATTGTACATGTGCAAAACACAAAAATTACATTTAAAAAAAATATATTTCCTGAGTTGGTACATTTGTACCAAATGTGGCAATCGTGTACCTAAACAGTATAAGACAGGTAACTGGTATACCCTCTGAAAGGGAATGGAAAATACTCAATTATTGTCGCTTTTAAGTAATCCTCTTTTTTTGATGTTCTCCCTCTCCCCCCTCATCAAACGGAGCAGCGCAATTAATCACTTTGTAGTTGCTGTTGTTGTTCTCTTCACACATTAAGCGCCGACGCCACACAAGGTGCTTGGAAAGGGTTCGTCTCTCTTTCTCTCTCACTCTCTATCTCGTACTCTCCCGGTGCGGCGCACTTGAAAATTTGTTGTCCGAGGCTGCTGCTAATGAAGCGTGCAGTTAATTGCTGTTATTGTTATTGTCTGTTGTTGTTGTTGTGGTTGCTGTAAACAAATCGTTTTGGGATATGAAAAGAATCATGTGTGTGTGAGGGAGTGAGAAATGTTTACATATGCCGGCATTAATTTTCCTTAACCTTTTCGGTTTGATCCGACACAGGGAGTGAGAGAGAGAGACATGGGTAGGGGGTGGGTCAAAAACCTCATTAGTGTTCGAACCAAAATTGTTACCTGCATAAAAACCACGAAAATCCAAAATAAACTAGTTACATTAATTTTGATTTTCCCGCTTGAATATCATATTTAATTTAAACTCAATAATTTGTATGTAATTCTTGTATTATTTCATGTTTTTAGCTTTAAACTTTGTTTTCCACTTGCATACGTAGATACAAATTTATTTATTTAAACAATTCTGTGCCAGATACATTTGTTTATATTTTTTTTAGCCATTTTTTCAAAGCGAAAATCCCGCTAAACAGTCAGTACTTCGGCTGTCAAGCCAGGTTTGAAACCAGCTGCCTGATATGCGCGTATAAGAGAGCATACATAATATTCGTGATGTCACAGCTTGCGTATAAGTAAGTATAAGTTGAAAATGTATTGAGAATGTTTTGTTTTTCTTTTATACTCTGTCTGTATGAACGCAATTTTCGACACCCTTCGAGATAGAGACTTGATGAATCTTGATATATTGGGCTGTGGACGTGTCAAACTTGGATTGGAGCGCCACATCCCCTAGGAGGCTGCGAAGTCGATAAGATCGATACTCGCAAATCGATATATATATATTATAATTGATAATACAAAAATGAACACTTTAATTGATTATTACAAATTTAATATGTTTTATTATGAAATAAATTTTTGCACTTTAAAAATAATCTTATAAAAATTGTGTCGGTTAAAAACAGAGAGTAACAGATAAAGAGAGCCAATACGATTGCAATAATGTTACCTGCAAACTCTTGCCTCCTTGGTTTTTACACACGATATTAAGCGCTCTCTCCCGGTTTTCTGTTGCTCTCCGTCGCTCGCTCTCTCTCTCTTGTTTTGGTTTTGGGCGCTCGACTGGTTGCGGCTCGACTTGTTGGGGGCCAGTGTCGTGTATGCATTCGAACCGATTCGTTGTGCCGAGAGCAACAGAATTGTCGTCGACAGAGAGAAAGAGAGAGCAGTGAGCAGCTCCGCTTATGAACGGAATCAGTGTTGGACTGACTGTCAAAGCGCGCGCGTGTTAAACGTCTAACGAAACTTCAGTCGTGTTGTTTGCTTTTTTTGCGCTGTCCAATGAAGAAGCAAAGCAAAATTTAATAAATTTTTAGTGCGGAGCGCGTATGTGTGAGTGAGTGAGTTAGTGTGTGCGTGTGTGTGTGTTGTTTGGTGTGTTTTTTTGTATACATATTATTTTGCTTGGCTTGCCAAAAATTATAGTTTCATATCAAAATCAAAAGGGGCAACGCAAAACGTGCATAACACTTAGCGAAGAAGAAGAAGGAGTAGCGAACAAGAAGAAGAGAAACGAGTGAATTGAAACGACAAACAGCCAGCTATTTTTGGAGCAATGTGCTAAGAAAAACAACAACAACAGCAACAAAGTTGAAGCCGGCTCGACACCAACAACAACCACAACAACTGCGTCGTTGTTCGGCGCATTTGCATAAATATGTGAGGCTGACCGGCTACACCCGCCCGCCTCCCTCTCAACCTATTGTCAAGTGTTGAAAAATATCAATTTACAAAAATTATTAAAAAATAAAAAATTTGTGCACATTGTGCAAAATTATACAAATTTACCTGTGTGTGCGTGTGTGTGTGTGTGTGAACGCAATGGCGCTAAACGCTGAGCATCAACTGAGCTGAGCTGAGAGCGAAAGATTCCAAGATTTGTGAAACGTGAAAAGCAGCTGAGAAAATCAACAGCAGCAGCAACAACACAACAACTCTGCCCAAAAATGTCAACTTCAACGATAACAGCAGCTGCGGCGTCAACTTCAGCTGCGACGCCCCCGCCAAGCAGTGTAAGCAGCAGCGGACGCAGCAGCAGCAGCAGCAGCGCCGATTGTCGTAAATTCTCACCAAATATATTCAACAAGAGCAAATGCAGCCATTGTTTTCGCCAGCGAGAGGAGCACAGCGCCGCCGCCTTGGAATGCAATAGGGTGAGTTGACTGATCTGCCCAGAGATGTGTGTGTGGGGTGTGGGGTGTGGTGTGGGGAGAAAGAAGAGTTCGACTAGTGTCGCCCAAGTTTAATATATAAATTTCGGTTGGATTCTGCTTACAAAAGTAGATAGCCGAGTGCGTGTCTCTCTCCCTGCGGCTGCTGCTACCCCCCCTCTCCACAATCTCCCCACTCTCGTGTAAATTTATTGTTAGATGCAGTTTGTATATCTTGTGGGCTGGGTTGGTTTGTTGTTTTTATAGACGTGTAGCATGGGCCCATATAATGCTTTTCTTGTGTTGCACAAATTGGGATGCTGCCTGGAATTTACTCCAATTTATGTACTTTTTGGGGAAAAAATACACATGAATGTTGTATTAGTATACACATATATGTGGAAATGATTTTTAAAAATGGAAATCAAATGTTTTTTTGTGTTTAGAAATTGTCTTGTTGCTTATGTGAAATATGTAGCCATACATCTATAAAAAGAAGATTAACTTGATTGTAAAAAATCGAGAATAAACTCAAATTTTTATTTTATTTTTAAAAGTTTTTTTTTATTGGTGAGAAAAGTAAAACAAATTATTTTTTCGATCACTAAATTTTTGAGTAGAAATAATTAGCATCGTCTGACAATTAATTGAATGCGAAATATTTGCTAAAAGTAGAAGAGTGTTAGACAAATGTATCACATGATTTAAAACATTTGATGATGTTGCTTGGACTGCGATAACTAAGCTGAGATAACGAGCGTCTTATCTAGATGCTCGTAAGCTGTTTAGATAACTTTAAAATGCTTCGTTCTCATTTCACGATGATTAAGTTGATGATGATGATGGCATTTGCATAGTTCTTCTTCTTCGTAACTTTCACAAAAGACTCAAATTTTCCGGAGCCCACGTGTAAATCATTTTTCACATTAGTGGGTTAGATACATTTTTATACTATTAAATACGACGCTTTGATGTTTATTAAATACAAATTCCAGCATTCGTAAAAAAAAATAATAATAGCGGGTTTAGGTTCGCTTCGGATTGTCGTAAATATTTGTAAGGCAGATGCGACAAACGATTTTCACTTTTTTTTTTATTCTCTCTCCTAACTAGCCCTAAACAAAATTTGATAGTATTGAGATTTGATGTGTGTTGTATGCATTGATTGGTTTTTGTTATTTTAATTAGTTTTCAGTGGCATATTCCGACTAGCCGTTAATTCTAAACGCAGATTCCAAGAAACGATCAACGAGAAAAAAAAGGAGAAAGGGAGAGTTTTTCTTTTGTTGTTGCCGCTAGTGTGTATTTGTATATATGCTTGATTATCTGAAGATCAGCGTTGTCTTCGTTGTCGTTATTACAATACACATATAAAAGCCTATATATATAAGATCTTGATACTACTTCTACAACTATTTCAGTTAGTTATGTAAATGGAATAGTTTTGCAAAGCTTTTGTTTTTCGTTTGAGAAAGTATCAGATCCCAAGAAAGCGAATTGTTCAAAGATTACAAAGTTATAACTCCAGAAAAAAATTATATATTTATATATGTATGTATAATATATATACAAATTCCAGTGCAATTTGTTTATACAATTAGTATTTATACTATTCGCAGCAGTATTCAGAGTATTCCCTTGAAAATTAAGTAATGCAGTCTGTCGAGCCCAATCATGTGCAGCAATGCAATAATTGTAATGGATGTTATAGACATAGTTATATATATATATATATGTATATATGTATACCTTATGATTGAAGCAATGAAAATCGGTTATTTGAGCTGGCGCAAAGTACATAAAAGTAAATTGAACAGTTGTGCTTTTGAAATAAGAACAACAAACAAAAGTCTATCGATATACTATTTCCCAACTGTATTTATTATTATTATTATTGATACAGTTGTTCCCCTAAAGCAGGTGTTGACTTTAATGTTTTTCAATTAAGTTGAAACTGAATATGCATATATATTTGGAAACATATATCTAAACAGCTGAAGAGAGAGAGAGAGAGAGAGAGAGAGAGAGAGAGCGCGATAAAGTGGGGACGATAGAGAGAGTGTGATAAAATGGGGGACAGGGAGAGAGAGAGAGTGATAAAGCCCTCGCTTTTTAAAATAAGTTGAGTTTTGACGAAGTTATGGCATTTTGAAGTTTCGATCTATGCCCATACACCGATATATCGATTTTCAGGCCAACATTTTTACTTGTGTTCCGATCCAAAATTTCATTTTCAACTTTAAATGTACGATTGATTTAGGGGCAAAACTATGGTCAAAAAGCCCTTGCTTTTTAAAATCAGTTGAGTTTTGACGAAGTTATGGCATTTTGAAGTTTCGACCTATGCCCATACACCGATATATCGATTTTCAGGCCAACATTTTTACTTGTGTTCCGATCCAAAATTTCGTTTTCAACTTTAAATGTACGATTGATTTAGGGGCAAAACTATGATCAAAAAGCCCTTGCTTTTTAAAATCAGTTGAGTTTTGACGAAGTTATGGCATTTTGAAGTTTCGACCTATGCCCATACACCGATATATCGATTTTCAGGCTATAATTTTTACTTGTCTTCCGACCTCAAATTTCGTTTTCAACTTTAAATGTACGATTGATTTAGGGGCAAAACTATGGTCAAAAAGCCCTTGCTTTTTAAAATCAGTTGAGTTTTGACGAAGTTATGGCATTTTGAAGTTTCGACCTATGCCCATACACCGATATATCGATTTTCAGGCCAACATTTTTACTTGTGTTCCGATCCAAAATTTCATTTTCAACTTTAAATGTACGATTGATTTAGGGGCAAAACTATGATCAAAAAGCCCTTGCTTTTTAAAATCAGTTGAGTTTTGATGAAGTTATGGCATTTTGAAGTTTCGATCTATGCCCATACACCGATATATCGATTTTCAGGCCAACATTTTTACTTGTGTTCCGATCCAAAATTTCGTTTTCAACTTTAAATGTACGATTGATTTAGGGGCAAAACTATGATCAAAAAGCCCTTGCTTTTTAAAATCAGTTGAGTTTTGACGAAGTTATGGCATTTTGAAGTTTCGACCTATGCCCATACACCGATATATCGATTTTCAGGCCATAATTTTTACTTGTCTTCCGATCCAAAATATCGTTTTCAACTTTAAATGTACGATTGATTTAGGGGCAAAACTATGATCAAAAAGCCCTTGCTTTTTAAAATCAGTTGAGTTTTGACGAAGTTATGGCATTTTGAAGTTTCGACCTATGCCCATACACCGATATATCGATTTTCAGGCTATAATTTTTACTTGTCTTCCGACCTCAAATTTCATTTTCAACTTTAAATGTACGATTGATTTAGGGGCAAAACTATGATCAAAAAGCCCTTGCTTTTTAAAATCAGTTGAGTTTTGACGAAGTTACGGCATTTTGAAGTTTCGATCTATGCCCATATATCGATATATCGATTTTCAGGCTATCATTTTTACTTGTCTTCCGACCTAAAATTTAATTTTCAACTTTAAATGTACGATTGATTTAGGGGCAAAACTATGGTCAAAAAGCCCTTGCTTTTTAAAATCAGTTGAGTTTTGACGAAGTTATGGCATTTTGAAGTTTCGACCTATGCCCATACACCGATATATCGATTTTCAGGCTATAATTTTTACTTGTCTTCCGACCTCAAATTTCGTTTTCAACTTTAAATGTACGATTGATTTAGGGGCAAAATTATGATCAAAAAGCCCTTGCTTTTTAAAATCAGTTGAGTTTTGACGAAGTTATGGCATTTTGAAGTTTCGACCTATGCCCATACACCGATATATCGATTTTCAGGCTATAATTTTTACTTGTCTTCCGACCTCAAATTTCATTTTCAACTTTAAATGTACGATTGATTTAGGGGCAAAACTATGGTCAAAAAGCCCTTGCTTTTTAAAATCAGTTGAGTTTTGACGAAGTTATGGCATTTTGAAGTTTCGACCTATGCCCATACACCGATATATCGATTTTCAGGCTATAATTTTTACTTGTCTTCCGACCTCAAATTTCGTTTTCAACTTTAAATGTACGATTGATTTAGGGGCAAAATTATGATCAAAAAGCCCTTGCTTTTTAAAATCAGTTGAGTTTTGACGAAGTTATGGCATTTTGAAGTTTCGACCTATGCCCATACACCGATATATCGATTTTCAGGCTATAATTTTTACTTGTCTTCCGACCTCAAATTTCGTTTTCAACTTTAAATGTACGATTGATTTAGGGGCAAAACTATGGTCAAAAAGCCCTTGCTTTTTAAAATCAGTTGAGTTTTGACGAAGTTATGGCATTTTGAAGTTTCGACCTATGCCCATACACCGATATATCGATTTTCAGGCTATAATTTTTACTTGTCTTCCGACCTCAAATTTCGTTTTCAACTTTAAATGTACGATTGATTTAGGGGCAAAACTATGATCAAAAGGCCCTTGCTTTTTAAAATCAGTTGAGTTTTGACGAAGTTATGGCATTTTGAAGTTTCGACCTATACCCATACACCGATATATCGATTTTCGGGCTATAATTTTTACTTGTCTTCCGACCTCAAATTTCGTTTTCAACTTTAAATGTACGATTGATTTAGGGGCAAAACTATTATCAAAAAGCCCTTGCTTTTTAAAATCAGTTGAGTTTTGACGAAGTTATGGCATTTTGAAGTTTCGACCTATGCCCATACACCGATATATCGATTTTCAGGCTATAATTTTTACTTGTCTTCCGACCTCAAATTTCGTTTTCAACTTTAAATGTACGATTGATTTAGGGGCAAAACTATGATCAAAAAGCCCTTGCTTTTTAAAATCAGTTGAGTTTTGACGAAGTTATGGCATTTTGAAGTTTCGACCTATGCCCATACACCGATATATCGATTTTCAGGCTATAATTTTTACTTGTCTTCCGACCTCAAATTTCGTTTTCAACTTTAAATGTACGATTGATTTAGGGGCAAAACTATGGTCAAAAAGCCCTTGCTTTTTAAAATCAGTTGAGTTTTGACGAAGTTATGGCATTTTGAAGTTTCGACCTATGCCCATACACCGATATATCGATTTTCAGGCTATAATTTTTACTTGTCTTCCGACCTCAAATTTCGTTTTCAACTTTAAATGTACGATTGATTTAGGGGCAAAACTATGATCAAAAAGCCCTTGCTTTTTAAAATCAGTTGAGTTTTGACGAAGTTATGGCATTTTGAAGTTTCGATCTATGCCCATATATCGATATATCGATTTTCGGGCTATAATTTTTACTTGTCTTCCGACCTCAAATTTCGTTTTCAACTTTAAATGTGAAACGTGAGAGAGAGAGAGATATAGAGAGGGAGAGAGAGAGAGATAAAGAGAGAGAGAGAGAGACAACCACAACAACAACTGCTACTACTATTTGGCAATAAATAAAAATATAAAAATTAATTTTATTAAGAAATCCGTATCGTATCGGATTCCCCACAGGTCGCAAGTGCTGCTATTGGTTTTTCACGGCTGTCAAAATAATAATAATAATCTATTGGCCTCGGGGTCTATGACTTCCTCAATGTAGAGTTTTGGCCCACAAACGCTGTATTTTTGGCTGTGCTAATTTCTTGGGGGTCATCTGCTGATTCTGCCCCAAACGGAATCGCAACACTCTTCAACCACTTCTGCATCATCATCTGGTTGCGTGAAGTGTTCTACTCATGGACACGTTTTAAGCATTTGGTTAACAGCTTTTTTATTGTTGTTATTGTTATTTGTTGCTGTTGTTGTTGTCGGCGGCAAAATTGATTTCTACACTTAGCCCACAAAAAGCTGATTTCGTCTCGCCGAATTCGCTGCTGGCTCGAGGCTATTAAAAACTGTAATTCACATCAATTAAAATGATGCCAATTGCCGCAAAAGAGAAAAAAAAAGAAAAAAGACAACCAACAAATAAACAGCTTTTCAGCTTTTTGACACACCAAATTAATTGCGGCCCCAGAAAAACAAAAGGCGACAACAACAAATTTTCAAAACGGCTGCTTGTAAACTGTCATTGAAATTTAAAACATCTCTTCACTTATTCAGAACAAATTTGTTTTTTTTTTGCCCGAAAGCTATGCATTGAGAAAAGTGAATAGAGACAAACAAATAATTCGGGTCAGTTGCTAAAAATATATTTTGCTTAAAAAGAAATTAGAGAATATTAATAAATGACCTGGCGCTGAGGCAAATAAGTGAGTCGCAACCAACTTGCATGCGTGACTATGAGGTACCCTGCAGGTATGCTTCAAATACTTAATTGTATATGGTATTTAGATTATTTAATCAATATTTCAAGTATCCGTGGAAGCCAAGGCTTTACTGTAATCATTTAATTAAACTGATGATTAAGCGACAAATCTAATGACAAAAATAAAAATGGTAATGAAAATAAAGAAGATTGTTTGGTTTTTTAGAATTCAAAATTTTGCTGAGTTAGCAAATGCTTTTATAATGATTCTAATCGAATAATACTTACACTTACATACTTAGTTACTATATGCATATAATTTAATTATTTTTTACTATATTCATTCCCAATCTCAATCTCTGTTAACTCTCTTATTTATTACATCTACTAAACATACTATATACATCTAAGTATGTATATATGTATATATTCATTCTAAACCATTACTATTTTCATTCCCATTTCGATTCTCAACGTCTAACTCTTTTTTCTGTATGTCATTTACTGAATTATATACTCTCTTGTGGACTTCCCGGGCAATGGGCATACATAAAAATAGATGTCGCTTGCCTTTCGCTCTGATCACTGGCCTGCAATTAGAAGGCGTTCGCAGCTGCAGCCAGAGCTGGGGCCTTGTGCGGTTAATCACCTAGACGAAGACCAAAGACGAAGAAGACGACAGACCCCAGGCACTTGGTAGCACATTGCCAACACACCGGTCGGCTCCCCCTAGGCGTTTCTTCTAAATTTAGAAGCACTTTACATTTGGCTTTTTTTTTTTTTGCTTCGTCTCTTTTTTGTTTTTGTTTGTTTCGCTTTGTCTTTGGTGTTGTGTTTGCTGTGCATAATGTGAGCATAATTGTTGCATTGCATCTGCATCTAAATCTGAAGGCTTCATGGCAGCCCCTCGGCAGCTCTCGAATTACCCATGTGGACGACCACCAACAGCTGACCATGTTGGCGGCTTTAAGAGACACTTAAAAGACCGCACCTCAAGTGCGAAATTCAAAAGAGGATATCCATTCAACTCGTTGAAGTGTGAAATCTTAGCGAACCTTTCAAACTAACCGCCGTAGTATTAGTTAGGCAATTATTCTGCCTCTTCTGCATTATTGAATTCCACTGCCATAGTTGTAACATTTCATAATAATGCCGAGCATCATTGTTGGCTTCGATTGCGGAATGATGAGTTTCCTTCGGGTTGACGGCAGGTCAAAGGCTGTCCACGTTGACAGTGGAGTTGCCAAAGTTGCCGCAACGAAAACTTGTCGTCGTGACTGGGCAGTGGTAGTAACAACCATCAGGTCAAAATCTAACCCACTATTTGTCGGGCTGGCCATTTGATACAGTGGGGCAAACAGTTGCCTACTTGGTTGCAATAGTAAATGAAATTATAATAATAAGCTATGCTATATAAGCATGCTACTACTATAATATTATATATATCTTGATTCTTATTTATTAGGCATAATGCTTAAATCTAAATAGTAGAAAATTAAATCTAAGTAAAATTAAGTTAATTTAATTGTTTTCTTTCCATTTCTAGTCTTTGTTGTGTTGTAAAGGGATTTTTAAACATTCCGAAATTTGGTTAGTTGCACTTTATTTATAATGTGTAAGTAAGTTCTACATTGATTTGGTTCCACTATACTCCGTGCCATAGCCCATGGTATTTGTATTTGTATTTGTGTTTGCGTTTGTTATTTGCCAGTTGGGCGTCCAACTTTGTTGCCTATCCCCCAAAAAAGATCTCAATTGATCCCCGGGGTGTTATTGAGCTATTGGCAGCACGCCAGCTTCGGCTGGCAGTTTCAATGTTGTGCCTGAGTCCGTTCTATTCTCAATCCTCGCATCTCGCACATCGTCCCCCGCTCCTCGCTCCACGCTGCACGTTCCTCTATTGCCCTTTGTGATCGTGGGCTGTTCTATTCGGTTTTCTGTGCTGTTGTTTGTCAGCCAGATAAACACATAATAAATATTACCTTTACACACCTTCCAGGCGACATGACAGTCATCCTAGTTGAGCACAAACACATCTACGGCAAATACAGTACACGTACGTGTGTCTGCAAAAGTATTGGTACACAAAAAAAAAGAAGGAAAACATTAATCAATCGGTAGTTCAAGTGTTACAAATTCATGTCAGAAGTAGCTGTAAATTCAAGCCGTACTCTAATTCTAATGTTCACTACCAAATACTTTTTTTTTTTTGCAATCCTTGAATTCTAAATTGCAATCAGCAACCAGCAACCAGCATGTACATTTTTGTTGTTACCAGAATTATTATGGTTTAGCATAGTTAAAGTATTTTTAGATTTTGTTGTTTGCTTGCTATAGGCTTAAATGTTAAGAATTGCAACAAAAGAGTTGCGGGAGTATTATTTAAAATTCTGGCAGCGACTCTGACGATTTTGCATGCATTATTTACATATTCTAGTCAGTTATTTTGCGCTGTGTATGTTTGCAGTGTGTGTGCCTTAAAGTTTGCTTTGGCCTTTCTGCGTGACGTGCTCAAGTGAACTTTTGTTGTTGCTGCAACGTTGATTGATTGTTTGGCTTAGAAGTTGTAGTTGCTGTTGTTGCTGTCAGTTCTTGAAGAGGGCGTGTTGTGCTATGCTGTTGTACGGATATTTGCATTTTTCTAGGTTAATTAGTTAGCCAGGTGCATTGAACTTTAACAGGTAGCCCAGCTAGAAACTTGCCTAACAGAATTCACCGCTTTTGAGGCCATCTCTCGCTCTCTCTCTCTGCGCTTTTATCTAAGTATCTGCACGATAAAACAACACGGCACAGTCAACAACTTTTGGAGAGAGATATATGTGTATAAAGTATGAATGCAGCTGTGCAAGTGAAAAAAAAACAACAACAACAACAGATACAGCTACTCTGATAAAGGAGTTATGTATGTATACAGTTGACGCCAGATACTTCTAAGCGCTGTCTTCAGATAAGATACAAAATCTTGTTGCTTATCAGAAGTTATGTTGCTGTTGTTGTTGTTGTTGCTTCTTTGTAGCTGACTCTTATATTTGCCTGCTGCAATTAGGCCAGGCTTGGAACTTCAACTCAACTTTAACGCCAACAGCGATTCCGATTTCATCTGCTCTTTCTAATCTCAGGCAACTGTATTGTTGTTGTTTGATTTCTTGTTGTTTTTAGTTACTTATTTCGTTTTTTTGCATGCAGCAATTAATAGCACGAACCTTTCTGTCACTCAACATGAGCAAGGTTGCCTCCAACAATGGGCCAGAGTTGCCAACTTTGCTGCCAACTGACATTCATCGCTTTGGGGCAAGCAGCGTGCTGTAGAAGCCTTATCGCGCCACATAAACACAATCAACAGCAATCATCAATCAAACCAGCAGTCGCAGCAACAACAACTCTGACCAAGAACATCCACAACAACAACATCAACTGTGCTGCAACAATATAAAAGCCCAGTTAAATCAACTTCTTAACGCAAATAGCTTCATCTTTTTTTCTTTTTTTTCTTTTTTGCCCTTTCATTTGGATTTCTTCTCTATTAGATTTCTTCATTAAAGAAAAGCAAGCCGCCAACTAGCAGCAGTCAAAGTTTGCTTTTCTATTCCATTTTCATCATCATCATCATCATTATTATTATTATTATTTTCCTTTTATTAAGGGCGATGCTTTATAGATCCATTCTTATTCACAATAAGCTTCTAAAATTGCATTGATATGATAGATTGCAGTTTAAGTACTATGAATCTGCTGCACAACTAAATATATCTTATTAAAATATTAAGAATTAAGAAGAAAGTCTTTGATAAATTATAAGCTTCTAACAATATTCATTTTGAAAACTGCTTTTTATTACAAGCTAAGTTCTTCTTACCGAGCTTTAAATTACACAGCTTTGTATTTTTCTCTGCTTGAATTCTTCTTGATGGCCAAGGGGTTTTCAGTACTTTTTATCTGACAGTCTCATCCGCAGCCATTATACTGCAATGATTTTGCCACTTCATAGATCAGAAGATCAACAAAGCAAAAGAAACAGTCTCGAGTTGAGTTCTCTAGCAATCTAAACATCTCCACTTCAATGCCTGGATTCGCATGGTTAGAGTATATTGGTTCTGTCTCGAAATGTGTAACGCAGAAAAAGTCAGTTTCGATTTTGTAGAGTGTATATATATGCTTGATCAGCAACTATTGTAGATTCGATGTCTACTTCTCGCAATGCTTATTATCTAATTCTCACAATTGTTAATATATAATTACATCAGTTTACCATAAATATAATTGAAGGGTATTTAAACTTCGTAGTGCCACAGACTACTTCTCATACTTTTTCTATGCTCTATGCCAGTTTTTCCGGGGTCTGCGACATTTTGCTGCATAATTGAATTCTTATTCTTATGCTGCAATGCTTTTTTTGCACCCCAAGGCGGCATGCAACTAGATTTCTGTTCAAATGCCGCTGAGTTATGGCATAATCGTAACTTGCACCTGTAGTAGCTGCAACAAGTGCTGCAAGATAGCTGGCGGCATTAGATCGTTGCAGATTGCGAAAGACGGAATTTCTTGAAATAATGACGTGATGAGAAGGGCATCCTGATGCCGCCAGAGGTGATTAGTTAATATAATTATGATTCTGCCGTGTCGTGCCACTTGCATTATATTTTCTTGGTGCACTATCAATCACCGTTTAATTGAAATGTGATTAACGCGACTGCGACTGACACGGCCTGAATTTCCCGCTGATTACTGATCATTTTGTCATTAAAATAAATGGAAGAAATAATCGAGCAAGTCTTTTCAAGCTAAACATCGGTATTATATATACATGTGATAATAAAGACCCTGTCAATCTAGTCATCAGTATTATAAACATACATATGTGATAATAAAGACCCTGTCAATCTAGTCATCAGTTTTATATACATACGCGATAATAAAGACCCTGTTCTCGTTCTACACTTGCAAAAAAAAATATGCAACCATTAAAATATCAGAAATCATTTCCAGACCCTTATAATTTTGTCGTGAAATTTGTTACGCATTCAATGCGGGAACGATCAGTATTAAGATAAGTGCTTATATGCTATCCACATTTGAGCTACGAAAACTATGAGAATTTGAATAATATATTGCAATTTGGTTCCGTTCTTTTTCGTGCTTTATATATCCTTTCTTTTCTTTGTTTTTTTTCTTATAAATATTAAATTTTTTATTTTGTTGTGCTGTAGAACAATAAAATACACTTTGCCAATTTGTTTGGCATTGAAAAAGTCGAGCGATCGTCTCAGGTAAATCTCAGCTGAGCTTCGTTTGAGAAGATATGTAAATTTATTGTTGTTATTGTTGTACGGTCAGTCAAGGTGACTAAGCTGCGGGAGCAAGCGAGACAGAGAAGAGGGGGAGAGAAAGAGAGAGACAGAGAGAGAGAGAGAGAGTGAGATCGAGATCGAGATGGAGATGGAGAGGCAGGTGATGAGCAAAAATTTGAGCATGGACTTAACACTTCCAGGAAGAAGTCTCGTTTTTTTGCTGCCGCTGTTGTTGTTCTTATTGTTGCTGTTGTCGTTGTTATTGTTGCTGCTTGGTATTCACAGACAAAACAGATAAATCATTTGAAAAGCACCGCTTATTTGGCAGTCTAGAATTTGATTATGTTTGCTTTTTTTTGTTTTTGTATTTTTGTGTGGCTTTGAAATGCGTAAAATGTTTTGCGATTGAGGTTTATATTTTGTATTTTTTTGTGAGTTCTCAGAAGACATTTGGCATATCGAATGAATGAAGCTAAAGATTTGTTAAACTGATTGGGACGTGCCCAGCACAAAAAGAGAGAGAGAGAGACAGACCAAGACAGAGTGAGAAAAGATATTGTAAGACGACATTCCAGTGCTCAGATCAGTGAGTCTGAAGCAACCGAAATCCGTAGACATTTATTAACTTCTATATGACGATATTTGGATATGGAAATATGTATGGGATATAAAGCTTGCCAATTACCGTCTCAAAATAGACAAAATGAACAAAGACCACAGCGAAGGCAATGCTTTTATTTACAACCAATAATTTAGGCAGCCACCATACAACAAAAGCAACAACAAAAACAACAAAAACAACAACCACAATAACAACACATGCTAAATTATGTAGGTGGACATGATAATTTTGGTTTGCACACACCGACACTCCAAAACAGAGACAATGAGCCAGCCAGGGAGCCCCCAAGGTTTCCCCGGGCCGAACCAGACGAATCACAAACAGATTTCCAAGTCGCGCCCAAAAATGGCAGCAGAAACGTCAACGTCTCTCCCCCACTTCCACTATCTGCCCTCCACCGTCGACCCCTTGCAGCGCCAGTCGCTGCCCTCAGGCGCATTTTATTTAAATAAAATAAATTTGTTGTCTGCTGCCCAAAAACAGCGCAAGCTGCAATTACTGTAAATTTGCACAGACAAATAAACGGAGTAGACCTCTAGCTGCAATTTAGATACTACATATGTATGTGTGTGTGTGTGTGTGTGTGTGCGTGTGTTTATGTTGGTATGCACATATTTATGTAGATGCAGCGTTACAGGGCGTAAACTGGCTAATGATATCCACAAGAGTTTAACGAAAGCGAAAATACCCAACGTGGGTATTATTCTGTAAACAATTATTGTATATTTAATTTTACTTTTATTATGTATTAGTGAGCCATATAGCTTAATGACTTTTATGATTTTTAGATCGATATGTAGTGTATGAAAATTATCTGGAAACTATTTTTAAAAAGCAATAACAGCCATTTGTCAGCACGCCGAAGATGTGAATCTACACTTAAATGACTATTGAAATAAATACGAAAACTTTAGACGAGTCGAATTGACTGTGAGATACCCTGCACGAATGGGCACATTCAGTGGGCAGGTAAATTCTAGCGATATTCTCGAAATGAGTGAATTTATAAATAAAAGAAAATAAACTTGATGGACGTATGGCTTACGAGTACTAACATTTCAAATTCGAAGACTTAATCTGGGATGGACAGACATTTGGACATGGCTAAAAACCACTTGGCCATGTGTATAAATATACTTTATGGCGTCGCAGATAGCTATATCGACTTGGCTTGACTTTATGTTAACATTTTGCAGAATGTTTAATTGCCTACAAATTTATTATGTATATTAATTTGTTTTTCATTTTTTTCGGGCCAACTCCATTTGTTTGTTTAACCAATTAGCTGTACATAAGTATATTTGATTTTTGGAGTTTTTAGTATCACAAACGCTTAACTGCACTGAAATGTCATTTTAATAGGCATTTGCTTTTTTATTTTTCTTTTGCACCGCATACTTTGACAGCGGGTGGGTGGTGCGTCTGCCCCCCAATGCCGCTGCTTTTGTAGTATCCACCTCCAATAATGTTTAAAGTTTGTCTTCGATTTGTTTGGCTCTTGTACGTGGGTCGCAGTCAAATGTAGCAAACGAAGGCTGCTGCTGCTGTTGCTGTTGTTGGCGACAAAAAAAAAAATAAATAAAAAACAGCCATAAACAAATAACTATGCCACTGCCGATGGCAATAGCTGAACCAATGGCTTCGGCTCTGACTCTGTCTGTGACTTGAGCGAGCTCAATGCGAGCAGATCATGCACAGCAATAATGTGGCACAGACTCAGACTCAGACTTAGACTATGTGGCACGCTAGACACACCCGAGCCGTGTTGAGCTGAGCTGAGCTGAGCCGAACCTATGCAAATGTGTTTGTGTGTTGTGGAGCTCAATGATCCAACGCCGAGTGGAATTCAGCTCATGAAATATTTAGGTGTTTGCCGTATTTGAGCACGTCTTGCATAATTTGTTCGTTTGTACTTTTAATTAAAGTTATCTCAGATATACAAATACGTACGTACTTCTTGCCTTCTTGCCGTATTTGGCCAGCGAACTCAGTTTGCCACCTGATTTTGAAGCCAGTCTCATGCCACAAATACTATAAGCGGTCGCCTCAGGGCCACACGGGGTCAATAACAGCCAAATATCTGGCTATAATTAGCCATTGTCATAGTGCACAAGGCATTTGTAAAAACAAACATTTAACGTATTGGCCAATTATGAGCCATTTGTTAAATAAAAAGAGGTAATAGAAAAAGTCTGCGTTCTGTTGACGACTTAATGGTTTGTTTTTTTCTAAGTTAATTGATTAACATAATTCTGATTAGTCCCACGTGTGACTACTTAAAATATTTACTAATGTGTTTTTCGTTCTTATATTTTCAGGTATGTACCATAAATTAGTTAGAACTAATATGAAGCCCGTGTCAAAGGTTTGTGCATATTTTGAGAGATAAATAGATATTAGCAAAGATTTTTGCTGCCTTAAAGTAAGTGGGAAAAATCCAGAATATAATATGCTCGACAGCATAAAATACTGTATTAAGTGAGGACTAAAATCCGCTAACTAGCATAATAATCCACAGTATTGAAAACTAGTTGAGAACAGACCACTCTTTCCCAAGAAACAAGACTCAAGAATACAAATGCCAGGGCATATAATCATCGTCATACCTCCGCTGTTGATTTTTGAACAAAAAATAAGTCCAAATGTGGACGATATTTATATTAAATTTATTTTGTCAATAAAAAGTTAATTTAATTATAACCAAAAAAGTTGACATGCGTACGTCGTTGATTAAATCAACGCCCACGTTTAACACGAACAAATTACAAAAGCTGAACGATGACGATTCGCAATTGTTGCGTTTATAATCTGACATCACGCTCTGACCAAAATTGTATGGGTTTTATGTTAGGGAAAAACTGTGTCAAAGTTGTTTGGATTCTCGCCGGCTTATAAGGTAGTATTTCGCTGCGTTCTTTCTTTTACAGCTTTTTAATACCCTGAACCCGTTAAAAATATATAAAATGGGTATAATGGTTTTCTGCAAATGTATGTAACAGGCAGAAGTCAATTCACTATAGCTATAACCGTCTGTATTAACTTGAATATAAGTTCTCGTATACCCCACGCAGATCAACTTTACTTAATTTTATCGAAGGGAAATTGGACAATAAAACTTGAATATTTCGATCAGCTGAGTTCACAGGGTATATCGTAGTTGAGCTCGCTCGACTACAGTCTTCTTACTTGATTTTGTATGTTACGTTCTTCGAACACTTGGCCATTTAACTGTTTTTTTTTTTTATCATTTCGCAGCGAATTTCACGTTCTGTTCGCCGTGTTTACGTTTTCGCCACGTTATCACTTATTAACCCACTTCCGGCCGCAGCAGCAGCGAAGAGAAATTAATTTGCAATGACAAACAATAAAATAGAAAAGAGATAGAAAGGCAGATAGAGAGAGAGAGAGAGAGACAGATAAAGAGAGAGAGAGAGAGAAAATAAAAAACAGTAAAAACAATTTACAGAACCTAGAAAATATCATAAATCATGATGGTAAATTGGGCTAATGTCATCTCTCGTGTGAAAGTCGCCGACTCGTCTCACAACTTCGCCGCGTCTCACATTTTCACGCGAATTAAGTAATTTCCATTTAATTAATCTAATTATTTTGCATTTAACATACATTTCTCGCCGTAGAAATGGGGCGTGGCTTAGTGGTACACCTTCTATTTCGATTGTTAATTGAATGTGCACCACACAGTGCGCTGAAGTGTTCAATGCGTTTCATTCATTTTCCTTTCAGTTGACAAATGCGGCAGCAACAACAAACAACAATAACAACACATGTCCACAACTTTTGCTTGATCTATGTATGTACAGATGTATGTTTGTACATATGTATGTATTTGGCCTACTTTATTTCCAATCCATTCGTTTAGCTTGTGGTACAAGGCAGTTGAGGCAGTTAAGAAGGAAATATTAACCTTATTTGCGCAGGTTGAGAACTTAATACCCTAACGAACAAATTGCCAATATTACAAAATATATTTATGATTTATTCGATCCTCTATTGTAATTCATTATTATTATTATATTTTCTTTAATTTTATATAATTTAATTAGTAATTTTGTGCACTCTTTTTAATCCACATAAAATTAAACAAATAAATACCGTTTATGGATATAAAAGTATATTGTTTTTATTTCAACTATTTACTTTGTTTTATTTATTTCATTCATTTTGTATTCATAATGAGTATTAAAGCAGAAATCTGTTAAAGAGATGCTTAATTTTTAAGTTTAAAAATTCAATCACAAAATCAAAAGATTATCGAAAATTCTAAGCCCAACTTTCAATGTGGACAAATATTTGGTGTAGCTTATTTTTGTATAGGGTATATGAAATGTGTTATGTGCATTGGTAATTGTAACTTTTTAAAAATCAATTCTCATTGTTTTTCTGTGTTCATTAGAGTCGCATTTGAAGTCGCTTTTGACTATTGACAAGGTCTAGGTGCAGCCTCTGGGACAGACGGACAGATCGGACGGACAAGTCGACAGCTCTGGAGCGTTGGACAATTGATTGCTTTACAGATTTCAATTTGAATTTGTATTTACTTTGGACTGGCTGTCATTCAGATTTCTTTTACAGTGCCTCACACGCGCGGCCAACGTCATTCGAACAGTCAGTGGAATATGAGTGTGCCAGTGTGAGTGTGAGTGTTTGTGAGTACCCGAAGTCTAAGCGTGGTTCATGGTTATTTACACCCAAAGCAGTTAGCTTGGAAATCGCATCTTATGACCGCTAAACTAAGTATCTTTGTATAGAAAGTGCAGTAGGCAGTCAAAGCTTTGGCACTTTTTTGGGCAAACAAAAGAAAGACTTTTTCCCAGAGCGAAGCGCGGTCAAAGAACAAACAGCTACCAACTTCCGTTGCAGGGCTACTCTTCAGCTTTATTTATTTACTTTTTTATTTTTTGTTTGCTGGCAAAATTAAATAATTATCTTTGGGGGCTACTGTGGGCCAGCCGAGTACAAGATACAAGATACAAGTTCAACTACTTAAGACATGATCAACCTGCGAAGTATCTACAGCTTGTTGCATGAGCATAGGAATCAATTTTTGCGGCGGGTAAATTACTTTGATTCGATTTGTGAAGTTTGCCGGGGACTGGGGACTGAGACTGGGAGTCGGACTCGGGCTGCGAATAACACTGAGAATGAGAACTATACTTGAAGCAACGCTTTTATGTACCGTTGGCGCCCTTTGCCAGGCAATTCTCGCCCCGTCTTCATCGTGATCAACGAAATCAACATCATCGGCATCGACAGCCTTTGTTGAAGCTGTTTGCTAACTTGCGTGTGTTTTCGTGTGTGTGTGTGTGTGTGTGTGTGAAGTAATCGGTAGTTGCGGCTCAAGCAGCCTCAGAGCGGCTCTGTCTCTGGCCTCAAATGTTGTTGTAAGTATTCTTCTTCTTCTTTTCCGTTCTCTGCTCCGCTCAGCGAAAGGTTGTTGAACTTGCTGTACAACAGCTTGGTTTCAATTTTGTTCCCTCAATCAGTTGCCTGTTCTTTGGCTTTTGTGCTTGTGCTTGTTCTTGTTGAGCCCGTTCATTCGTCGCCACCTCCCTCCCTCCCTTCATCCCTCCCTGCTTATTCAGCAACTCACTCATAGGCCGTACATTGAGTTCTATTATAGGAAATTATATTATTATTATGTACTCCAGTCGCCGCTCTTGGGCCTTTGTTTGCGTACACATTTTTACTGTTATTCTACGCAGTGCTCGTGTACGCTTCCCCTATCTTTTTAGCTCTATGCAAATTCTTATCTCCGCACTGAAATAACCTCGACGCTTAGTTAAGCTGATTTAATATTGAAATAGTTATGTAGCTAGTGGTAATAGCCTTGTGCTCTTCTCATCCGACCTCGACAAAAGCCATTATGATAAGGCTTCTTCGTTAAGTATTGTACTTTTTAATTCCATCCTGCAATGAAAAGATTTTTTTTTGGCTTAAAGCTGTTTTCTTTTGATAATTTAATTCTGCACCTGATTTGTTTGAGTTGACTGGGTTTTTGTGTAAAATATAAACTTATTTCAATCAAAATTTTTTCCTTATTTTGTAATACTTTGTACTGCAAAAATATAATTTTAAAATCTAGACCTTAGTTCCACACTAATATTTTAGCGTAATAGTGGTGACTTGATTTATTTTGGTTTGTGATACTTGGTACTTAGTAGTATTTTAAACGAATTATAGTTATAACATATCTCGAAAATCAATCTCAACAATTTCAATTATCTTTTTATCCTTTCACTGATACAAGTCGATTCCAGGTGGAACCGTAATGATTTTCGGTACTTCAAATAAACCATATCTATAAAATTAATTTTAATGTTTCCTTAGCTTTATTAGAATCTGTCGTAACTTTAAGTAAATGAAACAAAGCAATTAAGTCTTATCAGCGTCTCTGTCTCAGTTTTTTGATTGTTCCTATATCAAAGTACAAATATTTAGTGTCAACGTCGTCGTTTGTTTTTAGGGTCACTTAAAAAAGTGACGCTTTTTGACCTTACCGTTTTATGTGCGTTCATTTTATAGGCGCCTTTGAAGATAATGAGAATAAAGAGTTTACAGACAAATAACCTTAGCATTGATTACCTGAATAGATGAGTTTATTATGCCCTTATAATGACGTATAATATCCCTAACCTGTATTGGTAGACGAGTCTATATAGCTATGCCCATCTGTCCGTATGTTTCTATACAAACAGTAAATATGTCAAAGTGGATTGGATATCATATAACTAATATAAGAACAATCCGTTGAAAGGTGAGTTGTGGCATGAACAATTTATTCTTTCCATCCTTGCCCGTTTGGATAAAGAACTCTGAACATGTGACCACAATACTATACTACTATACAAAACAATCGGTTTTATATTTATGGGGAAAAAAGAAAACGGCAATATATTATTTGTTGCTTGTTTAAGCTAGCCTTTCATTCTTGTTGGTAAGTAAGTTTCGAGTTGAAGATGGCCATATTAAGTTCGCAATTTATTTAAATATGTATTTAATATGCGTATATATTTTTTAATAAGAAATTCCAATATTTATCTAATAATAATAACAATACAAAAGCTTAATGATCTGAGCAGTATTCATTAAATCAAGCGCGAATGCGAATCGTTTCTTTAATACGTGTTAAATCCGCAATTCCATGTTCATGAATATTGAATATTATATTAAATTTGATCATTTTCCTTGTAAATTGCAAATATATGTTAATCAAACTTCGATATTAGAGATAAAACCCAGTTATAATAAATAAAATATGTGTTGTGGCTAACTTATTATACAATATGTTAATAGGTGGTTTAGGCAACGGTTTCTGCTGCATTCGAACGTGTTGATTTTGGGGGCTGGACGGCCACGTGTGTGCCCCTTTGGACATTCTTAATCGACACATTTAGCGGATCGTGTCCATAAATCATCTGCGAGTTTCTTGTTGCAAGGCCTCAGCCATTTCAGCCGAGCTTTTGCGCGGCAATAAATCAAATGAATTGCGCCCGTCAATTGATATTAATTTCATTTGGCGTTGCTCAAAGAATTATATACAATATATATATGCATATACACACACACATATATATATATATATATATATTTATCAGTATATATATTTCTGAAATACGAAAAGGCATAAATTATTTATTGCTAAAAAGCAAATGTCATAAGAGTCTGCCATGTGGCATTGTGGGAATTATTGCAACTCTTTTGCGGCTGCCCCACTGTCTGTTGTTGTGTTGCAATGTGTGAGTGTGTGTGTGTGTGTGCTTGTGTGTGTAGTTTTCTCGTCGTGTCAATTGCCTCAATTCGTTGACCGGCAAACCAGCTGACCAGTTGACCAGTTGACCACTTGGCAGTCTCTTAGTCACGGTTCATACGTAAAAAGAATTGTACATTTGATGTATCGATTAGAGCCACTTAGCTTGGCTTACAGAGTTCACAATTTACTTCACATTTTAAATTTTTGGCTATTTAACAAAATTTGAACAGACACAAACAGACAGCCCAAGTCCATAAGAGCAATAAATAATTTTGTTTATTAGCTGATGGCCTCTTTTTACAATTTAAATATGGTTTCCCTTCTCCAGGTCAAATGTTTTTTTGTTGTTGTTGCATATTCTTAAGATGGCCACTTTGTGATGTTATATAATAATCTCCTTATATAATATATAATATACAGATGCATAATGATATTTGTCCAGTCCAAGTTACCACTTTATAATTATAAACCTTGGTCTAAAGTGAAAAGTTAACACCACAACCGACACACACTTCTTGGTCGGATGACATTCAGTTTGGTACCTCAAGCAAATGCTGCCCATCGAATTACAAGGCCATTTTGGTAAATGCATTGTTTCAACTTTCTTGTTCAGCAGATCGAAACGCGCTAACAAGTGTAACATTGGCAATTTGTTATACAATTGGCTAGAACAACGAGCGTGAAGACAATAATAAAATCTACAACAAAAGCAACAACAACAAAACTACAATAACAACACCAGCGTCAATCGACAACAACCTCCAAGGCAAAACTGGGGGCACTAACCAAAAAAAAAAAGCAGCAACAACAAAAATGGAAAAGCTTTTGCGCCCTAATGACAGCCAAATGTTATGCAATCTTGGAAAATTGTCGCAAAGTCTTTTGCTTAATTTCATTTTCCGCTTTGCTAACGACGCCCTGAACGGGAACTGGAAAATGTGTGCGTGCACACCGAACTGTACTATGATCGTACCTCTTCCTCCGTCTCCCATTCACCTCACTGATTATACGTGCATGATTATGTTTATTTTCCACTTCATTAAATCGCGCGACGACTCTATTTTACTCGGCCAATGCGCCCCATGCCATATATTATGTAATTTCCTCAAAATTGTAACTACTTTGTGGGTACACCCAGATAATGTGTAAAACGAGTGTGATGAAGTTATGCAAAAGTATGTAACAGGCCGAAGAAAGCACAAATTATACATATTCCATACATGGACTTAAAGTATACATATTCTTGATCCGGATCAACATCCACGCTGATCTAGTCATGCCAGTCAATCTGTCTGTCTGCTTGTTACTCTGTTTAGCCATGTGCATTTGTTTTAAGGTGTTAATCTCAGAGACAGATATAGATAAAATCTATTTCATTTTATCGGTTATTCTCTCCATCTCCAAAACTCAATATTTTAAACATATATCTTTCAAATCATCTGTATCGACTTGAGCTTAGGGTATCTGTAAGTTGTGTTCTCTCAACAACAGTATTCAACTTGTTTATTTTCGTATTTGTTGATTTGCCTGCGCTTTCAAATGCGTTTTTTGTTTAGCTTTGCCATTTATTTAAACTTTATTATTCAATCAAATTGCATTGTGCAGTCGCAAAGCGTCAGCAAGTTGGTGTTAGACAGGGGAACAGGGGAAATAACAATGAGTTTTCGGCTCTTGGCTCTTTGTGTTCATTCACTTTTACGTAGTTGCCCAGTCATTAATACTCTTTAAAATCTAAAGTATTATCGAATATTGATTGAGCAAGCAAAATGTTTAGAAACAGGAAGCGATCTGATTGCCTTTGTTTTTTATTGTACACTTGAAGTCATCGTGATAAGGCAAAGATTTTCGATGATCATTGTCCTTCAAGCATGCAAGATAAGAACGCTTAGATTTAATTGAATGCAATTTTTGACTAATGAAGAAAATGTTCTATAGTTGAATAATAATTATTAATAGAGCATTAAAATACGATGTGCTTATATTTTTTGGTTTAGTAAGTAATCCCATTTTACTTAACGTGGCTGTGGTCCAATTCCAATTACAATTCCGATTCCAATTTCCAGGCCGAGGTCACGATCCCAGAGCACAGTGCGCAAAGTGTGTCAGGGCGGGTGTGTGATGAGTGCGTGGTCTTCTCTGCCCCCAAACTCGACTATAACACTGCTCCAAACTGAACTGGGCACAATCTGTAGCGAAGCGAATAGCAATTGTTGGAAAAGTTGCCATGACCCATTTTGGGGGAACACCCACTGATCATTTCGGCGGTCGCAGCGCTTTTGAAATGAGTTTTTTTTTTTTTTTTTCGTTGTTGGGGGCAGGGGGTAAGCTTTTACTTTTTTTTTTTTTTTTTTGCTGCCCGATTTGGTTGCAACGTGTACCTGCAGCTAATTAGCTCTAATAAGGCCAGTTACCATTGATGTTGACGTTGTTGTTAAACCGTTACCGTTAGCATTTCTGTTACAGTTTTGTTGTTGTTGTTATTGTTGTTTCTATTACTGTTAGCGTAACCATTTCTGTTCTGCTGTGTTACATATATGTATGTTGGGCTAATGCATTGCTAATTAGCTCTTCAAAGAAAATAGAAACCTTTCGCCACTGCACTTTCACATTCAATGAGTTATCGAATTACGGTTGCCGTTATTTCCTATATAGTTGCAATAAATAATAGCAAAAGCATTCACCATTGTTATTGCCCATTGCAATGCCATATTTGTGCATAGTCCAAGCAGCCAACATGCCAAAAATTTGCATGCTCAACTTTTACCAGACTACACGTAATTATCAAATGATCTAGAGGCTACTGTTTCGTATTTGTGTCCGCATTACAAGTTGGAACCCACTTATCATGTGTACATATGGCAACGCTACGATCTGTATGTGTATAAACTTTGTTAAACCTCGAGTCGTTTGAGTATTCGACTACAAATGCCTTAAACACCTGGCTGAATAACGAATTGACCCAAGTTCGGATGAGCAAGCGATCGTCGATTTAGAGCTTGAGTGACTAGGTCGATAATTACAATGGATATACAAAGAGAAACAAACAAAACAAGACAAGAATGATTAATGAACAACTACAAGATACTCTGCAACAGCTGTATAGCCGGATTCTATTAAGCCCAATGTTTCGTACATTCACATTCCATTCACATTTCGCGTTTGAGTGTCAGAATCAGCACTTCATTTACATTTTATTTGTCTTTGCGATATGAATAATAAATCAATAAATCAAAATATAAAACAGGCGATAATCTCTCTTCTAAAACAAACCCAATAAAACAAAACCCAAAATACTTGAGGCGAATTTCTAAAATTCATAAGATGATTTACGAACTTTGTCCCTTACATTCTGTAGGGCTTCGAGAAAGAATGAATTGGTTTCAGTAGAATCAGGCTATGAACAACAAATTTAAACTTAAAACAGAGCATATAAAACGCTTAAGATCGCTTTTCTGGTTTTAGGAAAAGCATTTTATTTTCTGTCAAGCAACATATCATATTAAGACAAAGAAACTACAGGCTATGCTCGCTCATTTTTGAAATTCATAAAAGCAGGGTATACAAATCAATACTTTTTGTTTTGATCAAATCTGAAAAAAACAAGAAAACAATAAAACAGGTAGAGCGTTGATAATGATCTCAACTGGATGTTATTGTTGCTGCGTTTTGTTGTAAGTAGGCTGCACTTGCGTTAAACTACAACTGTAACTGTAACAAGTTTTTAATGACAGCCCACGAAAATCGTCAATTTGTTTATTATATTTATTATTATTTTTTTTTCTTTCGAAATTACTTAATTTTTCAATATGGAGCGCGGAATTGTGATTGGAAATTGAAACAACTTTCACTTCACTTTGCCACAATAATTGACAAACACCAAAGAAAAACGGCCGACGCTTAAATACGAAAGAAAATATAGAGAAAAAAAATACAACTTGAGGCGAATTAATTAATTACGAATGCATGGAACGACTAGGCGCTGATAACTTCTTGCCTTCAGGTGAATGCCTATAAAAATCTAATTTAAATAAATTGTAATTTTATCTACGCCTAAAGAAAGAAAAACCTACTCGACGAATCTCTATCCCCCTCTCCCTCTTTCTCTCTCTCTCTCTCTCTCTCTCTCTCTCTCTTACCCACTCTCTTTGGTTGGCATTTCCTTTCTCTAAGTCTATTTCGCTCTCAAGTTTAATAGGTCTGTAAAAATATTTTAATTAGAAATTATTCAAAAATTGTTTTTTATGTTCGGCACTTAAGTTTGCTTGACTATTCAGTTGTGGTTGGTAAGAGGCGTTTACGTTAAGATTATTAACTAAAATACTCTGTGCACTTTTACGTAAATTAGCAATTAAAATTGTAGTTATCTAAGTTGCAAATCGAACACCATCGACTTCAAATCGATCAAAGGCGTTTCGTCAAGGCAAAGATAGCTTATGCACTCAGCTAATTTATATGCCATCAAGCAAGCGTATTTCATGGCAAAGACAAGGTGTTTCAAAATTTCAACACATTTGCTTCAACTAGTCATGATTATATCAGGGCAAAATGGACATAATCGTACAATAGACCTGTGTGTGGTATATGTATCACGTTGTCGGGCCCCGAAGAACTTATGCAACAATGGCAGCAGTAGCATTGCCAACAATAAGAGATCTTGACATACTGGCAAAAAGTTTCTCACATTAGGAAAACAGCAAAAACAAAAAAAAACCAAAAAAAAAAAACGACACCAACAAGTCTATGAGAAAAATCACACATTATCTTTTTGGAAAAATCAATAAATCAGAGCCGCAGCCAGCAAAGCAATTTTAAACAAAGCCTTCGCCAAAACAACAGCAGAGGTCGTTTAAGAGTACAACAATCTGGCAGCAAAAATCTTAAATATTTCGCCATGAAAAATTGCACAAATATCATTGAAAGATGCTACTCCCCTGGCCACCCCTCTTGGCCACAAACCTTTTGAATTCAGCTGCTGCACAAGTAAAATGTCAAATATGCAATAAGAAGCAGCAGCAATAAAAAACAAAAAAAATCAAAAAAAAAAAAATCTTGGCTTAGTGTCGTTTGCATTTTACATTGTTTTTTAATGTTTTTGTTTTCTGTTGTTTTTGAGGGGGGCGCAATTGTATAATAACAACAATTACAAGCTGCAAAAAATAAATGCAGTAACAATTTAAAGTACAAGCAAAAAATCACAGCCGCAACATCAGCAACCAGCCACCAACAGCAGCAAAAACAATCGACTGAAGGTAGTCGTTGCTAACCCCGGCTACATTTTGTCGGGCTCCGACCTCACTTGACTCTTTTTCACATCGAAAACTTAACACAACATGAAAAACCAAGCAAAAAAAAAAAACAAGAAAAAAAACCAAAACCAGGCTGCTAAAAACTGGCAGCTTAATACATACTTAATAAGCTAGCTCCACATGCATTGAGCAAATATGTTAAAAATGCTTGGAGACCTACATTCACAGCTCTCCCCGGTTCACAGTTTCCCCGAATGTGCCCACTGGCATTCGGATTGTGTAAGCCCGGGATGCGCCTGCAAAGATAATCATATGAATTACGCTAGAGACATTATTTATTGCATTATATTCAGTTTCTTTTTTTTTGTCAATTATCGATTACAAATTTTCAGGTCCTTGTCAAGCTGATTGTGCATTTGTTCCCTACAGAAATTACTAGAAGAATATTTGTACTAGAAATAAGATTTTGATTCTCGAATCACTAAAAGTTTAGTAGGCAAACGTTTAGTTTTGAATTGGATTGAAATACTGAGATATTAATGTAATACCATCTATCTTTGAAGGAGGTCACCAGCAATTTTCGATTTTCGAGCTTAACACTTCGTCTGACGCGGCACCAGACAAGTTTCAAGATTTAAGCTTTTAAGCTGTACCTTCGCTATCAGTGTTAAAATTCTAAACCAACCTCTTATTTCTCTGAATCTGTATCTAAATCTCGCAAATCTTGAAAATCGCTGCTGATCTATTTGGACAGTAGATATGCATTTAATTGCACCAACTTAGACTTAAGTAAACGGGAGTATAAAACGAGCACGTTGAGCAGAAATAGCAGTTGGTAAAATTTATCTGAACACTCCGCTTATAGATAACAGACGTACGATTTATGAATGACAATAATGATGCCATAAAAAGTCAAGATGCGGTCACGTCGCATGCGAAAATCAATTAAGCGGCCGAAAGTATCTTATGGATAACGTAATTCATATCAGCGGCGATTATCTGACCGACCAACCGACAGGCCGGCCGACTAACCGTCGGATCGTCCAAACGAAAGCCCCCCTAACACAACAGGTTCAATTTATCGCGATGCTCTCTGCTGCTCCGGCTGTTGCAGTTGCAACGTCGCGTTGCGTTGCCTCGCTTACGGTAAATGTCCAAAGTTATTACCAAAAGCTGACAAATTGCGATTCAGGTTCGCCATTCGATTACGCGACTTTGCGGAAATAGAAATCCAGATTTATGCGTACCGATAAGCTGCCATCAAAAAAAAGAAAGAAAGAAAAAAGTGCGCCTACAGCTGGGCGCTACCCAGTCAACAACGCCTAGAGATCCGACCATTTCTCCAGCGTTCAGCTTGAAGCTTCCAAGTCGCCAATCATGTCACTGTCGCAAGCGTAGCGGTCCACTGTCAATTGATGATGGTCTTTGCAATACCCGAGCCACCACCAGCTGGATACCAACTGGAGGCCATGTGCACTTCATTCTGACCAGGCCAGGCCGCAGTGTCCACTATGTTTCTAGCAAGCGGCGCAGCGATTATAAATCTTATCATAAATGTAGAAACTTAACTCCTTTTCTTTTTACATAACATTTGCAATTTAATGATGTAAACTTTGGATTGTGAAATACCTTTTATAAATATTATCTATCTATTAAGTTATTCGACAACTTAAATAAAAATCTGAGAATGATAATAAGATATAAGAATATGTTCTTGGCCGATCGTAATGAAACTTATACTATTGATCAATAATATATCTGCGATTACTATGTATCAATTGGAAACTTTGGCCTAAATTTACTTGCCGAATTTGAAGTACCTAGCTTTATAGACTCTGAGATTCTTTTGTTATCCTTATGGTGTCGGAGATGCCCACTTTTGCTTGTTGCATGCTCTTGCTCAATTTTTAAGCTCTACAAATGTGTTGCTTTTTTATTTCATGTTTGCAATAATTAGAAATTTTCCAGTTGTCTTTATGTGTCATTTAAACAATTTCTTTGGCACAATTTTTGAGTTGGGTCTCTGCTTGATGATATCGATTCAATCTGTCAGTCTGCCTGTCACAAGGGTTAATTGCGCCTGTCATAAAAGTTAATTAATTAACAAACAGTTAAAATATAAAAAAAAGCCAACAAGGCGACAAAGCCAAAGACAGGCAATGCTTGCAGTTGGTCGTTGCCTCACTTGCCAGCAAAATGTTTTCCTCTCGCACCTTAAGTTCCTCCTTCCTCGAACCTTTGCGCTTATTACATGAATCAAAAGAGCTGCTTGGAGCCAACTGCATTTTGGGCTGCACGAACTCAACCTGCATTTGTTTATTTATTTGTTGTGGCCTTTTGTTTTTGCCTCTTATGCATCGCGTTGCCAAATTTGGTAATTTTACAGCAAGGTTGGCAGCCATAAGAAGCTGACAGTTGTTTGTTGCTGCTGTTCTTGTTATTGTTGTTGATATTGTTTTATTTTTATTCTTATTATTTGGGGCTCCTTTCTTTTGGCCAGTGCCTGCTTTTCTTTGCTTATCATCATGTTGTTCGTCCCAGTATAACTGACTTTATATGCATTTTGTGTTCATTTTATGAGGTGCACATCAAAATAAACATTCTGTTTAATGCTGCAGAAAAACCAGCTGAATCTACTGAAATCTTGAGCAACAAACTGTCTAAAAAATTAACATCCACTTTTAAGAGTATTACGATTTGTGTCACAAGGTGCCTACATCTGTGAACTGATAATAATTATTTTTTTTATATAATTAAAATTTCTTTCTTATGTTTTCTATCGATTTGTATGAAGTTAGCTTTACATATATGTATAAGGAATTATTTATTTATATAATATATAGCTAAAACTGCTTTATGTCTTTTTTTTGTATATCTTATCTTTGTTTATATCTTAAATATAAGTTAACAAATAACAAATATTTCATGCTGTCAAATTTTGTTTTATTTCAGATTAATATATGCTAAGAATTATCTATATATGTATATTTAAATATATATATTGCAAGAGTATTCCAAGTTCGTCGGAACGACATTATCTGTTCTTAAAATTTATTTTCTTTATTAGCTTTTGGTTATGCTTTGGGGTCTGTCACTTTGCATTGTTTCGATTATTTTTGGCATCAGTTTTGTGCTCATCCCGTTGACACAGATTCAAGTAAGATGCGTTATATTGCTGGCAATTAACCCACATGCAGCATCCGAGCAAATCGCCGCAGTCAAATGTTATACTACACCAAATGTGTGTATATCTCATTTAGTTGTGTTTATCTGTCTTGCATGCATTGCGAAAGTTGATTTCATAAGCATTGCAGACAGCTGCAAGTCAGAAAAAGTGATTTTCATAATTGATGTGGCAGTTTTCTCATTTTTAGAGCGCCATTTCATAATTATTTTACTCGCTTTTTTATCTGTCGCAGGCACGCATAACTATTTGAATACCCTGTGGTCTGTATAAAAAAATGATGGAAATATGATCAAATACACCTGAAACGAATTTTGACCACATAAGGGAAAACTGTTAAAATAAACCTGAAAGCAATTTTAGCCACATATAGTAAACGGATAAAAATCAATTTTCAATTGCAATTATAGATTTTAGACTTGAATTGACTTTAGCATTACATTTTTCCACTGCACAAAATTAATCAAGATCAGTAAAAATAATTATTATAATTGTAACTATAATTTTTATTGAGTTTGTATTGTCAGATAAAAGATTGAGTACAGCAAACTTATTACACTTCAAAATAGTTACTACACTCAAAATAAATTGACCTTAGTTTTAGAAAATAGTTACTTTTGGAGCCAATGTTAAATCATTTTATTATTAATTTTAAGAAATTTTGTTCACATACTTAAAAAATATTTATAATTTCCAGAAAACCTAGTTTTCAGTGTGATTATCTTTTTCCTGAGGTTAAATTTGTTTGGATCTGTTGCTTTGCCTATATTCCTATAAGCTATATCCCCATCTCTACATAGTTATCGTTAAATTTTGAATTTCGGTTATTTTACTAAAATGATATTGTAAAAGTTTTGAAGATTTTCATTAGCTTTTCCCCATCAAAATCGTTGTCGTTCAGTTCGTATCCCTTGTCTCTTGTGTATTTTCCACCATTGTGTGAAGCGACGGCAGTGGCGTTGTCACGCCCACTTTTTAGGCTCCAGATCATCGTTGTCGGTCCCTCCGTCTGTCAGATAGCTGCATTTGTGAGTTTTCCCATTTTGACGACCGGCAAAAATAGAAAACCAAAAGAAAAAATACTAAAAAAAAGTGCAGTCAGCCGTAGACATTGTAGCATGGCTGCGGTCCACAGATACTACGCCCCACACCCTGCACCAACGGCCACCGCCCCTTTTGACCCCCCCTTTGTCAGTCTGTTTTGTTTTGTTTTGTTTTGTTGGCTGTCATGCCCGAAGACAGTTCGTCTGCAATGGCAAAAATGCATATTTAATGCAGACGCAGACGATGCGTCATCGTGTATTGCTGCTTGTGCAGCATTGTCAGTTGCAGTTGCAGCAACTGTTGCAATCACAATTGCAATTGCGATTTTGCAGTTTTGCTGATCAGGCAGTTAACACCCAGTCCCAACTCTGGCTGGGCTATAACTTAAGCAGCCACCATGCACTTGGTCATAAATTATTTGATCGTTGCTGCCTTTTTTTTTAGTTTTCGTTGCCGCAGCGCGATTTTATAATGTTGACCCCGGTTCAGCGGATCTGGCGACAGGCCATGTGGCTGGCCCATGTGGCCCCCGTCTGGGCAAACTTGAAATTTTTATTGTACTTTATCGTTGTCGAGCGCTGCTTTGCTTTGGCACGGTTCGGTTCGGTTCGCTCCGGTCCGGTCGTTGATCGTTCAACATTCAACATTCAACGTTCATCGTTCGTCGTCTGATCGTGTGTTAAAGTTCAAATGTGGCTTGCCACATGCGTTGTTTGGGGTCTGGGCTTGGGATCTGGTCTTCCTTCCATCCATTCCTATATAAAGGTATCTCAATCTGTCTTAAGGTCTGAGTTCGACTCGACTGCACAAATTTATAGGCTGTATGTGATTTTTGGTACTCTTGGTACTCTGGCCGTACTTTTACTTTTGTTTGCCTTGCCTGACCGTATGTTATAAATTACATATATGTAAGAGGGGGGATTAAATGCATTTTTATTAAAAAATTGGCTTGACATTTGTAATTTATGCATGACTTCACTTTAGGGGCAGAGTAAAAGAGACGTAGCTGCCAAGACAAATTAACCGAGGGTTAAAGAATCACTTTCAGTTGCATCACAAATGTTTACTTTGCCACTGCCATGCTCAAATTAAATTGTACATACACATCGGATGACATAATCATATATACTCAAACCTTCTTGTCGAATGTTATATGGATGGATTTCTTATCGAATAGCATTTAAAGCACTGTTTGGTTCACTCAGTTTATTTGCTCTTGATACCATTTTTTTATATTTTCTATTATGCACTTCTTTAGTATGATTAGTTTGAACCACTGTGAACGCGAAACAAATACACAAATCGAAGAGTGCGATTCTTTTCTGGTGAAACTTAGATACAAATACCAAAAATAGTTTAGCCAGTCAGAGACACAACCCTAAGACTGCGTTTGTTGATCGGCAGTCATTGTCATTTAAAGTGCTCGGTACAATATGGTGTGCGGAATTTCCATTTTAACCAAATTAGGCATAGGAATATTTTTTTTTTCTTATATATTTTTTTTTTTGTTCGCCTTAGACCAAGAAATGCCATGCTCAAGCCGTCGACGGTTGTTTGGATAGGAGACATGGCCATTGCCTGCTTGGGGCCTGGTCCTTGCCAAGTATGGGGGAGACGGGGTTGTAGCACTTGGACCGGGCCTACAACTGTGACTTTGACTGCAACTTCAACTGCGACTGCGACTGCAACTGCGACTGCGAGTTGGGATACTTGGGCAGTCAGCACAGATATCATCATCGTTTGGTGGACGACTGCATCGAGATTGTCTTAGGATTTTGTGCAAAAGTCAATCGCTTGATTGACAAGTCGGTTCGTCAACATTGTCGTCGTCGTCGTCGTCGTCACTGGATACACGGCAAAAATTCAGCAGCCATTTACTGTTTTGATAATGTACATACGAGCACTGGCTACAAAGTCTTGATCTTGTCTATGCTTCGGAGTTGTTCAACTTCCTGGTCCGATGACCGAGGGCCTCAGCTATAAATATATATATATTTATATATGTTATATATGTATGTACATTTTCGTAGGCATTCCGTTTTGGTTAGTGTGATTGACCCACTTGGCCTCCCATACAAAACACATTTGTCCACTCAACACTGCACCCCAACCACCTCCGCTTCCGTCCCCTTGCCCATTTTTTCTGTTCATTTACAGTCAGTTGAAAGCATTGTTTTCAACGAAAAAAAAAAATTCATTTCGGAGAAACCTCGGTGCAGAAGTGTGGGGGAAGGGAAGCACCCACAAAGTGTGTACAAATTGATCTCTACATTGCAGCTGCAGGTGAAGTAAAGGTTGTTTTTTTTTTTTTTCAACAGTTCAAGTTGATTTTGTTTAATACACGTAGTTTAAACATAACCTATTTATATATGTCGATTTTATCCTACAAATAAAGCTTTGTTTTTGAAGACTTTCATTTTTCTGGGCCTATTTCCCATTTGGCACAAAAGCTGCATTGTGTTTGCGCATTTCAGTCAGAAAGTCACGGAAACGTCAACAAATATTTGTTATTGTTTTTTCGAAAATGCATTTAACAAAAAAAAAAAACTCCAGCGCATTGAAAAGAGTCGACTTTTTTTTGTTGTTGATTAATTTCCAAGTGTGAAACTGGAAAGTGTGAAAGTTGCCAGCTGGCCCCTAATTAACGTTGATATATTTGATTTTGTAGTCCAGTTTTGATATTTATTATTTTTTCGTTTTTATTTTTTTTTGGTTAGACAAATAGAACATGAAACCCGTCTAATTAAGCGTAGCTACTACTCAAAGATTTTCACTTGCTGTTGAATTGCTGAAAATCAGCGAAATATTAGTTGATTTATATTTAATGGCTGCCCGGCTACCACTATACGCCAGAGACATATTGCTGGTCGAGCTACAGGTACGAGTTGAACTTAACTCATAAATATTTACGGCCAACACATTGGCCAAGTCAGTTGCTGGCCAAACTAGTTTTCCCCAGCTGTAAATGGACACAAGCACAGACGTCCCGTCTCCCTCTGTCTCTCTCTCTCTCTCTCTCTCTCTCTCCTCTTCTCTCTTTCTCTAGCTGTCCCTGTGGCTGCTGGTGAGTAAAGGCTGTGCTAAAAGTGCAATTAGAATGAGTCGCAACACTCAGTCACAAGCGACGAGAGGGTGGTGGGTGCGCAGGCGCTGGCGGAGGCGGAGGCGGGTGCGGGGGCGTAGGGCAACTACTCACGGTCCCAGTCGCACTTTGCCAACACTACGCAATCTTCGTTGATCGGAGTTTTCCACAGAAACCAGTCGGCCTGCCTGGCAGACCCAAAGCCAGTAATTCTAAGCTGCAAGTTGTTTTCCAAATGCCATGCAAGAATATTTTATACTTGATGAACGTGCAGCAGCAAGCAGCAAACAGCAACTAGAAACTGGCAACCGGTAACCAGCATCGGCATCAGCATTTTGCTGCAACACTAATGCCAATAAAAAGACAACAACAGTAACAACACCAGCTAGAACAACAGCAACTACTACAACAACAACAACAACAACTACAGCCAAAGCAGCAACAACTTTTGACCTAAATTTCAACTTAAATGCATTTTAAATTCATTGCATCGATCTACGGCTGCGACCACAGAAGCTGCAGCAACAGCAACAATTTTTTATTCAATTTAAAATTGAAAAAAAGGAAAAATACAACAAAAAATAGACTCGAACAAAATTGCTGCGAAATCCGCTAACTAAATACACTTCAAGAACTTCATCGAAACCAATTTCAAACTAAAATATGTTGAAAATTATTATAATTATTGGGATGAGACAACTATGTAAAATCAATTATTAAAACTCTTGAAATGGAATGATTAACTAAACTTGCTTAAGAAAAAGTAAAAATTGGCAATAATAAAAATTATAAAACAAATTTAGGCAATTATTTTCACAACTATCATGTCTTTATCTTATACATATTCAATATATATATATATATGTGTATAAAAACGAGTAAGAATTAAAAATATGGTTTCAGTAAGAATAATAAACTATGTTATAATAATAATTATATAGAGACATTTTCAATACTAAAGAGCAATTGCTTAGATTTTTCCTGTTTTCCAATCAAATCCGTTTTTCACATATGTTTCATGCGTTTATTGCAAAAGCATTGAAAAATTGTGTGTCACCCATTTTGGAAACAAGTGTAGAAATCGTAAAAAACAAAAAAAATAGAATTAACTATACAACTTGCAGCAAAAGTTGTGGCTTGTTGTTTTACGCGCAACGTTGGTGTTTGTCTGACTTGTTTTTGTTTCACTAACTGATATTGTTGTTGTTTATAGTTGGCTGGCATGCCGTCAGCATCAGCGTCACCACCTCTGGCTCTCTCTCTATCTCTCTCTATGCTTCTCTGCATCTATCTCAGTGCGCCTGCGTCACCAACAATGCCAGCTCGTCGTCGTTATTTAGCCGCTGTTGCAGTTGCAGTTGCCGCCGCCGTTGCCGTTGCCGTACACACAAATTGAGCAATTCCAGTCAACAACTCCTACTTCTAGTTGAAAAGTAGCCAAGTTGTTTTTACTCAGTCTAAGAAAACCATTTAATAGAATAACCAACCTGACTGGCAACAACAGCGACAGCGACAACGACAACAACAAAGCCCAACAACCATTAGGCAATATCAAATACGGTCATAAGTCTTGGCAGCAGCAGCAGCAGGTTCTTTTTCTTGCTTTGGTAATTTGGACTTGAAGTTTCTTCTTCTTATACGTTTTAGTTTTTCCTCAGGCGTTGCGATTTTTCTATTTATTTTTTGCCACTTTTGCAGCCTGGCATCAAATTTTCCATTTGCTCGTTCAGAATTATTATTAAATAGACACCTCAAAAACTAAAAAGGGGTTGTCTAAAAATCTTCCATATTGTTATATGTTCATAAAATATCAAGACTGATATGTGATATTTTAGCATAGTAGCATAGATTCAGTGCACAATAACTAATCAGAAGGAGGAGCTACAAAAATTACATCCGCTCGACCACAAAAAAGTGATATTCATCATCATCACTGGCATCACTGACAGAACATAAAAGCAAATTCAGCTTTTGTAACATTTAACGGTTTCCACTGATGTGAAGAGTAATCAGCTCCTCCAAGCTACAGGCCAGCAATGTTCTTCACCGATAAACTTCTCATTTGCTGCGCCTTGGAGCTGGACATGTTCTAATCCTGCTAATCTCGCACATTCTGCGTGGTTGCACGTACACACACACACACACACACACACACACACACACACATTCACTCGCTCGCTCTTAAGCATATATATGTTGTGTTTGTTAGTGATCTTCGGTGCTGGCATTCGTTTTGACAGTGGTAAATTCTGTGGCATATCACTGACAGAAGTCAACTGTCATGTTGTACTTCATGTATGTAAATGACGGAAGTCATGCAAGTTTCCAACGATTGCTTGCCTCTTTCTTTTGCATGTGTTATACCCTGTAAGCAATAAGCTTGCAAAGAGTATATGTACTGTATTATTATATTATATTATGATATGAATAGCATATTATTATATACGAATTTCTTTTAATTGTATTAGTATGTAACACTCAGTTTTATAACCTGTGACTTATGTGCTACAGGGTATTCCCTAGTCGCTCACATTAGGTTTCTTCTCTTGCACTTGCATTCTTGTTGCCTTTGCCAGATTCTTGTCGCACCTCTTTCATGCAGTTTTCACTCTAAAATAGTTTCGGTGCTTCTAACCTGCTGCTTCTTGGCTTCAAGTGATTTTAAAATCAGTTTCCGCTCGTAAATAAGAGCGAAAGTATGCAGTCTTAGATTCTTACATGCCAAAGTGACCAACACCTTTAAGGTTTATATAACAGGGAAGAAAGTTTATCATCACCGGCTCAAAACTCAAGTTCCAAGTAGTGCAGATAGTTTCAAATCCATTTTACTCGATCCACTGACACACTAACTCGGTTATACAAGCAGAACCATATAACAAAAATTTTTAAGTGCATGCACACTGAAGCATCCCAGTTTTTGTGAATGAATGAATTACATAATCCAGACTGCATTCAAATGAAATCCAGCAAAACTCTATATTTTTATATTCCATGGCAAAAAGTGCCATAAGGGCATTAAAACCGTACGGCCTGACCATGTAATGCTACAGTGATGTCTGGCACGGAGACCTCCCTTGATTTCTCTACCCCTTGCGACCGTTTCACGTGGCGAATGCGCAACTTTGACTTCAAAAAAGCTACTTTAACGTTAATGTGTGCTCTTAAAGTAACTTTGTGAAACTATTTCTTCTGCTAAGTGTTTTTTTGTTTTTGACAATTAAATGACAATGGTCCGAGTCTGGGTTGCCGTAATGGAAAAGGCGAATAGGAAGTGCGACACGCGTTCAGCGAGCGCTGTTCCACTTTTAACGATTCTCACTAATTGATCAACTGATTTTCTCGTGAATGAAATGTGAAATCCTATCAAACCGATATAGTCATGCCGCATCCATAAATAGTCGATGCCGGGGCCGCCTCGTATTTGGTTTCATTCATAAAAATCATAAGAATGGTTGTGGAGGGGGTGGCGGTGGTGGCGGTGCAGGCTCAACTTTCAATGGAGAAGCGCCAGTCAGCCAGCCAGCCAGTCAGCCAGCCAAACAACCAACCAATTTTGTAATTACAACAAAACCGTGGCCCGGTGCTCGGATCAGCGGGCCATGTTTGCGGCATTAGGCATTAGGCGGCCAAAACGAACCTTTTCGGGCAGTGCTTCAAATAAAGACATTTGTGCCAGTTTTTCAATGCAGCCGGACGGTCAGTTGGCCCGCTTAACCGGCCCGCTTGCAGCATATTCATACATATATACACATATGAACATACATATACTATGGCCTCCACCTAATTTGTGTTTACTTTTTTCTTTATCTCTTTGCAGGTAAGCACCATTAAACTGCGGAACGTCAAGCGATAATGCCGTTCATAAGGCTTATCTATGTCGGCCACAACGATAGATATTGTTAGCAACTTGCTTGCCGGCGATTCGCCCAAGACAAGTTCGAAGATACGCAGTTAGAAATTGACTATTTATGTTTCATGCTTTATGTTTGTGACAGGTATGCGTCATTATAAAAATATTTCTGAAAGTGTATTAAATTATATATACCAGCAAATTTTTTTAAGCAAAACTTAAATAATAAATTTTGAAATATGCTTCTTAAAAAGAAAGAACTTTCTGAAAAGTTTAAATAAATAAAATATATATAGGAACTATAAGAATTCATTGATACTTTTTAGAAACATGTTTCTTCAAAATATATATTCTTTCTGAAAAGTTTAGCATTTCTACTTTTTAGAAGCACATTTTCTAAAAATAAATATATTGAAATTATTATTAAGTTTTGCTGATTAATAAGATGAATAGCCATTGATAGCTAAGTTTTGAGTTATATATTTTCTACTGCAAAATCAGTAACAAGTATCGCATGTTAGTCTTGGCAGCTCTATAACTGTGAACAATAGACGCTGCGAGGGGAGCTTAAACTCTCCCCACAGTAATTCAAAACTTTAAATGTACCTGAGAGCATTGAAAGATCTCGAATCGATGACGATGACGATTGACGATGACGACGCCGTCGACGTGGTCCCATCAAGTTCACTTTCACTTAGTGTCAACAAGGCAGTTGCAGCTGCAGCTGACGTTGATAATCATTGATCTTCATCGGTAAGCGTTGCATTTTATTTCGGCTCGACGCGGCGCGACTCGGTCTCGACTCGGTTCGGACCGTTTCGGTTTGACTTGACTCCGCCCCTTCCCTGATCTTCAATGTTGAGATCGATCGCTGTGAAATTTATGGCCAAAACTTGACTTTGCCTATCGGAGGGTTCGTTGCCTTTTTTTTTTTTGTTTCAACTGTCAGTAAGTACTCAGCACTGTAGCTTTTCCTTCTGCTACTCCACCTCCTCCTTCTCGTTCATCTCTGTCCCTGTCGTTTATATTGAAAACGAAAGTAGCTTTACCTCCGTCGTCCGTCCTGCGAAAATTTATGCAGTCGCGCAATTATTTTGTTTTTTTTTTTGTTTTTTTTTTCATTTCTTACACTGCAAGACACCTTGTTGTGTTTGTTTGTTTACTTGTTTTTCGCTTGACAGTCTATCGCAACTATTTAATCAAGTTTGCGTAGCAAAGACGTCACAGAGTGGTTTATAGATATGGTATTAAGCATCCAACTTATTATCTCTATGATGCGAGTAAAAGTTTAGCTTGTCTGACTAAACATTTAATTAATGAATATATATAGTGACGCACACAAAGAGTTTAGCTCGCTGACAACGTTGACGTCGGCTTGGGCTAAGTGGGTAAAGTTTCTTAAAGCTTTTGCTTGGGAGCGCGAGGCGGCTTGTTAAGTTACTCAATTGGCAACGAGTTGTTGACCTTTTTAGATGAACCTATCCGATTTTCCGTTTTGTTTTTATGTTTATTTTTTTTTTTTTTTTGAAAACTCATCCGACTTTCACGTTAAGTTCCCCGAAGCGATGACATTTAATGATGGATTTGACACACAAGGGCACGACAACAATTTGGTTGTTATGTATTTACGGACTGTGATTGTGTATGATCTCGTCTGTTGACTGTTTCGACTGAGACAGATGATTAATTTGAACTGGTTCAGCATTTATCCGGGTGGTCCTTTTACAGAGATACGTTGTGCAACAGTCATAAATAATGCTGATTGCCGATTGCTGTTGTTTTTAAACGTAACCACTTGAATCCATCGATGAATCTCAAAGCTATAATCATTTTCGGAACGAAACAAAGACAAAGAAACATTATTGGTGAAGTCACTTATATTGGATGTAGCAAAGAGATATCCGTACAAGGTAAAAAGTTGTTTAAATAAAAAGCTCATCTTGAGCCAATAATGTCTATGGCAGCAACCATAAAGCTGCCTAAAGAAGTATCTCTGGGGTCAACTACACATCTTGTCAAACTGAATACGACTTCAGGTGCAAGGTGAACAGCATTAGGCCTACAACGCTTACCAAAAACAGGTCCATTTCATTATGCATCATTCACGCTTCACCGAAACCTTATCAAAGATCATAAATTTGTAATTTGAGCAAATGGAAAACCATTTGGCAAGTTGGTCACATTCTGCGATTGCAAAACTTTCCTTTTCATTTAGCATTCTGTTCACTTTCGTTTTATGCACTTGGAGCGCAGCAAAGCCAAAGTATTTTATGTATTTTTAAATGCATTTCTAAATGAATTGTAATATGACTGAATGAGTCGCCCTGGCGTTGTATATACCGCTGTAACCCCATGTACCCCTCGCTCCCCTCGTTTTCGTCGCTGGTAGGCACGACCTGTGATGCCTATCTATTGCCCAAGAGGCAAAACGCCGAAACACAACAACACAAAAATACCGCCAAAATGCGACTCCGTCTCCATCTCCATTCCGCACAACTTGCAAGCTCATGTGCGCCACTAAAAATAAAAATCAAATGCAAACACATGTGGCGCCCAAAGAAAAAAATAAAAATAAAGTAAAAAAAAAAAAGTGCAGAGAAACAATCCAAGCACCAGTCAAACAGTTGAGGTGATTTTTACTTTTACTTGTTCAAAGCTCATGTGCACGATTTTCCACCAGCCACCAGCCACAAACGTCGATTTCAAATGCTTACTTTCAAATGGCATAAATGAAGAGACAACAGCCAACAACAACAACAACAACAAAAAGCATTACAATAGCTTTACGCATAATGTGGTGAAAAAAAAAACAAAAACCGAGAGAGATGATGAAGCGGGGCTACCTATAAAAATGCCTCGGGGCTCGAGCTTCTCTCTTCTTCTATCTGTCGGGCATCTCGTCTAATGTGAAATGATGTATATTTTGCTTGCCATTGTTATGCTATCATTGTCTTTGCTGGGCTTCACAATTTCCATTTGAAAATCAATTTCTGACATCTTATCTATTGTAATAGCATATCTGAAAACGATAACAAACGCAGTTTTTCATCCTTTGTGTGTGTGTGTGGCCAGCGATGACGTTTTCGGTTTCATGTACATATTTATTTTATTTTTTTTTTGGGCGGCTACGTGAAATTTCAATTATTTTTGATGAAGGTGGAGAGGCCCCCATATACCCATTGTACCGAGACTTGTACAATACAACAAAGCTTTGCATTAATTGTTGCATGTTACATTATATTTTCAGTTTGTAATTTATTTCTGTGGTCGCTTTTTGTATAGCCTGACTATGAAAAAACTGTAATTATGAGGAAATTAAGAAAAAATGGTTGTGGATTTCTCTAAATAAAATAACAAAAATGAAAATGGTATTGCATTAGTTGTTAAAAGCGCTGGTAAATAGGTAAATAAATAACTACAATAAAATCCCAAATTTAACTGATTCAACACAATGTATAAAGTATATAGGTCGATCCAAGATTAGACCTACTTTTACAGTAAATTCCACTCCATTCTGAATATAAAAATAATTGTACTGAAAGCGACCCAAACTTGTTTTTGCTCAACTAGTTGGAATCTATCCACTGATCCACTGATGGGTCCGCCAACTGTTGCTCACCACCCTGTGCCATCAGATGATGACACCATCTGTATTGTTGTTTCGCAATCATCATCTGTCTGCCCATGCACATGCAGTTCCCACACATCGCAATCGAAAGTGAAAATATATACACTTATCTCAAATTCCCAGTTTGTTGCTGCAGCCTAAAGTCATTTTCGTGTTGCTGTTGCTGTTGCTGTTAGGTTTCGTATATTGCACAATGGGCACGGCCGCCGTTTAGTCGGGCTGCGATGACGATGAGACAACGAGATGAAAGACAACCAGCACCAGCCCCGAAAACTTCAACTCGAACAAGTGAAGCTTGCGATGAGGGACAATATTCTTGGCATGCACGAGAGAACTGGTCAATCGATTTATCGCTTGCTCGCTCGTTCGCTCTCACATCGATCCGGACAGACAGGCGGTCTGGCTGCCGCTGACTACTACTACCACTACTCTCTCAGTAGTGTGCTTCGCATTACGTTTTTAAATGGAGCTTGAACTGTATCGCACCGCGGGGCGACGACCACAGTGAGCGACCACAAAGTGGCAAAGTTGTAAAGTTGCGACGACATTCGCTTTCATTTCGAGCTGCAGCCGCCGTCTGATGGTCACTCGCATTTCCACTCGCAGTCGACTGACTGACTGACTGACTAACTGACTGACTATATGCCGTGTCGTGCAGTGCAGTGCAGTGCAGTGCAGTGCATCGCAGTGCAGTGCCATGGCGTGCCATTGCGCCTTGCCACATCGCTTCACACCCCTCTCCCCCGCCTGTTTGTATCTCCCCAACTTTTCACGCTTCCATCTGGCATCATGCACTTGCTGCGCTCACTGGCTCATCGGTTCATTCGTTATCATGCACTTGATGCTCGGCTCCGTTCGCGTTCCATTCGCTTTCGATTTCTTTTATGCTTTCGATTTTCATACCATTGAAACTTTAGAAGGGTATCAACGATGGCTCATGCAGATCGTTGCATACATTGTGACTGAGACTTATACGATCATTTCATTATTTAGTTTAATATATTTTTATTAGTTTCTAAAAGTAGAGAATAAGACTAAGATTTGAAAATATGTTATTTAGTGAAGTAAAAAGCCCAAAGGAATATTTATTTTTTATTGTATAAAAAAAAGTACCATACGAAAAAACAAACCTAAACCAAGAATAAATATGTATTTTAAAATATATATTTTGGACATATGTACATGTATATTTAAACTTTTATATGTATGTGCATTTCATGGGTTATTATTAACCACTTGAGGCCCCATGGGGACTGTGACCTCGAGCTTGAAGTCACTCAACTTTTCAGCTTATCAGTTGATTTATTTTTGAAGATATTTATGATTTGTCCGATACTTTCTACCTACCTCCGTGAAGGAGCTTAATAAGTAAGCGTGCGAAACTTATTAATCATATCACATCATAGCCATGAATGCAGACGTTACGAGTTTCATGTGCGGTACTTATGAATGAGCCAAGATTAGCCTCCATCGTTTAAATCGCGACTAATAACCGACAGTGGCCCTTGATCAACAACTGAACAGCTGAACAACTGTATAACTGGCGGGGCGACCACTTTCATTTTTATTTCAAGTCACGGTCAGATTCATACCGGAGATGACGAACGCAGTCACAACGGCTGCCTCGTCATTGATCGTTGGAAAGTTGTTCTCGCACATTAATTATAAGGCTTTTTTTTAAACGTTCGATGCCAGACCTCATATGACCACACGTGCAGCCCAAACAGTAATTATCGATTCCGACGTAAAGTGAACCCAAAACAAAAACATGTGACGGCATTTTATAAAAAAAAACATTAAAAAAAAAAACGAAGTTATTCATACAACTAGGTATTCACAAGATGCAGTGCATCGTTGGCTTGCTGCACTTATTGCCACAGTTAAGTGTTCCACTCTGCCCCAATTTTTTTGGATCGCAATTTGAAATGCATGTTAACTTCTTTCCGGTATGACAATAGTTAACGATTTTGGCATCTTCAGTTGACAATTCATCGCTTGCGATTTGATGGTTCAATTAAATGAATTAATGACTGCAATTTAGATGGAATGGATTACGTTGCAAAAAATAGGAGATTTTCTAAATAGTTATACAAACAAGCTCATTTTTTTTAAGTTTGTTAATTTCTTTTCTGTGTTAACTACGAACTTTGACCTAAAGCCAGGCAGCTTTAAAACTCAGTTTAAACTATTAACAGATCATTTAAATCACTTTTTGGCAATATTCTGCTTGTTCAATGCCAGCTTAAATCATAATCATTTAAAATGCAAGAAATCGTTTATATATTTACTAAAATTTTTACTTTAATAAATAAATAAGGGCAAAAATTTGGTATTGTTTCTTTTTGTAGTTTCAGTGCCTACAGCTGAAGTGTTTTCTTGTATTTTATATACTCAAACTGAGGAAATAAGTCACCGATCAGTATGGCTTATGCAGTATTATATAGAAAATAAGTAAGTTGATGGTATTTTCAGTTTTGTTTCTATTTTGTAGCTTTGCAGTTCAGATTACGTAGGCATAATGCAAATTAGAAACTATGGAGAGCAAATGTTTTAACTATCAGCTTTTTTTTATTAAATTATTATATTGTTGCCAAACTGACCCAATTGAAAGTACAAATAAATATTGCCAGTGTGTTGAGACACATATTCTTCAGCCTCTAAGATTTTACAATACTCTTTGTACGTATTGGGTGCAGGGTACAGAAGACTATGATCAAACTTGTTGCTTCTGCGGTATTTGCGGTTAATAATGATTGAGTCTTTGCTGTTGTTATTGGTTTTGCTCGTTGGCTGTTGTTGTTGGATGTTGTTGTTGCTTGGATCGCTTTGGCCGATGCCTGGATGCCTGGGTTGCTTGTTAAGCTACAAGCTAGAAACTTAACAACATTAAAAATACACATGTATAAATAAACAAGCAAGCAAGCAAACAAACGACAAAACCAGCCTCAAATTGAGTTAAAAGCCCAAGAGATACCACAACAACAACAACAACAACAACAATGCAAACAACTTTCCACCAGCAGTGGCGAGTTTGGATATGGATTTGATTTGGACTTGGACATGTCCACGTGTGCGTGAGTCTCTCTCAAAACTTAAAGCATATATCTTTATACACATACTATATATATGTATATATATATATATATATAAATGTATGTGTGTGTGCCACAAATTGTTTATTTGTCAATCGGTATTAGCCGCTGTGCTGCCGCAGCAAGAAAAGTGAAATTTTTAAGCAACAGCTTCGATTTATGAGCATAGTTTTAGCTGCTGCTGCTGTTTCTGCTGCCAATGCTGCTGTGGCAAGCTGGAACTAAAGCTGCATCTAAGACTGAAGCTGGTGATCTCTGTTTAATGGCCAGGCGCTTTGCTTGGGGTAAGAAAAACGTGACTTTTGATTTGACATTTTGCCGTCATAAGATCGACGATGGCTCGTTATCAAATTAAATCGAAAACAAGTTGGAGGCAATTTAAATTTATTTGGTTGGTGGGGCAGAAGCAACAACCGTGGCGCTCACCATTGAGGCTCGCCACACTTTGAATGTCATCTCGCAGTTGGCTAAATGTCATGCATCATCCTATTCGGCAGCCAACAAGCTCCGCCAGCTTCTACTACTCTACAGTCAAAAACAAATTTGATCTGAATTTCAGCAAAATTCGCCATACTAATGGCGCCAAATATAGGCGCCAAACTTTTCTACTTTTAGACATTTAATTTTTGTTTGTTAAGAATTTATTTCTAAAAGGGATAAATAAATCAATTTTCCGAGTTAAGAACGATATTTTTTCTTAGTGTAGCAATACAACTACCACATACATATTCTAATATTACGTATATATGTTAATACTAATCGAAAATGCATTCTATATCTGCGTCTGCACGCTTGCCCAGCAGTCAGCGACTCTGGCAGAATCAGTAAGTACAAGTATTAAGTGTTTAGTTGTTGTTCGTAAATTTGCAGCTACTTTGCTCATCAATTCTCTCACATATATTTATTTATTATAATGCGCTTGTATGTTGTTCGAGTATTTTGTTATTTTTAAGAAGAAACTAGTCACACACAATTTCGTGCAACAATTATAAGTTTTAAACATAAACTTGGCTTGTGCCGTATACAAAACATTTATTACCTTTCATTTTAGAACAAATGTGCGTCGAGTACAAAAAATATACGGAATGAATATATGCTTTCCTTACTAAAAAGAACCATCTGTCAACGTTTCTTTATTACAATTGACCCACTTGCATTGTTTTACAGTTAATTAAATGTCAACTGCTCTTCAAGTTGTGTCTGTTGTTGCTTTTGTGCTCACTTTACTCGTTATCAGTCATTATATCTCTTTCAATTAGTTTTTGCTTTCGTAAACATAAATCTGACTTATTATTCAGTTCAATTTTATTTTTCTTCTCTGTACATGCTCTAAATGTTTAACTTTTATTGCTTTAAAAAAATTATGCACGTGCGATTCGTAAACTGGGCATTTCCAGGCTGAAAAAGTAGAGATGAAAAACTTATTATGTTTTCAAAGTAAATATATTTAAATGCAGTCTTAATCTAGAAGTACTTAAGAAGAAGAAGAAGCAAAAAGTGATTGCTTTCAAAAATTGGCTCAGTTTTGTTTTTGGCGTCAATTAGAAAAAGTTCGCTTGTGAACATTTGTGGACAGACAGTCGTTGCCAGTTGTCGATGCCAGTAGTCCTCAGGCCATTATTGCAGCACACGTTTCGCTCTTTAATTTAAATGTGACAAAAGTAGATTGCGATAAGGTAGAAGGTGTAATGTAAATTGTACTTGGCCCGCCACACCGCTTACTTCCCCTCTGACGTCCAGTCGATGTCATTTGTCGTCAGCCCATTGCAAATAATGTGTAAAACGTGTTAAATTTTCAATGCAGTTGGCCAAAGCAATGAGTTACTTGAAAGCTGGCCCAGACTGCAACTGACAAAGTAGGCAAAGTATGTGAAGGCCCTGGTGCCCGAGGACTGTTGCCTGGTGCCCAGCTACCGTTTTGCTGCTACTCACTTTCCTGACATACGAATTTTCACATAAATCAGTGTGAATGGCGCATTTAAGCGAACGCCAGTAAACAAAAATAATAAAATGCAAACAGCACTTTCAGATAAATAAAATTAGTCAGCGTAATTGCAGCGCAAAAGAGCCAAAAGACCCAGTCAAACAAACGAACCCCTTTCAGGAAGTCCGACAATGGATCTTCACTTGCTGCTTATCGGACTTTGGTGAGAACTACCGTGTTACTCACTTCGTTCTGCTTCAAGGTTTTCTTGAGCTTCTGGGGCTTTTATCAGCTTATTTATTTAAATGTTAGTTAATTCACATACGTAGTTTCTCTTGTTATTCGCCAATGAATTGTTTATTTGTTTAATTTCGTACTAAAAAAAAACTTAAAATTTCTTCTCTGATCACAATTTAGCAGATTAACTCAGGTCTGCAAAGTTTTAAGATAACCGTTCTCTCTTGATCGAGATAGGTGTAGACATACACGTTACTCAAAATGTGTATTTAAGACTAAAAATTCGAAAAGACTGTCAGATCGACAGACGAACATGGCTATATCGATCAGGCTGTTGCTGATCCACAATGTAAATACTTTATGGGGTCAGAGACGCCTCCTTCACAATGCGTTGCAAGCAAAACATTTAAAATTTGTTGAACAACCGCATTTTAGCCAAATGCACTGACCGTTCCCGTGGTAGCCTTATCGCGGCAACTTATTCAACACCCACGTGAAGACTAAACATAAGCTAATGACCGGCGTGACAAGCGATCAATGATAAAAACTCACTCGGAACCAACCAAATTGTCGTTGGCTTTGTTTGCCACTCGGCTCGTTTAAATGGCCACAGGGGTAAATGCCCCGCCTTGCACTTACCCTCCTCCCATGTCTGCAAACCAAAACTGTGAGTGATGGCGGCGAGTTATAAGACATTTAATCTATTTGTCCGAACTACTTTAGGCCTGTCTATAATTTATGGAATTTGCCAAAAGCCCCAAAAACTTTGCAGATAGTTAAATTGGCGCATGTCGTTAGCATTAGTCATGCCTTAGGTTGTACACAGCTTTACTTGTTTAGTCGCAAAATGTTTTTGGTTCTTGGGTCGAGCCAAATTCACTTGTCATGTGCTATGCTTGTTTATTATCTACAAAGTATAGATATCGATATAGATTCAATAATTGTTTACTGTATCGTCGCCGTTGGGGATACAAAGTCGAACAAAACATTTTTGAGAAGTTGAAGCCACCAGGTGTTTAAATTTATACTCTTTCTGTCAAATTTATTTGAATATTTACTATTTTCTTTTTTTTTATCAATATCGATATGCGTTACGTTAAAGAAAGCAATCCTTTCTTTTTTCTATGTTTGTTACATTTCATGAACACATACTTTTGAAAATATTTATGCTTGTAAGCAGTTTTGTCATTACATATATCATGTAAGAAACTGAATTTTTTCTTTATCTACATAATTTCAAATTATTTTTGCATGTAAGCATTTATGGTTTATACATAGATTTGATAAGAAACAGAACATTATTCTTTTTCATTTAGTACATCTACATCTTTGGAGAACACATCGACTTTGTCGTAAATCACTGCTGACATTCGTTCATATTTAAAATCGTTAACAGTAATATTTATAAACATAAAAATTATGCATTTTTACCATAATTAATTATTGAATTTTTTCTCTTTTTGTTTGTGCCCTCGTCCTTAGGCATCTCGTAAAGTCTCCAAATGTGGATATTTGTTTGTAGCGCCGGATTGGGATTTCTCTAATCCACTCTACAGGACAAAGGTGAGTTCTACTGGTTTTTTTTTTACCTCTTTAATCTTGGCAATCAGTCAATTGCCAAGTTGCAATCAACAATTAACATTTAATAATTTGATAAGTTTAGTGTATTTATAATTGTACATTCTGAAGCTGCGTTCCATTTAAATCGTCGATAAATAATTTACTTGTACTGATGGCTAATTTTTGATGAACGACATTTATATTTTAATTTTTATATATATTTATATATTATATATTATATATTTATATATTATATATTTATATATTATATATTTATATATACAATTTTATCTTCAGTCTATTTCAATTTGAAAATCTTGCTCTCTTGTAGTTCCCACTTCTGTAAGGAGTACATCAGAAGTGGATGCTAAAAGGAGTACTTTTTCGAAAATTTAACTTTATATGCATGTGTGTGCATTACTAATTTCAATATATGACTAGTTGACTTACGAAAATCAAACAACTTAAATTCATACGACCGAATTTCGGTGGTCACTTTCCAAAAAAAAAAAAAAAGAAGAAAAAAATCTGTTTGCATATCGTACAAATAAATCGCATAAAGCAAATTGCTCGCCTTGTCTGACGGAACAGCAGCACTTGAGCAAATATTTGACAGTCTCCGCCTCAGCTTTGGCCTGGTCGGTTAAAGAAAGTAATGGCAACGGTATTGCCCTGACACTGGCACCCGTAGCCTGTAGATACTGTTATTGTCGTTGTCACTGGTTTTTGGACCAGGCAACGCCTAACGCTGTCCTTGTCACACTCTCGTGCCGATTCGTATCTTGACCAATTAGCGAATGACGTAGCGACGTGCCGGCAGTCAGCGCATCGTTAAAGCCGCCAGCGTCCGCAAAAATAACCGTATGCAAATGCCACAAAAGCAGTTGGCAGTTGCCAGTTGCCAGAGGGGGACACATGGGGTACAGGGAGCTTCCTAGAAATGGCCAAGTGTCCAATTGGAGTTTGAGCAGCGTCAACGACGATAATAATAAAAGTGTGCACATGCGCATTGCGCATTTCCTTGTTAACAACATAAATTTACGTATGTTTTTAATGGCTGTACAGGTATTTAATTAACATTTGCTGCATAGATCCACAGCGCTGCACTATTAACCGGATGTGTGTGTTGTGTGTGTGTGTGTGCATCTCCTCTCTCTCTCTCTGTCTCTGTCTTTCTCCACTGTTTGCCACAAATTACCCAGCCAAACAAGTGATTTTGGGGGAGTGGCCAGATAAGGTATGTACATATGCAGATACTTTCTTTCAAGCAGTGAAATTGGTTAGAAATTCACCGGACACTCTGGGGGTTACTACACTTGTAGAAAAATATATGTGCAAAAGATTCTATTTTTTTTTTTTAATGTATTTAATGTGTACTTAAATCAGTGCACAATTTTTAAAAGAATTTTTTTTTAATTAAAATTTGATGACTAAACAAAATCAAAAAGGAGAAATTCAATTTAACATTTCAAAGGACGAACCAATTTAAAGCTGTCGACTGAAATGTGAGTACATTTTTTATCGTTAGACAGATTTTTCTAAAATTTAGAAAACAAGTAGAAATTTTTGTTTTGAATCGAAATATGATTTCATAATAATCTAATTTTTTTTAGATATTCATTTCTTTGCTAGATTCCAGGCTATAGATTTAGCTTGAGTGTACTTACTTGGTTTGATTAATCCCCCTCGAGGTGCTGTTTAGAAAGTACACGTTACACATACATATTTTCTTGGCTGGTAGCTAATATGTATTAAAAATGGCTCAGAGCTCTGGGTTACCCAGTGCAGTTGTTGTTTTGCCTTTTGATCTATTCGCCCAACCCTTTGGGCCATAATTTGCCAGCTGCTGGTTGAGCAATTATTGCATTTCACAGTTTACAGCTTCAGGTGCAGCGAATTTGTTTTTATATTGTGCAGCTATGTGCATTTCATTTATTTGTTCGACTGCCAGACGCAAACCTGAGACCTAAACGATCAGCAAAATGCCAAAAGCTATTTATTTGACTAGCCAGCATTCAATTTCTATGCATGTGGCCAGGGCAAAAGTGATTAGACTTTGTGGCCTAAGGAACCACATTTTATTGCGACCATTAAATTCAATAATATTTTAGCTTTTATATTTACATGCCAGTATATTAAAGTCTAGAGTTGTAAAAAATACAAAAATGATTGACAATAAAAATGACATCTGTGATGTTTGACTGATTTTTTAAAGTTTTATTCTTTATTTTATTTTTTATTTGTTTTTTTCTGTGATTTCTCAATCATTGCAATAAATGTATTCGTTTATTTATTTTATTTTGTTTATTACTTATAAATACTTAATTTTATTATTCCTTTTTATTTAATTTGTAACTTTAATTTAAATTTTTTAAAAATTGGCTCCGCTTTCTAAATACCGATGTTAAACTTTACATATTTAAGCGACAGTTTAATTTCCATCGATAAATGAGTCTGCCAGAATATGCATATGTCCACATTTTAGTCTTTTTTTTTAAATATTTGTTTCTGAAAGTCTGGCTTTGCATTAAATCACAATTAATCTCCCGGGGAACAAGCTTTATAAGCAGTGAGATAAATAAAGAGCTGAACGCACTACACTCAAAAGAAAAATACGAAAATAAAAAAAAATCAAATTTCGCCTGCATAATTTTCTGATAATTTCCTTTGACAACTTAAATGGTGTAATTTGGTGCAGATAATTTATCATATAACTTGATATGGATTACAATTATGAGGGCATTGAAACCTGTAGGCATTCGGTCCTTTGTGACGACTCTCAGCGCGATCCCCTGAACCCGGGCAACAGGTTACCACTCTGCTTCAGCAGCTTCACCCCTCCATGCCCCCACTGGCCCCTCTGCGTGGCAGTGCATTTTTTAACGCGCTAGGAAGCGGCTATAAAACGTACAGCTCAGAATTATGTAGATTTTTATCGGCGTGCCAACTTTTCTGCATACAAAGTGCACAATTTTCATTTGTGGCGGCGGGGCAAAGAAAACCTGCCGAGCAACAACTGGCCGCGGACGGACAACCATAGAGAGCGAGAGAGAGAGAGAGAGTGAGAGATGCAACGCAACACGTGGGCAACATAAGCGCTGACTGAGCAACAGCCGATAACCCAACAATATATATGCATATGGGTGCAACTTGTCCCCCCGTCTGTGGCAGGATAACCATACCAGTGTCATTTGCCGCCGAAACAAGTTCGACGCCATCAGGCCGGCGAAACGGAAGTGTTTGCCGTAACCGATTATTGAAGTTTGTTGGCAATCACAATTATTTGTCCAGAAATGCTGTTGATTGACAAGAGACTAGCTCTGAGTGCCTCGCAGCCTCTGTTGTTCTGGTCATCGATCCGCGTCTGCCATATTAATTAAACCAGGAAGCATTTGCGCAGCGCTTGGACAGCTGTCCAGACAAACGCGACGAGGTTCCAGCTACATCTTAACTTCAGGTCCAGCAACAGAAAACAGCTAAAGCTCCAGCCTGGCCTGCAGCCACTCCAAGATCTGGAAATATTTATTAAAAATTATGCACGCATTAGTGGAACGTCTTTCTGCCTCTCTCTCTCTCTCTCTCTTCCTCTCTGTCTGTTTGTCTGTCTGCTGCTGACTATGTCGCTGGTTGGGGAATGTCTTGATTTTATTAAGGAAATGGTTTGCATTACGAAAAGTACACAAAATGTTGCGTATTATATGAAGTATTGTTGCTGTTGCCGTTGTCGTGATTGCCGTCGTCTTCTTTTGGCGATTTAAGGTGGTTCAGTTTATAGTCTGCTTGATGGCAGAAATTCACTATAAAGCGCTTAACGATTCAGCTATTTTACGATACGCCCACAACGAGTGGTCTTAATTTCCTGTTAAATGATTGGAAAAAATAATTACAAGAACAGCGAAAGAGACAGTGAGGGAGATTAACAGAATTCCAAGGCGAAAAGACGACTATTGCCTGTTAGACATAATGTACATGAATATTACAGCTGAAAAGCACGTTTTCGATATATCCAAATAACGCAAACAAATTCATTAGACGCAATTAACAGTTGCCCCATGACAGCATGGCGGGGGGGAGGGGCTTGCATTGGCATTTCACGTTTCGACAGAGCTTCGACCACAGACTGCACGTGGGTGTACCAAGTGGAACGGAACGGAACGAATCGAAATGGCTGAGAATGCTGCTGGAAAATGGGAAATGCATTTAATGCATATCTAATAAGCGTGAAGGAATTTTTATTCGAGTTTAAAATATATTGAAATCTAATTAATACACATCGAATGAGTTTTGGCTTAATTGTTTTTCTGTTCAAGGCTTTTTCAAATTAAATCAGTAAAGTTGCTGGAAATTTTTACTCTGTGGGTAAATTAAAGTGATTATTTAAACGTTTGCACAGGCACAAGTTCGTACTAGAACTACTTTGAAAATATGATTAAAATATACTATTAAAATCATCATTTAACTTTTATAAAACTGATTATTCATTCGTAAATAATGCCTTGTGTAATAAGCTTAAGCTTGTAGCACTGGGACAGAAAAAATATCAATAAATAGTTCGAAATCATAAAATGAATATTAAGTTATTGACTAGCGCAATATTGCATATGGAATATGCTCTTATTTTAAGATCAACAACTGCTTCAAGGGACTTTTTAAAAAATTGAGGGAAAATTACAAATTATAATTTATAAACGTTTATTTGAAATAAAGATATATTCTGAAATAAAACCACATCCTCTGGAGACTCTAAATCTTCAAGCATTTTGTGAAAATGGTAAATTCCTCATTCATTCAATTATAAATGATTTATTAAACACATATCTTAAAATACAACTTCTTGCGCAATCCGTAATAACTATCAGCTATGTTCTATGCAAATATTCTTATCTGAGGGTACAGCTTATGTATTATGGTCAAATATTTTGAAATGTCAATTGTGGTGTTTGCCGTTGAACAAGCTACAAGTGGGTTAAGCACATGCATTTCATTTGCATATAGATGCTTTGGCAGCATGACGCAGAGAGCTCGACTGATTGACTGTCTGTCTATCTGCCCGCTTGACTGTCTGTCTATTTATATGTGTGTGTATTCTGTGTGATTTGGCTTTGCATCAAGGCAGCCACAAGACACGCTGCTAATAAATTGCAATTAGAATAACATGCTAATACATCTTGGCGTGCTAAACTCTTTGCCATAAACTGCAATGGCGACTGCTACTTAAACGGAACGGAATGGAACACCAGGCCGATCGCCAGCCGGAGCACGAACCCAAACCGACCTTGGTTACACTCAAAAAAAAAAAAAAACGCTTAAGCAAAAATACGATCTAAATTGAAATAAACTCGGCGAGCAAAACAGCTAACATGATATTTAAAACACATATTTTATTTATTTGCATCGTTGACTGTGATAATAAAATAATAAAAGAAATAATAAAAAACGTTCTTAAGAAATAAGAAGATAAAAAAGAATCAATGATTGAAGAGTATATATAGCATATATTATAAAGCAAAGTTCATAACAATAAATAAATTGTTTAATACATAAAGTAAGCATGCAATCATAACATATAACAAGAAAGAGATCTGTATGCCGGCCTATCAATATTCGAAAGTACTTTAATTTTGACAGCGCCAGGTATAATCTTGGTTTTTTTTTTCAGTGAACGTAACGAGACTCATTTAGATATGTAAATTGCCATACTTATGTGCACTTTAACTATATGCATTTGTCTATTCAGATGTGCACACTCCTCTGCGGCGTTATTCAGGTTTCATTCATAAATAAAAATGCAATGTAAATTTGTATGCTAATTCTTGGCACACAAACAACAACCACAAACAACAACAACAGAAGCAGCAACTGCAAATTAGCCCACAGCGCATTCAGACAATTGCCCTATTATGAGCCAAATGTATTTGTAACTTTCAACATGTGAACGGGCGGGGTGAACGGGGATGGGGGCTTCAACTCGTGGGCGGCACTTGGATGTGTGTTAATTAATTGCTCTTGGGCACCTCGTAACGGTAAACTCTGCTGGACCGCCAACACATTGCTTCAACATTGTTGCATGATCAGCGAAAAAAGGAGCACACAAAAAAAAAAAAAAAAAGATGTAGAAAACCAAGAAAAACAATTCGCTTGGCAGCTGCTGAGACGAGTCCAGCCTGTCACTCAGAGCGACACACAACTCTATCCCGAGTCTGACGCAGATATCCACCTTCATATTGTTTATAGTCATATTTCAAAATGACAACAACACGTCCAAGCACTCAAGATCGCCTCGCGGCGTCTCTGTGCGTCGCATCGTATCGAGTCGCATCTGCTTTGTTTTTTCCACTCATTTTCCATTACATAAACGGAAGGCAGACGTTCAGATTCCGCGTCTAACGGAGATGACGTTGACTTGGAGCTGCGTATTCAGTTACCACGCCGTCATTGTCGTTGACCAACGGGGCAAGGCGGCCCAGTCAACGGCGAGCGGCAGCGCTGGGGACGCAACCAACTGGGAAGGTAACTGAGCACATGTTGCTACATTGACGAACTGTCAAAGAGAGTGAAAGAGAGACGTAGACCGCTCGAGAACGAAGGTTGCACAAGCGTGTATAACTGTAATGTGCTCATCCAAACTGCAAAAAAAAAACTGTATGTCTACACTGAGAGAAAAACTAACGTTCTAAGATGAGCCACTAATATCCGTCACAAGTCAACAGTTAAGAGTTCTGGCTGCCTTCTTCTGTGGTGCAGAATGTGGAACGTGTTTTTAAGGAACTAACTTATTAGAGCTACTGAGCTAAAGTGAATTCCAATTTTGTTCAAACGCAGAAGGAAGCACCTATGTACATATTCATGATCAGTATCAAAAGTAGAATCGATCTAGATTTATCAAACTTAGAATGTAAGTTCTCATATACCACGAGCTTATCAACTTTATTTATATCGATTCAAATCGATTTCCGCTAGCATGGCTTAAAGCTTTATCCACCTTATTAATTCATAAGACTACCTGACAGATTGTTATCCAACTATACAACTTTCTTCAACTTTATTGTGCAAGATTAGTGCATAATTTTTGTAAGACTAAGGCCAAATTAACAGGAAGATATTTGCTGATCAATTTTTGCTGTATTACCATAATTTCTCGGCCTGTTTATTATTTTACGCTACTGTCAGCCGCCCACTTTTTACACTGAGCGATTACGTATTTGGGCGTGGCAGTTGACTGCAGTATGACAATGTTGCTATTACATTGAGCATATACATTATAAGCGCACTTAATAAGATCCAATATCATAGCCATAAAAGTTGGCAATTTCCGCTCCTGGCCATTTGGCACGTTTAGCAAAATGAAAATGATTGACGACTGGGCAAGTTGTCGGTCGGTGCTCGGCATGCCCCTACTGCGGTTATTATTGCTGGGCTGTTGTAATATGCGCACAAATTGCTCAAAAGCCCACTGACAAGTTAATAGTCGAGAGGAAGCTGTTGTGACAGCAGCTCTCCTTTGACTGGCGACAGACAGCGAATCAACAAATATCACTGTGCGAAATTGTTTCTTTAAATCTAGAGCGTCATTCTAATGATATCCGCTGCCCAACGATCTAATTGCATAACACCTTAAACAATCACTTTTTACTGGAATTATTGAAACTACTATTCAGTTAGATTTATGTTACACACGACAATTGATCGTATCGACCACTTGTCGTAATTTTAATAAGCAACAACATTATATTTTAATTGGATTTTTAATGATAATGTGTAAGTAAGTTGTTTGCCAGCTGTGCTTATATAAATACTTGATTACGAGTCTACTATTATCGATGATTTTAATTGCAAACCGTACATGTAATAAATCCGGTGAAGGTAATTTTCGTAAAGCTTCTTTCCCTCAATTGTTGGTACACCCACTTTACGAAAATTACAGATGCCTGCCCATCGGTGTGTGTGCGTGTGCGTGTGTCTGTGCTATGTTGACAAGCCAGGCAAAGCTTGCCGCCCAATAACTCACGGTGCCTCTCTTCGGGTCTGCTGTCTGCCCCAAACAAGTTCGAATTTATGAAGCCCCAGTTATGGCATTCATCATGTTGTGTCTGCTCTGATGTCTGATGTGCCAAAAGGGCGCTGGCCCTATATATTATCGTTAAGCGAACACAAATCAATGAACCGCCATAATAAACTCAAGATTAAGAAAAAAAACTTCGTATACCCTGTATTAATTAAAAATGTATAGAAGAAAGGCCATCATCAAATTGTGCAGGCAGAAGACGCTTTAACAACCAAGACGACATATTCAAGTCATGTCATAGAAGCAGCTTTATGGTGTTTGATGCAAGGTATCTTCCAGTTGAGCACTCTTGCTTACTTCAGTTACAAAGGTGCCTGAAAATGCAGTCAAAGTGGAAACTGCAGCTGATGCTGTCCGTGTTATAAATGATGGTCTGGCATTTGCTCGAGAGAGCTGAGTTAGCGCCACATGCCACGGCAAAAGATCTAAAACGCATGCACCACAGACAGTTCTCTGTATTTCTGTCTAAAAATTATGCTGCCCACGCATTGGCCAGATACGTACTGTGTATATTCAAGCCAACCGCTAAAAAAAAAAAGAGAACGGACGCAAACAGAAACAAAAACAAAGCACAAAACACAAAACACAACAAAAACAAAACCTGCTGCATCATTTTTTACTCGAAGATTACATAATGATTGACAATTCATTATGGGAGCGAGAACAGTACGTCCTGGTATGAGAAAGACGTTCTGTATGCAGTTCAGCCCCAAACCCAGGCCTTGGATCCGGCAAACTGCAGATACTTTGCTGGTTTTTAATGGCTTGTAAGATTAGGCGGTGTTCTTGGCAATGAGGAAGTGTTCTGCTTGGCTTTTGGTTGCCAACATCTTGCAGTTATTAATGGCTGTTTTCATTTTACCTTTTTCGAGTTGAGTAACTCAATGCCTTTCTATCGAGAGAGATGCCAGCAGGCCAGCTGCACTCTCGAGCACACAAGCAATTAAGTAAGTTTTGAGACACGTGCTCTAGAGAATTCAAGGTCAACTCATAGTCTAATTGACATGCCAGGAGGTGTGACCGCAAATGCTTTGAACTTTCTGAACAATTGTGTTCAGATACGATACGAATCGACTTCTCTCTCTCTTGCCTGACACATTGCGCAACTTGTAGCGAGGCTTGAGGTTTGTGGCTTAGCAGCACACCTGTTACTGGGCTCAGCGACTTCGACTACTGCGGCTAATTGAGGCAATTAGTGTTCTTATAAATGCCAATTCATTTTTTCTTTTGTTTTTCAATATTTTTATACTGACTCAATCCGTTTGTTTTGCAGCCAAACAAGTGGCAACGGTTGGTGCAGGGGGGTCTGGGGGGAGTCTTATAATTATCTCATACAGCTGCTTGGCAATACTTTTGAGTGTTCAATATGTATGTAGTTCTATGACAACAACATAAACTACATAATACATACGAAAAACAATTGACCTTCGTTAGCGAAAAGTTCAATTACATTAACTCATTGCATACACTGAAAGAAAAAAAAACATATTGACAATGCCAAAGTTTAAACTAAAGACATTGAAAACATATTAGATTTGTCGTAACTCGAGCATATAACTGACTTTATACACAATCAACAGTACTGATTATTTTGACTAAAGTACACAGCTGAAACTTCCAGTATACTATTTACATTTTGACCTGATTTAATCAATGATTTGTTTATGTCAATGCCACCAATAGAAACGTTTGTTTGAATTCTGAGTTACTTTATGTATAAACTCTGTGTTTTTACTGACAAATATGTGCTACCAAAATAAAGAAAAACGCTGAACAGTTTGTTCACCTATCGAAATGCAACGCCATTAGGAAACTCTTTTTTTTTCGGCCGCCTGAACAGACAACCTGCTTGGGTAATATCATATTTTAACATTTTACGCTGCACAAAACTTGTTGAAAATTCCACAACGGCATGAATAGACACACACAAGCAAACACATTGATTTTCTGAGGAGACGCACACACACTGACCAGATCTAATAACTAATGGCATAAGCAAAGAGCACAGCAACGAGATCGTGGTGCAATGCGAGACTCGATTTCTTGCACCTACCACATACATAGCCACATAGCCGAACAACAGCCGAACAGCATTTTTGTGTCAGCTCCAGCGAGTTGCACACTGTGCCAAACGACCTTAAAGCCTTTTGTTTTCCCCAAGCTTCAAAGTCGCTCTCTCTCTCTCTCTCTCTCTCTCTCTCTCTATCTATCTATCACCGTCTCTATCTGAAAAAGCTCACAGTCTTCATCAGCTTTGCTTTGCCTTAAGCCAGAGTGACATTTTAGTCTATGCAAAAATACCACACGCCAAATATCCGCAAGTTGCTGTTGGCTATTTGTGGGTCTGCCTGCACCGCGGGTTTTCTTAGCAGTCGCTAGAATAAAATCGATTCCCTTCAATTGTCACCTATGCAAAATTTAAATCTTTTATTGCCTTTTTTAATTCAACTTCAATTCGGAAATATTCATAACTATTTTAATTGCTGTTTCAGTCTTATTTGAATTCAATCGTAGCTTGCTTTCATTACTATCTCATCCACGATAATTGCTCAGAAGAGAGAACCAGCAGTGGTGTTTTTGAAGTCTATGTGTGTGTGCGTATGTGTGTGTGCGTATGTGTGTGTGTTAGTGTTTGCGTGTGCTTAGTAGTTATGCAATTGCGTACTTCGGAGAGAGCCTCTGCTAAGAGCAGCAATGCGTGGTGAAAGGCTCAAACGTCGGCGTGTTGTCGAGTTTCGGGTAGTTATTCTGACACATCCTTGCCTGGGCGACAAGCGGACAGAAGAACAGATGGACAGGCAGAGAGACAGGCAAAACAGACAGCGAACGTAACAAATCTGGCAGCAACCGCACCCTGGCCCCACCCTGCCTCCCTCCATTCGCATCAGTCAAGACAATGTTGAGCGCCTCTTTTTGCTTTGCTGGCTTTGTTACTGCTGCTGCTGCCACTGCTGCTGCTGCTGTGTGCAGCCTACAACAAAGATGTTCTAAATGTTACGTTATATTATTGCAAGCTCTTGTTGTTGTTGTTTTAGCTGTTCTCTGTTTGTGTGTGTGTGTGTGTGTGTGTTGCTGTCGTAATTCTTCTACAGATGCGCTTGAATTGGGTTCTCTCCTAGCTTTGGGCGCTCAGTAGCTTTGTTGGCTGCTGCTGTTGCTTTGGCTGCTGTGCTGCTGCTGTTGTTGCCATTGTTGTTGTTATGGTCGCTTTTATTGTGTAATCAGCAGATAACGGCATTTAATGACTGAATGAGTTTTCCAGCAAAAGCGAACCAGCACAGCACAGCACAGCACACTGAACGGTAGATGCATTTTGCGGTATACGCCATTTCCCAGGTGGTTTTCGCTCCAGCATTCCTCACGAGGCGTTATGCTTACAAATGTATATGTTGTATATGTATGTGTGTAAGTTGTGTGTATATACATATATATCTAGCGCATCGATAACTTTATTTTTGGGCCGCATTCTGCGGTCCCCATTTATGGGAGTGTGTGTGAACGTGTGCTTTTACATTTATCTATGACATAGATAGTTTCCATGTATTGTATATATAGGATAGCTGCGCCTGCTCAAGTCAATTTTTATTGGTGCTGCTGGCATTCGTTGCACAATTCGCTTTTAGCAGATAATGCTGCCTTCAACACACGCAACATTTGATTGGCGTTGAGCTTCAGTGCTTTTTCGGCTACATTTTCCTTGCGAGCTTGCACAACTCGAATTCGAAATAGTAATAACAAAATGTGTATATAGATACATTTAACAAGATAAGTAATACCTTTGCCAAATCCAAATGCTTGCATGAAATTAAAAAGATATTTTATTAAAAGAAATTATGTGAAAAATTGCTGGTGTCAAAAAAATGCATTCAGTTTATTCACTATATGAAGAATGAAGGCTGAAAAGGAAAACTGTTATTCTGTTCAAATTTGTCTAAGCTGTAAAAAAGAGTGAGCTAATTTTGACCAAGTATACCGTGAATTCGTCAAAGCACGCGACTGTAATAATGCCACCCATCCATACCCAAATAAAATTGCATGAAAAAAGTGCAACTAATAACAGTTAATGTTGAACTACTGGCCAAGATTGATGGAACGATTGCGACTTACATCATCAACAATCAACAATCTGCGAGAATGGCAGTGGGCTCAGTTTTTATCGCACAATAGAGAATGCAGCTGCAGCTCAAACCATACCCATTGTGTGCGAGTTGCTGAAGAGTTGCGCGCTGTAGAGCGGCGGCTGAAAACCGTTTCTGCCACAATGCAATTCCCTTAGCTGCACGTTGCACGCAACAACAGCAGAATACAGAACAGAACGGCAACTGCTTGGGGAGCCCAGCTCAGCCCAGTCCAGGCACAAAATTGGTGTAGATATCGTCATCGACATCGTCTGTCTGTCTCAGCTTACTGGCCAGATCAATTGGCCAACTTTGACGATGCAGATGCAGACGACACATGCTACGAATACGTAGAATAAAACTTACTTCCTCATTGTGTGTGGACCGGTTAAGGATCGTTGTACATACACATATAGTACATGTGTACAAACAAAGTGGCGGTTTTTGCTGGGTGAGCCTAAACTTGGCTTTGTCCCATCTGATTAGAAGCGACTTTTCCCTGTAAATGGGCGGGGAAACCCCTCTGTGAACCCCTCGAGATCATTTTTGGAGAACTTTACGTGGCTGTCTGCTAATTTGCTGCCTTGTGAGTAACACATGTTATTCAGTATCGCAACCATTTCCATTTACAAAATCGATTAGCGATTACATTTAAAAGTGTGATTGTGTTTAAACAAGTTTGATAACTGCGGAATATATATAATAAAAAAATAAGCCCATATTGAAATCATGCTTTACAAGGCAATTTAATATTTCAGACAAAACTTTGACATTGTGGCATCTAGGCAATTGTCCCATGCATAATAGCTGTAATCTTTTGGCTTGATGGCGTGCATCCGTCGAGTTAATTGGTAAAAATACCTGGTGACCAAGCACGTATTGCAATTTAAACAGCGCTTTTGATTAATCTCCACCTACTGCGCATAGCATACATATTTTTTGCATTTTTTTTTTTATTATTTCATTTTATATTTAATATTTTTTTTTTGCGGCTGACGCTTAACCGGTTGCATGTTTAGGTCTAATTTCCGCAAAGGAGGTGCGCTGCTGATGCCGCTATAATATTTTTAATGTTAAATGCAAAAAAAAAACCATGAAATAAAAACCAAGTCGTCGAATTTATGCACTTTGATATTTGAAAACCAGGTGCTTCAATTCATGTACCACATAGTAAGCTAAGCATCGCTCTTTGCCTATTAATTAGGTAGTCAGGACCAGAAAAACAGTTGTGTCTATTCTGTCACTTTCATATTCAAACTGCAGTCCACTGCCTGTACAATAAAAAAAAAAACAATTAAAAAAAATTACAAACACCCATTTTGAGGGTTATACGACGAACATGCATCACAATTGCACGGTTCTCTTACAGTGACTAATCGATTTCTCGATGGCGCTGCCCCAAAAGAAAAGCAGCTTGCTTCAAAAAGTGGAAGAAGGCTATTGGATATTGATTATTTAACAGTTTGGGCATAAGGAATGCCAAAATGGGCAGCACTCAACGGTCCACATCCCCCTTCCGCCAAATACGCCTTTCTGACCGGGCCTCCAGCAATGTGACAGCTTTGCCAGATTTTATTTGCCTTTGCCGCTTGTCTTGAGGCATGTCCCTTAATAACTCAGCGGCAAACATCGGCAATCGACGCTCGACTCTCAGTTGGCTAGTTGGAAATGTGCCAAAGTTCATTGCACTGTATTGTGATGCCGCCTATTGGTCAATCTGACATTATTGGAAATGTTTTCTGACGACACCAGGTATTTTTACCGATTTAGAAACAGTCTAAGTATAACAAAAATAAAATACAGTTTTTTAATTTTAATTTTTTAAATGGTATATATTAATTTCATCATCATTTTAAATGCTTTCCATAAATATACATGTCAGTCAGTGAAGTTCAGTAATGGATATGCACTAATATTTGGCTCTGCATGTGATCATCGTATTACTTTTGTTAGCAAAAAAACAGCTTATAGGCAGTTATAATAAAAGGATTTATTTATTTAAATAATTATTTATATATATATATATATTAATATATTTATTGGCTTCAGAAAAACATCGATTGTTTAAAAACTTAAATATTAAAAAATTACAAAAAGCATACTTTTAGGCGATGACATATATATTAATTGGATTTCAGTATGATGTGTTATTTCGGATACTGCAGTCAAATATTGCCGACTCTTGTCATGCCACATGCCTAATTTAGATGCATACATACTTATGAGTATTAAACACATTGAAGATCATGTCACCAATCTAATAATAAAACATGGAATACACATTTTTGTTATTTTATTTATTATTTATTAATACAAATCTATTTATTGGTTGCTCTCAAGAGCCACTTATTCGATGTGTTAATTTCATTGATTAGAAGCCATGCTATTTTCAATTATAAACAGAATCTATGTTTTCGTACATAACGGTGATTTGAATGAATATATATTTTTTATCAAATATTGACAATGGTGTGATAAATGTAGTTTCGCTCCTTGTATAGATTTCATGCACAGTTTAGATGCCCGAGTCCCAGTGCTTGGTCCATTCAATAGCATCCAGACGGCCAAGATCCAACTTCCAGATGGCACCATTCTGGTTGGCCTCAATGGCCTTCACAAAGTTCTGTGCGCACTGAACCGTTGTCTGTGTGGGAAACTCAAGAAGTAGCTCGGCAACGCGTGGCTCAACACCTAGCCAAGAATTAAATTTTTGCACCAAACTAGTGTGGGTAATGCCCGGATTGATGGAATATGCCGTAACGCCAGTAATATGGGCCAATCTCTGTTAAGATTCAATAGATTGCCACCTTGTGAAGTATACATATTTATATATTTACTTACCGAGAGGGAACTGGTGAAGCTTAGGGCAGCCGCCTTTGAGGCAGAGTAAACGGGCACCTGATAGATGGAGTTGAAGCCAGTTACTGAGCAGATGTTGGCAAGAACACCACCTGGGCCGCCCTTACGCTTGTCCCAGAAATCCATGATCGCAGTGGTGGTGTTCACAGTACCTGTAAAATTCACCGCAATGGTGCGCTCAATCTGATTATCGTCCAGGATACCAGCGCCATTGATGAGCAGATCAACTGTCTTCAGCTTGTCGAAGATTGTCTTCAATAGCTTTTTGGTTTCAGCCAATGGCACGGTTACATCATAAGGATAGAATGTAACGGTCACCTTGGGATTCAGGGCTCTCAACTCGGCAATGGCAGCGGGGTCGTCAATGCGATCAAGCACCACCAGGTTCTAAACGAATAAAAAAAATTTCTGTTTTACTTTTACTTGCTTATTCTATAGATTTTCAGGCAATATCCTACCTTCGGGCCACTCTTGACAATCTCGCGACTGGTGTCCAGGCCAATGCAACCCAGACCAGCCACAAAAATGATGTTACTGTTAGCGATAACCATGGTTTCCGTGATGTCCTCAACTCTGTTCACCTGTTCGGGCAGAGAATTCAAAACACTATGTTACTTTGGCCCGTCGATACCTTCTACTTATAGGCGAACAATCTGCTAAGTTTGAGTATTTACTCGCAGCTGTTTATCAGTAACGCTGGCGATCATCTGCACTGCTCGTGTCAAGATCACGTTTTATTTTGTCTTGTTTTGATGCCGGCTCTTTTCATTTTAATTGCTTAATTCGGAATAGATATTCTTGGACGCACATCTTAGTCTGGATTGTCTGAAATATACTTACTTTTTGAAAATATTGAGGTGATGAACTTGCAACTGGTGCGATCTGCTTGCGTCCACTGCTACGGCAACAATCAGTGTTCTCAATGCGCGCAACACCTTATATACTCACACATACAAGTCGCTGTTGAATTAGTGAGGGCTTAAGAAATGTAAAGCGATAGTATGAATATAATACAACTAGTAGGGGAGGTGAATAATGAGATAGAAGAGAAACTGAGCTGCAGAGAGCGGAGCACGCTTAAAGTCCCGACCTTCATTGAATGTCAATGCAATATGTGTCGACAAGGTTGTTGTTGCTCTTGTTATGATCGCAGATCGTGTCTTATTTGCATTATTATTTACTAGGTAGTGCAACATATTGGTACATGATGGGAATGTGAAAGAGCTATTTATCAACCTCTGATCCAAAAAAAAAACCATTCTAGATTATTCAATTTAGCTTATACAATAATTTACATAAAATATCAATAATCTGTGAAATAATTAGCAGAATTTGACGTATATATAATATACCACAAAATACGTCTGATGTCTGAGGCCCCTCTGACACAAGTCCGGGTTATCACACAAGTTAGCAGTGGATCACTTCTGAGCCGCAATCGTACGACAAATAATCGCCATAAATTGTGACGTGAAAGCGAGGCGGCAAACAATTACTGACCTATTTTGCACCATTGCCACCCATACCGAATTTGATTATCAAGGAAACTAGAAATAAAACACATTTTGTATTTATTATTTGTACAGTCAATCAAATATAAAAGTTGCCACGATTCTTAACAATCTACAAGTTAGTTTGTTTTAGCAACCCTTTGTAATGCTTTACAATTATTAATAGATTACATTACAGCTATGTAACAAACCAAATCAAATGTATTAATATACATAATAATATTCGATTAGCTTTATCAAGAATTGTGTAGATTTATATTACACTTAAAAATACTCTCCGTATCCCGTATATAGAATCCACTTGGGCCCAGTCTTGAATAATCCATAATTTCTGTTATATGCTCTATAAAAGAGCATTCAAGTGAAAATTAAGTTTCAATTTGATTTGGAGTATTAAGTGAGGAGCCTGTGTAAGGAAAACGTTGCAGTTCACACACACTCGACACACCTCGCTTTCACACACACACACACACACACACACACCACACCACACCAATCACAAATGCACAGGAACCTATAGGTATTATAATAGTTATTGTTGCAAATTGATAGGAGGGGAAACGAGGTGTGTAATAAAAGTGAAGTAAACTGTGGCGACTTGGACAACGATGCAACATTTCAACGTCATCTTCTTGAAGCTTGGGCTTAATTTGCTTTGACTTTTAGCAATTTGCATAAATATCACTAGAATCATAAATATCACCGCAGCCAGAGCGAGTATCGCGAATACGTGTAGACTGTGTATAATGTTGTTGCTATTCTTGTTGTTGCTGTTGTTGTTGTTGTTGGAGCCTTGCATTTGTTATGATTTCTGTATTCAACTGCGACAACAATAACAATCAGAACCAGCAAAGGCATTGGCTAGTAATTTTTACAGCAATGACGGCAGCAGAAAACCGAAAGAATTATGATTTCTTCTTCTATGGGGGCGGTGCGGCACACAACCAATGGCAATAATTTACCTTCACCACCTTTCGTGGGTAGACCAAAAATGGTAATGATCCGACAAAGGACAAGCCATATCAAATGTCTGACATGCAAATACATACCTAAATATTTATATATAATATGCATACATATATACATATATTTATATATACATTTATGCTCATGCCCGTGAACCTCGAAACAAATGAAGTAATGCCGCTTTGATATTGCCATTGGATCCCTTAAAGGCATTACCATAACAAAATTGTAAATTGTTGGATTAACTTAAGAGTAACTTGTGTGAGCAGTGTCGACCGCAATCGAGCGATTATAAACCATTCGCAGACACTGCTGATGGCGGCAAATATATAACTTGTTCAAAATAAATAGTAACATTTAGTTTTCTTTTATATTTTTAGCGTTGGCAAAGACGATGGTTTGTACTCTACGATGATGGTGAACTGACTTATTCAGTGGATGATTATGTAAGTCCCTTTCGCGAATTATTTTGATTGTGTGCCTATACTTTTTCGACTTTTCAAAAAGCATAAAGCTCGCCTGAACTGCTTTTAATCATCATTAAGAGATAAGAGCATAAGAGAAATGCGCATAAATTTGATGCATTGAAAAACTCTATCGCCATCCGATTTCTATAAGATCTTCATCTATATATTTTACAGCCCGAGACGGTGCCACAGGCCTGCATTGATATGACCAAAGTACTTGAAGTGAGCAGCGCCGAAGAAGTGACCGGCCATACAAACTCCATTGCCATAACTGCGCCGGAGCGTGTCACCTTCGTCAAGGGCATCAGTCCGGATGAGTCGCAGTGGTGGCTGAACATATTGACGGCGTTCCCTAAGTCTAAGGGTCGACACAAGCGCAGTACCACACTCCCAGGTGGCCAGATCAGCTGTCTGCGGCAGTCCTCAAATGTGGACATGGCAATTAAGTTGGGCAATCGCCATAGCTCATATCACAAGGACACGCTCACGTCCTCGCAGTCGGCTGGCAATCTGCTGGGTAATCTCGATGATTCCAGCTCGACGAATACGGTTAGTTTGACAGTCACAGCAACCGCCAACGATGATGAGGACGACGGCGTCGAGACTGGTGAGGATGAGGAAGAGGAAGATGACCATCAGCAGCAGCAGCAAGTGTCCACGTCAAGGAAGACAAAAGTCTCGTCTTCATCAATTTGCCATGGTGGACAGGATGAGAACAATCGCAATGCTGGCAACGAGATCACAAATCGGGGTAAGTTTTACTCGACATCACATAAGTGGAGGTCTACAGGAGATTATATAAGTATTTCATATAAAGTGGCTTCAAAACTGCGTTCAATAACAAAATATATTTAATGACCTTTAATTTCGCGACGACTTCGAAGCTGATAAGGCGTTAATTAGTTTAATTCTGATAGACTTATAAACATTTGTGTAGCAATATTGCATTCACCGAGCAGTTGCTCCAGAATTCCTAATTAACTAGACATTAATAACTACTGGCAGTTATAAGAAGATTTTCTAAATGGCTTTGATACACACCCGTTAATCATTAGCACACATATACAAGCATGTACTTATGTGATTATTATGTACTTATGTTTATGTATTATTAAGGTGGTAAAGTTACTTTTACTTTTCTTGTTTGTATACTCTATGGAACGCATCATAAGGATGTACAAAGTATTCTCCATCAGCAAAATGTTCGCTCTTCTCTCTGTTTATTATCGGCTACTATTAACAACGTACATGAATAATTATGAATACAGAGCTGCAATAGCAAAGAAAAAACTTGCGGCAGATCTTATAATTATTTATTTAAGGTGGCCAGTTATAATGCGGTTCTGAAAGAGTATGCTGACGTCTGCGTGCCGAAACTAAATTGTGCTTGTTTCATTTTTCACTGCCCTCTTTGTACCAGCTGCTATAATTTTTATGATCATTTATGGCTTGCAGCAATCAAAATTATCAAGCACAGTCCAGATAGATTCGCTGCTTGGCTGGGTGGCATGAGGGAGGCGACACGTCGCGATGGTTGCGTAGGGCGTCGTAGGCTGTAAAGGATGGTGAAGAGGGAGAGGGGGTTGGGTTTGGGTTGCAGACGGTGCGTGCAGCTAGTTAAAGACCCAGCTACGAAATTAACCTTGGATTCACACAATAACAACAAAGTAAGGCACAAACGTGCAGGGCATCTTTTGCTCAGCTTCCTACTTAATGGTAGGCTTCATAAATTTTCTTTAGATGCAGCAGACACACACACACAATGCCCCAAATGGCCCCGTGCCCTTGCTTAGGTTCGAGCTATCTCTCTGAGCCGAGTTCTGAGTTCTGAGTTAACAAAGTTGACTGGCTGGGGCTCAGTCTGGTAATTGCAGTTACTGTGAATGTTCTCACATACATTGCTGCAGGATACTTGTTCATGGAAAAATGATATTCACGCTTAAATTATAGAGTATCTGCATCATTCTTCTGCTGTTGTTGCGAGTTGTTGGCCCAAAAAGACACACACATAGATGCTGACTGTGTCTGTTCTGCTTAGATTACTGCTCTTCCCCACTTCTCAATAGTCTGCACAATTCAAGACTTGGCGAAAACATCGAATGTCAATATTTAAGTAGTTGATAAACTAAAAATGAGTAAGCTAGCTAGCCAAGACACCTTCCTGATGGGTAAGATTGAGATTAAGATTATATTAAAAATTTATAGTCGCATTTGTCAAAACTACAATAAATTAGCGCCTTTCAAATGTTTCTCCAGATGACTGTTTATATAAATAATTAGTAAACTGTAACACCTGCCAAAGCCCTGTTGTGATTGGGGCAAGGTGCAATGGGATTGCAGTAAGCTGGCACAAACAAATTACGTTACATCAAAAAACAAAAGTGTGCACCAAATGAGGCAATTTACTGGCTCCACCAGAAACTTTCTGAATGAAAGAGCTTAGCTCGGCGAAAGCTATTAAAATGCACAACGACAAGGATTGTATACTGTACACCTATTCACCTAATAGCCCCCGGCGGCACAGCAAAATTAGGCAGCAAACACTGAATTTTTCAGCCTTTTTTTTATGTTTTTTTTTTTAGGTTTTTTGTTTTTGCTAGGGCTAGTGGCAAGACAAGTCCGGCACTTGATAGTCCCCTCTGGACATGGACCTGAACAAAGAAACGGACACGTTGGCTGTTGTTGTTGGTGTACGTGGGGGAACTTGTAATGGGCGCGTTCCACGGCAGTTGCCACAAACTGAATAATTACAGTTTACAGTGCAAATAAATCTTGGTTTGATGCAGTCAAGGAATGGGCCAAAGACAGAATAATTTTACCGAGAGCTGAGCGCTGGGCAAGCAAGGCAGAAACTTTAAAGATTATATTACTATTACTAAAATGACAAGATACAGTCTTGTGTCCAAATGTAAAATTATAATATAAATTAGTTTCTAATGGAAGGGCCGAAACTGGTAACACACTTTAAGCCACAAATATATCGTTAGCTGCGTCTTAGCCAACTCAACTGTGGTTAATATCTTAAACCGCTAGCTACTGTGATAACAATAGCAAAATTCTGAAACTGAGCATCGGACAAGGGCCAATAATTAATTGCTAATTAGGAATAGGAAAATAATTTTCACTTCATGCTATAATTAATAAACATTATGGAGGATGACATATAAGTGGAGCTCCCATTTGTGTGGTGCACCAAATGCAAAATGACAGGGACAGCTCAATATATATGTGCATGCATGTATGTATTTACGTATGTAAGTAAGGATGTATGGATGTATGTTTGTGGTTCGTAGAATTCAAAGGGGCGGATGCACATACACATATGTACATATGCACATAGATAGATAACGATGCGAGTGACTGCAGACTGTGGCCACCAATAACCAATCAATATTCATAAGTGTAACGAGTTCTTTTACTGGCCAAGAAGCCAGGCTGAATTTATGCAAGGTTCCCTCAGTTATAAATTATTCAAAGTCATCGTGTGAGGGGTGCCCAAGGCTGTCAACATAGGCAGGCACTATGAGCTGGACGTGCAACGAGGATAAGCAGGAAAGACTGGAAGTAGGAGTAAGCGCAGACATTTATATTGCGAGAAGGCAATTTTCAGTTTCATTGCCCAAATGAACTTGCAATTTGATTATTTATTATGCCAAGGCGGTGCTGGGGTCCGTTTTAATCTTGCTTACAGAAATCCATTATTGAGTGGACTGTTCAGAGTAACTAATTGCCTGCACTAATTAATCAAATGTGTTTAATTAGAAAGTATACAAAGTATACAATATATTGCAAACTTAAACAAACAGAGAGCGTGATTAGCTGAGTAAGAGGCAAGATTATATTTGTCCGCAAGAAACGAACTAAAGACAACATTTCAGATAACTGGCTTATATAATACTTCACAAAGAGTAATGAAATAAATTTAAAGAAAACCTGGGAAGATATAATTACTATCATAGCAAATAAAATAAGTTATATTTAGTCTGCTGTCTGTCTATCTTTTTGTCTGTGCTCGTGATGCTGCCTGCCACTATGTATAATATCATAAGTTTTATAAATTCCATTGTGGACACACTACACACTCCACACTACACACTACACACTACACACATACATGCATAGTCTCCTAGCTTTTCGGGCTTAGCGTAATCAACGGCGACGTCGTCGTTGCCGTCTTCGTTCGCCTTTAGGAACTAAGTAGGACCGACATGTCGGCCAATTAAAGGCATACCCCACCATTTAGCACAGTAACCTTGAACCTGCTTGCTCAGTTAGTCATTCAGCCAAAGTCAAGCGTCGCCTTGTCGGCAACATGATCCAACGCTGACGCTCCAAGGAGTTCACAGAGCAAGAAGTCTTTCTTGCGTATTTCTTTTTTGTTTGTATACCCTTTCAAGGAGTATTCTAATATTGCAATGAAATCCGTATCGCATTGAAGATGTTCTCTTAAAAAAAAAAGAAAAAGAAATTGCTGCATTACCAATTTTTATGATTTTCAAAATATCTGCTTATACGTGCTGACATATTCCTAAAAAAAAAGTTTTAAAAAACTTACCGATTGCGGCATAAACTCGTTTTTGTTTTTAAATTTATAATAATTTATAAGCTCTGCTCTTCAAGAGTATGCAAACTTCGGTGCAATCTTGAGCTTGTTGTTTTTGCTTTGTTGTCTTGTACACTGGCGGGGCAACAACTCAATAATCAAGATAAATGCAGCGAGTTCGATTGGCCAAAAAGTTGGCCCAAGAGTTCAACCTGTTCGACTGACCGAATTGATGCGCACTCAAACGCAGACTCGGTGGGTTTTTAATGGCCAGACAGAGTCGGAAATTCGTATCATAATCATAATAAACCTAAACAGGTCTCCGCCGTGGGACCTGTGGACAAGGGCTCGTCTAAATATATATTTTGAAATCATATATATTTATGGGACAACTTTAGCCAAGTTGCCGCTGATGTTTTCCCCAATGGATCCCCGGACTCGTTTGGGTGTTAATAAAATTATGGCACTACCCATCTCACTCACTCCCTCACCGAATCCATTCTTTTCTTTTTTTTTGCCCGTTGCTGTATGAGAACTTGTTCGCCTTATCGAGCATCTCTTCGAGAGGATCCTCTTACCATTCAACCCGTTTTCATAATTTTATTATATTTGCACACAAATAACTTACCGTGCAACATTTTATGGCTTTGTGGATGGCATAAACATTTCCAGAGAATATGGAACCCACTCGCAAATATGGCTAATACCAATTTCACTCAATGGCATTGATATTGTTAGCTTATGGCCCACAGACACTCGTATATCAGTGCACTTAATGAAAACGCCTACCAAATGTGAGGGCCAAACGTGTTATTGGCAACACAATAAGTACAATAAATTTCAATCTTTCAAAATTTAAGTCTAAATTATAGTTTTTATGGAAATAATAATATATTTATATATATATACATATATTATATATTTTAATAATCCATTGTATTTTCTGTCCTTCTGTAGTTTCTCAACCGACTGGCTGTCTGCTGATCGAGGATATGCGCCGCGATGAGAAAACAATTAAGGACATTGCGAACACCATAACAAACCTAAGTCAACAGCAGAGCAAACGCTGGTCAACGGCTGTCAACAATGCGCTAAATAATCAACATCAACATCAACATCATTACCAGTACCAGACATCGCGTGATGAAACCGATTTCCAATTGACATCCACCGGCAAATCCCTAAACGCGACCAACGAGCAAACGCTTGTTAATCTGAGACCAAAGTCATTACCACTGGCGGCCAACTCAAGTCCAGCGATTGTGTCCGCAATAGTCAAGAAGATACCCACAGTTCTAGTGTCCCAACAGCAACAACAGCAACAGCAGCAACAGCAGCAGCAGCCACAGCCTAAGCAACAACAAGTGGAGAGTGCAAAGAGCGGAAAAGCTGGCAATCGAATGCAGCTGCAACTGAAGCCCGCTAAGCATTATCAGCATGAACGTGGCGATCCCGATGGTGGCTGCAATCTGGACGAGCTGTGCGCCAACTACATGGCCAAATCGGATGAACTTCGATCTATCAGCAAGTCCAGCAAGTGTACAGTCAAGCCGTCAGGCAAAAGTGTCGAGGAGTCGTTGAATGCCAAAAAGGGCTGGCTAATGAAGCTGGACAATCGGACGGGCGAGTGGAGCAAGCATTGGTTCACATTGAGTGGGGCGGCTCTCTTCTACTACAGAGATCCGCTCTGCGAAGAACGTGGCGTTCTCGATGGTGTCCTCGATGTCAACAGCCTGTCGACTGTTGTGGAGGAGCCCAACGCTACTAAGCAGCATGCCTTTCAGCTCATTACGTGGGACAAGCAACGTCTTTTTCTGGCCAGTCTATCGCCCAGCTCGAGAAACAATTGGCTGGCGGTGCTGCGAAGTGCGGCAGGGTTGCCACAGCAGCAGCTGGAGAATCCCTCGCCAACAACAACTCCGATTACTTCGACACCGCCGACGATCCTTAAGCAGAGCGACATCGAGCAGGACTTTATCAAGGCGCAGCTGCAAACCAGTCCAGCCACTCCAGGCACGCCAGCAAATGCGCCGCATTTCTCCTCCGACGAGGAGTATCGCACGGCGTCGGAGGGTGGCCGGAGGGATAGCCTGGACTGGGGTTCGCCGCTGTCTCCGTCGCCACCCGTCTTAAGGAGCTGCCTGCGCAATCGCAGTCTGGCCAGTCTGCACAAGCGAAGTCGCAGCTCGCCGCCCAGTTCGCGTCGCAGCACTGTGGATAGTGTGGCCAGTGATGAGCTGCCTCTGATGGCTGTGCCCGAGGAGATGCGACCGGATCGCACCGAGCTCAAGCAACAATGCGAGACGCTGCGCACCGAGGCGAAGTTGCGGGAGGCACGTATGTCGGAGTTGCTCACGACATTGCAGCGTACGGAGCAGGAGCTGACGGCCCGACTGCAGGAGCAACAGCAACAGCTGAATGGAGAGCTGGTCAGTGCCAAGCAGAGTGCAGCGGAGCTGGTGCACAGCTTGAGCCTACAACTAACGGAGAGTCAGTGCAAGATCAAGCAACTGGAGGATCGTCTGGCCCAGGGCATTGAGGAGAACGAAAGCTTGTATAAGCGTCTGCGGGAGCTGCAGGCGGACAATAGTCAAGTGGCCAGTCTTAGTAATCTACAGCGTCACAAAATGAAGCGCATGGACTCGCTCAGCGATCTGACCACAATCAGCGATATTGACCCGTACTGCCTGCAGCGGGACTCCCTCGCCGAGGAGTACAATGAGCTGCGCAGTCGCTTCGAGAAGGCCGTTAATGAGATTCGTGCGATGAAGCGGGAACTCAAGCAGTCACAGAATCAATATGATGCACTCGAGTTGATACAGACGGCGTTGCAACAGAAACTGGAACGTTGCCAAATGGAGGATGGGGCGCAGTTGCAATTGATGGCTGCACGCATACAGGACTTGACGATCAAGTACAGCACCTCGGAGCGACAGGTGCGAGCGCTGAAGCAGAAGCTGGCCAAGTCGGAGCGACGACGTTCGCTCTCCTTGAAGGGCAAGGAGCAGCTAGAGCTGAAGATCACAGAGCTGCAACGGGATACCGTGGAGCGCAAGCCAGCTGAGAGCAGCAGCAGCACCATCAGCACCACAATCACCACCGAGTCTAGCAGCGATTCCAGCAGCCAGTCATCGCCATTGAACTCATCTGCTCATCTGCTGCAGCGGCTGCATAGTTTGGAGCATGTGCTCTTGAGCAGCAAGGAGCGAATGGAGCAGAGTCTCACCCAGTTGCAACAGTTGCGTGCCGGACAGCGCAGTCGACGATCGGTGTCGCCCTTAAATGATCGCAAGGATGGACTCAGGCAACTTGAGCGTGCCCTAACCGAGACCTGTGTGCTGGTCAGCGAGCAAATGGAGCTATCCTGCCTGCAAGACTCGTGCCACAAGTGCTGCGAGCTGCGGCAACGTGTCGAGAAACTCTCGACCCTGCAACAGCAAACTGAGACGGATTTGCAACGCAGCGAACAACTGCTCGAACAGCGCGAGAGCGAATTAGCCCTGGCGCTGGAGAAGTGTGCCAACCAGGAGCAGGAGCAACAACAGCTGCTCCAACAGCGCCACGAACTGAGCGACGAACTGGGACGACAGCATGAGCGCTGCAAACGAATGGAAAAGCGTCTCGATCTGCTCGAAAGGGAGCATGGAAAGCAGCTCGAATGCCTCCGAGAGGTCTATCGCCATGAGCACGCCAATGTCGCCGATGAGCAGAGTTTCCGCAAGCGATACCAGACGGAAATCGAACAGCTTAGGGTATGTCAGGAATCTGCATTCGATCCACTTTTTAACTAAATGTAATTCACTCCATTCTAGACACTTTGCGAGAAGGGCCTAAGCGCCATGGAGTCATCGCATCGTCGGCTTATTTGCGACATGGAGGAGAAGCACAAGCTGGAAATTGAGCATCTGTTGGCCGATAAGGAAACGGCTTTAGCCGAAGAAACTCAGGTAACAATTTATTATTTCCTTCTTCTTTTCGCTAGCGTGATTTTAACGGCACTCTTCACTTCTAGGCAACATTGGCCGCCCTGGATGCCATGCGAAAAGCCCACCAAAGCGAGGTGCAACGTGAGGTGTCACGCTTCAAGGCGGAGTTCCTGCGTCAGGTGCAACGTGGCGAGCACATGCGAGGAGATGGCGCCAAGCCGCTCAAGGAGTAAGTACACAAAATTATCGAATGATAGATGAGTTAACATGCCTCACACTTGCAGAGAGGAGCTCGATGAACTGCGACTGGAGATTCTGTCGTTTTCCGAGAAGTACTCAATCAAATGCGTGGAAAATGCGGCCCTTGAGGAGAAATTGCATCTGGCCAATGGCAAGCTGAGGCATTTTCAACAAATGCAACAGCTAGAGCTGAGGTAAGTGCCACACACATCATTTACACCATATATATCTTTTCACTCCAATCGCTCTAACCATAGAAATCAACAATTTCGCGCCCATTTGGCCTCCGATGATCCTGGTAGCGATGTTCACTTTGTGCAGGGTCTGACGAGAGGCTCCAAGGAGGATGCTGGCTGCCAAGATAGCGAGGTAAGTAGTCACCAACAATCATGAGAAATGAAATTATATATTATATACACTACCTGTGACTAACACTAAATTAGATCAAAAACCGAAACCAAAACAAAACAAAAACTAATACACTTTGTTACCATCTTCCACAAACACACAACATCACAACCAAAAAAGCCTGTTAAGTGCGCACCACAAATAATGGTTGATACAAACACAAGAACAACAACAACAACAACAACTATATACCCAGACGCAGAGCTCATAGCGGCATCGAGAGCCCCCAACAATATGGAACAAAACCTGTTTGTGATACCCTCCCATAAACTAAGTCATTGCCCAGGCGCATCTGCCGCAAACATTTCTGATTCCGGCAACAATATCGAAATCGAAATCGAAATCATCGATAGCGAGCTTGAATATAAATATGAGCCGTGCTACAAGCCAAGCGATATATTTGCCATATATCAGAATCGTTTATGTTTTCAAGGTAAACGAAATGCATTTCACATTTCCTGTCATTCTGCTCTGCTCTGCGCACCGACGAACAATCAACACTCTTTCCACTGTCTACAAACATACTTGCGTCTCTTTCACTGTCGCTGTCTATATATCTATATACCTGCATCTCCTACTTTGTAATTCTCCCCACTATCCATCTGTCCTCCTACTTCTTTTTTTTTTTTTTGGTGTGGAGTGTATTTGTATGTACGCGCATTTCTGTCGGCACTAAATATAAGTTAACACATGTTGGTTTCCATTAACACTGTACCCACACAGATACACACATCTATGTATAATCATTGGCAAAAGCAAACAAGCCTTTCAAACGAATCTTTTACTGATCCGAGATTTTTGCATTCTTTTATTTTCATTTCTACACAAAATAAAAGGTATAAAAGGCAACTCGACGTTTGGAAAGAATCTTCGTAAAGCTACTGCAAGAACAACATCACCAGCATCATCAGCAACAGAATCAGTAACATCAACAGCAATAATAAACAATCTGCCCAATTCCAGTCACAAACGAATATATAAAACAGATGCAGTTATAAACATACAGCAACAGCACAACCCTGACAATGTAATACAGCAAGAAAAAGCACAATGAACAATGAACAAAAACAAAACAAAAAACAATTGAAAATGAATACCATAACCAAGAACATGAACAATAATAACAACAGAACCAGTGGAACAACCAAAGAATAATTAGTGCTAATAATAATTAAATTATTATAAATATTTAACATATATAAAAAAATAAAAAAAAAACTTAAACCAAATGCAAAGGTCGAACGGAAATAATACGAAGATGTAAATATGTGAAAATCGTTACACAACTGGTTAGCAAAACGATGATGTTGGTGATGTTTGCAGAGAGCAGACTTCTTTTCTTCGCTACAGACGATGATTGAGAGCAACAGATTGAGTTAAACACACTAACAACGACTGTTCGCCCCCCTCCTCTCTTAACTGGAAGGGACGTAGAGCAATGGAAAAACTAATCACAATACCAACAACAACAACAACAACAACAGCACTCACAACAACAAGTCCGTCATATTAGCGTATTAATTATTGGCACAAAATGAATTTCCATTTTGGCAAACAACAAATTTATGTATTTATCAGCTATTCTACTCTATTATCATATATTATTATATCTGTAACATTTACCCAAACTTTCTATGTCCATTAAATGTGTCATTTACTTATGTAGTGTTTAGGTCAAATCGAAGAACAACTAAAAAACTATCATTTTGCTCAACTATTTATATATAGATGGCATTATCAGCATAATATACACATATGTAACTTGTTGTGTTTTTGTCTTTATTATCGAAATTGTTTTGCAGCATACATATTTTTATGTACTTGCATATGAAAATGTAAATGCAGTATAATTACTTATAAATACAACTCGTAATATTTGTTCTGTTAACCATTGGTATTAATCAAATATTTTACTTCTGATGGAATTTTAATCATACCATATTAGTGGGAAAAACAACACATTTAATATTATTTACAATTAAGTCGTTATTTGTGCAACAAAATTTAATAAAGTATAAATAATTGTTTATAGTTTGATATAAAAAGTTTCTTTCATTTTTGATTTAAAAAAAAATAACTAAAATTCTTTATTACTGCTTGGGCTCGTCCGGGATTTGAACCCGGGACCTCCCGCACCCTAAGCGGAAATCATACCCCTAGACCAACGAGCCGGTTGCTCGTGCTGTGCCTACAAAAGTATTTGAATAAGTGGTAGCATATAACCGGTATATTCAAAACTTATAAGTGATTTAATGTTGCAACCATTCTATCTATTCTGCAATTAAAGTAAAGCTACATTTTATAATTTAAGTGGACAGAACACCACCAATAAATTTTTTAAGTCACTCATTTTAATATTATCGAAAAAAAGTAATAATATTAAAAAAACAAAAGTTCACTGCTTGGGCTCGTCCGGGATTTGAACCCGGGACCTCCCGCACCCTAAGCGGAAATCATACCCCTAGACCAACGAGCCGATAACGGTTGGGACGGCAAAAAAGTTATTTAATATTGCTTAAGTAACTTAATAGCATGTTGGTAAAAGCTTATTCATTTAGGAATCTGCATAAAAAGCTCAACACTTGTGTTAATACGGAATCATTTCTTCGATTTAAATACTTTTAATGCTGTTTTATTATCCGAAGAATATATTTATCTGAAAATGTTGATGAGTTTTAAACCTCAATTGAAAATGATCAGAATTAATTTAACTTTATTTTCATACACTTTAGTTATGTTAGTTGTTTTTTTTTAATGAAAAACCATAAAACAAGAAGAACGAAAATAAATTGTCATTTGTTAAACTTGAAGAAGGAAAGTTTCCCCAACACAGCACAGCACATGAAAACGAATTGGAGACAGCACAGTGGAAACGTATGTGCAGCTCTTTCTGATCAAGATAACGAGCCATTGATGGATTCACAGAGTCGCCAGCCCACAGCCGAAGAGCGATCGAGCCACCGAGCGAGCGACCACCAAGTTACTACTGCGCTTCTACAATTGTTGCAGCAATCGGAACAGTAGCAATAGCAACAACATCAACAACACGTTGTATAGCCAAATAAACAATTGGTAATTGTTACTGTTTGTGCCACATTCAGGCGATTGGGATTTGGATTGAGATTCAGTTGTGGGATTGCTAACATACAGACCCGGTAACACACATTCTACTTAACAGTGGAATCGCCTCCTCATCATACACAATCAACATGTGAAATTGGGAAGTCTGGAAACCGAAAGTCACAAAATCACAAAACTTGTCTGCTCATCAGCAGTGGCAACGGCTAGAACAAGCCTGGCTAAAAGGCAGACTGCTTTTGGCAGTCGTGTGAAGCATAAATGGGTTCAAATTGATTTCAAATGCCCCGGGGGACCTCTAAGATAGTGGAAGGCGCAGTGTTTGCTGCACCATTGTGTGACCCAATGGACCCTCTGGGAATCTTAGCAAGGATTCAGCATCTCAACCGCCATAATACGATGCCAGTTTTGGGCTACCAAATCTGCTTGCTGTTTAAGGATATAACAATTTGTTCGAATCACGTTTTTTTCGGTTGTGACATATTTGGTCAGAACGGCAGGCAAGAGAGAAAGAGAGGGAGAGAGAAAAGAATCACATATGTACGATCGCAATCTTAGGCTGAAAGTGGCATGCTCCCAACGCCCATAAGGAAAGCCGAATGCGATGCGGCAGCGTCTACCAATTCCAGCTGTTGAAATAAAATCACAAAACATTGCATAAACATTACGGGACAATGGGCCACCTAAATGAACTGATCGTAAATTGCGGTTGTTGGACCACAATAAGAGCTCCAAAAGCTCCGTTCCCGTTCACAATTCTGTTCGCGTTTCCGTGCTCGTTTCGGTGCGAGAACTGTGGAGCCATAAATTTGCCGCCCGTTTGCTGTATGTAGTATCTTTCTTCGCCCTCTTAACACACACACACACAGAATGAGTATGAGGGCATATCAGGGAGCACGCCCAAGGGAAACCAACTACTGATCAAGACCATCCAAAGTCCCAGCTGCGATTTCTGTTCACAATCGGAGCTTTGTTCACAGGTTAACAATACATATGTAAGTATTATAAGTGAATTGTAGCAGATAAGCTGACACACTTTTCAATTAATTAAGATCAACAACGCAGCTTAATTACACATATTCAAATATATATAAATATAAAGCGTGAAACAAATAAAAGTAAGAGTAATAATACGAATAGCTTTGTGAAGTAAGTCTCGATTGGAAGAAATTGCCTAACAAATGGAAATATGTATTTGGATGTAAGCACAACAAATATTTTGGATTTCTTAGTTTTTTTTTACAAATAATTTTTCCGATGGATACAATTGTTGCACAAACGTCCAATACTGTCAACTATCAACTTTCCAACTATGTAAATAATGATATGTATATATATTATTAATTTCAATGTTTGTTTGTCAGCAGTTTGGCTTCCACAAGCGAAATATTAGGGTTTTGCGTAAACGCAAGATTTATTCCCATTTGAGTACCTATGTTAACTGAAAAACCAACGATAACATGAGCCGAATAAGGAGCAGCAAATTAAGTTCAATTATTACTGTCGAATTCATGTAAATTGATGTTCTATCGACCGCAGGCAAGGATTCTTTTAGTCGTTGTGGTTCTCATATGAAAATAGCCACATTTATGGTCCAAGCCGTGGTAGTTTCTCCTCTATTGTAGTTATTATGCATGTTCCAGTTGTTACCTGGGCGTTTGGCCATGATTATTATTTTATATTGGCCCCATGCTAGCAGTTCGCTTGATTTTTCGCGTGGGCCGCAGTCTTTCTTGGCTTGCAATTTATTCAATTTGCCTATCGTGGGTTGTCCGATGTTGTTGTTGTTGTTGTTGCCACAAATGCATCGATCTAATAAATGTTAAAGATTGAGTTCTAGTCGGTGGCGCTGCATCTGGAACTCTACAATTGCCTAGCTTGCGTACCAGGGCTGATCCACAAAGCAAATAAGCCAAAATCGACCTATTTTCCGATTATTGCTACTGATTGAAATAGGTTTTTTTTGCAGATAATATAATAAAATGGTGAATTTGCCTTGGCAATGAAATGCGGAACATTTTAAGAACATGAAACTCATTCAAAATAAATCAAAGTGATATGATGACCAGATAAAACAAATGGAGACATGATACAGATATAGTCTTATACAAATATATATTTCGTCCAACGCTTAAGCATCTAAAATAAATATTAAATTTCAAACTGATCGTAGTAGCCATTGAGGCCCGGCAGTCCTTACATAAAAATACAATCAAGAATTGTTCACTTTCCTCTTGTTAGTCAAATAACTCAGTTAAAATTCTAAAAGGTATTTGTTTATTCGGTTTTTTTCTCATTTGATATTTTTCAAATAATGAACGCATTGCCGGTGTTCGCGCACAGTGTCCTGCAGCATGGATTTTTACGATGCAGCTCCACAGCATCCAGTTTGGGGAATTGTGCCAGGCACAGTGATACGAACAATTTGCAGCTGTCATCTAAGCAGCTTGCCAAACCACAACCGATTAATATATTGAAAAACCTCCGCCATGAGGAGTGGTTCAATCGTCATGTGTTAACTGCCCATCATGAGAGTGTAATGAGCGTAAGTCCTTAAGTCAGGATATGAAAGTTATTTTCCTATCTTTGCTATATGATAGCATTCATATTTAGTTTGGTAATCAATCATTTGGTTATTGCAAATGCATATTTCATTTTAAAAATGATGGTGTACTCAAATAGACCCTTCAATTCCAGCACACAAAGAGAACAAAAAGCAACTCTTGCGGGGGGGCAATAGCTGGCAAGAACATTATTTTTGTTGCTGGCCTGGGTGGTATTGGAATGGACACCTGCCGCCAGATTGTCAAGAGAGGACCAAAGGTATCTATAAGTTTCAGTTCGGAAAATAAATTTAAATACCTTTCCGTTTAGAATCTGCTGATTTTTGACAATCTTGATAAGCCAGATCATATCAAAGAGTTACAAAAACTTAATCCTAAGACAAAAGTTGCATTCTACTCGTATGATGTAACTGCACCTTTAAGTGAGAGCAAAGAACTACTTCAGGAAGTCTTCGAAAAGTATGAGAAGATTGACTTGCTTATCAACGGAGCTGGAATTTTGGACGACCATCAGATAGAGAAAACTATTGCTGTTAATTTCACTGGAACGGTGAATACCACAACGGCTATAATGGATTTCTGGGACTACCGCAATGATGGTCCGGGCGGAGTTATTGCCAACATCTGCTCAGTGACTGCTTTTAATCCGATCTACCAAGTGCCCGTGTATTGTGCCTCAAAGGCAGCTGCTTTCAGCTTTACCGTTTCGCTTGCGGTAAGTTAACAACTAGATGCTATTCATGTCCGTAGAATGTAATTGGTTTTCACTGAACAGTTACTGGCGCCCGTCACTGGAGTAACAGCCTATTCGATCAATCCTGGTATTACGAGGACGACACTGGTCCAAAAATTCAATTCCTGGCTGGATGTGGAACCTTGCGTCGCAGAGAAACTGTTGAGCCATCCCACTCAGTCGCCAGAGCAAGCCGCTAAGAGTTTTGTCAAGGCCATTGAGGCCAACAAGAATGGTGCCATCTGGAAGATGGACCAAGGTAAATTAGAGGAAGTCAAATGGACTGGATTCAAGCACTGGGAACCCTATCCAAGTAAATAATTAGTAATCAGATTTACAGATTATAATCTATTTAGGTTTGTAAGTGATTCTAACAGAAATCGAGTAAATTAATGCAGAAGGAAATATTGATCTTTTCTTGTTGGAAGAAGTACTGACAGAGGTATACTCTTTTGTTACTGAATTTATTTATATTTATTGTATTTTATATGCCCTTTAAAATGCCATTTATATCCCATTTTTGAGCACACAAATGGCAAAATTACCAAGTACGGTTGATGTATTGGCTAAATATGCTGTCTACTGCTTGCTATGTTACCCAAGCAGTGTTGCATGAAGTGCAAAGTTGTAACGGTGGTAATTTAGAAATATTTTGTTTGTGATGTACTCTGAATTCAGAGTATAAAAATCGTGTCCCACAATTTTGTAAAATTAAAAATACCATATTTGCTTGATACAATTTATTTTGCGCTCAAATAAAAGCCACATATTTTGGAAAGATTTCTTGGAGTGTACTATGGTATGGGCGCTAATTTAATCTTGTCATATTTCCGAAATATTTGGACTTTGAAGTCATATATGTCATAAATGTACACATGTATGTATAATAATGTTTTTCACTATATAAATTTTACTAAACGTTTAACGAAACGATATGCATATACTCTGAACTATATGTACAAGTATTTGTATATTTTAGAAATGATTTTTGTTTTTTTGAAAATCACTTAAATTTAACTTTTTATTTTTGCATATATTTTTGTATTTAGAATACATATATTTTGTAGTTTTTAATATATATATATACATATATAGATTCCAGCATGCATAGTAGTAGAGACTGACGCAAAATACTGCGATTCCAAGAAACTGTATGTCTCTTAGCATATATATAATTAATACATTGTAAGTAAAAATATTCTTAAAAAGTGCGCATAGAAAATTCGTATCAAATGAATAAAATTAGGGATAATAAAGTGCAGAATAGATTATTAATTAAATACGAAAATATTGTACTCGTATGTAAGAGTTGAGTCTTTGATTTGTTTCCTGACTGGATGGTATTTAAAATTGAGTTGCACATGCATCTGTCCTGGAAGCACACACCCACGATCAAGTAATCAACTGAGAGTTCGCAGAACACAAGGCTTCGAGTGGACCATCATGTTACGTATAGAATATATTTAGTTGTATACTCAAAATCTAGACTAAATGGATAGTGAAATGCACAAGCTTCATTTAATAATAATATTTTAAAAAAAAGTATTAAAGAGAAAAGAAAAATAAATACAAATAAATATTTGCAAAAATAAAATCATTTGTGCTAGGGTATGTTAGACCTGGCTACTGTGTATATTTTTGGAAGCATTTTCCACTAATGCATTGCTACTTGTCTGCTGATGTATGCATCTATCTTGGGCAGCAATTGTTTTAGTTGATACTATCTAAAATCATTTTTATTTATATAAGTGTGTTCAATTATATATGTCCTATTTATATTTAGCGATAAATTGATTGACATATTAATATTTGGTGCTTATCGACATCATCACCTATTAGTCGTCCTCTGAGTGCTTACGTATTTTTAGAATCCTTTAAGAGGGTGCTTTAATTTTGTCACGAAAAATGTATAAAGCAATTAAAAATTAATACTTTGTGGGGACACAGACATGCAGACGGACATTACATATATCCGCTCAGTTATAAATGAGGTACAAATGTACTAACAACGAAAAAAGTTGCATATTAATTTCAAATTGTTAAATATAAATCTTTTTTAATTAACTTGAAGTTTATTTTCGTTAAATTATTATTATAATTTAAGTATAATACATTTTGTACAAATTTAAATTTAAATTAAATTAAAAAGACATATTTATATAGACGCATAAATAAAATTTGACAGACGAAACATTGGCCCTAGACATGTACATATATATGCAGAATTATTGATATATATATATATATATATATAACACATACATAAATATTTATGTATATATGTACGATATGTATGGTATGCATGTAAGTATGTAGCTATCTAAAATGGGATTGATCAACAAGTTTGTGGAAGGCTGCATCCAAGTAGTAAAAGCAAGATATATATATATATACATCATATATACTATACATGCATATGGGTGTATACGTATGTAGGTAAGTACTATAAAGTAGAAGTGCACTCGTTGTTGTAAGTGTTTGTTGTTGCTTAGCTGATTGGAGGTGGTATTTGTGGGTAACTTGGTAGCTTGGTCAAATTCGGCATGCAACTTATTAAACATACGCAGGACAATGCATGTCCTTGGATTAATGCTAAGCGACACATGCGTGCTTGCGTGCTTGTATGTATTGTTTTTGATTTTGTTTTTGTTTTTGCTTTTGCTTATCTGTACTTTATGCGTAGCGTATATATTTAATGGTAATTTAATAATCGTCTATATAGTACTTTCAATAGTATAATTCAACAATGGTTTTGTTTGCGTTAAGTTTTTCCCTTTTCTTCATTTTTTGTTTTTTTGCTTTGCGTAATCTGGTTTTAATTTATTTTGTATCCGTTTAATCTATCTATCGGTCTGTGCTGACTGCCCCAATTACACTAAGTTACGTTTTTTTTCAAGTGAACCACACTTTGGACCGCCGCCCAGTGCTCGGTCCTCCGCCCTTTGCCCCTGTCTACAGTTGCACCTGAAATGATTGCGGTTGCGGCTTGGGCGGTGAGATAAACGGATTCGTGCTGTGCCTGTTGCTGCCAATTCCTAGTCCGGGCAGATCTGGTGACATTTTCTTTGCAGCTGCCACATTGGCCGCCCACTCGGCATCGAAGGGATCGGGCGCAGTGGCTCGACCAGTCTGAGCGCGTCCCACATTGGCCAAGGAGCTGGGTCTCTTCGGTGGCACCGCCGGGGATGTGCTGCGCACCACCTGGCCAAGCCACTGTTCAGCATTGGGCAACTGCTGCTGTTCGCTGGCCTCGACATCCGGCTCGGAACGTGTGGGCGACTGCAGGCTGGCCACACGTGGTGTCACCTGGGCAGTGGGGGTGCCGCTACCACTGCCACTGCCGCTGGCACTGCCACTGGCGCTGTACGTGGAGATTACGTGAGGTTGCTGCTTGTCGGCGGCAATGATGTTCTGATTGATGCTGCGACTGTTGTTGAAGTTCAGATCGTCGCCAGCTGTCAGAAGAGCGTCATCCGTCTGCGTTAGCAACGACAAACCCTGGCTGAGCTCCTGACACAACTGACTAACTGTATCCGCTGCCAAAATTGCCGCCTCACCGCCCGACTTGGCCGGCGAGACTTCAGCAATCGGCGAGACGCTGCGGAGCGGCGTGTGGAGTGCGTGTGGATTTGAATTGCCGGCGGCGGCGGCGAGGAATGCCTTCTGCCTATCCGCATTGGACGGAAGATCGTTGACGCGCAGCGACATCTGGCGCTTGAAAGGCGACTGGCTGCCAATGGTGCTCAAGCGGAAGGAGCTCTGCCGCTCCAGCATATTGGGTGTGGCATGCGGCCGCTCAATGGCAAACGGATTGAACGGCTTCACTGCGGCAGCTGGTGGACCGCCGCCGGGCAGCGCTGGTCCATCCACACAGCGCTCGTTGCTGCTCATTGTGGTGGACATGGCCATGCGTTCGGTCAACGACTGCTGCCGGAAGGAGCCGGTGCGCGTAAAGGTCGAGTTCTTGGTGTCAAAGGTCATTGTGACTCCGCACTCCTTATCGCGACGCTGCTTGCGCTCCAGGCAAACGGCAAAGGCGCAACCGACTGCGTGGGACAGCCGCTCGCCGGAGTCCTTGCACGCCAGGAAGCCGTGGCACATCCAGCGACGCGTCGTACCATCCCGACAGATGTAGCTGAAGCCGCGCTCATGATTCCGATCCGGTGCACAGAAGCTCACCTTCTCGATGGTCTGGTCCACAATGAGACCCTTCGTCTCATCGTCCACCACACGCAATCCGTCTCCGCTCACATGCAGTAAACCACGCACCGGACGGCGTCTCGATTGCTGCAAAACATGAGTTGATTAAAAATAAGTTAATTCGAATTTCAATAGAAAAAACCCATTCAGTGAGAAATTAAAGACTGATCATTGATGATGAGATTGAGACCTATATTGCAAAGTAAGACTTCCTTTCATACTCTTCTAAACCACCAGCTCTGATTAAATACAAGAATTTATTATTGTGCCCCCAGCTAATACTGTGTAAATCAAACGTTGCGTGTTTTGTTCTGTTGTTACTCATTTTTAGTCATATGACCTAAAATATATTTTCAAATTCAGCCCACATAAATTGAGTTATTTAATTGTATGGCTTTATTGTGAGGGTTAACCAAAGTCTATATGCAAATGTGCTTGTTAAAATTAAAATATAAACAAAATAATAATAAATAGCTAACATGGTAACTCACTATCTGTCTTTACTTTATGTTCTGAAAGAATGTTCTCTTAAGCCATCAAACAAATTAAATCTTATCGTCTCAAAGCTTAAACTCTGTATCTTTACTTAGTTCGAGATTGGATAATAGTCTATCCCAAAATAGCTAGAGGATTAGCATAAAAGTCAAGATAGCTCAACTGTGAAATCATATTTCATGCTCAAATCGCTAACTGAATGGGTTTCTCAATTGATTAGATGCCATTGGACTTACCCTTAGCACTTTGAGTGCCTCCTCGCAGACCTGCATGCCGCGCGACTCGAACACTTCCACGCAGCCCAGATACTTGACCCCAAAGGAGCAGGTGGCTGAGCGCACTGCCTCCTCATCGGCTTGCCATTGGTGCGGCTTGGATGATTCGGGTACGCGATCCTTGCGACGACGAAACGAGTCTCGGAACGAGCGTCGCAATCGATCCATTTTCTTCGGCGACTTCTTGCTAAACCGGAATGAGGCGGATTTCTGTGGGAGGGGCGCAAATGTGAATATTAAAACATAGCGATGATTGAGTGTATGTGCCTTATGGCAACGCGACACGAGAGAGAAATGGAGAGAAACAGGAGAAACAAGTGCCGTCAACGTTGCGATCAACCCTCGTTTTGCTTGTTCGTTTGTTTGTTTGATAACCTACCCCATTCTTGACATCGCCGAATTTTCCGCGTGTGAAGCCGCGCTCCAGTGGTTCGTGCGTGTGTGACGATGAGTTTCCCATGGCTGCGGTCGGTGCGCCTCTCTCTCACCGCCTGTCGCTGTCTCTGTTTGGCTCACGAGCGGAACTTTAGTGTGTGTGTGTATGTGTGTATGTGTGCTTGTGTGTGTCTAGCCGGTTTTGGCTTTGGCGTGAGTAAAATGCTGCCAATAACCGTTACAGTTTTAAAACTGGCCGGCCAGAGTGTTGCCAGAAGTTTAAGCGTCAGCTGGTTAGCTGCTTCTATCTCTCTCCCGCTCTCACTATCTCGCTTACTCTCACACTCTCACTCTCTTTGTGTAAAGTCAATATGGCAGTCTTTTGTTGATATCGATTTGTGTTTTATTTCATTTGATTGTTTCTTTTTTATTTTATTGATCTATTTATTGGCTTGTTGAATGCGCAAATTTATTTGTTCATTGAATTTGAGTTATGAAATTGTTGATTAAATTAATTGATGACTTGCTGCGCGATCTGCAATGTGTGTTCAAAGTGTGTTAAAGTGGAAAGTGGAACCACAGAGCCTTTAACTAATGACAAACACTATCAAGCGGCAGTTTGACGTCTCTGATTATGCATTTATTTCCACTACGAATCGCCGTACTCATGTGACTCACACGCTTATCGACAGCGTAACGCCCCCCAAAAAAAAATTCTATCGATACGTATCCATAATTGTGTATAATACTATATTTAGTATGATTTGGCTTGACTAGAAAATAGCGGCAACCTTCAGGCCCGAGTGTCTATTGCTACTACTCTAGTCGTAAGCTCGTGTGGGCTAAGTAACCTACGAGAGCAGTCCGAGCAACCTCCAATGAAAAAACAAATGGAAAAAATAACGTAGAGATCGGGAACATTGGTCGCTTATCGTAGTGTTCGGTCGCCTGTCTCACGTAATTGTTTACACACATTTAATTTTATTTTTTATTTTGTTTAATATTTTTGTTGTATTCTTCTATTATGTTTTTTTTTTTTTTTTATTTATTTATACTTTGTGGGGCTTTTGTTTTCTTTGCGCTGCGGCGACATACGCTGACGTTTTTGTGACTTTATCACATGTCTCATATTGCGGTAAACTTTACCGACTATGTGTGCTTTAATTTATAAGTAATACCCCGCACCCCTAGGAAAAAAAAAGAAGCAACACGCGCTTCTGGACACCAGCCAACGCGCCGATCGCAGACACTCAACACGCGCAAATAATGCACCACAATTTGATCGGAGATCTTTGAGAGAAACTGTTTTAATATGGATTAAGTCAGCCGACTTGAGGTTAAGAGAGTCAACACTTCAGAATTTCGGTTGAGAATATGGTAAAAATAAAACTTAGTTGCTTAGATTTGCCCATTCGTTCAATGAGTAGGTTAACATGGCAATATCTTATCAGACACTTGTGACACAATATACATACATACATATATAGATTTATATTCATGTATGTGTGTATTTGTGTATTTGTTTGCCACTGCAGTTAGTTTTATATTTATCACGAGTCAGCGATATTACAATGCAGTTTTACACACCAGTGTTGACGTCAACTTTTAGTTGACTGACATGTGTTAATTGCACTGTTCAACACTGGCTATTATTTATTATTTTGTGTTTGTGACTGCACTGAAGAGATGAACACTAAATCCGAGTTCAACGTCATGAAAACACAAACAACAACAACAACAACAAAAGTATCTTTCGAATGCGTTGCAACTTCACTGTCAGAGAGAATAAGAATAAGCAGCTTTCTTCTTAACTTAACTGTAAATGTTACAAAACTGGTTTGAACTTTTATTAACTGAATGCCCAGTTTGACTGTCGGCTGGTTCTTTGTGCTTTGTGCTTTGTGCTTTGTGCTGTTGGTGTCGCTTCCACAAGGGCATTCGACAATTTAGAGCTTTGGTTTTCGACACACGATTACGAGACTGTGGTCTGTGTTCATTTTAGAGCATTAAGACTCTGTGGATGCTGTTTGACTGCATTTTTGGTCAGAGGCAACTTTGTACTTGGGCGTGTCTCTGTGCTATATTTGTGAAGGGTCAGCTTGCTAATCAAATTAGATGCCTAAGGCGTGAGATTCAGTTTGGTCTTGGCCACAGCTGCACAGCTGCATGACTCCGAATGTGGGTCATTCATAAAGTAGAATACTGTTTGTAGACAACTCAGAAACAGCTAAGAGCTTTATTCGGTCAATAACACAAAATAAATATCATTAACGTGATTAAATTGTATAAAGAGTAATGTGCAAAGGCAAGTTATTTAAATGCCCTAAATTTCAAGAAAATTTGTGCTAGAACTTACTTATTTTCAGACCTTTAAGAATGGTGAATGGAATATCTTCCAAGAAAAATACTTTACTCTACGAAAACGCTAAATGTGTAAAAAAATAAACCTAAAGTTGTATAAAAGAATTTTTAGCGCAAACGTTATTAGCGTATTTTTATTGGGAGAGATAAATACTGTTCTTTATATACAACTTATGTTTATTTCTTCATACATTTAGATCTTAGTTGATATAACTGGAGACCCCATAACAATTATCTCACAAGCATCTCAATGGTATTGAATGACTCATTGGATGGTCAACAGCGTCAGAGGCACGTTTCAGTTATGCACAAATTATCAATGAGTCCGCAGAATATGAAATATGAAAAGCCTATTAAGTCACGCACTAAATTCAAACATGATTTCATAAGTGACAACAATGGGCCAAAAGCGGCAAAGCACAGATCGTCGTACAAGTCACATCGCGAGCAAACGGAAAGGGTTCATTCAACCAGTAAGCCAGACACGAAACAGGTTCCACTCGAACAAGAGGAAAATCAAAATTGTGCGAGCACTAAATACAAATCAGATGGGAGTCCAGATACATGTGCACACATACACACACACAAGTACATACAAACATACATACCCAGTCACATACATGCGTACAATGACAGTGTAGGTTGATAAAGCGTTGTAGTATCAATATTTACTTAATAAATTCATATATTTTCTTCATATTTGCCGTGTAGGTTAATTAAGATAGCTGGCCACAGCCAAAAGATCGTTGTCCTATATATAATTTTATATAAATCCTGATTAAAGCAAACAATGCACGTCGAGTTGGGCTAACAAATAAATCAATCACCTGAAATTCAAACAAATCGCATTTCATTGAAATTAAATCAAATCGTTGGTAGTATTTGCAAAGGTCATAATTGAAGGCATATGGTTTATATCAATGTCAACTCCAATCGATATAGTATTAACTTGATATTCATAGGGTTTGCGCTTGCGTTATCAATACAAACAAAATGATATCTGTAGATGTGTACAATTAATCATAGGGCGCTGATCTTTAACGCATGACATTCTATGACATAATGAAATAATGAACAATTGTAAATTAGCGTGCCACAGAACATGGCAATTTGTGCTTTTTAGACAGCATTAAACAATTAACCCACACGAGCAGTCATTGACACTAAACTTGATGGGCCTATATATATATATATATATATATATATATATATATATATATTGCTTTGGTATCTATGTATTACATTAATTAATGTTGCACAATAACAATAAAGCTGGCGCCCACCAGCTGCTGCCCGATGTTGGTGTTGGTGTCGGTGTAATTAATTTGGTGCCCTCAAAAGGCCAACGACACTTGTTGCACATTTACCAGATCTGTGTCTCTCGAACTCTAATCGCTTGACCAGCACCACCAAATATATTCACTGCTGACAACCACCCGGATGCGTTTGCTTACACTAAGCTCTATAGCTTTGTCCCATGTGCTAGAAAAGATTTCGGTTATTGTTATCATTGAGCACGTTTCCTGTCTGCCTGTCATAATACATCATTTAAGCCGTAGACAAAATGTAGGCCGCAGTTCATTTAATATGCATAAGCAGGGATCAACTCTGTGCGGTACGTGGGCTTAGTGCCACTTGATTAAGTCGCTCGGCGAGTCTTGGATTATACTAAAGGCAACACGTTCGAGGTGCAATCGGCTTACAACTTGGTCTTGGGCTTATGGGCATTAGGTTACAGGATAATCATTTTGAAAGGTAAAGGAATACACTTGGAACAAATTTTAGCAACCATTTTGAATAGGCGTTTTTAAGGATAAAAACTAAAAGTGAGAATTGAATGTACTTCATGGAATAATCTTGTGTCCATCCCAGCAGAAAATTAATCTGGTTCTCTTGCTATCCCATTGAATTATGCAATTTTAATGTATTCCTTCCGAAGGTGCATACATTTTGTAGATCTGTCAAGATATTTTACCTAGCTAGACAATGCCTGCTTGCATTCCTGTATGCATTTCAGAGACCGAGAGAGAGAGAGAGAGAGAAAGTTCACACGCTTTGTACTGGCCAAGACAGAGCGGAAAAAGGATACACATTTTATGGCTTCCTTTCGGTTCTTTTAAGCCAGCTCTTCGCCGAGTACTTAATATGCAATTATAATTATGCCGCCCTGCGTTTTCCTCTTGTTGTTGTTGTTGTTTTTTTTGTCTACCGAGGGGTATTCGAAGTTGATCAACCACCAAAGCTGCTCGTCGTCCTTTCGATGAAACCAGGCGACGTTTTTTTGTATATATACAAGGATAGGAGGGTTGCTGTTGGCAGAGTGTTGGAATTTATAATTTGTATATGCTCACTCTGCTCGCTAGTGTTGGTGGTCGTGGGAATTTTTTATCAAACATGAATGCCAAATGATTGTGGCACATACATAATCAGTATATATATGTTCAAATACAAGACACAGCTTAACGCATGTTTAGCCAAGCAATTAGGAGAGAGTGCCCCAAATAACAATGATATCAATTAGGTTGCAGAATGTACATTACATTATTGTATTAAGGAAATGAGCAGCCACAATTGATGCAATTTGTACTGATCTAGTGTGTGGCATGTGAAAATTAAGATTGATTGCACAAGCAGCAATAACACTAAAATCAAAGTTGGACAATTTGATTCAAGAAGCTGCTCTTAATATCTAAACAGTAAGCGACACGAAGCAGCGCGTTAGAAATTCGCATAATAGCAATAATAATAATAATAATAATAATGGGACCAAATAATAAACCCAGAAAAGGTTTAAGACAACAATAATGAGATGAAGTGTAGAACAATATTCTCACAGCTTGAATTTTTGTGCGAATGACGCATTTGACCGTCTTTCAGCGTGCAAGAAAAGGGTAAGTTGCCAAATAATTGCACAGCATCAGCTGAAGTCGCATAGGAAATACTTTAGCAGCTTCTTGAGTTCCGTGGGATCTGTGTATAGAGGTTTTTAAGGTTCTAGTTTTATGCGCCGTACGCATAGACAAATTCACACGCCGCTAATCGAAACGCACCCTTAACTACCCGGTAGGTAGTAGCTGACTGTGGCAGGGGTAGCCGCATGGGGAGTGGGCAGAGGACACACATTCCTATGCACCCAGTGCGCTGCATTGCCAGCTGCCCCTCAGGGTTAGAGCTGCAGCATTGCAGCATTGTTTTCCACAGTTTGAAGTGCGTCATTATTAGCTGTCAATTGGGCGTTGATTCGACCAGCATAAAGTTTACCTGAGCGGTGCTCTACAATGGGAAACTGCAGACTGCATCTATGATGCGAAATGCGAGGTGTGAGAATTATGAGCAATTGCAAAGAAAGTGAATAGGGTGTCCTATTTAAATGGACAGCAGTGTATGTGCAAAAGAATCAGTGGATAAACATTTTATGTATGCACATCTTAGGAAATCACGTAAATTCTCTTTAGTGTTAATGCCCAAATCTGTTGCCACAGACCAGTTATTATTGGGCTGATAGTTACGTAAGCCCTGATGAAGCATATTGATTGCCTTTGACTCCGACAACAACATCCGCAATGCGCCTCCTCCGAAGCCTGGCCACATCCTTTAACAAAACAAACAAACAAGAAGCGAACCTCTTGAGAGAGTCTCTAAAAAGCAAACGGAAGTAAGAAAGAAGTCGCCGAAACAAAAGGGCCACATGTAAAAAACATAAAAAAAAAAACATATAAGCACACATTTCAATAATTTCTGAAGTACGTGCATATATAGAATATTCTGCCTACACACACACTGCCTGACACACACACACACACACAGTAAACAAGAGGCATATGCCAAAAAAAAAAAGAAAGAAGGAAACCGGAGGAATGAAAAGAAAACAAAACATTCGGCAGCCATTGGAATCAGTCGCATCTGCCACAGCGCTCTAGATCCCGAGGCACGCTCCGATAATAACAATGCTGACATATGTCTGCTGCACGTGGAACCTCCTCTGCTCCTACTTAGTACAGCTGCAGAGCCGAGTACCAGCCATATAACCAGACACATGTCGTCTGTGGTCTCTCGTGCGTCATTCGATTTGACTTGCTTTCAGGTAGAAAAAAGAACACTTTGGCTCGCTTTGGTTTGTTCGACTGTGCTGCGAAGAGCTGGTGCTGATTCCCCATTTCTAAGGGAAATACACTGACAAACAAGTAGATAAGTCCCGACTTAGGTAATTTCGAGAATTGTATGCTTTTTTTTTTAAAACAAACCACGATCAAACTGTGAAGGAACTAGTTATAAATAGCAATTTCTCGCAGTGTGGCACTAACGATTTTATCTGCATCTGCGGAGAAACCAACATCTGCTCTATGCAACAGAGGATACTCTGATAAAATGCAATCAAGTTGCCAAGAAGAAACCTGACTATATTAAAATGGAAACAGAGAGCTAGTGTGTGTGTAAGTGTGGGGTGTGTGTATGTGTGTGTGGTGTGTGGAATACCTGTGTTTTGCATTCCTGATGCAAATTACATAATGACTCAGCTGCACACACACACACACAGCTACACACAGCTGTTAGTTTAAAATATCACACAGGTACACACATAAAGCACTCAACTGCTTCGGAAACTGGTTTTCACAACAACTCGTTCCAAGAATCAATCTCCGTTTAAAGATTCCAGCAACTAAGAACCATGTAAGACTCATAATTTATGCAGTTGTCTAACAGGCAATCAATAAAATTCAAGACAACAAAATCCAGCATGATTTGAAATTCATAACTCATATGCGATAAGGCATTCCAAGGCGGGGTGTTGCACAACTAGTATATATGTATAAATATGTATACATAAACCACACAATACTCATTCTCATGCGTCGGATAAAGCATTGAGAATTCACTCGAATCATAAATAATCGTATGCAAAAGAATTTAAGTCCCTCAACGCACAAATTCCCCATTTCACGATAAAATCAATCAATAATTTACATAGCTTTCTCTTGCGAGACGAGAAACTATGGCTTCAAAATAAATATTCTGGGCTGCCTACTCTTTATGGCTTTAATTTGAGTTTAGCCTTTTGCCTAAAGCTATCAAAGTATTTTAGAAAAAAATTAAAATGGAATTGAATCTCATTTGGCCCTGGTTTAGAAGTGATGCCAAATTCAACAAAACGTACAAATTTATCTTATTGGCCAAATGTTGGCCTGTGACCTCAAGAGACTCGTTGAGTTCGTCGAAAACTTGGAAACCACAATGATGTTTGTATGTATGTCTGTGTGTGTGTGTGTGTGTGATATGAAAGGTGTGTGTAACTAAAATAATCAGCGTACTACTTAAATATTATAATTTTGCGCTGACATGGACAAACAGAGGTGCCCCGAGCAGCAATCTGTTATCTGGCATACAGAACAAATTTTTTTTTAATTTTTTCGCTGTTCCGCGTTTTGATAAGCGACAAAAACAACTGGAGAAATGCTTTTGACATTATAATCCACGTGCAGCCTGCCCCAAAGATGTCAACTGCGATTAGTATTAGATAAAAGTATCTGCTCATGCTAATTATCGCACAGACTATGGACCATCCATAACCCGTTCCGAGAGTTTCGATTTGAAAAAAAACCAACGAAGCTTGACAGTCACTTTTTTGTGCCCCATTCTCTGCTCTGATTGTCATTGTTAAACGGGGGCTCTCTGGTAGGGCGGGGCTTGGCGATTTGAGTTTCAAATCAATTTAATTGTGCGCGAGAGTGTGACAAAAGTTTTTGTCGCTCGCAATTGGATTGCTTTGCCAGCGCGCCAACAATTTGTTTATGTGGTGCAAACAAATTCTCCTGCCACCAGCGCCTGTTGCCACTCAATCAGTCTGTTGGGCCCGGCGCCTAAATATATGCCAAACAAAATATACACGAGCGCACCCAAAACAGGCTATAAGGGGGTAGGGTCGGGTGGGCAGGGGAGTAATGCAATCGATAATACGGCATGGTGTGTAAACAAAACCGAAAACTATTCCCGGAAAGAAGCCAGCAATGTGTGCCGGGTTGACAACTGGCCACTGGCCATAGATAACACCTGCACTGCAGGTTTAGTTTAGTATACGATAATTTTCTTTGGTAAAATTTAAATGAATGTCGGATTTTTCTTGGAAAAATTTGAATTTCATAAAAGCAGCTTTGAATTGTGGTACCCAATACAAATATAATCTAGAGCTAAGCAATATAATTGAACAAAGCTACACAAGCACCTAAAGTTGATGTCTGATTAAGCTTGAACAAACTAAAATCACATGCAAAATTGAGACTAAGTTCGAAACAAACAAAAAAAGAATAATATAAGGCTGCTGACTACGATTTTTAATTGCAATTGGTAGTAAATTTCTACAATTTTTCATTGCTATCGTAATTGCTGTCACTCTCAAGGTTCATTAGCTCAAAATGGCATTACATTACCAGAAAAACGTTATTAAAATGCGCTTACTAATCACAGCCACATTAAGGAATCAACGTAAAGCAATTAGTCAGTTTTATTTCCTGCCATAACTGAAAAAGAATCTAAGAAGCATAGCTAAATGGTGATAAAGATAAAGTGCAATCCCCTCCTCACCCCGCACACACACACACACACACAAACAATGGATGCAGCCACCAGTTGAAGTCCAACCCCACCCGACCTGAGGCATCAGCATATCAGCCAAGTTAATGAGTTGGCCAAGCCAGACTATTACCAGAAGGAGAATGAAAGCAAAATGATTGAGAGCCATAACGAATACGAGATGCCCTATCTGCAATGTACGGTTGTTGGTAGAGTGAATCATAATGCCCTAGGATAGTAATATAAGTAATAAGCTGCTGAGGCAGGCAGAATTTAAAAAAATGGCCCAGCCCAGACGATGACGATGACGAGGACGATGCGAAGACGAAGCCAAACTTGTTCCTTGCAACAGCATCAACGTCTGCCGCATCATCACCATCGCCATTATCATTTGTTAGCAGCAGTTAATCAACTGGGCTGTGCTGCATAAAAATAGAAAGGAAATTCCATGAAATTAAAGTTTTATGTATGCTCTTAAAGCAGCAGCAACAGCAGCAACAGCAACAGCAACAACTGCAACTGCAACAACACAGCAGCCACGTCCAAGTCCAAGACCAAGTCAAAGACAAAGCCGGGTTTAGTTTAGTTTGCTTGGCTGTGTGTTGAACTTGCGAGCTGCCGAGCCTCGTTAAGCGAAAGCCAACAGCAGCTGGAGACGCCACAGCTCCAGGAGCTGACTCCAAAGAATGCAGTTTGCCACAATCGAAAGGCGAGAAAAGTGGCCAGCAACAAGAAAACTGGTTTCCTTCCAACAACAAACAGTTGGGTTTTTTATTTTGTTTTTTTTTTGTTGGCAACATTCATATTATTCTTACTTTTTGCTGTGGCTTGTTACCAGTTTTGTTTCTTGTTTTTTTTTTTTTTGTATTTTTCTCAGTATTCTTGACGGTGAATTTTAAGCACCAACATTTGCGGCGACTCCAACTCAAGCTACTTGGAGGCGTACCTTGTGCTGTGAGAAGTTTTGTCTAACCCGCCGAGATTTATGTAGATCCAATCTTGGCCAACAAGTTAATAAGCATACTTTGCGGCTGCAGTTACTCCCAAGTTCGATAAGAGAAACATATGTAATTAAGTCTGTTGCGAACAAGTTGTAGATAGTATTTACATTAAAAGTAGCTTCGAATTAATTTTGATTAAAGCGCTTAAATAAATTAAGCATTTTCTCGAGATTGCTTATAAGCAGCAGAATATTCGCCCATGTCCAAAACAAAAAGGCTTTCGTACCAATCAAACGACTCAAGATACGGCTCATACCCTACACTTACACTTTGCATGAGATACATTTGCATATAGAGAAAACTTCGAAATTTTGTCGAGTTGGTGAGAACAGAAACTAAAAACTATTTCATTGTGTTGAAGACACTCTCTCCCTTAATTGCTTTCGCTACCAGCTAATTGAATAGGCTTATAATTAATATATTTTGATGAACGCCCAGGTAGTAGTTAGTTCTCAGCCACAAGCAGATGTGCAGATACTGTGTCAAGCGAATGCATTTGTCATTTGAGGGTTTAATTGTTGTTGCATAAATGTTATGTACATTTAATGTACATTTTAAATAAAGAGACTATTCCACGCCAAATCGGAGTAGCTATGCATAAACCGGTCGGTTGAGAATGTATAAGACAAAGACGTATTAGCTAACCAACTCTTCAGAATGTTATTGAATAATATATTTCATTTAATAAAAATGAAATCTAAAAATGATGTATGTGTATCAATTAATTGAGATTGCGCAATGATTTGTTTACATTGAAAGCAGCCAGTGCAAGCCAAGTACAAGCAAAACAATAGGCAAACTTTTAGTCAGACAGAATCATCAATGAATCATGTTATATATATGTATGCTTGTGAATGATAGCAGTATACAGATTATTTGCCATATATATATATATGTATGTGTGAACACCAAGCCCGCTAATTGCAAAGGTTTTAATTTGTTGCTGTTGCCGTTTTCAAGTACACTGAATTGGGCCTTGTTAATTTGTGACTCAAACTCTGACAATTACTTTTAAGGTAGTGCCTAATAGCTTTAAGTTTAGCTAATAGTTATACGAACTGCTGTTATTCAATACTCCCCATAACATTTAAGAACTAAACCATGTCATTTTATCAGTTTAATCAGCTGCCAGCTGTGTGGCTAGAGAGAATGAAGCCATATCTGCGTAAATACATATGTATACATGTATCTGTGTGTGTGTTCGTATGTGTGTAAGATTCCTATCTACCTTCTTTATTTACTTCCTGTTCCATTTACAAGTAGCAAGCTAAAAGAATTTCAGTAACCCGAACCTCTTTACAGTTATTTGACTGCATTGCATTTCAGAAACGTCAAAACTTTGCCAGCTACAAATTCGTAATAATTTAGCAATGCTGAAAAATCAATTCGTATTCATCGAAATTCAGGAATAAAAATAATGTCGAATACGAAAGTTGAGTCGATCTCAAAACTTGTATTCAACAACGGCAACAACAACAACAACAAATGTGTCTTTGGAATCCAAGAATTGTATGCAAATTATTTTTATTTGATGCAAAAACTCGTTTTCGCATTGGAGCGGAGAATCCATTGGTGACTCCGTCTCGGTCTCCGTAGTATCCATCACATCGACAATAATAACACCGATTACATACACATACAAATACTAAATAAATACGGTTGTTTACGTAGCTGTTGTTGTTGTTGTTGGTGTTGTTTTATGACATTTTGGCAAGACATACCATTTAAATCTTTTTTTTTGTTCGGTTTCTATCCAAATGCAGTAAATCCAGCAGTAAATATACGTTTTCAGGTTATAACTTTGGCACGGTCAAATATTTGTTGTGTTTAGGCCATCAAACCGGTTTCGAGCCTTATATAACATACCGATTTTTTGCTAACGTGCTTCATATGTGTATTTGTATTTATTTCATCTAATTATCGTAGTAAGCACACTCAAAAACACTATTGAGAAACGGCGCAACACAACACTGCTGATCAAACCAGTAACAGAAAACGTGTAAAAACGCAACCCCCCCTTGAGTTTGGCATAGAACGTTACGCGGACATTGGACCACAAAAACTCTGCAGACTGACAAACTGACGAACGGTCAGCGGGCGACGCGTTTTCCGGAGAGGTTTGTTCGATACGACGGCTCAAATTGCTCTACTGTACTGCCTCACTAGCGACTACCTCGCGACTCACTTGAATCAAGCGAGCCTCTGAAGTGAGCGAGACTGAGTCACACAGAGAGAGAGAGAGACTGAGAGCGCGGAGAGAAAGACTGAAAGAGCTTGTGGTTGTTGTTGTTGTTGACAGCTGTTTGCTCTGCATTTGAGAGTGTTTGTGTGCTTTACGCTCTTTGCTGCCTGTGTGTATATGTATGCGTACGTGGATTTACTCAGTACCATTGTATTTAATTTATTACCAACAACGTCAGTTACCTCGAGCAGGAGAGCAACACCGATAAAATTGCGACGCGTTTTGCAGCTTGTAGGTTTTGTGGAGTCGGCTAACGACCGACAGATATCGGCCAGGTAGACAGCTCCAAATGCGCTCCTTGTGACAGTGATCACTTCTGAGCAAAGAAAATATTTCTTTGAACTTGGCAGATCGTAAAATATTTATCAAATAAAATGTATTATTCTAATGATTTATATTAATTAGTTTTTAGAGTGTAGGTATTATGAATTTAATGTAAAAAAAAAATATGTCTGCTTATATTCTGAGCTGTTAATTTGCACCCATATGCCTCGACATATTAAAAGTAGGGCATCTAAAACCAGTTGTTCGGTCTGCAGCTGCCAGTTTTATATACAAACACACACACATATACAGTCATACCTTTGGGTCTGGAAGTGATTGCTAAGAGCCGAAGAGAACCTTAAAGGTTCAAGAGTAATTCACAAGAGAAACATTAGATGGATCAACTATTGTTTTATGATCGTAGTTAATTAATATTGCAATGGCAATAGCTGCTGACTGTTTAACCAAACTGAGCTATCGACAATTGAACTTATCAATGCGCATTGTTTCAGTGCCTATCCTAAATTCCATTAAAATAATGTCAAATGATCGATCGGGCTTCCATCGAACGAACAAAGCAATAAGACAAGGTCGTTGTAGCCTAAAGAGACGTTCCTGGAAGTAAAGAGAGAGAGAGAGAGAGCGACGAGTACCATGGGGTAAAAGCAATTGTTGTATGCCATGCGATGGAAAGGTCGAAAACACAGAGACAGAGAGGTGGGGGAGAGACAGATAGAGAGAGAGAGAGAGAGAGGGCAAACAAAGAGCGACTCATAATGCTCAACATTGGAACGTGCGAAAAATTGCAATGCAGCGTTTTAAAGACATGCCAAATGTGTGTATGTAAATATGTATGTATGCACGTATATATGTATGTGTGTATGTTTGTATGTATATAACGGTGGATCAGGTAACTGGTAAAAAAAGCAGGTAAAATAGGTGTCTCATCAGAGCATCGATTGTTGATTGGCAAACGCGAGGCTAACAAGCAATAAAATCTTAATGGTAACAAGAATATGGCCAACGACAACTTTCTTCGTTTGCCACAAATTGCAACCACTAAAAATAAAAGCAACAACAAATCGCAGTCAAGTTAAATTCTGCAACGCCAGCAAAGTGCTGGGCGGGTCAAAAAGCGAAATAACAATTGCAGTCGTTATTTGTTTGCATACATACATACATAGATACATACATACACATATACTTACTTACACACAGCACATACACTCACCCACACAATGAATAAATAGACAAAAGATAAGCTCCTCTGACAATAGCTGAAAATGGCGAATGGGGATTGGGGATTGGTAAATGGACACAAGCTGAGAAATCAATGTCGACGGCTGCACAAAAGCCACATGTTGATCTAATCAGCGATTTAATCAAAATACGCAAATGCAGCAAAGAGGAAACCATTGAAAAACTATACAAATTCAGAGAATGGAAACAAAAACAATGGGAAAACACAATAAAAAATATTGTATTTATACAGTTATTTATCGATCATACACGCGTATTTATAAAGTTCCTTTGCTTCACTATAATCTTTCATACCATCTCTAAGAATAGAGTCTTTTGTTGTTATTAATTATTATGCGATTTAATCCAGCGCTGCAGCAAGTTGTTTATATGTATTATGTACTTGGTTATTGTTGTTATATTTATAAACTTCAATTGTTTTCTTTCTTTCAATTTCAATGGGCACTTGTTTCTCTCTGTTTAATGTAATTATGGAAAATAAACTAGCAACTTACCTTAAATATGGAAAAATTGAGCGTTGATATCTGAAAAGAAAGAGAGAAAAAATACATTTTAGTTGAGCACTTAAAGTCAGTTAAAAAATTTAAATTTACATTTTGTGCTGGCAACGCTGTGAGAGGAATGCGCTCTTAGTTAGAATTTAAGAGCTTGCAGATGAGAATAGCAATGACATTGTGGACACTTAAGAAGCGCGACAATTACAAAAAGTTCTCACAGTCATTAGGGTCGTGAGCCATTGCAAGAGTCGTGCTCACGAATTGTGAGTGTATGTGTGTGGATGTGTATCTGTACATGTAATACAAATGTTTCACGATTAATGAGCAAGCATGCAAGCTGGGCGCATGGTGCTCAAGTGATGCTTGAGACGCCAGCAGTCTGAGCAGCAAAGCTTGAGTGGTTTCGAGCAAAAAGCTCACTCATCTGTTTAGGCTTATTCGTCACAGTTTCAAATTCCCTTTGCAAGGGGAGAAATTTTAGGTCTCAGGAAAGTTCAGACAGCAACCGACTATAATATATATTACAATCAAGGGTATTTAAGCTTCGGCATGATGGGTTTATCTATTCTTTCTTTCTGTTCTGTTCTACTTTAAGATTAACGCGGTTGAATGAACTTAAATGATGAAGCGATGCGCGAAATTGAAATATGCTATACGAAATATGTCCAGCCTAGCCATATTTATAAGCAAATAGTTATTATTTGATTGTTTTTCAGCCCACCCGATTAGTATGTAGTATCATCTATGTAGTTCTCGTCACTTTTTTACAGGGGTTAGTTAACATTTCACACCCATTTGCCTGATAAGCAATTAGCTAAGGGTTGCACAAACCCCTCTAATATCGAATAGCGAATAAAAAACGCGCAGACCGAGTGATATTTTTGAAGTGCCTGCACCAGGCGCAAATGCAATTAAAAACCATTTAGCAGCTTAAAGGCAATCAACAGCAGATTGCTCTACAAAAAATATGAAGCGTACTTTAATAGCGGGCACCGGCATTATCTGATATTTAATAGAGGGCGGCGGTGAGGCGTGTGAACCACAACATGCAGCGTGTGATTTAATTCGATTATATCCTGCAAATGGGAAAAAACTAAACTAAGCGATAGAAGAGCTAAAATTTAATTTTCAACTTTAAATGTACGATTGATTTAGGGGCAAAACTATAATCAAAAAGTCCTTGCTTTTTAAAATCAGTTGAGTTTTGACGAAGTTATGGCATTTTGAAGTTTCGATCTATGCCCATATATCGATGTATCGATTTTCAGGCCAACATTTTTACTTGTCTTCCGATCCAAAATTTCATTTTTAACTTTGAATGTACGATTGATTTAGGGGCAAAACTATGATCAAAAAGCCCTTGCTTTTTAAAATCAGTTGAGTTTTGACGAAGTTATGGCATTTTGAAGTTTCGATCTATGCCCATATATCGATGTATCGATTTTCAGGCCAACATTTTTACTTGTCTTCCGATCCAAAATTTCATTTTTAACTTTGAATGTACGATTGATTTAGGGGCAAAACTATGATCAAAAAGCCCTTGCTTTTTAAAATCAGTTGAGTTTTGACGAAGTTATGGCATTTTGAAGTTTCGATCTATGCCCATATATCGATGTATCGATTTTCAGGCCAACATTTTTACTTGTCTTCCGATCCAAAATTTCATTTTTAACTTTAAATGTACGATTGATTTAGGGGCAAAACTATGATCAAAAAGTCCTTGCTTTTTAAAATCAGTTGAGTTTTGACGAAGTTATGGCATTTTGAAGTTTCGATCTATGCCCATATATCGATGTATCGATTTTCAGGCCAACATTTTTACTTGTCTTCCGATCCAAAATTTCATTTTTAACTTTGAATGTACGATTGATTTAGGGGCAAAACTATGATCAAAAAGCCCTTGCTTTTTAAAATCAGTTGAGTTTTGACGAAGTTATGGCATTTTGAAGTTTCGATCTATGCCCATATATCGATGTATCGATTTTCAGGCCAACATTTTTACTTGTCTTCCGATCCAAAATTTCATTTTTAACTTTGAATGTACGATTGATTTAGGGGCAAAACTATGATCAAAAAGTCCTTGCTTTTTAAAATCAGTTGAGTTTTGACGAAGTTATGGCATTTTGAAGTTTCGATCTATGCCCATATATCGATGTATCGATTTTCAGGCCAACATTTTTACTTGTCTTCCGATCCAAAATTTCATTTTTAACTTTGAATGTACGATTGATTTAGGGGCAAAACTATGATCAAAAAGTCCTTGCTTTTTAAAATCAGTTGAGTTTTGACGAAGTTATGGCATTTTGAAGTTTCGATCTATGCCCATATATCGATACATCGATTTTCAGGCTATAATTTTTACTTGTCTTCCGATCCAAAATTTCATTTTTAACTTTAAATGTACGATTGATTTAGGGGCAAAACTATGATCAAAAAGCCCTTGCTTTTTAAAATCAGTTGAGTTTTGACGAAGTTATGGCATTTTGAAGTTTCGATCTATGCCCATATATCGATGTATCGATTTTCAGGCCAACATTTTTACTTGTCTTCCGATCCAAAATTTCATTTTTAACTTTGAATGTACGATTGATTTAGGGGCAAAACTATGATCAAAAAGTCCTTGCTTTTTAAAATCAGTTGAGTTTTGACGAAGTTATGGCATTTTGAAGTTTCGATCTATGCCCATATATCGATGTATCGATTTTCAGGCCAACATTTTTACTTGTCTTCCGACCTCAAATTCAGTTTTAACTTTAAATGTACGATTGATTTAGGGGCAAAACTATGATCAAAAAGCCCTTGCTTTTTAAAATCAGTTGAGTTTTGACGAAGTTATGGCATTTTGAAGTTTCGATCTATGCCCATATATCGATACATCGATTTTCAGGCTATAATTTTTACTTGTCTTCCGACATCAAATTTCAGTTTTAACTTTAAATGTACGATTGATTTAGGGGCAAAACTATGATCAAAAAGCCCTTGCTTTTTAAAATCAGTTGAGTTTTGACGAAGTTATGGCATTTCGAAGTTTCGATCTATGCCCATATATCGATACATCGATTTTCAGGCTATAATTTTTACTTGTCTTCCGACCTCAAATTTCAGTTTTAGCTTTAAATGTACGATTGATTTAGGGGCAAAACTATGATCAAAAAGCCCTTGCTTTTTAAAATCAGTTGAGTTTTGACGAAGTTATGGCATTTCGAAGTTTCGATCTATGCCCATATATCGATACATCGATTTTCAGGCTATAATTTTTACTTGTCTTCCGACCTAAAATTTCATTTTTAACTTTGAATGTACGATTGATTTAGGGGCAAAACTATGATCAAAAAGTCCTTGCTTTTTAAAATCAGTTGAGTTTTGACGAAGTTATGGCATTTTGAAGTTTCGATCTATGCCCATATATCGATGTATCGATTTTCAGGCCAACATTTTTACTTGTCTTCCGATCCAAAATTTCATTTTTAACTTTGAATGTACGATTGATTAAGGGGCAAAACTATGATCAAAAAGCCCTTGCTTTTTAAAATCAGTTGAGTTTTGACGAAGTTATGGCATTTTGAAGTTTCGATCTATGCCCATATATCGATGTATCGATTTTCAGGCCAACATTTTTACTTGTCTTCCGATCCAAAATTTCATTTTTAACTTTGAATGTACGATTGATTTAGGTGCAAAACTATGATCAAAAAGTCCTTGCTTTTTAAAATCAGTTGAGTTTTGACGAAGTTATGGCATTTTGAAGTTTCGATCTATGCCCATATATCGATGTATCTTTCAGGCCAACATTTTTACTTGTCTTCCGACCTATAATTTCATTTTTAACTTTGAATGTACGATTGATTTAGGGGCAAAACTATGATCAAAAAGCCCTTGCTTTTTAAAATCAGTTGAGTTTTGACGAAGTTATGGCATTTTGAAGTTTCGATCTATGCCCATATATCGATGTATCGATTTTCAGGCCAACATTTTTACGTGTCTTCCGATCCAAAATTTCATTTTTAACTTTAAATGTACGATTGATTTAGGGGCAAAACTATGATCAAAAAGTCCTTGCTTTTTAAAATCAGTTGAGTTTTGACGAAGTTATGGCATTTTGAAGTTTCGACCTATGCCCATATATCGATTTTCAGGCTATAATTCTTACTTCCACCACTTCCCCACTCCGTGATTGCAATGATTCCGAAACCTGGCAGGCCGTATGATCAATTGCTTTTAAATTTCTTGTGAAAATGTATTATAATAACATATATTAAAAGTTGTTATATCAGCATAATAAATATTTACACGCACAAGTAGAAGGAATTGAGATTTTCCACGAATTTTGATTGTTGCATACTCTTAGGCTGCCTTTGCATATTCATTTTGGGTGACAAATTTCTGGTAGAGCTGCTGACTGAAATCACATCTAAAACATAAACATTACTCAGTGCAGCATTTTTTCTGAGAATGAAGAACTGTAAAGTTCATGAAGACATTTTAGAAGGGAAGAGCTTTTCCGAGTCTCTGTCTCTATCTGCGTCTCTTCGTTGCCATTAGCAAAGTGGCTGTAAAATGCAACTGCACCATTTGTTTGTATAGCATCAATTCTGAAGCGGCTCTCAATGTCAACTGTCAGAGCCACAGAGTGAAATGCGTAATGCAATTCCATTTAACAGCATCATTTCTTCATCAGTGCTGTTCTTGCATGCATTTCAGTTCTGCAGCTGTGTCTGAGGCGATGGCTTCTGTGGGCATCTAGGCAACGGATGATTGCAGATGCGGAGTCATGTGCTCGCAATTTAAAACGATGCTGCTGCCATCACCCATCGCCCATCGCCAGCCCTTTTTGCTTCTGCAATGTGGAACGTGCCCGGTGGCGTTGAGTGGGCTTATGCTAAAATTGCATTAATGCTATTCCCCCAACTGATGTTGGGTGTGCGATAAATGTGCCAAGCAAATGTCAAATGCGTTTCTCCCATCTGTGTATGGGGCTGACTAGAATCTTCTCATAATGCTTAATGTAAATATATATTTAGGTTTCTTTCCAGAAACTCTGAAAACATTTGAGCAAATTTTCAACATCCGACAAAGATATCATATAGCTCGGTCGGGCTTTAAATTTATAATGAAATTAGGGTGTCAGCAGGTGAACTGACGTCAGCAAGGGTATGTTCTTTCTTATTATACCCTGAACCTATTAAAATTGTCCCATACGGTATATTGATTCTTAATCAGTATCAAAAGCCGACATGACTAGATCGCATGTATAAACCAACTTTTGGTTTGGACAAATAATATTAGTTTCCGAATTTGGGTTCTAAAAACTTTAAAATTTAAGTTCCGATTCCGGATTCTGAATTTCAATTGGTAAATTTACGGTTCGGATTCCAATTCTAATTGCAATTCGACACCCTGACTCAAATGCTTTTCGTGTGCGTTTTGAGACTTTTTTAATTCCATTTCAATTGATTGTTTATCAAATTAATTAGCTTATCACACCTTCCTTTTACACGCGATAAATGTACACTTTGCAATGGCAATTTAGTTACGAAATCTACACAAACACATACGCAGCTACACAGTTACAGTGACAGTTACAGTTGCAAAGCCCACGTGAATCAATAAGCTGGAGGCGCCACAGACCTCAAAGGCGAGCGCTATCGGCTGAGACCCGAGGCGTGGCCTTTTGCCGAGTAGTATATGCGGCAAGATTAATGATGCTTATAAAAGTGCCTAAACTTATTGGCCTAGCCAGCAAAACACCCACAATGCCACACACACACACACACACACACATACGCATTCACTTGCAGCTTTAATTGCAACATACTCCAAAAACTCATAAACCAAAAGGCAACTCACAACTTGCAACATGCCCCCTCACCACTTCTTCGGTCATCGTAACTCTTGACAGTCTCAGCGGCCACGCCAAAGTCATTTCCTTTGCCAACGCACACAGATCGCACTGGATGTGGTTGCTGTTGCTATTGTTGTTGTGGTCGTTGCAGTTGATTTTCAATCGCACTTGAGGTGCTTCTCCAGCACACCTTGAAACAACAACAACAACTACAAAGAGTAATAAAAGCCGGATGTCCATTGAATTGTGTGCGAAATGTTCTTGCCAAAGTTGATAGTTTTATTGGCCATAGGAGTGTCTATGTGTGTGTGTGCGTGTATCTAACGAGGTTTTGAGTCTGAGAGTGTAAGTGCGTATAAACTGCTAAAGTTTCTTCCGTCTGCTAACATAAAACTGTGCAACAATATTATAAATGACAGGAGCTGCGCCCTCAAGGAAATGAAATTCGGTGATTGGACTGAGATAAATGTGAAAAACTTTACAAACAAGATTTATGAAAATGAACTCGCAACTGTGCTGATGACAGATTTCTAAGAAGTTGAAAATACTTCTTTTCCCCAATCTGGCAATCCTGTTAATGTGTACATTTTCGTCGAGCCGAACAAATCCAGAGAAGCCATTAAACGAATACTCTCTCCGTCGTACTAAGTAATCATGTTGAGATAAACAGCCCAAAAAGCTGAATTATAATATATATACTTAATATTAATAAATAAATAAGGGTAGAATAAAATTTTAATTTTAATTGAAAGAGCAAATAAAAAGAAAATAAAGGATATAAGGATATAAGCGTTGGTCGCTTAGCAAATAAGGAAAGTAAAAAGAAGAGGGAGAGAAAGAGTGAGACAGAAGAAATAAAGAAAAGACAGGGAAATCCCTGAAAATGTTGAGTAAGATAAGTTTACCACAGTTAAGCCGGCTCATTCCTTTGTACATATTTGCATTGAAACTTTACTTGAAGAGAGAGTTCCAACGAGAATACGTAAAATAAGTCATTGTAAGATTAACAAATGATACGAACAGGATGCTATCCTGTCAATCAGTTTTGTATAAAGGCAAAAGTGAAGGGACAGAGTTCAGAGTTGACTTCTTCGAATACGACATTCAAGATAATTAAGATGAAAAAGAATAAGCATGCTGTAAAAAGCGATGTCCTGATTACGGCTTCTAAGCAGTCAGTGTTAAGCGTCTTTTATATCATTTAATTGGTATTTCTTGTTGCTTGTTTGTGGTTTTTCATTTGCCTAACATTGCCAACCCTGAACGGGATTTAACATATTTTTGCACGCCCACGCCATGAAATCCTTGAAATTCCCACGGGAAATATGTGAGCGACACGCGCGCCGATTGCAAAGCTTGCTCCTCCATACGACGAAAACGAAAAAGCTGCTCTTGGCATTTACACTTGCAACGGGCAACGGGCAACGGGCAACGTGCAACACATAAACAGCAGCGCCTGCCGCAACGTCGCTTAAGGATAATGCGCCACACGGCCACAATGCGAACAAAACCCTTGCCTTTGTCTTGGGGTTGTTAGCCCCGCCGTTCTGGGCTTGTGCACGGAAATCATGCAAAAACGTGCCGAGCACGAGTCAAGCTAAAGAAACTCAGGCAATCCTTCGAAACGTTTCTCTTGTTGATTTCGCGTCTGTTTGTGACTGCTGTTCCCGTTCCCGTTCCCATTCCTGTTCCAGTTTGGCCTAATTGCTGCCTTCGTGGACTGGGTGACCTTCGTTCGTTCGTCTGCGGCGCCACCCCCTTGCTGGGAGTTTGTTGCTAACTGACATATTAATAGCTCATAAGGTAAACGGTGGCAACAACAACAAACACAACCACCACAAATCACAAATTCCCTAAATTATGGGGTTGCACGTTGGTCAGCACAACTGATAACAAATCGTCTCGCAGCTAAAGCCATGACACACACACAGACACACACACACACACATTTGTACATATTGTTTCTGCAAAGTTCAGAGACGTGGCAAATGTTAACAATCTACCAATACAAGTGTGAGACGCCTGCTCAAGTATCCTTCTCGGTGGTCGTGTTCGTGTCTTCCTGTCTGGCAGTCACCTTAACGCTTCGCTGCACTCAAGTTGCCTCTTGCAAAAGGATAACAGGCACCGCTGGCAGGCTGTGCTAAGAATACGAGAAGCGTTTGCTACTCTACTGAATTAGTCATTACTCGCATTAGCCGCAGCGCAAGAAGGAATCTATAAAAGTGTCCTGGCCGTTAAGCGTGGGAACAAATGCCTGCAATGTATTTCTTTGGGCTCTTATTTTTTATTGTTGTCCCCTTTTAATTAACTCAGTTACTACACTCAGACAAAAAATTTACCAAAAAATGGACATTGAGAAGAAAGTATATTTCTAAAAAGAAACTAGTTTAAAACCAGAGTTTTTCTTTTCTTTATTCCAACTATAACTATATCAGAGAACTTTGGCGAGATCCAAGTCAAAGAATTTTAGGGTATCCAGGAAACATCAGATAAGCTTGTATGCATATGGAAAACATGCAAACAGTAAAAGGTGGAAATTCATTCATTAAGAAATTGTGTGCAACTCGTTGGAAAAGCTAATTACATTACATTAATAACTGTGAACGGTGAGTCTAGTTGCGACGGTGAGTCTAGTTAAATAAAACTCAGGCAATTTTTCACGCAATACTAAAACTTATGCACACTTTGCGAGTGTCAACATCGACATCGGATGACATCCACATCCACATCCACATCCAGAATACGATCACGATAGTGAGTGGAACAACCAGGAAGAAGTTGTGGGAACAGTGCAGGGCAACGTGAAGGTTGGCGGTTGAAGATGTGAGGAGATGGTTGTTGTGCTTGGCTGCTCATTCATGACCATAGAGCACAGCGCTCAGTGATTGTTAGTGAATGTATCTCTAAGATACACGCACACTCAGAATGCACTGCAACTTAAAGTCACTGTGCCTCGTTGATGCTTCAGTGACTGCCGAACTGACTTGCAGCTTGTATTTTTTTTTATTTTTACCTTTCTTTAGACGGCAAAAGTTCACTGTGCTGCCCTGCTTAACTCGCTTGACTGTGATTTGTTTTTGAGTGCAACTGCTAATGGTTAATTTGGTCATGCTTGAAGTCATCTAATTAAGGTAAATATAGGGTTTGATATTGCATGCAAGTTTTAAGTAAGCAAAATACTGAATGAATTACTTAGAGCTAGATAAATTCAAGATACTGAAAACTCAATCTTGATAGATTTTGATAACGAAGTGATTTACCTAATGGACATTTTTAATAGCAATCTCTACTTGCAAATCTGTTCCCATTGTATGGTTCTCTGCATTACGACTTTTAATCTCGTAATTTGTATGCCAAGGACGAGCTTGCAACTTGCAGCACTTAAGGCGCTTCTGCATCTGTTTCTCATTGTTGCCATTAGATAAACGATTGTAGCTCGTGACAACGGCCTCTGATTCTATATAGTGCTGTCGATATGTATGTGGAAATAACACTTGTGGATAAATCGAATACATATATACTGTGTACACAGCATTTGGAATGGCTTTCAAGTGTTTCTATGAATGTTCAGTTTGATTTATGTATGTGCGATATTAAACCAAAGGCCAACCAGAATGTGCCAGCTTTTCAATAATAATCTGCCCCCATATTAATTGTGGCTTATTCTTATCAAAACATTTGACATTTACCGAGTAAGCATTATAAATAAAATTGGAGAGACCGCTGTTTACGACTTGCAGCAGTGCCTACTACAATTCTGAAAATATGAAATTGCTATTGGGCTATCGAGAATGACATATATTCCCTCAGATCCATTTTAGTTGACACAAAATCGACAAATCTTCTTACACTTAGTCATCATTGTGCCATATTGCGCCAGACGGCGACAACAATTTGCCATCTTGAAATTATATTTGACATACAATTTATTCTGGCTGGCATGCAAAACGTTTAAGCTGATCCCAGAGCCCAGAGCCCAGAGCATTGAAACACCCAAGCAAGCAGCCCAGATCCCCCATATGCTATTTATAGTTTAAATGAATAATAATTTTCGACGCAAGCGAAGAGGCGCTTTGCAGAAACAATTGCTGATATGATATAAATACTCTTTATCTGGAGGAACATTTTATTTATTTTCATATCTGTTTCGTATTTATCATCAATTTTATCGCGTTGTTTAGTCTGTAAGTGTTTTTAATATTAATTTTGAATATTTTAAATCAGCGTATTTTAAATTTTAGTTTTATTAAATGATATGATGTAATTACCTTTGAGCTGAACAATATTATTATTTTATATCTTGAATCTGGCCTTTTATATATTTTGTAATAATTTATTTGAGATCAGTTTCTCATTTTTATCGCTATGTGTAGTCTGTAAGGGTATTTAGTATTTGCCATAAGGCAAAATGTTTAATTTTTAGCTTTTTAATGTTTAATTTATTAAATGGCTGCCTCTGGATTGATTCTGTTTTGTTAGCTTTGAGCATGAACCAAATTTGGTAGCGAGCTCCATCTGTCACTTTTTTATTGCTCGACTGTTTCGCTTTAATTAGCAGATTTTCGTTGTTTTTTATTTAGCTTGATACGCTTCTTGGCGGTTCAATTAGCATTTGTGTGTAAATCATTTCCCATGCATTATTTATCGTATATCGACTCTAAGGTCATTGCAACTAACTGAGCGAGTTTGGAGACTCAACACTCAAAACACACAACAGCTGGCAAGCTTAGAAAAAAAAAACAACGAAAAGGTTTCCGATATATGTACATATGTATGTGCTTATTCTGATATAATAGTATATTGGACATCAAATATGCTTGGCATGCTTGTCGTTATTGATATACTGAATTCATTCATAGTTTGCTTGCATTCTTTATTATGCAATTTTTATTGATCATAGTTAATATAAATTAAATTCCTCTTTCTTTGGGTTCATTTAATGACAAAGTTTCCAGGCAAACTTAGTCAGCTCGTCAAGCTCCAAACAAAGCAGCTGTAATTTGCATGCTTAAAAATTTAAAGCAAGTCACGAGTCAAGGTCGACTAGTAGGTGCCCTGTTCCGATATTCAAGGTATATTTAAATATAAGTAATCACTTAAATTCAATTCAGTTCTGACCCTAATTATGTGAAGGTAGTGCTATAAAATATTCTTTATCCGATTAAATGTAGCATTATATATTGTATAAGCGAAGTGGGAAAGGTCAGCAACACGATGGAAACCCCAAGCGAATCCGAGCAATTATTCAGTGGGGTGTAGTTGGTAAAATAAACGAGCGATAATCTCGACCATATGCTATACAGACACACACACACACACACACATTTACACATTGCTCGTTGCCTTGGCAATGTGACAAAAAGCAATTGCAGAAAAACGCCTGTCAAAAGGTAAGCGCAACCGAAGCAATATTCGGAAAGTTCTTCATCACAAACACATGCATACATAAATGCATACACACACACACACACCCACACACACACATAAATGGAGAAGTATGCGGTATGTATAAGTATTTGTGTATACAAAATTGGCAATAATAAAAGCGCCAACGCAATGCTCCACAAGGAAAATCAATAATACGGCGTTTTTTGGCTGTTGCTGTTACAGTTGGTGTTGTAGTTGCTGTTGTTATTGTCAAATTGTGTCACGGGTGGTAGGAGCATGGAAAATGGAGCAAAGCGTTCGGCTATAAATAATTGCCTGCTTCAGTGGCAAACTCACCTGTTTTAATGGGCAAGCAGCTTAATCCAACTTCTTCTCGTTGTTTCTCTTTGTTATATTTTTTATAGCTGAAGTTGAAGTTCACGCTTTCAAAAAAGTTATTAAGCCTCTAAGCACTAAAAAGCTTGAAAGACATTTACACACATGCTTGTACATAGATCTCTATGTACTTATATATATATATATTATTATAGATATATGTGGAGATGTGTATGTGTATGCGTATAGCTGTTGGCAAGCGTACAATACAAATACAGTTGCCGCAACAACTCCAACTTTGCGGCGATTACACAACGAGCCAAAACGGAAAAAAACTTCGAAACGAAGTTGAGCCGCAAAGAGAGCAAACGTTGGTTATTTTTCTTTTTTATAATTATTAGCAATTTGCTTGGTGCTGCTGCCCGCATTCCCACATTTAATTTAATAATTTTAGTTCTGAGGCGCTTGACGGAGTTTTAGACATTTGCCAAAAATTAGACACTCAACACTGAACTGAACACAAACACAACGCTGGCGTCGGCCGTCGGCACACGTCAAACGGCAAACGTCGACAACTTCGATACGCGAGCGCGCACCAACAACTGAGCAGAAAACAGAAAACACACAGAAACCGAAACTGAAACGACAAATGAAAACTTACCCGATGTCGTCGCAAAAGACTTTGGCTTGATTTGTTGAGCGAGAGGCGCTCAGCTGAGCGTCGCTTTTACGAAGAGAGCTTTTGCCAGCACAGCTTCTTTACAATTTGTAACGGTACAATGCGTTGAGGTGTGAATGTTTAACGCCAGCGTAACTCTCTCTCTCCCTGCCTTTCTGTCTGTCGGTTGCTCTATGACATTGCTGCCAACCTTACTAGAATGTTTGCTTATGGCGCCAATTTTGAATTTATACTATTTTCTTGAATTTTGTTGTAAAATATACTGATATATACTTATGTGTCTTTAACAGTGATAATGTCACCCAGGCGAACGGGACCTTGAAATTCAAAAGATACATTAAACACAAGTCACAAATAATTGTTGATGTTGATTAACCTTTAACAGCTCGCAGCATTTGAACACGCGGATATTTTAACAATTGCACACGGACTTCGGTGAAAACTCCGCGTGCACCAACACGACCAAAAACTTTTATAACTCTTGCCGGAGCTGTTTGCATATCCATTATTGAAATTATTTTACCAATTCAAAAGAACCAAATATGAGTATTAACTGAAAGCTTTTCCCACAAATGTTTTCGGTTACTACTCGTTATTTCTACATACTTTCTTTAACTTTAAGAAATTCGACTTTATTTGCTGCTGCATTAGCTCAACTTTATTTAGAGTACATAATTTTTGACCAATATTCAATTTAAATGTATACAAAAGAAATTCGACTTATTGATTAATTTCCAATCAGTAATTTTAGCCGTTCACACTTTCAAATTTGCCTCGCAATGCGGCGTCCCGCATAATTGTGGCAAGTTCCTGATCCTTTTGGGCGCGCATCTCATCAATTAGGGACTCCCTGAAGCCAGCATCCTTGGCCGGATCTTGTGGCAATTGCTGTTTCTGTTTCTCCAACAGCAGCTGTGGCACCTCCACACTCAGTGTGGCACCAATGCGTTCCACACTGAAACAGAAACCGCCCGCCTCCCCAGGGCCAATCTGAGTCCAACTGTCAGTGCCAAACCAAATCGACAGTGCCTCATTGTAATCGGTGACATGGCCACGAAACGGATTTGTTGGACTGCCAAAGCCCAGATGGCTGATGGTGTCCCGCAGGACCTTGGCCAGCTTGGGCAGCTTGTGCGAATAGAAGAGCAGGGCGCCGCCGATCAGATGCGCCATGGAGCGTAAGCAGCGGCAGATGTGCTTCTTCAGCGCCGGCTCAAAGTCCATGAAGATGTCATATTTGCCACCCACAATAACAACGGGGAATGGCAACAGTTCCAGGCTATTTAACTGATCCTGCGGCACATGCTTCACCCGTTCCACAGCGCATCGCTGCAACTGCTCCCGCAGCTGAGGCGTTGCCAGCTGCAGCAGGCGTTGGGCAGTGTCCCTTAATCCTCGATAGGCGCACTCGAGATCCGCCCAGACTCGCTGCGGCTGTGACAGATCGATCATGATGAAGGCGGCCAACTGTTGCAGGCCGTGCGTTCTCATCGGCACCTCCAGCAGCTGTTCAGCATTGTCCAGAGATCCCAGCTCCCAAACGTTTAACACCTGCGCCGATCTGCCGCTGCCCATGCGACGACCATAACTGTATTCCAGGGCCAGAGTTGGACGCGTCGTCTGCTCATCCCGATCAAAGAACTTGTTAATCGCCACCGATTTACCCTAGATACAGGTGTATATATACTCAATTATTTATAGCTTATTGATTTTTAGTTATGCACTTGCCACACACTTGCTGCCCAGCACAAAAAGAGTCCGCTCCTTGGGCGCCGTTGTTGCCTCCAATTGGCGCAATCTCTGCTGCTCCTCGGACAGACGACCGGCTATCTCTTGGATGCTGCCCGTGGCACTGAGGCTGTTCTCATTGCTCTTCTCAAACATTTTGTACAGTTTCTTTTGCAAGTCGAGCATAAATTGCGGCAAACGCATCACATTGCCACAAACCCGAATTAACGATTTGTTTGCATTTTTCAAAAGTCGTCCTGACAACCAACGAATGCAAGTCACGCACACTGTCTGGCAACGCCACAACAGATTAGATTATCTTTTACTAGTGTTTTTTTTGTTTTCTCACTGAGAAAACAGCTGTGTTTCCATCATAGAAAATGTTTTCATGAAAAACACAATGGTAAATATGTACTGCTTGCTTGAAATGGCTTTGATTTCTATGTTTTATATCTTCCATTTGAAGCTGAAGATGGCGCTAGTATTTCGACAGTCATGCGATGTAATGCGATGTTAGCTATGTAATTTGTTATTTTCCATGTTCTGCATAAGTTGCGATATTTCATGCTGCACTGCTTTGTGCTTAGAGTGATTCTATATTCTATGTTAATGTTTGAGGTGCAGTTTTCTATGTTTTGTGTGTGCTTTGTAATTCTATGCACTGCTTCTTTAACAAGCAGTGCAGCGCCTGCAAGTGCACTTTTCGATGTTCTATGTTTGCGATTAGTTGTTGCCATAAAAACTGCTTCGAGTGTTTGTTTCTCCTACCGCACTCAAGGTGGTGTCTTCCCTTATAATAAATATCATTTTGAGCAACGTTTTGTGAACTATTTTTCATTTTAATTTGCCAAGCGGAATTTGAATAAAATTGTGAAAATATCAATTATTAACATATGTAAACTTATGAGCGACGATGTCATATCATTCAACAAGTAAACAAAACAGTTCTCGATGAGTTTTGTGTCATTTTGCATTGGTATCTTTATTTTGGAGTTGGAGTTGGCAATTTGGGTGAATCTCTCCCTGGGTTATACGCATTGCCCTTAGTGCTCCAGCAGCAGAGGCAGAGGCAGCAGAGGCAGCAGAGGCAGCAGAGGCAGAGGCTGCAGTGGCATCAACAGCAACATAGCCGACCACCAAGTCATCAAACATAATTACTTGCCCAAAAGGCATGCGCCAATTGACATTTCGGTAGCAATTCCCCATCAACTCTGCTCCCTCCCCCCCACCCTTTTCCATCTTCCTCCATCGATTCTATCCAAGCTCATTAGCCACCACTGTCAAGTTTTAAAGTTTAAGGTGGACTTTCTCCAGCTCCATCTCCAGCTGCCGCCATAGCCGCAGGACCTTAAGTCATAATGAAATTTGTTGGGTTGTCCTTTTGCGCCAGTCCTGCGGCTCTTCGCGTCGAGACACTGCACCTTGAACGCCAGCAAAATTGGAGGTGGGCGCAACTCTTAATTTGTGGTCACCTTTTGAAATTAGAAGATATTGACATTGAAATAAGCCAAAAATAGTTTTGAGTTTTCGGTTTGGTTTCGCTGCTTGCAGATAATTATATTTTAGTTTGCTTACTTTACTTCTGTACCCTACAAAAAATTAGAAGAGGGTATCTTGAAGTTGTGCACATAACAACTGAGTTTTCCGAACCCATAGCCAACATATATACGTATTTATATTCGTGATCTGTAATGGAAACTATAACAGCTATAGAAAAAAACACAAAAAAAACTCTCTTTGAAGAAAATATAAATTTTATGATAATTCCAAAACAAACTCAGATGTTTTTTATTAATCCCTTTTCCTTTTTGTTTTCTCAGTGTAGAAATAAATGTATTTTTTAGGGTATCTCTAAAATCAGTCACTCCCATGCAATTCTCCTTTTGATTGCCTTTACGCGGCAAGTAATCATTATTACTTTATGCTCTGAACCCTTTTCAAAATGGGTTCGAAGGGTATAATGGTCCTGTGCAAAAGTAAGTAACAGGCAGAAGGAAGCATTATTTATATTCAGGTTCAGGATAGACAAGGCCGGCTGTATGAAGACGCGGATCTCAGAAACTGAGCTCGACACTTATTATTTGGAGTTAGTTGCAGAACGTTCCAGTTGATAAATTAAATAAATTTAAATTGTACAAATTTAATTAAGATTCGTTAATAAAAGCTATTTTTCCATTAGGAGTTTTCCATTAATAGTTGTAGTTTTCCACATTCCACGCTTACATTTGAGTGTGCAAATTTGAGAATAAATCTAAAATCAAATATATAACAGTTGGGCACCATGGGTATTTGGTAGTCGAGCTCACTCGACTACAATATTATTATTTTAGCTGTATTTTTGTGCCCCAATGTTGTTGCAAGCTTGTAGTTGGCCTGGCTTAAAGAACTTGGCCCAAAGGCAGCCGTTTGATGCGCTGTTGCAGCGCTCAGTTTATGTGTTGTGTCTGCCTTTATATTGGCCATCAAGCCACACTCCCACTTATTTATGGTGATCTATCTAACAAATAACTCATTTCTATGATAACTCGACTTTCATGCTTCCATGCACTTTGTGCTTCACTTAATTTGTTTCTCGAAAGGAGTTTCTATTCAATAAAGTTGAGAACGGTTGACATTTATGTTCGTCTATGTTGCAATAGATAATCAATTGAGAAATTCAATGATAGCATTTAATAAATCTACATTTTGTTGTAAATACGATTTTTAGCTTTAATCAAATAATTATTATGAAAACAAAATCGAATGAATGCCACAAATATATTTTAAATTTGGAATCAAATTCAATTTAAACATCAAAACCAAAACAGATGCAATGCATTTAATGTACGAATTTAATTAGGACTTGAGCAGTTGGTTAATGACTCACACACACACAGCTATTTGCACAAAGTAAGCACAGTGTGTGGTAGTAATAACTCACAGCGTTAACCCGGCCAGAGCCAAAGATCCGGAATCCGAGCATCGAATCAGTTGCAAATTGCAATTAAGATTCGCCGCTGAGGTCGACTCTCGATTTGCTTAAGGAACTGATATGTTATCGGTCCAACACAAAGCAAATCCCTATGACGTCATTATAACTAATATTGTGTATGTGTGAGTGCGAGTGTGTGTGTGTGTGTGTGGGTGTGTACTATGTCTAATTTGTGCATATCAGATAGCTTGCATCAGTTGCATACAGTTGGCTGTGAGTTGCAATTGATTTCGAATTTATTATTTGCTTTGAAGTGTAAGTGTGCATGGAATGCATGCATTCCTCCTTCCCCTTTCCATGTACTTTTATGTAAACTTAGAAATAAGACGACCTGAAAATGAAAAACTTTTTTGAATGGCTTGTTTATAGTTTTTAGGACTTGCTAATAATAATAGTAGTTAATAATAATAATAATAATTCTTAAACTTAAGCTTGCGCATCAGCACGGTTTTTGATCCGTAGGAATCTCGTGTCCCTTGTCAAGACCCTTGTCAAATAATGAAGTCAGGATATGGGCTGAGATGTTAGCCTATTCAATATTGTCTTTGATAAGTCTTCAGATGAGCTTTAATACGGCACTACAGCTATTCCTGGGGCGGAGAAACTCTTCAAGCATCTGCAGCAAAATAGATTGATTTCAAATCGCCCAGATTCCCGATCGTGACGAGCCAGTTCGCTGTGGCTATATTTTCGAAACTGTGAGTGCAGCGAATCCAAGACCAAAGGAATAGTTGCCACAAAGTGGATAGCAATATGGGGCTTTGAGCTGGGAATGCAACGAAGTCATTCAAGTGCACTACAAACTATGCAAAGCGTATTAACCGAAATCGAAAACTTTTGCAACTGAAAGTTGGGCATTCAACTTTGATCGCACCACTTAATGTTTGAGTTTTGGCCATTTACTTAGCGCATTTCAATTATGATAATCAATGCTTACACTGTTGAAAGTTTTGCATACACATTGTATACGTGCAGCATTTGGTTGAAAGTTTCAGGGTGACATGTCCCGTCCTGGCTGGTAGAAAATCACAGCGCCTGACGTCATTTGTCATTTGTCGACTAAGAAAACAAAGCTCACAGCAAACTTGGCATGTGCAGCAAAAAAAAGAAAGAAAAACAACGAAAAGAAAAAAAACGAAAAGAAAAAAGAAAAGAAAAGCAAGTTTACAGAAAAATTGCTGACAGTGCAAGTTAAAGTTTATCTCTCGTCCTACGGTTGCACTCTGCCATTTCTTGTTCCTGTTCCGGTTACTGTTACTGTTACTGTTTCTTCTCTTGGATAAACACTCGAGGCCACTGTTTATGTTGGACTTTTCCTTGTACACTCGCAATCATGATTGACAAGCGCGCTGAGGACCACAATTCAACTTGATAGCTATTTAAGGCGCTTAAGAGTTGAAGTCCTGCAATTCCACAATGTTTTTTTTAGTCATTCTACATTTAATTCATATTGAAAATAAATATATATATATATAGACAGAAACATTTGACGTTTAATTTTAATTATAATTTAGTTATTTTGGTTAATGTCATTAAAAAGCAGTATTGATAATTATAATGCAATATTATGAAAGCAGTAAGCAGTAAAATTAAAAACATTAAAACTAATTTATTTGATTTCGTTTTAATTAAGTAATTTTGCGCTTGCGTGGAATATTTTTGCTTGTGCTTTTGGTTTGGGTGTAAAGAAAATATTATAAATAATATTATATTAATCTTTTACTTAATTATATCATTATTAAAAGAGCTCTTTATAAAAGTCTATCACTAATTATGACAAATTAAAATTTCAAATTACAGTTACAAATTTAATTAAATACAATTAAAATGAATTTAATTGAAGTGAGCTCGCGTTGCAAATCAGTTCGCCTCTTTCCAAAGAGTGTTCCAAAGAGGGGGTCTTTCAAAGAGGGGTGTTCCAAAGAGGGGGTCTTTCAAAGAGGGGTGTTCCAAAGAGGGCGTCTTCCCTTAACTGCCTTCGGCTTGCTCTAACCTGTTGTGTTGTGCACGAGTGCTGGTTGCAACTGAAGTAACTTCCCAAATCCAATTATGTCCACACGTCTTGGCTCCACGACTTTTTTCAAGATCACCAAGAACACTTCAAGTTACTCACTTGTGTGTAGGTGGGCGTGTAAATGACAGAGTTGAGATAGCTGAAAGTTGTTTTGCAATTGGCTAATTTGCCAAGCTGAAGTTCAAAGACATACACAGAAGTAGCACGTTATCGTTCAATAGTCGCTAAAGTCATTCGAAACATAACTAATGAATTTATGATTGCTTTAAATGCAATTTCTTGAAATGTTTTGCATAGAACTTAATTCCAGATGAAACATTTCCTGCACCAATTCTACAAATGCCTGTGGCAAAAAAATGAAGTCAGCGTTGCTCACTTGCTGAATTGCTCAATTGCTGAAGATGGGCGTTCTTCTGTCTGGGCGTATACATTGCCAGCATGAGTTTGCAATTATTTGACGGCAATTTCTTCATATTATAAAGAAACTTTCATTATTTCCGGTGATTAGCTTTATACACATGCTGCACATGGTGCACATGATGAGCCTGGTCATATATTTCTCATGCTAATCCTATTCCGATATACATTCATCTATACTTGCTGCCACTGTTTATATCCCATTCAATTAGTGCTAGTTTTTTTTACTTTTATTTTAATTTTCATAATTATGGAATACAATATGGAATCCAACGTAAAATAAGATTGGGGATAATAAAAGAGGGATTGGTGAAAATAAAGACAAAATCGAAATCAGACTAAAAATTGTTAGCAGCTTAAATCTGTAGATGATAAGATCATAATTAAGACATTTGGCTATCACAGACATCGATCAAAAGCACACGAGTCTCGTCTATGATTTCTAATAATATTGAACAGAAATTTGAGCTTGAACAGCTGTCTTACGGACAAACTGCTGTCTTAAATCCCAAATCTGGAATTTCACACTCCAAGGCCAGGCACACTCGCACACACCAGGGGAAATGGGTGAACAAACACCGCACCTCAAAATTCGTAGCCGATGGATGATTGATGGTTGCTCGAAGTTTGCCAAAAAATGCGAAGCTCGTCAAAACCAGATTGTTGTTAGTCTCTGCTCGTAACTGGTTGTTGCAATTTGCGATTTGCTGTCGCTGCGCCCCTCATGTTGTTGTTTTGTGGCATGCTAACCAGACTCACACACACACACACACACACACACACACACAGACGCACAAAACAAAAAGGGAGACCTAAGAAAATGTCAACTTGTCGCCTACTGCATGTACGCGTTGCCCAAACTTGATGGGCTGTCAGGGTCGATAAGAGCAACTGAATTTTTAGCGTCAGCTGCACAAGGAAAATGCATTTTCTTTTTTTTTTTCCACCTCTGACTTGTGAAATTATCGAAATTGTATTATGGAAATTTTATGCATTCAATTTGTTGTTGTTCTTTTTTATTTTATTATTTTTTGAAGTCAGCGCCTGCTTTGATTTTGTTGTTGAGAAATAGTTTTTCAATTTCGCTTCGCATGCAGGCAGCCCAAAACAACAACAACCAACAACAACAACACCCACAAAACTTAACTTTTGGCCTGGCTACGGGCAAAGTTTTTGGCTTTAGAGAAGCCAAGAGGCCAGAGCTGTGTGTCCTCCGTTTTCCAACTAGCCACCAAGTACAAGTTATGTGCATATTTCAATATGCAGATTGATTTGTATTTGAATTTGTATTTTGTATTTTGTATTTTTCGTTGATGCAAAACACAAATTGATCGAAATTGGAGGACAACTTCAGAGAGAGAGATATATAGATATATAGAGAGAGAGAGAGGGAGATGGAGATGGCGACAATTTTGTCGCTTGCACCACAGGCAACATTCATAAAATCAAACTTATTAACCAGCTGTCCAGCTGCTCAGCTGCAATTCTTAATTAAAAACTTTCGCAGCTCGCATTGCGCTGCGCCCAGCGGGGCAATAGATAACACACCAAATAGGCGCCGCGCCATTTAGCCATCTATCTAACGGTCCACTAGCACACACACACACACACAAACATATCCAGAGTAGGCAGCCCAACCCCGATCAACATGTTGCGGCCATAATGCGCTCTGGTAACTCTACGGCACGTAATTGCAATGGCAGTGCCCCGTGGCCGTTGCCCCTTTTTGAGGCCTACGTGGTAGTCCATATAATTTACAAGTGCAAGTACTGTCTACAATTGGCATTGTGGGGCCTACAAATTCATAAGCTGTGAGTGCCAAATGGCACGATGCGTAAGCTTGGTCCAAACGCAGACCTACCTCAAGCTGGCAATCTGTTCAGTTACCATATAAATACGCAGAGTTGTTGTTGATAACTGGACTTTAAGTTCTCAGTAATTGGCAGTTGAAGTTAACCTACAGGTAAACATATTTTGGCACAGGTTGAGTTATTTTTCCATCCTTGTCTCTGTTCCTTAACGCTTTCACTTTTCTTATTGCGAAGCTTCCTTCATTTCTCCCATTTAATTTTATTTATATTTTAATTTTATTTTACAACAGGACAACTAATAATTCGTCTTTGAATTATATATACTGTTATGTACAATATTAAAGGTAATTAAATTCCAAAATGTAGAAACGAATTTACATTTTGTACACATTTCAATCTAAACCACAACTGTCCCCCCGCTTTGCACCTCTCCATGGGTTGATAATGCAAATCAGTTCATTTATTGGCTCAAAATGTTAAATAATTATTGAGCAATGCTAAATATTGTTAATTTTTGTGAATTCACATGAAATAAAGTTGCACTCTTGAAACCAGAGAAATTAAAAATAAATATATTTAAATATTAAAATAGTTAAAAAGCTGCCAAACATTTCCTTCCAACAAATGTTTTATTTACATACTCGTTTCCGGTTTTCTGAAAAGTTGACATAATTGTTGCACTGTGACTTCATCTCATTTTTACTTGTGCTCCTCTTCTTCTTCTGTTTGTTTATTATGAATTGAATTGCGATCTCATACTTAATATAAAACATGAAGTACAATTTGAACAACTCAATTGAGCCTGTCACCGTCAAAGTACTTGTTTATTTAAATGTCCAATTGACAATTCTCTAAAGAGGTTTATATTGAACACATACATATGTATGTACATATCTGATGTTTGTTGATAAATTGCAGAGCTTGTACAATAATAAAATAAAATATATAAAAAAAAAGAAAAGAACGCTATTAATTTGCCTACGTTTGTTAGTCCATTTATTTTGATTTATCACCAGTGCCAGGACCGAACCCTCAATGGGCAATTTGAGTATAATTTTATTTGTCATTTGTATGCAAACAGACAGAGAAACACACACACACACACACACATACACACACACACACATGTTCATAGCATATGTGTTGTTGCTGGTGCTGTTATTACGATTTTTAGCATATTCGATTGTTATGTCTGACAGCGACAAATGTCAAAATGTCAGCCAGTTAAAAAAGACTCGAAATCAGAGCAGAGCAGAGCAGGGTTGGCCAAAGGGGCAAGGGAAAACACACAGCGTATGTTTGTTATGCACATACGTAAATATTTCGTTTTATTTGCCATTCTTTTGAAAAATTCGTGAAAATCACATAGCCACATTCCCGAAGGTTGCAGCACGCCTAAAAATATGTTTAAAAAATTGTTTGCTCACGGTCAAAAAGCAAAAGTGACACAGTATATGTGTATGTGTGTGTGTGTGTGTGTCTATTTGAATGTCTGGCCACATGTGTTGTATGTGTGTGTCTGTCTGTCTGTCTGCCTGTGTACGTATATTTCGGTTTGCCGAGCAAAACAGCGTAAAAGGGAACAGCTGAAATATTTTGTTGCCATTTTAATCCACTTTTGAAAATTTATTATGCAGAAACGTTCAAAAATTTTCCGCTAAACTTCTAGCAGTCAAAAGTGGAGCATTTTATATTTCCTTAATACCCTATGACCATTCAAATCTGTCTAACACTTATATAATACAGTTATTTTCTTTGACTTTAAAAAGCTTAAAATGAATTTAAATGTAAGCATGTTAAAAACAACGATTATTTACTGGAGACAACAGATATCTGACGCACGTCGAAGATTAGGTGGCCTTGTAGACCGGAGTCAAATTACGGTTAGCTGAATAGCATTATAAATTAAAAAAACCGACAGATTTCTACTCTGAAAGCTATATATAGTAGTCAATTGTGAGCATCATAATAATTCGCATAGCTTGTAAGGATAACTTACTAGACACAAATTTGTTCATAAAAGAAGCCTTCTTTTGACCGATTGTTTCTATGGAAGCTATATCGGGAATGTATATACTTTATGGGATCGGGGATGTCTTATTCCATGCATTAAAAACTTTACGATAAACTTATAAAACAAGACTAAACAAACATATAAGGCCAAAAAATATATGAATGACTCAGAACTAGGATATCATGTTATCGAGCTTACCAAAATTCAGTTTTTTGTGGCTATGAACGTTTTTATAATTTTTGTTTTTTTTGGGTGGACTAGAGCTGTCCACATGTTTTGGGTCATAAATCTGCAATTACCAGTCACGCTGGCGTAGAGATCCGGAGAGACCAGTTGCGATGCCCCCAGTTCCCGGTTTGAATATGTCGCCAACTTGTCGGGCAAGTGCCTGAAATGGTTGATGCATCGAATTTAATGTCCTTCGTCAATTTTTGTCTATTTTTTATACATTTTTTGTTAGTATGCTGCTTTGCTTTTGAATTCAATCTGTTGCCGCTTTAAGCGTGTACTTTTGGGGCCAATCTGACACATAAATTATGCCATGTTTGCTGCAATTTGATTGGGGCATCTCCAGGCAAGTCTTTTCACTTAGTTTGCGACCCAAGCAAATAGTCAAAACTGCAACAAAAAAAACGAAGTAAAATAAACAAAAAAGAGAATTTCAACTTGCCTGCTGCAGCTGGTAATTTTTAGCTATTTGTTGGCCAAGTCTCGGCTCGACCAAAACTCCAACTTGTATGCGTTCACGCTTGGCAGCCAATTGAAGTCGTGTCATTTTGTTGAGTTTGTGTTGAGAGCTGAGTTGCTTTTGCTGCCGACTTGCCCACTCCGCACCCTTCTTTGCCCTAGCTATATCAAGCTTCTTGTAATTCAAATGTCAGTCAGTCAGTCAGTGAGTCAGTCAGTTAGTCAAACGGCACGCCACTGTAAGGCAAAGTTCTTGCCAAGCTTACATCACTTGAGCTTGCCAACTGCATCCCTTACCCGACGTACTCCAACCACATCCTGCCTTCTGCTATGCCATCCTTGTTGCCTCCTTGTTTCATGTTGACAGGTAGCATCTCATTTTCCACCTCTTTTTCACTCTAAACTTGGCTGGATAAAGCATTCGTGACTTGCGTGAAGCTGCTCCATACAAATAGTTGGTCCTGCTTACTTAATTATGTATGCACGCACATGCATATATGCCTATATACATATATATATATATATATATGAATCGAAGTGGGTTAATATTTAATAATCAAAGAACTTGCCATTCTTTGAGTTAAGTTTATGAACTATTAAGTTCAACGAATAATTCACGAATGGGCAAACAGCGATTTTCTTTAGTCTTTCTTTCTTTTTAATTTAGGCATATTTTCATTGCTATTTAATGACTTTTACTAATAAATATTTAATATATTAGTTAAACTTATACTCAAAATGTAAAAAACTTATTGCTTTTTACATATTTTTCATTATTAAATTATAAATAAAAGTTTGGCTCAAAAGGCTTGGTTGTAAACAAATATTATTCATTCATATCATCCATTTATATATTTACATAGCTACACAATATTCATACTTAAGCAATCAATATGTATAAATAAATCAACATATGTGTGAAAAGTTGCATGCCCCTACTATAGTTTACCATGACTTAAAACATTATTTGCGATTCATGGCATTTTCGATGTAGATGTGAGTTTGAGCCATTTAGGCGTAGATCAATCAAGATTTATGTGGCTATGAATTATCTATCGTTCTATGTGTGTCAAAACAAAAAACAAAAAAAGATGCCATTAATTAAGTTAATTTGCTGTACGTGTCGAATAGTCCCTGGGCTTAGCCACGTTAAGCATATTAGTTCTCAAGGCCACATGGCGAATCAACGCTTTCTGCTGCATTCATTTAATTGGGCCGCAATTAAAGTGTGAACATATTTTGATGGGGCTTGGGATTTTTATCGAGTTGGCTGGCAATTGGCATCAAATTATTGTAATTTGTACGCTTAATTAGCCGACTTGGCTAGGCGCATCTAATTAGCTGATAATTATATAGAAATAAAGCTAAACACACAAAACAAAAACCGACTTTGCTCATTGGTTTCCTTTATTTCGGCTGCTATTGAAGTTTTGTCCATCCAACAAAATTTCCATCATGCTCTTGAGTGCCGGGTCTTTTCACTTGCCACTTGCCCCCACTACGCCTCCCCCGCCCCCCAACGGTGGCAACTAATTTACCAGGCTCGTTGCCTAATCCCCCTACCCCATCCTCCAGCCAGAAAAAAAGACAGAGAAAAATGCGGAGGGGATGCAAAGTGACTGCACAAGTAACAAATCAAACGAGTGCTTTTGTAAATTACATTTGAATTATCCTCTCTGTGTTCTGGCTCGTGCTTGCAACACTCCCCCTTTGTACCCGCTCTCTATCTCTATCTCCCTCTCTCTCTCGCTCACTCTCTATCTCTCTCTCTCTCTCTCTCACTGTCGTTTGCTCATGCAGTCATTCAGTGCTGCGTTTGTGCGGCGATGTGTTTTTTTTTTGTTGTTTGTGCCACTGTTTTGGTGCTGCTGATGCTGCCACATGGCAGATGTGCAAACATCCTTGAACAGACGAACAACAATAGCAACAAGGATCTGGCATGCAAAGTGGATCAAACAGCCAAAGTTAATAAACACTTTGCTCATTGTGCCACCACCCCCTACTCCTTGCCCCGCTCACGCTCCACTCTCGCCTGCTTTGTGCTTAGGTCCGTTTTAGTGTCCATTGCAATTTGGGTTTTGTTGCACAGTGAAATTGAATGCAAATAGAAAAACACTCGCACACAGACACACACACACACACACACACACAACACACTCGCACACACACATACACACACAAGCATACGCATTGCACTTAAATTTACGCGTTTTCCATTTCAATTAAAACAATTTCAATTACAATTCGCACTCGCAGCAGCAGCAAAAACGACGACCATTTAACACCCTTCACCTCCCCTCCCCTACCAAGCGCTTCTCTCATCGAATGGGTACATTAACTAGGCAGGCTTTGTGCGTGTGTGTGTGTGTGTGCCTGTGTGTGTGTGTGTGCCTGTGTGTGTGCGTGTGTCTGTCCCTGCTTTTTAGCGCATGCAAATGCGCTGTGTTGAGTTTGCCGCAAACTAGCTAATTATTTATAGTTTTAGTCATAGGTACAACACACACACATACACACACACACACACATACAGATGCTTACACACTTACATATTATTTACACACACACACATACATACACACTGTTGGCTAAATTTGAAGTAGAATCGAGGCCAAATACTCATTTAAGTCATTCCACCTGCAGCCATTTGTCCGATTACAAAAATGCTCAACTTGTTTTTGGGCCACTGAACCTCAGATATTACTATATATATATATATATATATATATATATATGTGTATATGTTTGTGCTTCACTTGGCATCCATCAGACATTGTCTATCGGCATTAGGTTTTCGTCTGTCTACACCAGAAGCTTGCCCCTCGTTCCCTCTCCTATTTGCCACAAGTGAATGACTTTTGGACTAATTCATTGTAAAATTTGCAACATATTTTGAGTCTGGATTTAAGCTCTTTAACAATGAATTGAAGGTATGTGGAAACTGCTGCTGTTGCAGGCTATTTATTTGGCCTAAACTGAACATGTACACTTTTTGTGTGCATTGTATTCGTGTATTCATTTCTATGTTCTGTAAATAAAATAAAAATACAATGGCAAAATGTCAAAAATTGTGACACATGCACAAATCAAATATTAATCAAAAATTGTACATCAGCCAACAGCGTTGATGCCACAAACGAATTCAGGCAAATAAAGACAACATGAATTGGCATAAAATCAACTTAAATAGGTTTTTGTTTTGGTTTTGCTCCTGACATCACCTTTAATTAAAACAAATCTAACAAATAAATCCTGTTTATAATTTAAAAAAGAGAAAGAAAGAATCAATTTTAGAGTCTCTATAATAAAAACCCTTTAATAGAAAGCCAACACACGAAATGAATGCGAAAATTGAAACTTGCTTCTAAAAGTAGACTATACAAATGAGGATTACCCAGATGATATATATGTATATATGAATACAAAAGAGTCTATATATGTATATATAACAGAACATGATTAAATATACTAACTGAAATGTATCTAACAGATAGTTTTCATTTAACTGAAGAAATGGCTTAAGATCGGCTGCTGCAAGGCAATCAGCAAAGCTGATTTACGATCAGACAATCAGTTATTTGAATAATAATTATTTGGTCTTATTCGAAATGCATTCAGCATTCAGCAAGATCAAGTTGTCCGATTTGACGGTGACACAATGCCAGGGAATCAAATCAAAGGCGACTTAATCCCTGTGGAATAAATGGGCCAAATGTTGTGATTGTGACAATAATAAAACCAAGCGTTGTACGCCCCCCCTTTAGGTGGTGTCAAATGTGAATTGGGTGGGGGTGGGGGGTGGGGAGTGGGAAAGGAAATCGCCGGACGAACAACATGTCGCGCATTTAACGGAAATATTGAACTTCCACTGTGGAAATGGACGAACGTAAAGTCTGTGGCTGAATTTCATCGAGATGTGATGGTATGACAAGGGGGTGGTGGAGGGTTGGCCAATGCCAAGGTAGGGCCACACGGATACGGAAAGGGGCATGTCGCAGTCATGGTGGCGACGTGCAAAGAACACTTCCTCCACATCCTTCTGACATTTGAGCGACGTTCAAATGTAGCGGAAATGAATTTTATGTGGAGGTGCCAAAGAGCGTAGCACTAATAAAAATTGTAACCAGCACACAAATACATATACACACACACACACACACACACATAGGTTACATACTTGTACATATATATGTGTGTACATATGTAGTGCACAAATGTTAGCCAAGGTAAGAAAGCAACAAAATTTTGTGCATTATTTACGCGTTGCTGGCATTTTATGCTAATAAATTACCAATATGCATGAAGGCAAAACTTTTGTTGCATAAAACTCGGCTGGAGGGTGAGAAGTTGCGGGAAATCTGTGAAAAACTGACAAACTGCACACACACACACACACACACACACACACACTCAAACACACACAAACAGAGAACGGGTGGAGAGCATTTATTATTTTCTGATATTTTTTACGCTCTAACCGAAAAATCGAACTGTGAGGAAAAAAAAGTCAAGGGAGATGACACACAACCAAACGTTGAAAGTCAGACAACAACTGCAACAGCAGTAGCTGTGGGGGAGTTTGAGTGGGTGTGTGTGTGTGTGTATGTGTGTGTGCGTGATGTGCATTGGCTGACGCCAAAGAAATTTGGCGTCAGTTTTATACGCAACGAGCGAGCAGAAAAAAAGGTAGAGCAGGCGAAGTACGAAGCGGGGCAAAGGAGAAAAAAGGGGGGGCCGACATGCTTCAGACGAGCGGCAACAATGGCAAACAAAAATCCGGAAAAAATAGCAAATCGTATAAAAATAGCTGCAACACAATCGCACACCAGCACACACACCAAATTGTGGCCTGCACAAACAGAGTGTGTGCGAGAGGCAAGTGGCAGCTAATGTGGCATTTGGCAAGAGAGGCTCAGAAAAACAACGGCCACAGCAAAAAAATGCAACTAATTGACCCTGACATCGGCCAGAATGCACAGAGTGCTAATTAAAGGCAACTTGTGTGAAGATCGAGTGGGAATAAGCCAAGTGTATCGCATCACTTCACAGTTGACTTAGTTAAACAAATTGGCCAATAGGGATATACATACATATATATATATATATATATATGCATGTATTATTTTCTGAATTTTAATAATTAACTGCTTTTAGCATTACGCAACTGAGCAAATTTAATCCCAGACAGTTGAGGTTAAGATATTTATTTTCAGTTGCAACGCATTAACTTATTTATTTAATGCAAATTAAATTAACAACAAAATATTTAACTTTAAATTATTTATTTAATGTAAATTAAATTAACAACAAAATAACTTAACTTTAAATTATTTTGTAGTATTTAAATGCAAAACTGGTGCAACAGTTGTTGCATGGTTTGGGGAAAACCCAAACAAATAGTTTGAATGACTCAATTAAGATGCCAACCGAATATGTTATTCAAAATGAAGTTTCTGAAGATAAAAAGAGAGGATTCCGAATCAATAAACTTGTTTTAAGAGATCAGTTAAGATTTCATTACTTAAAAATTATTCTTTCAATCTTTCACAGAGATACATTAACAATCCGGGCTCCGAGCAAAATAAGTTATTTCAAATCAGAGACATTTGACAAACCAGTTCTTACATAAAACAAAATCAGACAACTTTAATAGAAATTAATCGAAAAACACTTACAAATTTTGTGTTTATTAAAATGTTTTGAAAAGTATTAATATTACATACAAACCTCAATTCTCAATCGGTAAACTGATTAGTTTCCGCGGTTTTTCACAGCTCAAAATTCTAATGACATTTAAAATTAGATTCGGTTAGATTTTTGGATTCCTAAAACAACGTATCTTTCACAACAACGTTACGTTTCAAAGTGTAACAAAAACTTGAATTAAAGTATTGAAAATTTCGCTTTTTAAATCATCAGCTGAGTCTTGGATAAGTGAGGCGACTTTTAAAAATGCACTGTGATTATTTTTGTGAATACTTTTGATAATAATTATGAGTGACGGCCTAGAGTATGGGAAATTCGACTTGGGACTATGTGTAGGTAGTTGCCTGCCTGCCTGCCAGCCTGAGAGACTGCATTCGTTGCATACAGATACATATGTGGAAATGGTAAAGGAAAAAAAGGGAATTCTGGCGTTGAGCTCAAGTAGCTATCGTATACATACATAGATACTTATGCTATGGTATATGTATTTTTTAGCTGGCAGGTAAATATGGCTGTCGCAGCAGAGATAAGGCTAACATCGCTGAACTTTTGCCATTGCACGGGAAAGTGGCTCTCGGTGGATTTGGCTGAGCAGTGTGGGTGGCAGTTGGTACTGTGAGCGGGTGTGTGTGTGTGTGTGTGTAACTACAGTTATGCATTTGATATTTTTGCAAAAGACATGTAGTAGAAAAGCAGCACACACACGCACACAAACAAAATCCAAGCCAAATATTATTGAATACGAAAATTGTTAGGTAAACACAGCTGCAATGCCAAACTCTGATCTCAGCTGCATTGTTTTTGTGCCCTGCCAACCGAACCGATGCGATTTTGCCAGAATATTTCAAAGCTCCAATGACAAATATGCATAAATAGCCGTTATTCTCTTTCTCTTTGTCGGTCGAAGCATTATCAATCCAGTGGCATCAGGCATCAGGCATAAGGCTGAGGCAAGAGAACGTGCCAGTCGGGTAGCAATTAGGCAACCTATTTATATGACCTGTGGTGCACTCAGAAAAAAGACACAGCTCTTTCGAATTGGATAATCCACATACGACTTTCTCTGTCAACAAATCGAGAAAAAGTAAAAAGGAAAAGCATGTCTACTTGCAAGAAAATTCATTTCCTTGCAAAAAATAAAGCAATTATTTTTGGGCAGTTAAACTTTCTAAATTTTAGCAGCTATATTTTGGTTGAAGTGTACGAGTACGAGTACGAGTCCTTCTCTCTGGTAATTTACCGAGTGTCGCAGAGCTCTGTGGCCATAATTCAAACGGAGGCATGAGGCTAAGAATATGGCAAGCAACAGTTGCAACAGTTGCCAGTGTCGTGTGAAAAGAAGCTTTCTTCTGGCCACCATACTTATGGACTGGTGTAAAGTGCAGCGACAGCGGAAGTGAGAACGGGTCCAGTAAAAACTAGGTGAAAGGCCAAAATTTATTTGGTGCTAAAATTTTGGGAATGCAAGTCAGCGTGCCAAACAAGCCAAAAACGAGGCATGCCCCAAGAATGTCACTTTGGCTGCAACATATTATCTTAAGCTGCATCAGTTGGTAATAAATATAGCCGTGATACTGCGCAGACACATTCAAAATACCTTTGACCGAAAATGGATCAGCTTATATATAATTCAGTTGCTCAATATATCAAACTAATAAGTGCAAGTATCAAATAACTTTTGAAATAAGTCTTTATCCTTTCGTCATTTTCATTTCTTTTTTCCATCAAATCTATCTATATGCATCAGAGTCAATATAATAGCAAATTTGTCTTACCATCTTTATGTTAGATTTTTAAATTGCAGCAAATAACTTGGAAAGCTGCCCAGTTGCAATCAACACGATGCTTATGAGATTTAACATTTGCAGCAGCTTAACAAAAGGTCTCATATTTATTGTGTTCAACAGCAAAGAGTTAAAAGTTGGCCAAAAGTTGTTGATGTTGTTTTTGGCTTTGCTTTATGTCCAGCCCCCAGAAGGGAGGCAGCCTAGCTGGCACTTGAATGGTGTAAGATGTGTCGTGAAGTGCGAATATTTAATTGCTAACAAACGCCAAAGGCGGGACAATTGGCGCCTGTTTGCATTGCATTACATATAGAGTGACGTATGGGCTCCTTGGGCACTTGCACAGATTTTGTGGATCATAATTATGGCAGAAGCCGACAGCTGGACAGCAATTAAAAGGCAATGCAATTATCGTGTGGTAGGGGTATTAAATTATACAAGCCACAATATGCTATATCTATATATCTACTCAACTATAAAGTAACTAATACAATTTGACAAGGCTTGTTTTTTTCTGATACTCAAGAATTAAAACAATTTAACAACTGTTAACATTTGTCGCTTACAGCTGTTAACAGGCTTATGTACAGCCAAAGAGAGTTAAGCAGAATTGCCGCTACTTAACAGCAAAGAGCATCTTACATGGGGTCCTTGCATGTTAGTTAACAGGAATTGGAAATACGAAGGGGAAATGCATGGATTACAGTTGTTATCTTTACGAGTTCTCTTTGGCTGTTAGCGAGCAGCATAAAGAAACTTTACAGGCAGTGAAAGAAACTTTACAGATTGGTTTCAAATACTTTTAACAGTTTGTTACTGCTGACATAGTAGATTTAACAGAGAGTTAGTTTATCGCAAGTGAGAAGAAGAGCACCCACCGACCCACATGTATCATTGCTTGGCTCATTGTAATACACTGTCAAGCTTTGTGCGTGGATTTAGCAGAGTGTTAAGCTGTTGACTTTTACAGTAAATAATAACAGTTCAAAAGGAAGGTTTTTAACTGTTTTAGTATTTGTGCATTAGATTTTCCTTAAGCTGATTTTTGCTCATGACTTATAAATAAAAGTCGTCTTTAATTGGTGCATAAATTTACATAAAATATAAAAAAATATGAATTAGCTGGGAAAATATTGCATAAATTAGAGTTTGCCTATGATTTAGTTTGTCCAATTAACTAACTTTCTATCCTAACTCCAATCTAAGTCATTAAGTCAATTAATTGAACCCCTGTTTAGATTGTGCTGCTTGTGTTTACCCATTAACAGTTAAGAACATTTCATAATTTTTTTATGATTTTTTATTCTCAATTCCCATGACAAAAAAAAAAAAAGAAGAAGCTAAGCAGGCTTCGGTCTCCGTCTCAGTCAGAGCCACCAACCAAAAGTTTCCCCGTTGCCAGGCGCCGCATGCCACCAATTTAATTAATCTGCACAAAAATATGCAACACTGCAAAAGTTTACCAGCCAATGCAAACAGACACACACACACACACACACGAACACACACACGAACACACAGCGATTCACATGCTTGCCAAGAATTTGCCACAGTTATAATACTTGACACATAAAGTGTGAGCGACTACTTTATGCAAGTATGTGTGTGTGTGTGTGTGTGGGTGCGTGTGTGGATGTGTGTGAATGCCTAAAAGCAGGCAACAGCAAAAGGCAGAGCAGCAACAACAACAACAACAATAAAAGAAACACCAGCAGGAGCAACGGCAATAAGATTACTTAATTGATTTAAATTTGCTTGTCTACTGCGTTGCTATGGGGACGGGAGGGGAGGGGTTAGTCCTTGATGATGTTGCACAGTGCCGCATGCGATAATGAAGTTGTTGACAAGCTCTTGGGTAACAAGAAAACGCAAACAACAGCAAATAGCAACAGCAACAACAGCAACATGGCAAAAACTGGAGCGAAGGCGGCGGCGAGAAGTGCAAGTAATTGAAAAGCAGCAACAGCAAAAGCAAAAGCAACAGCTGCAACAGTAACAGCAACAACAGTAACAGTAACAACAACAACAGCAACAAAAAGGCGACAGCAAGCAGGCTCAAGTTGCCGTCATTTGTTTCAGCTGCAGCTGTGGCAAGAGGCAGCTTCAAGTACCGCACACAAACAGTACAAAGTCGTGGGAATTCGGCTTGCGCGGAGGGAGTGCGGATCCGGAGGAGGTTGTGTCTTATGCGTTATTCCCTGCCATAATTATAATTAATGGCATTACGCCTTAAGAATGACTGGCTAAGATATTCAATTTATCAACACACATCAGCCAGCTTGCCACTCACTGCCCGTATTCCAAGCAAAAGCCAGCGTCAATGTCAGAGTCCAAATCACGATCAGAATCCGTTTCTAAATGCTGCTATATGATATAGTAAGCCGATTTATTTTATAAGCAAATATATCCGAAACAAACTTACCCAAAACGCGTATTATTATGCGTTTCCTATTTAACTTCACAATTATCGAGATAAGACTACTAAATCATATAGCTGCCATAGCTACAATCGATCGGATTTCTAAATGTATGGTCAAGTTTAGATGAAGGTCATTTGTTTCCGATATACAAGTGTACATAATCGTCCTTAAAAGAATAAAAATGGTATGTAAAATGAGTTTATATGCCAATCAAATAAGTGAAGAATTATTACATACATTCTTACATACGTATGTACATAGATCCATATGCATCATGTGCAGCATGTACATGGAATTCTACATACATCCGTGATGTACTTTCATATCTATTAGTAATCCATATCCATAGAAACAGGCAGCAACAACAACAAAATCAAATATCAATTACAAACAGTTCCAGTTTAAATATTAATATTAAACAAAAAAGAAAGAGAGAGTGAGAAAGAGAGAGAGAGAAAGGGAGAGAGAGAGGGGAAGAGAGAGATAAAGCGATTAAGCAATAAAAAGCTGCGCTCGTTTTTTCACTTTTAACTTGTGCCTGAAATCACTTTTAACACAATTACGCGTTGTGCATAATTGAATGAATTTATGCAAATAAAATTTAATAAATATTATTAATAAGCCTTTTAATTTGTAATTGTATCAGTTTTGAGACTGTGCTGCTTTTTCTATTGGCAACCACACTCGCTTCGCTTTAATTGCTATTTGTTGTTGTGTTGTGATCAAAGTGTCTCTCTTTAAATTCGCGATTTGCATATGTGTGAGTGTATTTATTCCCTTAAAGAGCAGACTTTTGGCAGTAAGAGATATTGTTTCGATTTTCGGTACTTTTTGCCAGTGCATTTGGACCCCATAGGCGTCTTTGCTTTGTGCTTCTGCGGTTTTGCTGTTATTACGAGCCCAGTGCGCCACACGACACTCGTTAGCATTAGCCGGCAGCAAATGCAACGACAAGGACACTATATACAGACAGACAGACAGACAGGCAGGCAGACAGACAGAGAGACAGACAGAGGGAAGGGAGTGAAACAAGGCTGTGCGCGGACTTGGGACAAGCAGCTTAGTCATGCCCAACAGTCCTGCGCCGTTGACGATGACCAAGTCAAAAATTTGCCACAGCCACTCCCTTGTGGATGTGACCTGCATGCTGCGTTGGGCGCCAAACTTTTGACTTTAATTTGCCCAGTTACGAATTTTCCAACAAAAATAAATAAAACATAAAACAAAAAATGCCACCATAAAATAGAGTGTGGTAAAATGCTGGGCTTATTTGTGGGACGTGCTCGCCTGGGACCACAATCATGCTTTCGCAACATTATTAGCCCGAGGACTGTGTGCAAGGATCACGAAATGAGAAAAGAGTTCGCATTGGATTTAGAACAAATTAAAGAGAGATAGAGAATGATTAAAGGACAACATATTTGCCTATTTATATTTATCTATTTTATACTTCTACATTTGAAAAACCATGTCTTCATTTTTACGGGCCACTTTTTTATAATTTGGGCATACAGTTTAATATAAGCATTTAATGTATACAAATATTTAAACATTAACTTCACAATTCACATCCGGAGCTGATCCTTCACTCTGTTCATGGCCCCGCCCCCAATAACAATAAGCACAAATATTTGACGTGGACAGTACACATAGGAGTAAATAAAATAAGCGCGTTCTTTATTTGTCTATGCTTGGGCGGAAATTTGAAAAAATGCAGTCGGCATTTTGTTGGACAGTTCGGAAAGAAACTGTCAACGACAGCATTACATTTACGAGTAACACCGACCGCCGCACACACAGAGTCAGAGTCGCTCTTGCAACCAGCTGGGCAGCTAACCAGAGTTTAACTCGTGTCCGGAGAGCAGGATGGAGGTTGGAGAGCGAGTGTTGCGGTGGGCGGCAAACCCTTAAAATGCATGCCGAACACTTGCTGTAGAATTCGTAATAATGCCAAAACATTCCTGTCTACAACAACAACATTTTAAGAAAGTTGAATAAATACAACAACAACAACAAAAATAGTGCTTGCACTTGTCAGGCTAAGTAGTCGACTGGAGGAGACTTTGTCCCATTGTACCTGAGGAAATAAATGTGTTCCTTCTTTTTGCTTGAGCATATTTAAGTATGTGAGTCTGAAGCATGAATTGTATAAGCTTAAATTACAGATATGTGAAAGACCTAGAACTGACAAAACAGTCCTGCAAAGTTAAGCATATATCCCATCTAATAAGGTATATATGTTTCAGCTAGTCAATCTGGCCATATAATCGTATTTTCCTTTCAAATGTAGGTGCGACTTTAATTTGTGTCGGTCTGCGGGAAAAAGATAAAACTTGATATCCACAAGACATGAGAGTAAACACATTCATTATTTTAGATATAGAGCTTTTCTAGTATCTAAAATAAAAATAACTAAGGAATGCATATACTAATTTGTATAGCCTCTTTTTTAATGCCCGACTTATTAATTAAGGCACATACAAATGATGTAATCTAAAATAAATGCAGTAATCAATATTGATAGCAGACAAATTAACCTGACTATATGATAAAAAAAATAAATTAATTAAGTTCTTACAAGTTCGAAATCTGACTCACGTAATGGAATATTTCCTAAAACTGTTTACCAAAGAAAAAAAAAAATATATATATAAAGTAAATAAAAATAAATAAAGGAAAAAACCGTTTAGAGCAAAAGATGGCAATACAAAGATGGCAACACAAAACAAAACTGTTTCTTGGTAAGCTCAAAAGTTATACGATAAAATGTATCTATAGCTATATAATAGATGCCTCATAAGTTGCAACTCGATTATCCAAAATCGAATAAAACACTTGAAGCAACAAGCAGATTTTATGTTTTAAATTGTTTTTATTGTTTTTTATTTATTTTTATTTAAAAATGTAAATTCAGAAAATGCGGAATACCATAGTTTTGTAGACCATTGACCATTGTTCTCGTATCGCTATATATGGATGCACAAATAATCTGTTCACTTGTTTACATTTTCCGACAATTTTGTTTGATTCGCTTTGTTTTGCTTTGCTTTTCTTTTCTTATTTGTTGTTTCCTTCGTTCAGCTTAGTTTTGGATTATGCGTGTACATGTATATATATATATATATATATGATGTTACAACGGAATTGCAAGCACATCGAGCATAGATATACAAATACACATATATACTTCATGTTAAAAGCAGGCGTTGCATTCGACAAATCGTTTGATTTTGATTACATGAGGGTTACAGTGTCTGCAAGGGGAGTGGGGTGAGGGGCGTGGTTATACATCAAAGTTGAATCTTGTCTTCATATTTTGTTTTTTTTGCACACAACAATCAGTTTTTGTTTTGGGCTAATTGTTTTAAGGTATGTATTTGTAATATGCCATATGCTGTATATATAATTGCATATTGTATATGTATCGATTTTCTACGCACATCCGAATATTGTGACAAGCATAAACAATTTTGTTGTTTTTGTATTTTATTACATGTCTAAAATTTCGTTACACACAAAAATATTATGCGCTATTGAACTGTTGGAAAAGCATGTTGCAGTTGTAATACAATTTTTCTTGTTTCTTGTTTATTTTTTTGTTTTTTTTTTGTTTTTGCTGTGGTTGTTTTTTTCGTTTTATAATCAGTTTTTTTCTTCTGTATATTTTTAACGCTTTTGGTTTTTTGTTTTAATGCCGACGCTAAGATGGTGGTGTTGTTGGTTGTTGATTTTGTTGTTGCGGTTATTGTTGTTGAGCTGCAAGATGCCTTATGCCGGTTATTGGCCAAAATGACGCCTGCCACAAAACGACGCTCATCCATCCATCCATCCAACCACCAAAAGAACCGAATCATGGCATTTATCCATTTTACTGCTCCTCATCGCCGAGCTCGTGCTTAATCTTGGAGAAGTCAAACGTTTCGCCAGTGCCGCGCTTGAAGATGTTCAACACATCGAGGCAAGTGGTCTCGAAATGCGTGGTCGCATCATACGATTCCGAGATGAAGATCTGTGAGTCGAGGCCAGCATCGATTGGCTCCAAATAATCGGAAATAGTGACAAACTTTTGTGCAATTGGCTCAAGCAAATCCAAGCCGGGCTTGATTTCCACCTCCGGAGTCTCCGATTCGACGGTGGTCGACACCATGCCCACAAACCAGCCCTTGGCGGCCACCTGATGAGTGGAGCTAACTAGCGATACATAAATGTCCGATTTGCGACCGACTTGCTTCTGTGGAATGATGATTTGAGTGGAGAGGCCATCCTTGGTGCTTGCCACCGGATGATCCAAGATGCAAATGCAACGAATAACCTTGCCGCGCTTGCGCACCTGCCAAAACGAGGGATGAATGATAAGTTAAAACAAAACGATATGGACGAATAATTGACTGATTGGCTTACCTTATCGGGCACATAGCTGGGATCGCAGTAGACCTGCTTGCATTTGGCAATTTCATCGCCAGAGCGCACGCCCACAACTTTGCCGCCCTCGCCGAGGACGATCTCATCGATCGGCTTGTCCAGCATATAGGTGCCGCCATAGATGGCCGAGAGACGTGCAAATCCCTGGGGCAGTTCGCCCAAGCCATACATGGGATACAGATATGGCGACTTGCCATATCTCGCCAGCGAATCCGAATACAATTTAATGCGTCGTATGGTATTCACAGCCGGTTCATTCAGATACTCATCGTCACGAAACAGCGCCAGTGCATGGCCCGTAAAGTCCTGGGTGTTCTTGTCCAGGCCAAACTTATCGTACAGGCCCTGCATGTTCGCTTTGGTCGGATCAAAGTCCTTCCAGGTCTTTGGGTCATCCTCTCTGAAGTCCTGCACATAGATCAAGAAATTGCGGAAGCGACGCTTCTCAAACATGCCTGCGAGTCGAAAATAAATACAAATGCAAATATAAATTACATTAAAATTGAAACCGCAGGAAACAGGATATTTATTTAGACGTTGTGGTTTCTTTCTTTACGAGGCTAACACATACACATATGTGTTATTTTTAGGGGCTAAAACACCACCAGCGGAATGACGTCATTTGCCTGAAGGCTCGTCATAAAAAATGGGGTTCAATGTACTTTTAGCGAGCCTGCTCCACAAGCAACAAAAGAGGCACTAGAAACGAAACAAGGAGAAATTCGCTGCTGGCAATTGCAAAAGCTAAAAAATACAATCATAAAATTTAGCGTGATTTGGTAATTGCGTTTTATAGTCAATGCTTAAACACAACAAAATGTTGCGGTAGAGCAAAAACAACAACAGCAAAAATTACTCAGTTGTTGTGTTGAAAAATATGAATCAGCGGTTAATTGGTTAAAAGGTTTGCGGCTCAGAGTTGCCACATAGCAGACATGGCTGGTAAACAGCTGGCAACTCCACCATATTCTAATTGTCATCAAAAATATATATACAAATGTATTTGTAAAGTTGCTGTTTAATAATCTTTCTCTCTTTCTTCTCACTCTCATTCGCAGCATCAGCAGAATATAAAAGTATGTTGTGTAAAAAAAATTGTGCAGAAAAATAAGCATTAATAAATGCTTACACGCACGCACACATGCTTACACGCATAGAACACACACACACAGAGCAGGGCAACTACAAAGTACGTGTCACAGTCAAAAAGCAAAAACAACACCAGCGAGTGAGTGCCAATCGCCGAATGAATGTAAGCCGAGACAAAGAAATATGGAGAAAACGCAAAAAGGGGGCAGGAGTGTAAAAGAGAGCGAAATATGTGTATGTACATACAAATTTTCGCAGTTAAGTATGCATGTGTGTGTGTGTGTGTGAGTGTGTCTATTATGTGCCTTTCCACAGCTTTCACAGACAAATTACTTGGAATGCAAGTTGGATTAGTGCATGTTTTGTGCATGTAGATAACTCAACTCACCCATGAGATCGGATGCGAGCGCCTCTTTTTGATCCACAGGCACTTTGGCAATTTTGCCACCCTTGTAAACGTAACTGCCCTCAATCGACTTGAATTCAAGATAACGGGTGACGCCCGTGTGTATTAACAGTTTTACCAATTGACCATTGGCCATTAAGAACTTGGGTATCAAGTCGACATTCCAGTCACGACCACGCCCGAATTTTTCGCCCGGCGGCTCCAGTCCATAGCGCTGGAAGAGCTCCTCCAGCGGCGTAATCGAGGCCGACTCGCCGCCATAGTATTTGTTGCGATCAATATGCAAGACTTTCTTGCCCGAAACGGAAAGCATGCCGCTCAATATGCACTCCTTGAGGCCGGTGCCCAGCACTATCGCGTCGTATTCCTCATTCATTGTTAGCGGTTTCTTTTTTTTTTAATTAGTATGCAGCTGCGACTGATTCTAAAAAAATCTATGATTTTCACTTTGCGACGTTGACGACGTTTTACAACAATTTTCGTTCAATACAATTTTCTCTACTCGCTTGAAAATACCAACATTTTACCGTTTCTTGTGCATTTTAATTTCACTCAGATCTGGTCTCACTGCCTCGAACAGCTGTTAAGTTTACAGAATTATGCACTCGCTCGTTTTGCTTGTGTGCTTCTAGTGCGTCGAGAAAACTGTGTTTCGTAGCAGTCAGCTTTGCCGCACATCGAATTGGCGGGCCGCTTAAGAAAAAAAAAATCAAAAACCTATTATTTTTTGTTAACTGCACGACATGTAACACAAACATTTTTGAATATACAGAGTCAGCGTATGAACATGCTATATGACATGATTTGTTTTCAAAAAAATAGTTTGTTACATTTTTTAGAAGATTTTTAATAATGAGAAAAATATTGCATATTTTTTAAAAATAATTTTCAGTTTTGGGCAACCATAAAACTTTAACGTATGCTTAATATCGATATATCGATATTATTATGAAACCCCGATACATCGATTCGCCAAGACAGATGTTCATCGATGACAGAACGAAGTTTTGTTCAGTCAAAAAAAAAACATTGAACGAGGCGGACGCGGTTGTTGTTATTGTTTGGTTATTAATTTTCTGTCGTCGTTTGTTGTTTTCTTGTGTTGCCGAACAAATAAATCATTTGCATCCGTATCGCTGCGAGGCAAGAACAGATTAGAGTGTAAATTCTTACAAGTTTTAATTGATAATAATTCAAGCCACAAAAATAGTGCCCATAACCACTGTTTACATGTGTGTAAGTGTGTGTGACCATTTGTTAACGTGCTTGTGCTGTGTGCGTGTGTAAAAAAGTGAAAATGCAATTTGGGCCAAAAATTTATTGAAATTCTTAACAGCAACAACATCGACCGCAAATTCGTGGCAAAATTCAAAAATTAGTTCCAACGTGCCATTTAAGAAACACATATATAAATACAAATATATATATACATATATACATATAGATATTTACAAACGTGTTGAGCGGGAAATGGGAGAAAAAGTGAGCGGTTCGCTTGCGAATAAATATTTATTTGTGGTGCGAAAGTATTGCAAGGCGTAAAACATAATTAAATTCATTAATTGCCAATGGTTTTCAATTAAAATGCAAATTTATTGACGTTTTCAATTCAGTTTTTGCAGTTGCAGTTGTTGTTCTTCTTCTTTGTTGCTTATGCTCAAATATTGTCTCTTTTTATATATAAAAATAGCAATTAATATATACATATAAGAGTGTGTTTTTGAAAGAAAGCTGAACGAAATCAATTTAAAAAGTGACTTGGAGAATTAACATATCAACATAAATAAAAATACGTCAAGAGGATTCCATTTGTTTTCATTGGGTAAGTTTAAAAAAACGGGTTTTTTATCTGCTAAATTGTCTATTTTTTTTTTTTTTTATTGCAAATGCAAGTTGAACGTAAAACGAGTTGGTTGCTAAGAACCAGTTCCTCTCTCTCTCTCTTGTTCAGTTACTCCTCTCCTACTCCCCCAACGAGCGAGACTTCTTTTGCAGTGTTCCAGCTTCTTTCTCTCGCTTACGTCGCTCGCACTCATGTTGTCATGTTGTTTTTAAGATTGCAACATTGTCCTCTCGCTCAAACTCTTTGATGTGCTACTAATCGTCGACCGGCATTCGATACAAAAAAAAGAATAACAGCCTGGCAAAAACGACTTGTTTTTATACCCTGTTGGCATAATAAACAAACGTTACATATCAGTGAAAAATGTATGTATGTAAATATTACTGATCAGCATTAAGTTGCTTTGAAATGTGCTTAAATTGAAACCAAAGATTGGTAGCTGTCGCTTGTTTCCTATGTATGTATAATCCAGTCAGCAATAATTATGCAAGTGGAAAAAAACGGCTTGTATCAGCCATTCTCAGCTCATGTCTAGCTTAGATTTCCTAACATCGTTGTCCCATCTCACAGTGTTACAACTAATAATAAAATATGCTTCCTACATCTGTTTGCTAACATTAATATACATTAATAACATATGTGTGTAAAACAGTTGGAATTGTTTTTGCCCAAAAGTTTAGTATTGTCTCATAATATGTATCGTAAGCTGGGTACGATTAAATACACCACACTTTGACCTTTTCTCGTTTGTCACACGGTGCTCTGTTTTCTGTTCTCTGAGTTTCTTTTGTTTGACGGCCATTTGCTTTGCTAATTGCATCCGTGACAACAACACTCGAAGAAATACTGAACAACAAAAATCGGGTTGATTTGATCAGCAACTGTAGAAAATGTATTCCATTTCCTCAGAACGTAGATAGCAAGAGCGGGTAAATAAATATTTTTAAAGAATGTGGTGGACTGATTGATATTATATTTAAAACAGCGTCTTAATCACGTACGCAATTGTTTATTTTTACATTCCTGTTGTATATTTTTTCTCTTTGAGCATCTGCACATTGCGAAGAAGAATATGTTAACGGTTTTTGCGTTTGTCATTCTATTTTTTCATCTTTCTCTCTTTGCTTCGCCAATCTATTTGGCGATCTTGCACTCTCTCCCTCCACTTCTTCTTGTTATTTTTCTCTGTCTCTCTCTCGCTTTCTTGCGCAGTCCCGGTAACCGTTAACGTGGCGCAGCCAATTGACTCCAATTCCCGGTGCAGTAGCAAACGGCAGCACACGCCAGACCTCCAACCATTTGAGCTACACACACACACACACACTTAACCACAGATGTGTATCTGTATATGTATATGTTTATGTTTGTACGTAGGTGTGTGTCTATCTACTTGCACTCGTTCCATTTGTTGCCTTTAACAGTTTCGCGCTGGTTTTACGACTGTAGTAGTTACTTCCATTATTTGTCTATTTTAATGACCGCATTCGGGTACTAGTCAAATACCAAATATGTACACAATACGAATAAAAAACAATATATGCATTTACCTCTTTATGTCTATATTATTATTGTGCTTTTACCCTTAACGCATCGAAAAACTAATTAATTTACTACCATCCTTTCACTGACAAGTCAATTCTTCCCAGTCGAATTAAGTTTTGATCTTTAAAAGACATATTTTGTAGCCATCAACAGTGAAACTGAAATTGTGAAATTGGGTTTGCGTTTTATTGTCTGTTCCATATATCAGCCTCGGGTTGGTTGCTGGACAAACGTGGCATAAACATTTCCAGCGAAATTCTTTATCAGTTCACATTTGCGCTGTATCTGGGCATAGGTATATAAATATGTATGTGTGTACTCTTCTATAAATATATTGCCCATCTGTAAACCAATTTTCGAAGTTCATTTGCACTTCGATCAGTCTAACGCTCCTCAGATATATATGCAAATAATTATACATATCCATAATTGCTGTTTTAATATTGATGTCGTAGCCAGAAAGAAATTTCTTTTAAAAATCGGTTAAGTTTGATAGTGTAAACCAGGGTTTTTATTTTTAGTTTCGTATTTTTAACAATCGTTAAAAAGCTTTATATTTAAGTGAACAATTAAAAATAAATTCCAGCTGAACTCGGCATATGATAAACTCTACATGTGCACTTAACATCCGAAATTTTAACATCCGTTTTTGATCGGAGTGCAAGTATCCGGTTGGTTTTTGCCAAACAAGATTAATTGCCTCAGCTTAATCGTTTGTAGTGTTTTTGATACGATTACGTTTCTGCTGCTTTATGTGGCACTCTTTGCGCAATTCTGCTTCCACAAACTTAATGACTGAATAGTGGCAGTAAAAGTGAAAGAATAAGTCCACTGTACATTGATCCAAATCTATCAAAACATTTACTTTTACATATTTTATTTTGAAAATCAGAAGTCTTTCAAGAGTTGATTTTTTGTACTTGAATGTTTATTGGCTTTTCGTAATCATTTTTTATTATTGAATTATGTTTTTCGCTGGCTCCAGGTTATATTTCATGTAATAAAATCTTCTGTGTTTTCTAATCTGAATATTAAATAGAAAAATTCCCTTAAGCTTGCTCAAAAATTTGAATAAGCTTGACAAATGGAGTCAATTGTAAATCAGATCTGGAGTGCTTTGGATGAATTGAATTAATTAATATGTTAATTTATTTATGTCAAATTGCTTTAGGTGTTGTCAGCGATATAGTTCAGTCCCTAGTAGCTTTACTACAAAACTTAATTAAATGAATATACTGCACCGCCCGCCCCCTCTGTCTATAATTCTATTGAGTCGTGCAACTTTTTGTTCTCACGCGCCCATGCAACTTTTCCCATTTGGTGTCACATGCAACGCTTCGCAGCTTGAATCGCATTGTTTCGTTGCGATTCGCTATACATTATTTCTGTATCGATAATGAATAAGATGGCTTATATAAATATATATATACATATTTTTAAATTATATATAGATAAATTTGCCTTCAACTTGTCTAAGCTTGACAGTTGATTCAGCACATAAAATCCATTTTTTTTTTAGATTATCACAATAATCTGTAAAGTGCAATCTGTTGCTAAGCTATTTAGTTTCAGCTGGCCAACTCTGTGTACTTTAGGCCCCTTTTAGCTTTATAATATATAAATAATAATTACAAATCAAGCTTAATTTAAAACCAATTAGATATTGTTGGATTGAAATATATGTATAATAATATTTTTACTTATTTGTACTTGTACCAATGGATGATGTACACATCCTCAAAGAGTGAATAATATACATACCTAAGAAGTAGTCTGTTGCAAAAGTACATTCAAAAATCCACACATACATATTAATTATTTTTATAGTTGCACACAGATATCTGACTCATTATCAATCGGCAAAAAAAATAATCAACTCACATTTGATAATTTGAAGATTAATCCATTGATCGTTTAAGGGGGGAACAGCTGGCAGGGCTCAAGTGTTTTCACCTATCACACAGCAAGCTGAACAAACTGGCAATTGGGTAACCACGAATCAACAATTGTGCTCCTAACAAACACACGGCGTAGAAGAAACAGAAATGCTCTCACACAAACTAATTGTTTATGTGCTGCTGTTATTTTAAATATCAATTCAAATTGTTTATCTGCCAATTCGTCTTGAGTTCAATAAACACCAAATTATACATTTGGGTTTTTAAAATATGCGCTTTTTGTAAACACAGCACACATTTTTGGCAAATACAAGCATTCTTCATAAAATATGCTTATGAGTTGAAAAGTAAAGAAAGTTCAATATAAATAAAACTAAACTCTGCTGTCTGCTGGTCATATAATATAATATTATTTAATTTCAGCCATATGCTTACACTACTAATTCTAACCATTTTCCATTTATTATCCCCAGATTTATTAAAGATTTTAATGTATTTGTTTTTGATTTTTAAATTTAAATTTAACTATTCTCTTTCATTGTATATGATTTAATTTGTAACTTTAAAATTAATTTTAAATGTTTAATTTCTAAACACTTTTTTAAAAATTGTGAACAGCTGGAAAGATTATATGTTTATCTTCCATGTGTATCTTCGCCTTAACATGAAGTAGTTAAATTTCTACAAATCTTAATTACCAGCATTTACGTCTAAGATCTCTGTTAATATATATATAATAACTGGTTAGTTCTAATGTTGTTTGTTTTTGTGTTTTTGCTAATTACAACAATTATTTGCGTTTTAAATCACACGTCCGTAAATCTTTTCTGTCCCGTTCATAAGGGAATCAAAAGCAGGTCATTAATATTTACGCGATATTCCCAATGTGAATATTTGTTGGAAAATTGTCGAACAACGGTTTTTACGCATTATTTTCCGAATTATTTTGCGTTCCGATTTTTTTTTGATACTTTTATAAATATACTAGATTCATAATTTTTACTTGATAACTTCAGATTTTAAGTAGGCACTGGTCAAGTCGATATACCCATATCCGTTTGGACTACCATCATATAGTTTCCATAAGAACAATCGGTTGATTTTCGTAAATTTATTTCTAAACTTGTTTTTATATAATTATTCATTTAAAGTGTATAAATGACTATATAATTGCCAAGTCCATAAGTGTATTCTCAATGTCAGATTAATCGCTGATTGAACTGGGTTGTGCACTTAAGCGTGCAGCAATAAATAGAAGTATATATGTATATTCCATATTCAAAATAAGCATATATTAAGTATATACAAATCCGCGCAATTTCCACACATAACCACAAACAAAACGGCTCTTTGATATTTTCGTAATTTGCCAAACGTCAAAAGTGTAGATGCCTCAGTTGAGTGGAATCAAAGCAGATGTTGTGCTGCATTCTAAATATGTATATAGCGCACTAATTGTTTTTAAATGCCCATTGCCTGCAGACTATTGATAAGCAATGTAATGCTTTAGTATTTGTTGTATCTTTTGTTGGGCTTGGCATTGCTTATCTTTCGAGTTTACTTCACATGTGCGCTGCTCAATCTGACTGCTAAAAATAAAGTCCATTTGCTGCCGGAATCAGATGAGGGGCGGTGTGGGGCCCGCAAGTCCCGCAACCCGAGCAAACCCACAGAGTCAGTACGGGCCCAGCACTTTGAAGTCAGCACACATAAACTGATTAAAGTGCTTGAAACTAATTAGTTAGTGCGCGGTTGCGTTGCGTAGATACCAACGCCAATTTACGAGTATCTATCAGTTTAAATCGGGGCAAGTATGCGTGTCATGCACCCAAAAGATTCGTTTTCAAATATATCCAGCGAGACATGTCTAAGCAATTTGCCACTTGGACAAACTAACTATAATTATTTATGTATATGCTCTTAGATTGAGAGCGATTTTTTTTTATCGCATTCTATTGTATTTTATTCTCTTGCTGTGCTCAAAAGGATACGCGAATCGGAATACCTGCACTTTCCAAAAAAATAAAGTTCGCGCTTTACACAGAGTTCCTTTAATTACTTTTATAAGGGTGGCTTTTGTATTGTTTTTTATGGGTTTTTGGCACGACAAATTAGCTCGAAATGGACAATCATAAAATGACATAAATTCGAAACTTACTTTTTACATCAGCAAATTAAATTGAAGTCTATAAAGATAATCGACGTTGAGTTCAAATGTCATTGGCTCCGTTTTTGTCAAAGTTAAACTTTGAAAATATTTAACTTCAGCTTTAAATCAATAAAGATGTCTACTATACACTATATATTTTTAGAAATATATAAATAATAATACCGCTTTTGGAGGCGTTGTAGGCGTTTTTCAATTAATAAGATTGCGGGTTGTCAGACAGACAGACATTTTAAAATTTAAAAAAAAAGTCGTTGAACTCTTTGACTTTTTATACTTTCTTTGTTTATTAGAACATGCTGACGTGTTGGGTCAGACAATTGTTCAATTGCTTTTTCATGAGTGTATTAACTTTTTCCCTTTCAAAGTACCAAAATTCAAAAATATTCCTTAAATATTTATACTTTTCAGGATGATTTTCATTTTGGTGCGATTCTCTAAAATTCAGTATGGTTTTTTTTCTGAGTGTACAATTCTACTTACGCAGTTTATTTCTTTTACCTTCTTGTGTATATTCTATATACTAAATACTGAATTGCATTACTCGTTGCGTTATACATAAATACCCCGTGGAAGTATATACAAACATGAAAAAGTCTAGAAAAACCGGCGTGTGCCAAATTCAAATTTAGATTTTCGTGTCGACATGCGGTTTCTTGTTGTTGTAGTACAAAGAACGTATGTATATGTCCATTTAAATGTGTATGTATGCGTAAGTGTTTTCAAATACTAATGAAATTTATTCATCACTCGAAGAAATTAAGCATAAATTGCCATTTTTACGCTCTTGTTGAATTCAAGAATACAAATACACGATAATAAATTCTGTAAATTGACCAGTCAAGTAGAAAAGTTGTTATTTATATCAGTTGTCGAATTTATTCGATTATTTAGTTTCGTTTTTGTATGCTTGTAGAAACTGTAGGCCATAATAAATGAAAATAAATTTACGAGCAATGTTCAAATGAACCATAAATATATATATGTACTATATATCTAGACAATTATATAATATATTAAATAGTCGATTTTTTTGTGAATATTTCGAGTATAGCGGTAATATTTGAATTCAATTTGTACTTTAAAATACAATTTCAATTTTCATGCTCTGGCGCCCGCTTATGTGGCTTCCTAAAACTTGGGCACATGCCTCGTTTGATTTGTGGCACGAACATCGAAACTATTCATTTGAATGCTTTGCCTCGTTTTGAGTTCGTTGACGAGCCGAGCTTCTTTAGCTACAAAGTGATGTAACTCATTTGAATTATTCGAGTTGCTGATAAACATGTTGTTTAGTCAAGTCTGAAGAAGTGAATTTTTAATTCCAAGAGATGCTGCTCTCCAAGTTCGACCGGATTAAATACATTGATAAGGTACACTCACGATATCTGGGCACACCATGAACTATGTATTTGGCCGGCCATCGATCAATTTGGCTTTAAACATAATGCCACACTTCATTCCATACACATTCTGCATAACCTCGCGTCACTCTTTGACCTTGTGGGCCATTCAGTTTTTTGATTGTGCTCTGGTTGTTGGTTTTCGTTTTCGTGATGTTTTACGCTTAATGGCAACTTATCGGAAGCTTAAAATCAAGGCCATGCTTTGGAGCACACGTAAGCGCGAGAGCACAGGGTGCACAGTGTGTACAGGGTGCATAAGGGTTCGATAAACCTTTTGCGGGCAATAAGCAAAACAAGTCTGAATGATGTACACAAGTGAGTTCGACTACGAGATACCCTGCACCTCAGCCGTTAAATGCGAGAACTTGTATTCCAAAGTCTCTAGCACTTATAGTTCCTGATATCCGTTTATTAATACGGACGGACATAACTATATCAAGTCCTCTGCTAATGCTGTTCAAGAAAATACTTTATTGGGTCGCAGTTGCTTTCTTCTGCGTGTTACATACTTTCGCATAAAAGTAGTATACCCTTTTCACCTGCTTTACGTTGGTTCAGGGTATAAAAACCAAGTAAAAAAAAAAACAAATTAAATAAATTTTTGTCAAGCTCGTAAGATAAGCATCTGTTTATTTTATGACCCTAACTAAACTTCACACTCTCTTTAACTTGTCATTTTGCAGGTAGTAGTCATGTTGGTAGTGGCTGATGCGTCAACGCAAACGACGGGAACGGCACTGGCGTAAGGTGCTAATTGGACCGTTCCCGCAATCCAAAACCCCAAGAACTCATTTGTATCCGACGCACACACGACACCTAAGAACTCGGGCCCACCTAATGGTGTTGGCCTGCGAAGATGCCTTCAACAAACACCGAAGACTTGCGGCGAAAGTTTCTCGTTGTGCAGCAACAACGTTCCGCGCCACCCAACCTGGTCAGCGACACTCTCGCCCAACAACAACAACAGCAGCAACAACAACAACATCTCCACACAATGATGACAACAACACCCATGGCAATGGGGGCCAGCGGAGAGCCGGAGAGGACCTATGTCTTTCCGGGCAATACAGCCCCAGGTGCCCCTGGTGGGGCAGGCATACCGGGCGTAGCCATCATATCCAGCGGCAGCAGCACCCTAAACCCGGCCGGCCCCTCGCGCGGAGGACATGCGCGTTCTGTCAGTCATGGTGGGGGGGCCATTGTTGCTGTCGGTGCCGGCGGTCGGCCCATAAAGTCGGCCATGAAAGGCCACCAGCGTGCCTTCTCGCAGGGTCAGATTACGGACTCGCCGCCCGGCAGTGCTGCGCCAGCGGGACGTGGTCACAGTCGTGTCGGCTCCAAAACGGACTTCATACTGCCGCCCGGCCACAAGGATGAGCCAATCAGGGAGCGCGAATTCGGCCCATCGGCGCCGAGTTCGGCGACCAGCGGTCGTGGCCATTCCCGACAGGCATCCCGCTCCGAATCCATATACACGCTGCGGCGCACCGAGGCGCCGCCCTGGTGGAAGCGCTTCAGCCTGTGCAACTACAACACCACCGACAAGTTTGAGGAGCGCAGTTATCGCATGGTGGTGCCCAATCACACAGTGCCGCCCAAGACACCCAAACGGGACCATCCCAACGGTCAGTTTGTGGGCAATAAAATACGCACAACAAAATACACGTTGCTCTCGTTCATACCGAAAAATCTGCTGGAGCAGTTCCATCGCGTGGCGAATCTGTATTTCATATTCATTGTGCTGCTCAACTGGGTGCCGGCCATTAATGCATTTGGCAAGGAGGTGGCTATGATTCCCGTCATCTTTGTGCTGGGCGTGACGGCTGTCAAGGATCTGTTTGAGGATCGGCGACGACGAGCATCTGATAAGCGCATCAATAATACCACTTGCAGGGTTTACGACGGGTGAGTCTCATTCTTTTCTATATGACTTCATTGAATATATAATATGAATTTGTAGATCTATTCAGCTATATTAGCATTTAATTTATTCTTTAAAAGAAGAAGGAATTTGTTACTCATAAAGATTTGGTTTTTATGTTCTCAATTATAATAATACCTATATTCATTAATTCTTTATTTGTTTAAATTTTAATTAATGCTTTTACCTAATATAGATATTTGTGTTCAAAGTTTAAAGTCTTTTGTATCTGATATCTATCTATTTTCTCCAATGGATTCTGCTCATCTGTTTAATTTGTTCAAGCAAGTCTCCAACTCGTCTCGACCAAAATAGCAAACTCCGCTAAATACTCACCTACCTTATTCGTTTTCTCACATCATCTATTACCTTTTATGCTTAACGCAATTTGCCAAATTCGCGTCGAATAACTTTCCCTTGCCAAATCTAAACCAAAGCAAAACATTGAAGTGTAAGAGGGTATTATAAAAAAAAAGGTGGCCAGCCACACGCAGTCTAGAGCGCTCAGCTTAATGCTAAGTCATCGATAGCGATTATTTTTATGCTCGATCTACGAATCGATAAACAGATAGATAAAAACCGCATAGCAAGCGACAACAACGACAGCAGCTAAATCAAAATAAGCCAACAAAATTGCTAAACTTTCCCTCAAAGTGACTGCTTCCTCTGCTTCTGCCCAGCGCTGATGCTTCTTCTTTTACCTTGCGTCTGTGGCTTGGCTGTCCTACATTTAAGCGTCGTCGTCGTCGCCGTCGACGTCTGCGGTAGCTGCTGCTGCTACTGCTGCTGCTGCTGCCTGTCTAAAGTGTTCCGTTTGTTTATTTGCTGCCTGCACGCGTCAACTTTCCAAACCCAGTGACAATTTAGTTACTCACTTGCATTGCACGCGCAGCTGTTGCTTTTGCTTGGCCCGCTTCTCTCCCCTCTACCCACTTCCCTGTTCCCTTTCCCTTTCCCCTTAACTGGCTGTTATCAGCAATGATAGGAACCGTGAAGTTGGCTCCCAGTTTGCTGCTAAGCCTTTAAGCAATCAGCTACTGTTGCAACCGCTGCTGTTGCTGCTGTTGTTTTTGCTTTTGTTTGTGGTCTTGTCGGCTGACCAATGAACTTAGGCATTGTTGTTGGCAATTAGATTTGCATTTTCCCATTTTGTTTTGCACAAGTTGTAAGAAGCCTTAGTTATTTTTATACGCTTTGTCGAGGGCATTGCACTTTTGTTGCTACGTATTTAAAGAATATATGCTTATGAACAAATTTGCCATCATAATTTCCAAAACCAAAAATTTCAATTTATATAATCAAATATTTTCTTAGTTATATTTCTTTTTATATTTCAAATTCGACCGACATTCTAAATTTGTATTTGTAATTTTTCTGTTGATATATACATTAAATATCTATATAAAAGTGCTGTACCCACAAGGGTATATATTCTTCGTTCTCTTCAAAATTTTCTCTGCTTCTTTGTTTAATGTACATGCGAGTTTCGCACAGTGGCACAATGACTTATAAAATTGTTGTTAAGTTTGTCGTTAATTGGGTCGCCTGTCTGAGAAGTTTCTATTTGTGTAAACAAACAAAGAAACATTAACAAAATGTTTAAAAAATAACAAAGACTAGCTAAAATCAGTTGCAACATGTGTTGTATACCAATTATGGGGGTTTTTAGAGACTGCATTTAAAAATGTCTGACTTTAAATGGTTTCATTTTAAAAGTGAGTCGAATTTAGCTGCCTTCGAAATGCGAATTCGCTCTACAATTGAGTTATTTTCACTGTGCCTGGGGTATACCGTATACCGTTGTTCCTCATGACTTCCGTGACTTGAATTTGTTGTTGCAATCCGCGACTCAACAGTTAAATGCAAATGAGACGCATACTTATGTGGCTGTGTGCGTGTCGTGTGAGTATGTGTGTGGGCACACCTGGTGACTGCGAGCTCTTACTGATTTTCGTGTGGCAGCAAACAAGCAACAGGCCCATTACTATTTCGCACGCCTACCTGAGGGCTATTCAGCGACCAGCGTCCAAATTTAACACGGCCCTGACCATCTCATGCTCGTCCAATTTCAGTTTCGCCCTGAACTGAACACCGAACACACCACACTGCCATCATCGAATTCAAGACCATGTGCTATACAATGTTGAGCATTTACATGAGTCACTGTAGCATGTGTGTGTGCGTGTGTGTGTGAATGCGATTGTGAATTTCTTGTGGTCATGTTTGCTGTTGACAAATGACTTGGCAAGCTGTTCAATTTGCGACAATGGTGTGGGGCTTTTTAGCAAATGCATTTAAGTGTGTAGGAGGAAACAATGCAAACTATACTAAAACTTGCATCAGTCATGTTTATAGCCTACTAAATAAAATCACACACCTCCCAAAATCTCGAATCGAAATGGTGCTAATTGACAATTGGCGTATAGGCTAGACGGTCAACATTCTACGGTTGCGTAGCAAATTCCAATTAAATATGATAATTGAACGTGCTGGCCTGCAAATGAATGCGAAATGTCTGTGAATATTTGTTATTTACACTACAAAAAGAATCATGTGCTAATTTAGTTTAGGCAAACGCAGTATAACAGTCATGCAGGAAGCCAAAGAAATGAGACTAGAATGTTTAATATGTTTCTCGAGCACATTGAACCTCTTAAGATAGCTCAGACAGCAAGTTAATTGTTGCAATTGTTAAAGATAACAGTTGTAATGTGTAATTTGTTTATATTTCATAAGTAAAACACAGCTGCCCAAGCATCATCACACACATAGTCTGACTCTTGAAATGCCAAACCCTAAAATCACGATTCCAAAATTATCAATACCATAAAAAAGCTGTTAAAAACGGAATATAAAATACTTGAAAAATCGAAGGAATATTTAAGTCTTACATTAACAAACTTAATACACGCATTTTTCAGCATTATGCCTCCACGTCTGGCTTCCTGAACAAGCCCAAACTGAAATCGAGCTCAGAGCAGCTCTTATTCTTATTTTTTATTGTGTTTATGAAATAGAGCCAGAACATTTAAGTCACGACAGTAGCAATGTAATTGAAATAAATTCCAATGCAAAAGTATGCAATCAATAAAAACTTGTTTGTTTTTTAGTGATATAAAGTATATGCAACGAGCTTCAATCGAGTTTCGTTGTTGTTGTTGGGGCTATTTGTTTTAAACGTGGCAAGTGCTGCAGGTCTTGACGTAATCACACGGCATACATATTGCTGCTGTTGCTATCGATATGCCAGCAGGGCATAAAGTGAATTATGGAAATAGCACTATATATATACATATATGTGCATATTAAACTTATGCCTCGTAACAATATAATTTCCTCTCTGACGAGATTGTTGCATTTTAAATTTCATATGGAAAAAACTCGTGGTTGGTTCATAAAATTCTCGATTTCATACCGGCATCGCTTTGTTGCTATTAACGACGACCACAGCTTTGCATTTCCAATTCTATATACAACGCAATTGTTGCCATTCCCCATTCGAAACAGTTGTTGCAATTCAAAAATTAAACAGAAATTGTAAACAAAAATGGATCATGCCGAAATAGTTGTGTTGTTTATTGATACAGATTAAGTGCGTCAGACGGCCGAGATTTAAAGCTTTAATTTAATTAATATTTGCCATAAGCACAAACAAGTTCTACAAAATTCTTAACTAACTGGGGCAATAATATACATTGCTTCATATATCGCTGACTCCAGGTTCGAGTTTCAAACTCCACAGCCAATAACTAAACTGACGTGGTGAATGTCTTCCTGAGGACGAATTCGGACGGGTTTCGAAATGAATCGAAATATATACAAAAATATAAAAACACTTGACCTAGAGCCAGCGAAATACATGTTTATTTTGTATATATATATCTTATATATATTTCATGAGATGAAAATAATATGCTAAGATTTCATTTATAAAAAATCCAACTCGAACAAACATATTCTAAATTCTCATAGAATTTATTTTATTTATTATTATATTTTCTTTTTGAGTGAAGGCTGGTTCATTGTTTTGTTTTTAATAAAATGCGCTGCTTGTTTTGTTAAACTTTTATATATTTCAACTTTTGATATAACTTATTAAGCTGGCAGTTAAATGTAATGACTTGACAGCTGCCATCTATCCCAGACACTTCTCTGCCCTTGGCGCATTTAAATATTCTAGTCCTAGACAGCATTGGATGGAGAGTATTCACACTGTCTAAGTGCTTTAGACCGCCAGAATGGCACATAAAGCGATACGGGTTCAAGGTTGTGGGTCCACATGCACCGAAATGGCCACGAAAAGCACCAAAAACAGCGCAAAACCCACCCAAGCTAACCTTGAAAGCAAAACAAGCCATACAGTCAGAAACTGAATAAAATATAGTTATTATAAATGTAGTGTGTTCTTGAATAAATATATAATAGAATAGAATAAATATGATGATGGTTTATGCATATATAAACATGTGCATATACAAATATGTCACTTTGGCAATATGTTGGAATGGTCTGCAGTAAGATTTGATTTGGGTTAATAAATACACTGGGGAAAAAATATATATTTAAAGATGGAAAATGACAGGCGCATGTACAACAAGTTGTATCAAGAGCGCATATAAGAATAATAAGATGGACAGACGATAACGGTTATATCGACTTTCCTAGTGTTGCTGATCAAGAATATACATACTTTAAGGGGTTGGTTCTTTCAGGAATTTTCCAGTTCTAAAAAGCATTCTGGTTTTTCCAAGTGTTGATGATGCTGGTAAAAGGCCTGTCTGCCCTGGCCGGACCATACCGGTTCACACAAAAACCAAACAGATGACATTGAAAACGCTTGAATATAGCAACTAAGCAATTGAGAAACGAGTTTTATTTTTCATTTTGCCGCCGCTTCGTCGCTGTTGAACAAACCGGTTGGCAAACAGCTTTGCTGGCCGTGTCGCCCCCAGACAACGTTGTCTAGCAAGAATCGCCAACGGGCAGCTTCAGATCAGCATCAGCCTGAATGCTGACGGCGGCTCTGACTTGCTGACGGAGCTAAAACTTGCCGCTGTGATGTCAGCGCAACTCAGCTGGCGGCCCTCTCTTGCGACTATCAGTGCCAGCTGTGGCGGCATTAGTTGCACAGCCGGAGTTGTAGCCAGAGCCGGCTGTCTGATGGGCCATGTTAACAAAGCCGACAACATTATCACAGTGGGCCAAGTTAATCATACTCGCTTGTACTCGCACAAATGGGAAGCTGCCACTGACACATTCAGCCCCAAACAACTTGGATTCGAGATTATGAAAGAGTTTGTGTGTGTGGCAAATGGAATACGCGTTTTTTTGACAGACCGCGTCTAGAAATGCCAGTTAAGTTGTACACCTCGGTCTGATACTGTGTGCTGCCTTATCAACTAATCTTTCACACACTTCAGACAGTTGGCAGTGTGCTCGCAACAGCTGTGATAATATTTGCAGCCAGCCTTGAAAACTGAAGAACACAGCACAGAGAAAATATATATATATTCTCTATATATATATATAAATAGGGTTATGTACAGCCAAATCGATATATAAGATCTTTTCAACTCTTCTCCAGTTATTCCCCAACCTCATAATAACTTATGCACATTTCTCAGCATTTGAATGACACTAATTGTTTGCTTTGACCACTGATTGAACTCACTTGAACAAAGAATGTCACTGTTCCTTCTATGTACGAAGATTAAATACTTCCAGTGATGTGGCATAAGTGCGTATATTTTACCGTATGTTGAGTAAATTCAATTTGAGTCGTGCCACTTAACAATTGAGCATAGACAAACTTTTTGAAAATCATATGAAAACTTTACTGAAAAAAAGACAAACATATTTAATATGTCAAATAAGTTCTTAGGTTTATTTCTAAAATACAGGGTATTTGAAGTCTTCTACTTTGTCTCGTAGATATTTATCTGTGTCTCATTAAACTAAAAAGTGTACAAGAGTGCAAATTGATGTCACATTCGATAGATAAAATCAAAGTGTGCAAATGAATAACTGTGGGAGTGTAGTGAAGAATAATTTTATGAAAAGCACCTACTCCTCCACAAAAGCAAAGAGTTCGTTCGAGATTTTGCAATGGAATTTCCACACACGAAGTGAAAAGGCAGTCGGGTGCTCAGGTGCTACCCCTCCAAAAGTCAAATCGACAAGTGCGGGTCAAGGTTGGAGTATGGAACTGTGTTTGGATGTGGGTACAACACAAGCGCATAGCTCTAGAGACCCATAATAAGAAATAAAGCATTGGTCATACATTCATTCATTACAGCTGGAGAAAGAAATAAACAAACAAAGCAACTCTGGTGGCCTTTCCCTATAATTGACCTTACTTACTATATAGTTGGTGTGGTTATTATTATTGTCATTGTTGTTGCCGTTGTGGTAATTGCATATAAGTTTCGCTTTTCTGTGTGCCACGAACTGTGTCAACATTCCCTTGCTTGAGCAGCAAGAACAACAATAACGACAAATCAAACGCTGACCGCTTGGGATATTAATTATTAATTATGGGCGTACAATCGAGCGAATTGAAGCACCCAGCAATTGTCTCCATATGTGTGCATGTTTGTCTCTGCTTCTCTCTGCTCTTCTCTGCTCTTCTCTGCTCTTCTCTCCACTTCTTCCGTTCTACTCATCCAATGGAAAACTTCCACATTGCGTGCATACAGATAATTACATGGCAAAATTGTCTTTTCATTTCGAACGCGCTCGACTTGAGCGTGTGGGTGAAGACTGTGATATGGCTGTGGATCTAACGGCAGTTACTGCTACACTCAACTGAACCTGTACACCGCCCAACGCCCAAATGCTCAGTGCTCTAATGGCGTTTACATGATTGATTCGAGTGCGTTCGCTCTAGGCCAAGTTAATGAAGCAACACAATGAATTATTGCTCAACATTGTAGTCTGAGCCAAACTTAAAAATTTATATCAAATGCCACTTGTCGTTATTGTCATCGTGCATTTAATGGCCCGCAAAGCAAGGAAATGCGATATCGTTAGCTGTAAAAACGATTGCAGGTGGTCAACAGATAGAGTATATATACAAAAAAATAACTAATTGCCGTTTATTAAAATGATTCTTATTTGTAGCATGACAAATGGTGCACTGTTATGTTGAATGCCGTTGCAGCTGGCTCACAGAAAGAGTATACCTGAATGAAAAAGATAACACATCTGCCCTTTAATCATATACTTCATTTTTTTTTAAATGATTACTAATGATGCACCATTATGATGAATGTACAGTCACACATCATTAATATATATATAATAGATTTAAGTAAATTGGAATTACTAAATATCAGCCTACGCAATCAATCATAACCACTTAATTGCTCCAATAGTCATTCTGAACTTGAACTGAATAAGTTAAGAGTTTCGTTGACATTGTCTTAATTGTGTGACAATCGCGACGATCAACCCAATTAGAGCCTGGCTGACTGCACAAAAATGTCCTATTAAATATGTGATAATTCACTACAAACTAATAAACTTGGTCTCTGTCCCGGACAATCTAACATCTCGACTGCCTAGGTTTTCGTTTACCAACGCTATCTGCTGATTGCATCTCGACTCGGCTTGATATCGTTACCTATTAAATGTTTTAATATCCAGTAGAACCTGGGTTGGTCAGCTGTCTAGCCAACTAGTTTAGCCCAGGTCCTAGGCACAATCAGTCGATACATTTACATTCGCTGCTTTTAATGATGGAGCATATATTTATGTGTGTGTGTGTGTGTGTGTGTGTGTGTGTGTATGTACCGCCTTACTTATGAGTGTTTTATTGACTCGTGCAATGAGGCATGCGCATGTGCTTACTTCTGACCACGTCGAATGAACTTTAAGTAAATTGCCTGCCTGCATTTCCATGGCGTCCTCGCAGCTCGTAACAAACGTAGCAATAACAACTCCCCCATGACCCACTTTGGCCCACATACACACACATTTTTATGTACGGAGGGAGTAACAAATACAAACACTGAGTCCACAATTATGTGGATGGTCTGCGTGACGCTCAGCAGTTTCCTCAACGCTCTAGCCAAGTTCTGGTATGCATTTTCTTTGGCTTAAGCATTTATTAATCACCATTAATGGGATATCAAAACTTACTGTATGTAAAATAGTTATTTGAATTAATGTAAACAGTAGATATATTCAACCTTACTAGCCGTTTTCTGGCAAGTACTTTTGTCTTGCACACTTAGTTATATATGGCCGGCAAATGCTTTATTAAGACAATATAATTTCTTGCACATATAACAGACCTGATGATGTGTTAAAGCCGATAAGATAAACTGCATTTTTGCAACATGTATTTATTACACACAGCAATAACTTTTGAAAACTTGTAATAAGACTAATACTTATATATAGACACATACCCAGTAAAGACTTTTTGAAACTATACTTTTATTATGTTCTTCTTGAAATAAGTAAGTACGTTCAACCGATGAGTTTCCATGTTAAGTTAAAGTAAGTTTTTATACACATATAATATAATATATACACTCAGCAAAAACTTTCAAATTTTTGTAATATGACACACACATTTATGTGATATGTGGTGTAACAACGGATGAGCTTCCTGGTTAAGATAAAGTACGTAAGAACATACTCAGCAAAGATTCTTAATAGTTCTGCATAGTTTAATGAGTTGTATAAGCCAGAGTTCATATTTTGAATGCTACTAAATAAATTGAGAACAAATATAAAAGTATTTGTGTGTGCTTTTAAGAATGGGCACTTAAGAACTGGTTACATCAGCTTCAGGTCGAACACTCTCGACCAAAGCATTCCTACTTGTTGTTTGCGAAAAAAAAAAACATTTACAATGCTTTATTTGGTCGAGCAAATAAAATAAAATAAATGCAAACCAATTAACGCAACAAATTCTATTGATTTTCGGCATTCCTTTTCGGTGAGCTTAATTTATTTTAAAGCATTTGTTAAGAAACCTTAAAACTTGTTTTAATACCAGCTCCAATCAAATAGAAATCAAACGAAAAATATTTGAAAATGCGGCTCAAATAACTAACTGATCGCAGTGTGTAATTTTCATAAAGTTATTTTCGGTGTTGGAAACACAACATATTATTATTATTCTGATTATTCTGATTATTATTAACAAGCGCCGACAAATGGGCGTGTGCACGTCGACAAAGTAGATTGATGCAAGCAACACGATGCTTGTAACCATCACGCCACCATTTGAGTGAAATACGTTACCAATAAAATGAAATTCAGTTGCAGGAAAGGTCTTATCAACGAAGACAGCTTGCCAGTCACTCTGGTATCCATAATAACAAATAATGAAAAGTCTTGTGCTGATGTTTACGAGGCCCACATTCACTTTGGGCCTAGATAACAAGTTAGAGTGGGCACGTGGAGGGGGCCGAGGGCGACTTGCGTGCGTTTCGATTTGCAGTAAAGTTAGCGTTTGTTCTGCAACTAATACAAACAGCAATCAGCGTGGCTCAACATCGAGTTAAGTTCCCAGTAAATTGAGGCAGTTCCCCAGTGCCGCGTAATTTGCCTGCCATCACCAGCTCATCAGCGATTCAACATTCAACAAATTTGGTGTCAAGCGGCACCTTTAAGCCAATTAGATGACATGCAATAAACGCAACAGAAATTTTGCAGACTTACAGAATGTGTAATTTGTTAAACGTCTTAAGACTTGTTGAACTGTTTGTCACTCGCTTTAATTGCCACGAAATGTTTGTAACAACAGCCGCTAAACAGCCCCTCTTTAGTTAGTTGTCACTTTCGTGGCAAACTAGCCCCGAATTCAAGGTCTATAACAGCTGAGTGAATAACCCAAATCTGATGTGAAAGCGAAACACTCATGCGTCATATGTTAATTGAACTTTGAGTGATTCACAAAAAATCAAAAATCATAGCTGAAAGGAAAGTTATCTGTAGGGGTATGCAAGGATGGAAATACCCGAAAACGTTAATCGGAAATTGTTTAAAAATCGTATTTTATTCATTTTAATTCTATAAACAAATGTTTTCTTATTATATAGATAGGCATATGTTAAAGTTGGCTGTATATATTCATATTTTTTGACATGACTTCATTTTTGTAATGTCAACAATATTTCTTTATCTCTTAGAAGAGCAATTATAAATTTTAAAAACATTTTTATTGGTCTTATGAAATATGTTGAACTTTTGTTGTATAAGGAACACATATTGCAAATAATAAAATCGATTACACTTATCTTTTAAAGGCTAACGCCAATTTTAATCTGACAAATGTACAATACATTTTTCAGTGGGTATTACGAACTTAAGTTTCATTTCTTACAGATAACAGTTTATCGCTTTATCAATGCAACGGACCATTTACACTGAGGCAATGGAATGATATTCTGAGTCATATAAAGTGATTTTTAAGCCTTAAAGAGCCACACTTCCGTCTGCTTCGATGTCTAATTGGAAGAGTGATTACTGAATTATGTGATTCACATTTACATTTTTCTCGACTTTAGGTATTGTTCGAATGAGTTTAATTTTTATTATTATTGTAGGAATTACGTTATTCATTCAGCGTTTGCTTACTGTATGGCTGCAATCAGTTTCGTGGTTGGTTATCAATAAGTACTAAAATAATAAATATGATTATCAAAGTGTTGTCGTTGATCTTTATGAAAGAAATAATAGAATTTTTGAGAAACTAAGCACAATATAATATCTTATCGGGTAGGTCTCCGACGTGGACTCCATGTCAAAATGATAACAGGCGAAATTAATAACTCTTGAGAGCAAAACGAAAATAATGATGATAATGTTATATTTAAAGCTCGGAACGCATCGACGTCACTTCCAGCGAAATGTCAATTAGGGAATTGCAACCAGGCAACTCGCCGACAAATAAACAACAGTAGACAGTAAACAGTAAACAGTAAACACAAATATGCTGGTTCATGTAATTAGAGTTTGTTGTTTTTGTTGTTGTTGAGTGGTGCACCATGTAAATTGTGTTAGAATATACAATCTCGCTAATGACCCAATTAAAATGATAGCAAAAGACTTTCACTCCGAGAACCAGTGGCAAATCCACCATTTGGCCCTGTTAACGTTAACGGAAATTTAAGGTTGGTCATTGTTACGACAACAGGGCAAATCTGAAATCAAGCAATGCAAGGACATGTCTGACACGAACAATGCAGAAAGCCCAACAGGAGGCAGACATGCAGGCAGAGGCAGTCTGGTTGCGATCGCAGCTGCCCTTAACACGCAAACCCTCGTCTGCCCAGACAATTACATTTTGTTGTTGTTGTCCTTTTTTTTTTGCGCAGTGAGAGAGAAAGTGCAGGAAAGTGAAAATTAAAAAGAAAATGACCCCTGACGTCCCACTGTGGATTCTTTCATAAATATCTAAGTAAGCAGCAGGGGCAACTAAAATTACAGCATGACGCCATCCGAAAGCTTTTGGGCAAGGCCCAATGTCAGCAGACAGGCAGCCGATCCGTTGTCCTTGGCCGTCAGCGTTGGCGTTGCGGATGGCGCACTAATTCACCAATTGTGTTATTACTTTGCTAACTGCCTCAGTTCAGGGCAGCTCTAATGGGGCTCACCTTGAATCTGTTTGCACAAATGTCCATCACTCCGGTGGTGGACAGCTTTCGATTTATAACCGAGACTTCTTCCCTCTGACATATTTATCATTGTTGGTATAACATGCAAATTGTCCTGCGTGAAACTATGACAATACGCCTAGTTGACAGCTGAGTTATGGACACTCCAACTAATTCGACATAATGAACGCTCTGCAATCCAATTCAAATAAACCTAAGTCATAAACTATTTGACATTTTCGGGAAAGTGGTTCGATTCCCAGTCTCGCATGTTTTATGGAATTGCGTCACTTATCAACGCTTATATTGTGAGCGATAATATTTAACTTTTCACAGTGATGATTATTTTTTTTTTATATGCTTTGATAGGCTTGGATATTATGTGAATTATACTTCTTAACTGCTAATGAGTGCTGATGTTCTGACCAAACTGAAGATGGTCATTCATACATTTCTTATCTAAACGTCATAAGTTATAATTATATTTAAGCTCAGCAAGATATAAGTGTCAACATTTTGTTGGCCATTTTTAAGCTTTTATTACTCGATTTAACAATTTCATATACTAAAATATACACATATAGATTTCGCTTTTATAAATGGCTTTGGTAATATTTTAAGTTCAAAACTTGATTTATTCTAACGATTTGAATTTTGCCAATTAAATAATCCGTTTTGTTTTTTTTTTTCTCCCGGCAGTGAAACGGAGCGCTATAAAAGAATAAAATGGCAAGATTTGCGTGTCGGCGACATTGTCCATTTGTCCAACAACGAGACGGTGCCAGCGGATATCCTCTTGTTGCGGACTAGCGATCCCCACGGAGTCTGCTACATTGACACCTGTGACTTGGACGGCGAAACAAATCTGAAGCGTCGCGAGGTATGTACAAGCATATGTGTGATATATGTGTGCTGGCCAAAGGCAGACTGCAGCTGTGGCTATTATGGAAATAAGTGAGCTTTGTTCATATTTCGTTGTTAATATTTCATTTGCAGGTTGTACGTGGCTTTACCGAAATGCAGAACATATTTGTGCCCAGCAAGTTTACGAGCTTCATTGAAGCAGATGCGCCAACGACAAAGCTGTATAGATTCCATGGGGCCTTAATACATCCAACTGGGGAGCGTGTACCCATTTCGACCGATTGCCTTTTGTTAAGAGAGAGCAGACTGAAGGTAAGAACCCACATAGACACATACAACCCCACATACGATATGAAGTTTGACTCGAGCACTTCTGTTTTCTTGTAGAATACGGACTACATTGAGGGCATTGTTGTCTATGCCGGACATGAAACGAAGTCCATGCTAAATAATAGTGGTCCAAGGTACAAACGCTCCCAGGTGGAACAGCAAATGAATATTGATGTGATATGGTATGTATACACACATCAACAGAACAATAGCAGAAAGAACGGTTATCTTAGGCAGACAACGATGATTACAAATAGCTTTCTGGTGATTAACTGAATAGTTCACTTAAGTGTGTTAAGTTCTGGGTTCAAAATAGGCGTATACTAACAGGTGCTGATCTAGAAAATATATATATACTTTATGGGTTCGGATACGTCTCCTTCAAGGCCTTGCAAGCCCTCTAATAAAAATGGTATAATCCTCGAAGTGTCAAAAATTAGATTTATTATGTACATATAATATATGTACGTGTGTTTTCACAGTGGGGATAGAGTTTAAAAATAACTGCACTTAATCGGAGTGCACTGATTAAATATCTATTATATCATGTCAATAATGACAACTATTTAAAAGAAAATCAAAATAATCATTGTTATCTCTCTGCGTGTTGCCAAAAATTAAAAAGCACTCATGTGACAGACTAGGTTTGATATAATAATCTATAACGGCTCGTCATCAAATCGAACTTATTTTAATTGATAGTAGTATTTTTTGAGAATGCTAAGGTTGCTCCTTGCTTCTTTCTTAAGCTCTAATTTCTGTAGCTTGGTGAATTATAAGAATTTAATATAATTCGAGTATAGAATTTAAATTCGGTTTGTTACTGATAACTAATTAATCTGGTCTAAGAAATATGAGCGTGTTGACGTGTTTAACTTATTCATTAAATATGTGTTTATTTTGCCTATACTTTGCTGTTGCAGGTGTGTGATAATATTGTTGATCCTTTGTGTTGTTGGCGCCATCGGCTGCACAATGTGGCTGGGCTCCTTTGTTAACTTCCCCGTGCCCTATTTGCCATTTGACGTTAATTCTGCCCTAGAGGGCATGCTCACATTTTGGACATACATCATTATACTGCAAGTGATGATACCGCTCTCCCTGTATGTGACCATTGAGCTTTGCAAGATTCTGCAGGTGTTCCACATACACAACAACATCGATCTTTACGATGCGGACACCAATAAGCAGACGGAATGCAGGGCGATGAACATCACTGAGGAACTGGGCCAGATACAGCACATTTTTTCAGATAAGACTGGCACACTGACCGAAAACAAAATGATCTTTCGCCGCTGCGTTGTCAACGGTGCTGACTATAATCATCCCCCATCGGAGCTGGAGAAATTGTATTCAAAGCCAGGAGCGCCAGCGCCGCCCCTGCTGCCTAACGAGGCGCTGCAGGATGATATGCAGCAGTTGGCCGGGGTGGGCGTTGGTGCCTATCTCACGCCCAATGCACAGAGCATCCAGGAATTCCTGGTTGTGTTGGCCATCTGCAATACGGTCATCGTCAGTGCGGCGCCGCATCGTGATCTCATGAACGCAAGCGGCATCATCGAGTTGCAACAAAGCGTGAGCAGTCAGGCAACTGTAGGCCCCTCAGCCTCCACCCTGAAGCATGTCAGGCAGCGTTGCAATCTAGTGAATACAACGACTACAACGACATCCACAACCATTCTTAATGGGACACCGCAGCCAGGAGCGGGAGCCTTGACAGATCGTTATTCGCGACTGACCGACTCGCGTTCGGTGACCCCGTCACCGCCCCCCAATTTGCTGTTTGCCATGCCCGCACAGAGTCATCAGCCGACACTCTCGCCGATCAGCAGTTCGCCAGAGTCGACGCCTGGTTCGGAGTCTCCATCGCCGCCCATGAAGAACAAGGCGCTGTCCAATAGCATTTCACCCACGGGTCGCGCCAAGGCTGTCATCAACTCCAAGATCACCAGCATAGCCACATTTCTTAATGCCAAAACGTATGGCAAGCGCATGAAGATCAAGTAAGTGTGCCCCATAAGACTGATACTGATTCGAAAACAGTTTTAAACTCTCAATTTGTTCACAGCCACACGAAGACGGAAACTATTTACAGAACAGCTGACGGCCGTCCTCTCTATGAGGCAGAGAGTCCCGATGAGCTGGCGCTCGTCAATGCCGCATATAGCTATGATTGTTGTCTACTAAATCGCAGCCCCAATCACATACTTGTTGGTATGCCAACGGCGGGCGCCACCATTGAGTATGAGATACTCAAAATACTGCCCTTCGATTCAAGCCGCAAGTGCATGTCGATTGTTGTCCGTCAAACAGGCACCCAAGAGATTATCCTCTACACAAAGGGTGCCGACAGTTCCATTATGCCCGTTCTGGCGGCCTGCCCGCAAAACAGCCCTGAGGGTAAGTGAAGCAATCAGAGCAAACGTGCAGCAAGAAATACACTTAGAATATTCCGTACAGGGTATATTAATCATACATAACTGTTTTTGATTTCGATTCTTAGGCTTGCTCCGTGAGCAGACGCAGCAGCAGTTGGATCGCTATGCACGGGAAGGTCTTCGAATTCTGGTGATGGCAAAGCGTAGCTTAAATGCTAGTGATTATACGGACTGGTGGGCGCATCATCAGGATATTGAGATGTCACACGAGAATCGCGAGCGACGGCTGCGCGACTCATTCGCCAAGCTGGAAAGCAATCTGACGCTGTTGGGCGCCACAGGCATTGAGGATCGCTTGCAGGATGGTGTCCCTGAGACGATAGCATCGCTACTTGCAGCGGGCATTTCTATATGGGTGCTAACGGGCGACAAGCCGGAGACGGCCATCAACATTGCCTACTCGGCCAAACTCTTCACACAGCAAATGGAGCTAATTAAGTGAGTGATCCAAGAATAGTCTTATTCATGACCTTTTATTTAAGACTTGCTATTTATGCAACTACAGGCTAACCGCTCGATCTCGGGATGCTGCGGAGACGGCCATTAATTTCTATTTGACGGAAATGAGGAATGCTAAGGCGACTAACTCCGTTGGCTACTGCCTAACGCCGCGCAACAAACCCCGCGCGCTGGTCGTGGATGGAAAAACGCTTACCTTCATTTTGGATCCCAAGTACGTCACTGCACACACTCCAAATAAGTCCAGGTCTAAACACCTGTCTTCTTACAGGTCAAAGTTGGTGCCGACATTTCTTAAGCTGGCCAAAGCGTGCGCCTCGGTGCTCTGCTGTCGTTCCACGCCACTGCAAAAGGCCTACCTGGTGAAAGTGGTCAAGGAGGAACTCAATCTGCGCACGCTGGCCATTGGCGATGGGGCCAACGATGTGTCCATGATACAAATGGCTGATGTCGGCGTGGGCATCTCTGGCCAGGAAGGTATGCAAGCAGTCATGGCCGCTGATTTTACACTCTCACGTTTTCGGTACCTGGAACGGCTGCTGCTCTCCCATGGCTATTGGTGCTATGATCGACTGGCGCGCATGATTCTATACTTCTTCTACAAAAATGCGGTAGGCACATATAATCCACATAATATGTTACTATATTTAATTACCATCTATATCTGGGATTGCAGGCATTTGTTTTTCTGATATTCTGGTATCAATTATACTGTGGCTTCTCCGGCTCTGTGATGATGGACCAAATGTATCTAATGCTTTACAACTTGCTATTCACTTCACTGCCGCCCTTGGCGATTGGTGTCTACGATAATCGAGTGCCGGAGGACTTGCTATTAAAAAATCCATATCTCTACAAAAATGTAACTAAATTACATAATCAAAACGAAATCTTGCTATAACCGTTTCATACATTTCAGGGTCGCTTAGGTTTAGTGTACAGGCCGCATGACTTTTGGCTGATACTCCTAGATGCCCTCTATCAATCTCTTGTCATATTCTTTATTGCCCTGTGCGCCTATGCGGAAAGTGATGTGGGTATCTGGGAATTTGGTACGACCATCACGGCCAGCTGTCTCTTTGCGAATTTAGTGCACTGCGCCATTGAAATACGTTCCTGGGTATGGCTTTTGTGTGCGCGCGCCTAAAACCAAATTCTATTTACCAACCACAACTTTTTTTTCTAGACGGTGCTCCATGTCATATCAATTGTAATCAGTTTGGGCTCCTTTTATCTCTTCTCCATTGTATACAATTCGATGTGTGTCAACTGCTTCGGACTGCCCTCAACTTATTGGGTCATCTTTCAATGTTTTGCCTCTGCGGTGCACTGGCTTGTTATATTGCTATCCACAGTGGTTGCTGTGCTGCCTCGGTAAATTTTAACCATACTCATTCCCAATGTACCTCTCTTAAACTCTACTTTCCTCTGTCTGCAGCCTGGTCCTAACTACAGTGCGTACATCCTTGTGTCCAGACGATAGCACCAAAGTCATTTTGAACAGCAAACGCGAGCGCAGCAGAGGTGAGGGTTTGTTAGTAACGTGGTCGCGCTCGACGTCAGCCTCATCAATTTATAGGTAAAAGGCACAAAATACTAGTTACCGCTGCAAGTTCAATTTGAATGATTTTATCATTATAAATTATTTTTTAACTATGCATGCTGCATACATATAATCCTCTTTTTTTATATTAGTTTTTCTTTTATGATTTTGTGTCCTTTTATTTATACATTGCATATTTGTAGTTTTAAGTAGACTTAACTTTTCATTGGCTGACTTTTAACGTTAAATTCTTTTGCAGAATCGCCGATTATGGGTCTAAGAATCAGATTATAACATCGATTACCTGATCCAGCGCCAAACTGCAACGTTTTCAGCCGCAACAGCATCATTCAAAATCTAATACTTACACATGTGCTTTCAGTTTAAATATGTGGCCTTTCGACACCGATTTATATTAGTGTAATTGTAGATGTTTAGTTGACCAACTCCAGCTCTCTAGTTTCTGAAATTAGCGTAGATATACACTTAGTATAAATTTGAATTAAATGTAAATCAGTTAGCTACTATAGCACACTAATTAATATTTGTTAGAACATTGTTTATTTCGGGATCATCACTAAGATTCCCATGCAACCTAATTGCACGTTTTAGTTAAAATGTTTGCCTTAATATTGAAACGCATCACTGAGACGCAATTGCAACAAATATATATGAATGTCGTCATTTATAAATATTTATTTGTATATAAGTAGTAAGTTAATGTATGTACGTAATTGCCTAGGCATATTTAGTGCATATAGCCAGCCACCTATAATCTAGTATAATCCTTACTTTCGCGCCGCACCTATTGCTAAACATAACTGATTAAAATAATAACACATTGATATATATATATATATATATGTTTGCGTACAAGGCATATGGATTATTTAAGCGACCGTCACTTTGTATATGTATGTACTGTATATCAGCATAAATGATAACTTTAAATACTGGACAATTCAAACGGAACAGGACCATAATGTTCAATGTTCGCGAAAAGGCTGTGATTCTACACTCATGAGAAATATACCTATACATAAGAAACCCCACTTTACTTTATTTAGATTCTTTATTTCAAGTATTACTAAAAAAAAAAGGAAGATATATATATATATATATATATACATATAAATAGTGTATCTTTAGTTTGTTGCATAAGCAAGGGACTTTTTTACTTTTTTTAATTTCAACAAATGACAAATGATTAAATTATTATAATCACATAGTTGTTCTAAACTATTAACATTAGTTATATGTAAATCGTTTCGAAAGAGAACAATTATAGATGCAATAATATTGTGTACGTTAAAAAAAAAAGAAAAACAACAACAGCAAAACAAAACAAACATTAGCTGAAATATTTACATTGTTGAAAAGCTAAAAATCATTGAATCAAATAAATGTATATTTACTTAAAAAATAATATCAATGCAATCTTTGTTTACTTTTTTTTATTGAATCCCTATCGCGTTTACCATAGGTTCACCCTTTTCACACCGTGTCACAATGTCAATTATTGATGGTAAACATTCTCAATGGTTTTTTTTTTTTGGTTAAGCAACTCAAAATTGAGGAATATAAAAAGATATAATTTATTTATTACATACATAACGTAAGTATATTTAGTGATAACCTAGCTATCTATAGCTAATATCCCAGAGGATTTTGAACTAGGCGAATGGTAAATTCAATACACAATGGCAACTGCGACTGTGGCAATGACTAGGATTGTGAATCCGTGTACTCCACACCCAAGTTAAAATTGCCAAGGAAATCGAGCTCTTCACTCTTGGCGATCACACGTGCGATATCGTGGGGTAGCAAGGCCACTTCTACGTTGGCTGCCGCTAGAGGCAGAGTATCTATCGCATGCGGCGATTGCTGTTGGTGCAGTTTGGCAGCCACGGCGCGACGCACCAACTTCTCGATGAACATTCGAAGCACATGTGCGAGTACGGTGAGCACCAGGGACTGAGATACACCTGGAACTCTGGTTTCTGCACTGAGAACAATGCCCACGTCTTTGCACATGTCGGTCACCAGCTGCGTGGACGCATCGAGATATTTGGGCGGCGGTAAATATAGCAACTGACGATTTATTGAATGATCGGATAAATTCGGAGGCCGTGGTTCTTTCAAACTAGGCGGATTCAGTCCAACCACATCGACAATCTGTTGGTCATCCACGATTCGTTTACGACGTGGCAGGCGTTTCGTCTGTTGTGCTAGCCAGCTGTTCAGGCGGGAGCTGGAGGTAAGTGTTGAAAAGGCCAATAGCTGCGGCTGCGGATCCTCCTTCAGTTGCTGTTGTACACGCTCCGATAAGGGTAATGCCGCTGAGTTAGCTCTTTGTCGGCTGACCGTAAGCATCTTTAAGGGCGGCGTATATCCGTGCAATCGTGCAAAGGTCACAATCTCGCGAGTGCTCCAGAAGTGCTCCTTGCCGCTGGCATGCAGGTGCTGGAGACGTAGATGTTGGCGCATGCATCGCAACAAAGCGCGTCCTCGCATGCATTCGAAGAAGCGCTGCCGCAAGGCCGACTGCGCTTGGAATTCAGCTAGGGTATGTCTGCCAAAGGCAAACTCACTGACTATGTTCGTGCTTGTCAGTGGCAGCCGACGAAGCAGAAACTCCACTGCACTCCGCATACTCTGGAACTGTGTGCCGCAAAAGCGCTGCTGGAGACTCACGCGCTGGCTTAGTGGCGGCCCCGGCACTGGCAGCACCTCCTGGCTGCTCATATTCGCATAACCGTGATCGTTTTGAATGCACTGGAGCAGGTGCCATCGCTTGGACAACTGCTGTGTTGGCTGCTTAAGCAGACTGAGCTGCGGCTTGAGCAGCGATTGCTGCTTGGCGGCCTGCTTCAGCTTCGATTGCAGCGGATCAATTATGTAGAGTTTGCCCGCTTTCTGAAAGACGACGTTCTTCACTTGGGCCTTGTTGTGTCCGTTGCGTAGCTGCTGAAGTTTGTTACCTCCATTGACTGCAAAAGTGGGTCTTGGAACAAGCATATGGTCGATGGAATCTGTTTGTGTCTGCTTTTTGGGGCTGCTCAGCTTCAGGTGCTCCGAGACGAGCACAGTGGGCTCGATTTGTTCAATGTCATCGCTTAGCTCGATTTTGTTAATGTACGCAAACAGATTATCATCCAGATCCTCTTTGTTCTGTGTAATGGAAATGGTGCGTGGCTTGGAACTGTCCAACGGTGGAGATAATGTTTTTACTGCGGGTGTTGGTGCCTTCAGCGGTTCTTTCTTGACTTCCGTTGGCTTCGTGGCCGTCGTCTCAGGAACATCGGCACGCAGCCAAACCTCCACAGTGGTCTCGCTGCCCAAGGTGTGCAAGCCGCACATAGTCTTGTCCAGCACAATGGTGTGCATTAGCTGGACGGCCTTCTGCTGCAGATGCTCCTGGAAATAGAGCTGTATACGCATGGGGAACTCACCCCAGCCTCGACGTGTTAGCTGGAAGGGAGGCGAATGCACATCCACAATATCATTTGGTCGATATGAATGATGCAGTTGGAAGCGCACCTAAAACGATTTAAACAGTTAAAGCGATCAAACTACGATATAAACAACGACTCACTTTTCTCAAGTATGTCTCCGGTGGCATTGGCAGATTTTTGCCTTGCACATAGACCAACCATTTGTATGCAAGCGCCTGACCATTTTGGACATCCGAATCAACACCACCTAGATACTTGGATGTGTTGCCCACCACAAAATGGAACTTGTTCTTGTTGTTCAAGCGGGATGTATTGAGTGCCGGCACAGACGCCTCCAGTTCCATTTGCTGTTTGTATGCCGCCTGCCTGCTGGTGCAGGGTTGTTCCTCACAACTGGCCACTTCCGTCTCCTTGCGCGCCTCCTGCGTGTGATCTGTAACAATGCCCTGCTCGCGTATCTTCTGTTGCCGTCGCCGCTCGGCTCGTCGATTCGCCGGATTTCGCAGCCTAATCGTCTGTTTTGCCAACGTTGCAGCTGTCCGCTCTGGCAGATGAAGCTGGATGGGAACTGGTCGTTTGCCCACAATCTTTTTGATGGCCGGATGCAAGGGCAGCTGCGCTCCGGCACTTTCCAGCCAATCCCCAAATAATGTATCGCTGGATCGTACCCGGGACACATCGGGAGCTGTTAGCGGAACTTGTTGCTTCTTGTAGTAGTCGCTGACAACATGGTAACGCAGCTTGTCCAAGAGCTGGCGTGCTTGCGAAAGTCGCGCATCGATTTCGCCCAACTGTTGCTCTTTTAGGGTCAATTCCGTTTGGAATTCGGCTCGAATAATTTGCTCGATGCGTTTCAGTTGTGCCACGCTCTCAACGTTGGTAACAGTGATTCTCTTCTCAGCCTGCTTCTGCTTTTCATCCTCTGGGTATTCTGTCTCTTGCTTGAAGATCTTCTCCACGTGGGAGCCAGTGGCGGAGCTGTCGTAGTCGAAGCCATAATCGGGATCATGGTATTCACTGTGCCTGCGTTTCTTTGGCGCTGTTGTTGTGTTTGTCGTCGTCGCCGACGAATTCTCCATGTGCGTGTGAGCACTGTTGTTATGTGGTAGGTGGCACACCCACAGGTATTGTATCACCTGGGCTCAAAAAAAAACAGCTGACATATACTTGTTAACTGTCTTTTGCACATTTATGCAGCTCTCGGTTTTAAATTACCAAAATTAATAAAACGCGCAAAATGTTTGTGTTTGTGGCGAAGTTTGTTGATACAATACCGATATATCGATAAGTGTACAGCACTTTCTCAAGACCACGCGCCTGAAGTTACCCAACACTGTCGAAATCATCTGTTCCTAACGCGGGAAAGAATAAGAACGTACGCACTTGCGCTGAATATTTACAGTTTTGTAAATCAAATATCAAATATTTATATAGACTTCAACATGGTCGAACGCATCGAAGACTTGAATTTGCCAAACGCAGTGATTGCCCGTCTGATCAAGGATGCCCTGCCCGATGGCTCCAATGTCAGCAAGGAGGCGCGTTTTGCAATTGCAAAGGCCGCTTCTGTTTTTGTCATATTTATAACTTCATCATCGACGGCATTGGCGCACAAGCAGAACCACAGGACCATTACGGCCAAGGATGTTTTGCAGACGCTCAACGAACTGGACTTTGAGAGCTTTGTTCCATCGCTCACTGATGATTTGGAGGTGTACAGAAAAATGGTGAAGGACAAAAAGGAGAGCAAGGCAAACAGCAAAAGAGAGATCAGTGCTGGAGATGTCACAGCGAGTAGCAGCTCCGCTGCAGCAGCTGCTGCCGATACTGATGACGCCAATAAATAATGGTCAAGCAACCAATTCGGCTTTTCAAATAAAGTTTCGGCTTTTATATAGATATATATCTGTAGTATACTTTTCTTATCATAGTTTATGTAACAAATAAAAATAACATTTAAATAACAGCACAATCAGGACTGCAGGCATTCGCTCATTTTGCAAACATAATTTAGAAGAATTAAGTCGTGTTTTTCGTGTCGTGCTCCTCAAATTTGCGTTGCTCTGCATATATATTATATTCAGTAAAAATCGTCACGCGCGCATCTCTAGCTTCGAGCCAGACATTTTTCATGGCATTTTCAAAAAATTTACTTAGTTGCATGTTCTTTACTTATAATTATATGTAAAATGGGTGTAACTGGTCTGTGGAAGCTGATAGAGCCTTGTGGCAAACCGGTGCCGGTGGAGACACTGGAGGGAAAGGTGCTGGCCGTTGGTAAGAACTCTACTCATTATGCCAGATTGTGAAATTCCCAATAAACGTTTTTATCACTTTTTGTACAAAGATATCTCGATATGGCTGCATCAGGTTGTGAAAGGCTTCCAGGACAGCAAGGGATCCGCACTGAACAATGCTCATCTGTTGGGTCTGTTTCATCGCCTGTGCAAATTGCTTTATTATCGTGTGCGGCCGGTTTTCATATTTGATGGCAGCGTGCCGCAATTAAAGCGCGATACGATTGTCAGTTTGTCCTGCTGGCTGCATCGCTTGCAACTGGTTCGTTAAACTATTTTCATTATCATTTTTAGGCTCGTCGACAGCAACAGCGCAGCAAGCTGAGCAATGAGGCTGATCGCATTCAGGCACTCTTGCTGCAGTCACTGGCCAAGGAGAAGGTGGTGCAACAGGCGCTGGGCACAAATGCGGAACTGCTGCTCAAGTCACCCATAAAGCGTGGAGCTGCGGCAAAGCCGGGCAAAACTGATGAAGACGATCTGTTCAAGTTGCCAGAACTGCCAACAACAGCATCCTCAGCACAAATTAGCGAAAGCGACTATGATGATCAGGATCTGGAGTATGCAAGTACCAGTGCCACGTCGGACAGCTCCTTTGATGAGTCAACTGCAAGACATTCATACAACGCCAGCTTGCAGGCCATCGATGTGCGCAGTCAGCATTTTAAGAACCTGCCGGCCGACGTGCGTCATGAAATACTCACAGACATAAAGGAGACGCGTAAGCAATCCTCCTGGGGTCGTCTCCATGAGCTGCCGGCACGAAGCGATGACTTCTGCTCATTCCAAATGAAGCGTCTGCTAAAGCGACGTGCCGTTCAAGAGAGCCTCGAACAGGCCGTGGAAGAGATGGGTGGCCACACACTCACCTATGCAGAGCTATCCGAATTCTTCAGCGAGGAGGGCATCGTTACACCCACAGCCATTGAGCAGAGTACGCGTCAAATAAGCTCGGATGAGCACACACGATTCCTGTTGGTGCGTGATCTTAAAAAGAAGTCCATAGAAGATAGCAAAATCAAAGTAAAATGTGAGACCATTAAGGAAGAAAGCGATGAACATGATGAGGAAAAGCCATCTACCTCGGCAAACGCTGTGATGTTAACGAAGTCAACCGCGTTCAACGATAAAAATAAGAAAGAATTGGGTGTTGAATACGATGCTGATTTACAAATGGCATTGGCACTGTCGCTAGGGGAATCAAAGGTATATGACGAGAAGGACTACGACTACGATTCTGATCAGGACTTGCGCCTGAATCGCGACCAAAGGAAGAACTTGCGTGATGCAGCCAAGGGTCCAGCACGCAGCTACATGATCGAGTACGGTGGCATGAACGACGATGAGGTGGAAAATATCATGGAATCGACACAATTGAATGATACACAGTCCGTGGAGCGTCTGCTGCACAACACAAATATTAATGATACGTTGGCAAAAGCTGACATCGCCAACAATTCAGTAGAAGAAGCTAAACTACTCTCCATGGCAATTAAACAGAGTAAAATGGCGCCCGCTGCAGATCAAAACAAATTGGAACAAGTTGAAATCATTGATAGCGATACTGATTCAGACTTGGAAGAAGTTGTTGAGGTAAAGGGAATGCCAACAGAGTGCAAACAGAGCCTCGAAATCTGTGTAGACATTAAAGACCAATTGAATGAAGGAGATGATCTCTTTGCGGACCTTTTTGAAAATGAAAGCGAGCTAAAGAACCTTAGCAGTCAGGTAGCAGTCATTGGAGATTCTGTAGATCCTGTTGCTAAATTGCTTATAGAAGAAACAAATAAGCAAACGATTGAAAGAATTATTGAGGCAAAAGAATCAGTAGACAATAAGAACGCAGAAAGTGAAGATGGAAACAAAGTCATAACGCTCAATGAAAAACAAGTCTCAGACTCAGAAGACAAAGCACCTAAGATGAATGAAAATAATACAGAGTCAGAAGAGAAGTCTAACAAAGAGTTGAGCTTTTCTGAATATTCTGAAGATAGTGAAAATATAAAACTGATTGACACCAAAGAAGTCGAGAAAGCGGCACCAGCTCTGAGCTCCATACTTGATGAGCTCAAGCGACAAACGGATGAAGTTAAAAACATTAATTTGGAATCAGTTAATCTAAGCAATAGAACGGTCATTGAACTATCGTCAGACGATGAGAGTGCGATAGTGCCAACTCCTCCAGAGTCCAAAGAAGTCATTGAGTTATGCGACACTGAACAGGATGCGAAAAGCACATCGCCGAATAACACGCCAAGCAAGAGCAAAGCAATAACCGATTACTTTGAAACTACATACAAGATTAAACGCACCCCAGACAAGTCACAAGGCGCAGAGGTAACGCCGCCCACAACCCCCAAGGTGGCCAAACCGTTCTATGTAAAGCGTACACCAAAATCGGGAGGCAAACGCCCTGGAGAGAAGTTGGATGAAGATGAATTCTCACCGAGCAAAAAACCAAGCAAAGCAGCAAAATCACTTTTTGAGAATAGTGAAAAGCCGGATGAGGTTCAGCCAATTAATACAGAGGTATGTTATTCAATGAACTGAAATGGCAGTTTTTAATATAATATAAATGTTATTTGCAGGACCTTATTAAGGATGCAGCAGATGCATTGAAATCACAAAATACAGCTGAAGAACTAGAGAAAATGGCAACTGATTTGGCAAAGGAACGCCGGGAATTGGAAACCGAACGCAATCGACAGGATCGAATGGGTATGTCAATAAGTCAGCGCATGAGCAACGATTGCCAGGAGCTGTTGCGCCTATTTGGCATACCTTACATTGTGGCACCAATGGAAGCGGAAGCCCAATGCGCTTTCCTCAATGCCGTAGAGATAACTAATGGCACCATAACGGATGATAGCGATATCTGGCTTTTTGGTGGTCGCACTGTCTACAAAAATTTCTTTGCTCAAAATAAGCATGTGCTTGAGTTTCGAGCCGAGCAAATTGAGCAGACGTTCAACTGCAATCGCAGCAAGCTCATTCAGCTCGCTTGCCTCGTAGGTAGTGATTATACTACAGGTGAGTCCAGTTACTTATTGTACCTAAAATGAATATAGGAAGCAATCTGTATTGCTTTCTGTTGCAGGCATACACGGCATTGGCGCCGTAACTGCTCTTGAAATACTGGCTTCCTTCACGACGTCTACGTTGGATACTGCTAACTCATCCACAACTAGCTCTCCGTCCGCCAGCAATGGAAGCGCCCTCACCAATCAATCTGTCCTGTCCACATTAGTTAAATTCCGAGACTGGTGGCAGTTGCAACACAATGCCAACATACCAGTCGGCAGTACGGCGCGTATTTCCCTGAGGAAGAAACTCAAGAACATAAATCTGCACGAGGGTTTTCCCAGTTCGTCCGTTGTGGAAGCATACTTAACGCCCAAGGTTGATGAGACCCGCGACCCTTTCAGTTGGGGCTCACCAGATGTGGAGTCTATACGCGAATTCGCGCGTAAGTTCTTCGGCTGGACCACGTCCAAGACTGATGACATCCTTATGCCGATTATGAAGAAAATCAACGAGAAAAAGATTCAAGGCTCCATACGCAACTACTTCACGGCGAAGAGTGCACTTCGAGTGCAGCAGCCAATTGTCAGCAAACGTGTTCAGACGGCAATTGATAAAATGTCTGGTAAAATTGATGCTGAGACACCGGAGAAACCGAAACGGACAACTCGTCGTGCACGAAGTGCAGCTGCGTTGACAACGAAAGCCCAGGAAGCTCCCTCAGATGAAGAAGATAAGGATAAGAATCGTCCTGCACGTTCAAGACGTGTCAAATGGAAAGGCGCAAAAGAAACGGAGGCAACTACGAGTGAAATGCCATCCACATCTGAGTCTACCCCGAAGCCAGCCAAATGTGCACGCATACCCAACACCAAGGAGGTAATACCCCAAAGAGAACGTGATCTGGAGCAAATGCGGCAGAACAAGGCGAAGGCAGCTGAGGTTTTAAGGGCAAGCTTAAGAGCTTCTAAATAAATGAAACTTTTTATTTTGGCCAGATTTGTTAATGATTCATTTTTATATAATAACAATTTTCATAAATATTAGCAGCCAAAGCCAATAAAGAGTTAACACATTTAAAAACAACAAACCTGGCTTAGATCTATTTTTATTCCTTTGTGTTTTTCGAATTGATGGAAAAGATTATGGAACAACTTGGATATCCTTTACAGTCCATCAACCTATTAGGATCTTTTACATTCGTTATTCTTAAATGCCCATGCAATATAAATAATTATCACGGCAACCCAAATAAATGCGCCTAAGGCTCTCAATGTAGCAGGGCGCGGAGAACAATTCGCCTGGCAGCTTATCCCAAAACTGTATCTGTCCGGTGATCAGATTTGTGATTGCGATTTGACCATCGGTGGTGCAACAAAATACCATAATCTGACATGGCTCTATTGTTAATATTGTGGGTGTCGCATAGATTGACCCGCCCACATTCACCCTCCATTGTAACTCCAAGGACGTCTTCGGTCCGGCACTCGTTTTGCATTGCAGGCAGTACAGATGATGATCAATACATCCAAAGAGCAGCAAAGTGTGTCCCATGTGAGTGGGCGTCGTCTTCGCCAGCAACGAAGAGAATATGTCGCCCTCCACGGCATACGTTGCCAGCTTGAAAGAGAGAGTAAATATAATTTAATATGTCTATATTAAATATTATTCTAGTGAGCTTACAATCTTTCCAGTATTCACATCGCAGGCGTGGACGCGTCCAGCTACCTCGGCGCAGGCAAAGATGTCAGCACTCGAGTCCAGCAGGACGGGTGATGAGAAGAAGGGTTTCTTACACCTCTGCAGCCACTGCATCGCGCCATTCAAGAGCGAGACGCGTGCATAGTGACCATCGAGTGTGCAAATAATCACCGCCTGATGCCTGGTCAGCTCCAGTGGAGTAGCAAAGATTCCCTTTCGGCCAATGCGCATGCACCAGAGTATCTGCTGACGTTCCATGGACAGGCATATGACATTATAGTCATCTGCATAGCTGCAGACCACAATGCGATCACCGTTTGATGAGAGGAAAGGCTGAGATTTGATCATGCCACCGATTTCAGCGCACCATAAAATTTTACCCTCTAAGGGATCGAATCCATACAGGCAACCATCGTAGCAGCCCACCACGGCCAGCTCCTTGCTAACAAACGTGACTTTGCACTCAATGCGATCACTGAGCTTGATCTGGCATACCTCTTTGCCCGACGTCGCATCGACGGTACGCAGTAGCTTCGAATGGGCGCCCACGCACACATAACGATCCTCGAATTGTGCCACCGGTGAATCAATACATTTGCTGAAATTCACCTTCCATTGGAACTGACAGTTAATGTCCAGCTTTTCGATGCGTCTAATGACAAGTCCGCTGTTAGCTTTCGAACTAACCGTGGAACTCGAAATGGGTTCAACTGGTTTTATTTTGGTATTATATGCCACAAGCTTCGCCTTATCCAGATAGCTCAGCACGTCACGTAGGGGTACATTTTCGTCCAGCAGCAGCTCGAACAGATGTCGCTGCTCATCGTCAATGCACATCTGTAGGCCAATTTCACGGCACAGCGTTATCGCATGGAATGACGATCCTCCTGCCTGTCGAAAACTCAGATCGTAGCCGCTGGGTATCTTTGCCAAGTTGAATTGAGGCTCTAAGCGTATTTTTTTTGTTGCCACTCTCTCATTTGGCGAGTTCGTACACTCCAGCCTGTCGTGCAGAAAACTTTTTAGTATGTCTTGGCCGGGCTGCGCCAATAGCGTCGACTCCTTAAGCAGCAAGTTCTTGTCGAGCTTGCCATGTGCATTGCAGGGAAAGTGTTGCAGGTAAACGAATCTATCCGGCTGCTCGGCAGCCATCAGCTTAGAGAGTATGTCAAAAGTCTGTCCCCTCTGTTGCACCTTTGTCTTGAGCTCCAGACTTCGAATACAGCAGATGAGCTTTTCCAACTGCACCTGCCACAGACAGATGACCAGTTCGCTGCTTTGCAAGCAATTCTCTATCTTGCGTGTAATGTGGCCTGAAAGAAGGGAATTATTAATAATATATCCTTATATATGTTTAATCCGTCATACTTAGGCTAATGCGGTTTCCGCCACGTTTGACAACATCATTGACACGATCTTCGTACACGATAGAACCGTCGTTAAGGCGTCGCACCAGGTCACCCGTGGCGCGAAAACAAATTTCAGAATTTTTTCTCTCCTCTCTATCTACGTCATCAGTTTCTGGTATATAGCAGCGACGCGTTGCACTACCCAGCCAAAGTTCACCACAGCCCACGCTCGAAATATTTCCTACTGGTAGAAGTTTAATGCGCAACACGGTCTGATCATCAATGGGCGTTCCCAAAGGGACGCGTGAATGCAGCTTCTTAAGAATGTGCATAGTGCTCCAGCACGAAAGCTCCGTGATGCCATAGATATTGCAGATTTGCTTCTGACTCAGCACCTCTGGTTCCATCCAGGTGGTCAGCTCTGCAGTTGACGGAAACGGTTCACCGCCCAAGAGTAATACTCTAAAAACAAGAGTAACTTTCAATGTGATTATCATAAGGATCTAATTCAATAAGTACCTCAGTGTACTCGAGCGGCTTAAGATCTGTTCACGTATCGCATTCGCACCAAACTGCCGGAACACTGATGGCGTCATTTGTAATACGGTGATGCCAGGCGTGGTCACACAGCTGGGGAAAAGGGCACTCAAAACTCGCTTGGGCGACTCACGCATCAAACAGTGGCTGATGAGCACTGCAGCACCATTCTGCATGGCCAAAAACAGTTCGACAACTGATGGATCAAAAGTGCAAGGAGTGCCCAGGTAAATAATGTCTGCCATCGATATGTTTAGCTTTTGACTGTTCTTAAATAAAATAAAAGTCTTAGTCAGGACAGGTTTTATTTTCGGTAGAGATAGAAGTCGTAACCCACTCTCTTTTAGAAAGATCTTTAACTCACCTTAGTCCAATTATGTTGGGCTGAATAGATTCATAAGGTACGTGTATTAACTTTGGTAATCCTGTGGTCCCAGTAGTCGTAATTGTGTAGCACATATTGTTTGGCAATAACGCCGCTGCCTGTGGTTGTGGATCAGTGGCAGTGTGTTTCAGCTTGGACAGCTTGTATTCTTCATTGTAGACGATAAATGTGTCGAGGAGCTCGAAGTAATCGCTACCAACAGGCATATGACTATTGACAATCAGGTAATCAATGCCAGAACGACACATCTGACCATGCAGCGCTTTCGACAACATCCCATATTCGGTGCAATAGAAATGACATTTGTGATTCAGTATGCTGAAATGGAAATCAATTAGATTCTGATTACAGGTTCGATTTGTAAATTCGACTCACGCTAGAATTAGTATGCACGATGAGGGTGTGTGATTTTCAATGCGAAAAGCAATGCCATTGTTCATTGGCACCTGGTTGCGTCGCAATCTCTCCATAATTGTTTCCACGCTGCTCACCGCTTTGGAATAGCTGATCGAAAAGTCCTCCGGCTCCATTCGCTTGATTACAAACGGCACATCACCAAAAATACGTAGTCTCTCTGTATCGTATAACTTCTGAGTCTCTGCAACAATTGTCGCCTCAATATCAATTTCCGACTTGACCACTATATCCAGAGTCGTCTCTGAGCTGGACTCTACATGAGTTTCATGAGAATCTGAATGGTCCACAAATTCATAATATTCATCTTCGAGCTCGGTTTTTATTCGCACTGTTTCCATCTTTCAGCTAAGATCTGTTTTCTATTCTTCTTAATTGTGTATTCGGCTTTGACATTAGCGTTTAACATTCGCAGAAAATGCACAAACGCAGAATATTAATAATTGTTGTTAGCTGCATGCCGATTTGAAGTGTGTTGATTTTTTTCTTTATCACTGTTTCACTGATCAGCTGTTTGATTTCAACTATGAATTATGGACTATGGATTTCAAGTATCGATAAGTGTGACGACAAAAACGATAAGTATTCAAATTACAATCAGTTGGGCCTATCGGGACTGAAATAAAAAACTTAAGTAAGTGCTTGGAGCTGAACTTTAAAAATTAAGTCAAATCACAGTCAAAACATTTAAAAAAAGTTTTCTGTAAAATCCAATTAAAGTTATTCCCTAGATCATAAGAGGAAACTGAAATAACTTCAATTTTCTTACAAACGACAATAAATCAAAACAATGTTGTGAAACATTTATACATTTTAATAACTTTCAATCAGAAAAATACCTAATCATGTACATGCGCCCAGATTTTTTTCTAATACAAAGAAGCATGTACTGATTGATTACCAGAAACTTTGGGTTTCTTATTTTTTCTTATTTGGGTTAATGTAGTCTTTAGACTTTATTATATCATTGGGAAAAACAGTAGTTCATTTTTAGAAATCAAATATATACTATATATTAATACAAATATTAACCAAACACCATACTATAATTTAGATAACCGTGTGTTGACAATCGCTCGCAGCGGCAGATGTCCATCCTGGGGCACAACATTGCAGGCAAAGTCGACCCGCTGGGAACCATAGATCATATAGCGATTGTAGCGCTTGGCCTGTGCATTAAGTTCATTTAAGGAAGTCGAGAGCATGATGGATTCTGTATAATTTTGCGGGTCAGCCACGTAGAGCTCATCCCCTGGGAGCACGCCAATGAGGCAGTCAGTGGTGCGATAATAGATCGGTTGCAGCAGCATGCTGCCCCGGGAGCTACGACGATGGGCAAACTGTAAGAGCTGCTGCCAGCGTTCGATGTTCATCAGACGCGCCGTCTCGTAGAGCAGTAAATAGGGCAACCAGATGACGCCGTCTTGTGAGGCGCGCCAGCAGTCGCCCGGATGCATCCAGTAAGCCGAGTCCACCTCGCTTGGTTCGAGCAGTAAATCAACTCTGTTCGATTTCAAGGCGGCAAAGTAATAGACTATATCGTACTTTTTACTCGATGCCGAAGCTGGGGTTCGCCAAACGGACCACTCACTCAGTGACCACAGATCGGGTATCACAGCCAAATGGCGACAGAGCTCCAGAAACTGTTGTGCATCGTTGTGGACTCGCTGCTGCCAGAGCTGGCGCTCGAACTGCTGCACCAACACCTCTGCTGGTTGACCAATATCCAGATCCTTTGGACTGTTGCGGCACAGTAGAATTCCCACTTCCTCGAAGGTCTCCCGCAGCGCAGTTAGACGCAGCGAGATATCCCGAGTGAAATGCTCGCAGCAACTTAATAGATCTGGTCTGTTAGTGGCTTGGCGACTGCTCAAGAGATCCAATTGTGCTTGGCTAACGCCACAATCTTCGAAATATGTCAGCCAATCGAGGGATTCATCTGCTTTGGGGTCAAGAACGCCGCCGGGAAAGACGCAGTGATTTAGCGCAAGAGCTGTGTGTTCTGTGCGCTTGATCAATAAGAGCTAAGAACATACATGGATGATATTATGAGTCCTTTATTTTAACAGCTGCTTACGCTTACTCTGTAATCAAACTGCTCTTCGTCTGTGAACGGCTGTTTGCCTGCTAGTATTAAGCTAGCCGAGGGTCTATAAAAAGTCTGGGTATTCTTGACGGCACTCATGCTGGGATCTGGTAATTGTGGGTAACTCCTCCAGCCGTTAATTTAATTCTAATCATTTTTGGTATCACCTTTGTACCGCGAACAGAGTTGAACAGCTGATATAAATGTTACAGCCGATAGTTTAGGTGCAAGCACACCCATTTTGTCAGCAAGATCGATAGGTATACGAAATGCCTTGTTCTTGTCATGGGCTACTGCAAATTCAGGATAACGATAGTTGTGCTCACGCATATCTGCACTCTCCGAAATATCGATAACTGCATGCGCATATTGTCGATATATTTATGTTATCAAAGCTATGGCGAAGCAAGTGTTGGTCAAAATACGTCCGTCCGCCAGCTTAATACTCTTGGCCAAGGACAACAGCATTGCGCCATCGATCTTTGATTATAATGTTTGTTCATGGCATATCGCTTAGTGAGGCTTTTATAATTGTTATGGTTATTTTACAGGCGCTGCTGTTCACACGTAACTCCAAATCTACATTTATGCCAGACTCCTCCGTCTTTCCCGGTGGGGCGTGTGATTCAGAAGATAGCTCGCCCGCTTGGCTAAAACACTTTCAGCGTTGCGATATTAGTGCTGCCAAATTGCGTGAGCTATGTCCGACTGCAGCTGCACTGACGGACTCTAGCAAGGAGACTCTCAACTCGTAAAGTATTTACCACTGAAATTCCATAATCGCTAGCTCAATGTTGTGTATTGCTTTAGTGCGATATCGTTGCGTCTGAGTGCCCTGCGTGAAACGTTCGAGGAAGTGGGAATTTTACTGTGCCGGGATCGCAAAACATTGACCTGCACCGACGGCTATGCACGGTTTAATGAACAATTCGATCGCAAGCACTGGCAACATGAGGTCCACAATGATTCGAGCAAGTTCCTCGCACTCTGCGAGGAGCTGGATGTGCTGCCGGATCTGTGGTCCCTGCACGAATGGAGCGCCTGGCGCACACCCTCCACGTTCAAATCCAAGCGATACGAAACTACCTTCTATTTGACAGCGCTGAAAGAGCAGCCCAAAGTCCTAAGTGAACCCAATGAGGTCAAAGATTATGCGGTTAGTTTATCTTAAGGGTTTTTAATAAAACCTATTGAAGCTTAGAATTTGTTTCACAGTGGCGCTCCCCTCTGGATTATCTACAGTCTGCGATAAAAAAAAAGATCTGGCTGCCACCACCGCAATATTACGAACTGTCGCGTTGTCTCAACTTTCAATCGTTGGATCAACTGCGTCAGTTCGCTCAACTCCGAGGAGCCAAGGGCAATGTGCTCATCGCACATCCAGTTAATTACAAATGCACAGATGGACTGGTGCAATTACTACCGGGTGATGATATGTATCCTGAAAATCCTGATGCCAGCACCGAAAGAATTGAAACTGGCCTGTCCACAGAGGCTTTCCGTGCTTTGGCCAAAAATAATATTAATCGTACCGAGAATAAGGACCAGTGCGAAACGCGGCTGCTTATTAACTATCATCTCGCCGATGGACAAATTAATCCCTTGCACCCAAAAGATTTTTAATATCAAAATGATATAGACAAAATACATGAGATTATTGTTCATCAAGTAAATTTACTATCAATTGGAACAGTTTGTGGTTAAATCAATTAGGTGTCATTCCACTATTGATGAATCAACTTTTAAGTGCGTTTATTAGTTTTAAAAAGCAAACTGTTATTGGTGTTAGTCTGTTGAACGTTCCTTAACATGGAATTCAACATACAAATAAACAAATAATATAATGTTGTAGCCTTGTGGAGATATTTATTGAAATTGTATTTATGTTTCCAACATAAGGTATAGGACTACGATACCCTACGGAATACCATACACTCCGGACTACGCTCCCCAAGGCTATTAAAAAGTTTTGGTCGTATTAATTATCGAATTTGCGCCATACACATCTATTTGTCGTCCTTGCCATACCACATCGGGTACAGATAGGCAGCTTCATCGGCATTGGCATAGCCGGGCTCGTCCTCGGTCTTTACTGGTGGCTTCTGCCCGTCCTTATGTCTAAAAAGACGGAGTATATACAATTAATATAAATAGTATATGTTAGTTTAGGACACATACTCGTAATCTTGTGGGGACTGGTGCTGCTGCCAGTGCTCTTGGGGATTGTGATCCTTGTTTTGTGGCTGACATTTCTTGCACTCCACCACAGCACGCTCAATATTCTTCTGGGTGCTGAGAAGTACCCCCAACTTGTTGTCTATCTGCCAGGAAATGGTGCCCACCTGCTGCACATTCTGGCCAATGGCCGCCAGTTGGCGTTGTTGTGTGCTATTAATTGAACGCAATCCCTGCTCAAGCTGATTCACCTTATTTGCTGTAATGCGGCTCAGTGCGGCCAGTTGATCCAAATGGTCAACCTTGCTCTCGATTAGCTTTTGTCCTTGCTCCAGTTTCTTTGCCGTTTGCACCAGACTGACCAGCTCCTTTAGCACCTTTTCCTTCACCAGATTTTCGAGTCCAGTTAGGCGCTGCTGAACTGACTTGCTCAACTGATCAAGATTGCGGTCCTGTCGGTCTTGATTTCGATCCAGCTTGGTTAGTTCTTTTTTAATATCCTTTTGTCCGCTAATAAGAGTGATAATTTCTCCGATAGTTTTGTTCTCGGCCTCTTGGAAGCTGGATGTAAGATTCTTAATGCTGTTGGCTGTCAACTGAATGCTGCTTGCGATGGAGCGATCCAGTTTCTTGAGGTTATTCTCCAGGCATCCAATGTCGGCGACATCTTTCGCCAAGTGTTCTAGCTTGTGCTCAATACCCTTTTGGGAGTTACTGATGCCAATGGTCTTCCAGTCGATCTGCCTCAATTTCTCCTTGGTCTCATTCAGAAGGCAAAGTATCTTATCGTTGTTTGAGTGGCTTGAATCCTTTGGCCGCCTGGATTCTGCCTGCTGCTTGAAGGCATTTAAAAAAGTTCCAATTGGGTATAATGCATTTCGGTCAATGCTTAGACTATGTGTGTGTATATGCTGTATGCTTAGTTATGGACCCACCTGCTCCTCTTTCTCCTCCTGGGCAGAGACTAGTATTGCACCAAGGCACACAATTAGAACGATTAGTTGAGTGTTCATGATTGACGGTTGACTTGGAACTGTCTTCTGTTGGCGCGGGTTGCGGCTTAAATAGTGGCAGCTGCACCCAGTTGAGACGTGTCAGGTGCACAGTTGGTTTAATCAGTTCATCAATTTAGTTCTTGGAGCGAGTGTTATAATGTTATTTGACAAAAGTAAGAGATGGGTATCCAAAACAAAATTAACCTGATAAAATTGTATCTTATACAATCAAGCTCTGCAGCTTATCTCATTTCTTAGGAATTACTCACTTTTTTACTCACAGTTTGTTTATAAAATAGTTCAACGACTTTTTGAGTGTGATACATATTATTTGTAGGGTCACGTCTTCGCATTTTGATGTTTATAAATAGGTTCATATCCCCAAATGACCAACATTTTCAAGTGCACGTCCGCAACGTGCCGAATTTTACTATTATTTCCGGAAATATTCAATAATTTTGAATACTTATCGTTGTAATAGCTTGTAAAATTCATTCAGTAAATGTCGCTCACGTTTACGAGATGAATTTTTTTTTTTAAATATATATAAATAAATAAATAAATATATATATATATATATAATATATATATATATATATATATATATAAGAGCGACTTATACGACTTGTTAATAAGACTATTTGTTATAGGTATGCACATTTTTTAATAACTCCATGTTAGGGGTAGGTTAGGTTTTAACGGTTGCCGACCAAAGTCGGCACACCTAGAACAGTTTTTGCCCCTTGTGATATCGTAGATCTCAAAGAAAGGGTGAAAGGACAGAGAGAGATTAATAGTAGAAGAAAGAGTGATAAGACAGAGAGCTTAATAGTGGAAAAATAAGAAGAAGACGACTAAACTACCAACCAACACCAAACACCACGACTGCAGCGGGACCCGAACCCGCGACTGATTTTTCGTATCAGAGATATGAGTGAGTTTTACACACGTAATTATGCAAAAACTCAACGCTTACATTGAAGTCCATTGAACTGTGGCAGGACGGCACGAGTTATCAATTTAGTCAGTTCCAGAATGCTATTGTCAATGCCGCGTGCATTTTGGATCACATTCTTCTGGTAGCCATCCAACTTTTGCTCAAGTCCGCTAATCTGTTGTTCCGTGGATAGCTGCAAGCGCGTTAGAGTGCTCAATTCCTTAACCACACGATCCGCACTCAGACTAGACTTGAGAGTTGTATTCTTCAGGGCCTCCACCAGTGCCCCAGTCTGAGCATTGACGACTTGATTTAATTTTTTCAGCAAAGAATCCACACGATTAATCGCCTGCAGCCAGTCGCTCTGTTGATCTAGGCTTTTCTTAATTTGATCATTTGTCCTGTCAATGTGATGAAGAAGTTGCTTTGTCTTGCTTAGTTCTTTGTAATTTTCCTCCAGCAACTTTTAAATCTGTCTGTTCTCTCTTCTCAAAATACTCTACACAACCTGCATGAGCGTTATGCGCCATTTGAATTCTATGTCATACAACTGAACGCAGACCCCAAAAGTTTGCAGCCATTGAAGGAATATAGTGCGCCCTAAGTAATGTAACGCAACAGGAGCTGCGCAGTTTGACAGCTCGCCAGGATTATGGACAGCAGCAGCGCGGCATTCATGCTGGGATTTGGTAATTGTGGGTAACTTCTCCAGCAGTTAAATTAATTCTAATCATTTTTGGTATCACCTTTGTACCGCAAACAGAGTTGAACAGCTGATATAAATGTTACAGCCGATAGTTTAGGTGCAAGCACACCCATTTTGTCAGCAAGATCGATAGGTATACGAAATACCTTGTTCTTGTTATGGGCTATTTCAAATTCAGGATAACGATAGTTGTGCTCACGTATATCTGCACTCCCAGAAAGATCGATTAGTGCATGCGCATATTGTCGATATATTTATGTTATCAAAGCTATGGCGAAGCAAGTGTTGGTCAAAATACATCCGTCCGCCAGCATCGATCTTTGGTTATGATGTTTGTACATGGCATATCGCTTAGTGAGGCTTATATAATTGTTATGGTTATTTTACAGGCGCTGCTGTTCATACGTAACTCCAAACCTAAAGTAGATGCGTGTGATGCAGAAGATAGCTCGCCCGCGTGATGAACAATTCGATCGCAAACACTGGCAACATGAAGTCCACAATGATCCGAGCAAGCTCCTCGCACTCTGCGAGTAGCTGGATGTGTTGCCGGATCTGTGGTTCCTGCACGAATGGATCGCCTGGCGCACACCCTCCATGATGGGCTGGTGCAATTACTACCGGGTGATGAAACTGGCCTGCCCACAGAGGCTTTCGTGCTTTGGCCAAAAATAATATTAATTGTACTGAGAATTAGGACCAGTACGAAACGCGGCTGCTTATTAACTATCATCTCGCCGATGGACAAATTAATCCCTTGCACCCAAAAGATTTTTAATATCAAAATGATATAGACAAAATACATGAGATTATTGATCATCAAGTAAATTTACTATCAATTGGAACAGTTTGTGGTTAAATCAATTAGGTGTCATTCCACTACTGATGAATCAACTTTTAAGTGCATTTATTAGTTTTAAAAAGCAAACTGTTATTGGTGTTAGTCTGTTGAACGTTCCTTAACATGGAATTCAACATACAAATAAACAAATAATATAATGTTGTAGCCTTGTGGAGATATTTATTGAAATTGTATTTATGTTTCCAACATAAGGTATAGGACTACGATACCCTACGGAATACCATACACTCCGGACTACGCTCCCCAAGGCTATTAAAAAGTTTTGGTCGTATTAATTATCGAATTTGCGCCATACACATCTATTTGTCGTCCTTGCATTACCACATCGGGTACAGATAGGCAGCTTCATCGGCATTGGCATAGCCGGGCTCGTCCTCGGTCTTTACTGGTGGCTTCTGCCCGTCCTTATGTCTAAAAAGACGGAGTATATACAATTAATATAAATAGTATATGTTAGTTTAGGACACATACTCGTAATCTTGTGGGGACTGGTGCTGCTGCCAGTGCTCTTGGGGATTGTGATCCTTGTTTTGTGGCTGACATTTCTTGCACTCCACCACAGCACGCTCAATATTCTTCTGGGTGCTGAGAAGTACCCCCAACTTGTTGTCTATCTGCCAGGAAATGGTGCCCACCTGCTGCACATTCTGGCCAATGGCCGCCAGTTGGCGTTGTTGTGTGCTATTAATTGAACGCAATCCCTGCTCAAGCTGATTCACCTTATTTGCTGTAATGCGGCTCAGTGCGGCCAGTTGATCCAAATGGACAACCTTGCTCTCGATTAGCTTTTGTCCTTGCTCCAGTTTCTTTGCCGTTTGCCCCAACGTGACCAGCTCCTTTAGCACCTTTTGCTTCACCAGATCTTCGAGTCCAGTTAGGCGCTGCTGAACTGACTTGCTCAACTGATCAAGATTGCGGTCCTGTCGGTCTTGATTTCGATCCAGCTTGGTTAGTTCTTTTTTAATATCCTTTTGTCCGCTAATAAGAGTGTTAATTTCTCCGATAGTTTTGTTCTCGGCCTCTTGGAAGCTGGATGTAAGATTCTTAATGCTGTTGGCTGTCAACTGAATGTTGTTTGCGATGATGCGATCCAGTTTCTTGAGGTTATCATCCAGGCGTCCAATTTCGGCGACATCTTTCGCCAAGTGTTCTAGCTTGTGCTCAATACCCTTTTGGGAGTTACTGATGCCAATGGTCTTCCAGTCGATCTGCCTCAATTTCTCCTTGGTCTCCTCCAGAAGGCAAAGTATCTTATCGTTGTTTGAGTGGCTTGAATCCTCTGGTCGCCTGGCTTCTGCCTGCTGCTTGAAGGCATTTAAAAAAGTTCCAATTGGGTATAATGCATTTCGGTCAGTGCTTAGACTATGTGTGTGTATATACTGTATGCTTAGTTATGGACCCACCTGCTCCACTTTCTCCTCCTGGGCAGAGACTAGTATTGC